>CANTUQ010000112.1:13397500-14635000 GCA_947683425.1 Excoecaria cochinchinensis
TTTAGTAAAATAATGAATATGAATGGGAAAGAAATTAATAATAAAAAGCTCACAAAAAAAGAAAAAAAAAGTCCAGATGGCTCAATGCAGACTGATGTAAATGCGTCGGGTCAGGCTCCAAGCTTTGGGCTAACTTTGATTATCAAGTAAAAGGAAGTTTGGGCCTGCTCCAAATGCCAAACTCTAGGGAATTTTGATATAAAGCTCATTTTTTGACACTAAACTTTAAACTAATTAAAAAATGTCATCCAACTTTTTTTCGGATTATTTTTGTGATTAAAATTTCAATAAAAGGAAAAAAAAAATATCATTATCTCTTATATGAACCATTCATGTAATGCCACGTATTTTACTTTTTTAGAAATAAGATATATCAATTTTAATAAATTAAGTGGCAAAATTACATTTTAAATAGTACGTAGCAAAAATATCTTTTATTTTGAAATTTTAATGGCAAAAATAATCAAAAAAAAAGTTTAATGGTATTTTCTATCCGGCGTAAAAAATTTAGTGACAAAAAATGGCTTTCTTAACTCATATATGTATATAAAATAAATGTCTGTATGTATGTGTACTTGTGTATATTATTTTCTCATGCTCAGAACAAGATGAACTAAGATCTCTTTAGCCATTGTTATATATATGTGTGTATTCTCTTTAAGCATCATATTCATATTAATATCACAATCTTGATTAATATTAATTACATTGTTCAAACCAAGACAAAGTTACATTGTTAATTTATTTATGTATTGTCAAGGTAGTTGAGGACAAATTCATTTAAAACAAATGTTGGTGTGTAGTCGCAGGCTTGGACATAAGAAACAAAAAGCATATATAATAATCCAATCTTCCAGAGTACCATGAATGATGAAAAAAGAAGAAGCAAATATTACTTTTAATATTTATAAAAATTGTAATTTTATCTCTAATATTTCAATAGGTATAATATGATTTTTTATATTTTAAAATTTTAGAGAATTTTTTTACTATTTTAATAGTTTCTTGGCATGTAAAACTCAAACAGGTGAACACGTGGTACACTATAGTATAAAATAGGCAAATTTCTCCTAATTTAAAAACATGAAACATAAGATTGCATGACTAAAACTTTAAAAATAAAAGAATACTTTTTATAAAATATTAAGGATAAAATTTCATTATATATATATATATATATATATATATTAAAGACAAATCTTGCTTACAAGCATGTCATGTTTCTTCTCCAAACGTACCAAATAATTTAGAAGCACCCCATAATAAGTCCACCTCACAAGTATCCAATTCATTCTTTCTCCCATTCGTAAATAATTATGATTAAGTAGCCTCAAGATCACCTAATCCTAATATATATATATATATATATATATATATATATATATATATATATATATTTCAGATATTGTATGATTCTCTCAAAATCAATTGATGTTGGAAAATATAATAACATATATCCTTATATTATATTCAGTAACATTATCGTAATCTCAATTCTAATACTTGTTATGGATGTCAGACACTTTATCATTTCTCTCAAAACTAATTAGTGTTGAGTGAAAACACTTAATAGCCAACAAATATTCACAACATTCAATTGAAACTTGGCCTTTCATATGGGTCTCTGCCAAAAAATAATTACTGCAAAACCTTGGCCAATAATAAAATTTAACATTGTAAATCATTTGTATTGAAGCAATCGAAGCGCTTAAAAATTAGCAATATATTATCAACGGAAAATTCAAAATAAAATCCGACTTTGTCATTGCAATAACAAGTGGTGAAACTTAATTTTAAAAAAAAAATATTTTAAAACAATTGGATTACTGAAGAAATTTTCGGAGGCTGTTATTAAAATAACATTTTGAATAATTAAACAGAAAAACATGAAACTTAAAAAAAGAGTAGTGGTCGAAATGATAAACGAGGAAATCAATTTCTCTCATCATATATAATTTTTCAGAAACGATCATATTTTTACACAGTGCAGTACTGTACCTGATTAATAGATGCATGATTATTGATCATCATTCTTCAGAAAATAAAATAAATAAATAATGTATTAGAAACTGTTCAAACCTTCCATAAAAATGTTATAATCTAATGAAATTGATGTTGCTGTAGAAGAAGCACAGATGTTGAAGTTGTGAAATTGAATCAGAGATCAGTGCAAAGGAAAAATAAATGGGACAATAACTGAGAGATGAATTGGGATATCAAGAATATTCAGTGCATTTATTTATGAAATATTTTGACCTCTTTCTATTCTAAATCATTACATGCTCTGCCTCTTCTTTTTTTTTTTTTTCTACAAATTCTTATAAACCTTTTATTTTCATTAAAAATATAAATAAATAAATAAAAATTCTGAATATTTAGTAAGTAGTGCTATTTGTCATATCATATGCAACAATACATCTCACACAAGAAATAACACAACTATAGGATACAATGCACACTAAATTTAAATCTCTTGTATATTTTTATCCATCTAAACTAATTAAATACTAATATTTTTTTTTAAATAAAACCATTTTATATTTTTATTCATTATACAAATGAAAAGTTTATTTTTTCACTAAATACGTTACGTGGTAAAAACAGCAAATTAATCATTTAAAAAAATTACAATAATTTTTTATTATTATCGAAAAAAATTGAAATAGTTTTTTTTCTTTCTCTGTTTTTTTTTCTTTTTTTCAACGAATTCATTTACAAAATCTTTCGATTATTCAATTTTGGTATAGCACTGCTGCTGCCTCGAAAAACAAAAATAGTTTTATATTTGATGCAAAGGCAAAATTTATTCAAATTATTTTTTTTAAGTAATTTTTCACATTCATAAATCGTTTTATCCTTTTTTTTTCAAAAAAAAAAAATCGTAAGTGCAACTAAGATTTAGAGAGGACATAATATGGGATTGCTCTATAAGTTTCATATAGAAAAAATAAGTGTAAGTTAATAGGTTCATTATGAAAATAAAAATAATAATTAATTGGATATTTGGGTTAAATTTAGAAACCCTAATATTTATAGTTTGTGTTCGAATTTTAATTAATTGAAATTTTTACTGTGTTGTTGGTGAGATGACCGAATTATATTTCTTTGTAGATCGTTAAAAGTCAATGTGTAATATTTCTGCATTTGCTCTAAGACCCATCCAGCCGGCCCACCCAACTGGCAAGGCCCAAGGCCCAACAATCAAGAGTAGCAGACACGAGCTCCTAGGCAGCGCACACGCCCGATCGGCTGATGTGACTGCCAGTCCCATCAGCCGCCTGACACAAGGCAGCGCTCATGCTTACCACCTGCTCCCTTTCATGTCGCCGAATACCTACTCTGACAACCAGTAATCACTCCCCAGGCACTCAAGTGCCCCTCAATCATCTCATATAAATAGCCCAGCCAACGATGGCACCAGGTATTGAATCTCCAACATTTTATCTCTAAAAGCACTTTCTCTCTCTAAGCTACTAATTTAAGTTTCGGAGTGCTTACGCCTGGTCCGACCGGACACCTCTTACTGCAGGATTTTCTCATCCGATCGGTTCGCCTTCTCTTCTTCAGATACAGATTTCCTAGGCTTTATCATTTGGTGCTTTCGTTGAGAGTATGGCGAACTCACGATCCAACGAGAACACGACCACCATGGACCTTGATCATGACGATAATGTTCATGCCAGATCAGGCACCTCGAGAAGGAGGGAAGGGCCCACCAGGTCCCCTACGAGGACCAACCTCCTTCCCGATTTCAATGATGCCACCATGAGGCAACCTGAAGATACCCCTGTCACCATGAGAGACATGCGTGCTATCATCAGCGATTTCACCAAGAGCATCGTCCAAACGCTCAAGAAAGGTAAGATGCCAGCTACTTCTGAAAGAGCCCAGGAGGAATACTTCGCGGGCGAAGACTTCAGAAGGAATAGAAATAAGGGGATCATCATTAATGAGCCTCGAGCTCATGGAGCTCGAAGGAGCGCGGTCAGAACCCCGGGGAGGTATAACAAGGGAAAGCAGATGATGTCCACAAACAGGGGCTCCCCTTACACTAGCAGGTCTGCCACTCCTTCCATAAGGGACGACTTGTCCTACATGTGCACTCCAAGCCATAGCCACATGAAAAAGCACAAAGACGAGTCCACCGCCACGACCCTGAGTAAAGAGGATCAATGGCTCAAGCAGAAACTCAAACAGCTTGGCTTTCTTGCGTCTAAGAAAGGTGCCTTCGAAGGGAACACTTGTGGGAATACTGCCTCCCCATTCTGCAGAGAAATTACTGACGCTGAGCTCCCTCCCAGGTGGAGAGATGTGGTCATGGAAAGGTACACGGGTAAGACCGATCCTACCACCCACTTGGCTGAGTATTTAACCAAGGTCCAGGTCTACACCTACGATGAAAGGATAGCCTGCAGGGTTTTTCCCACCACCTTGGGAGGAGATGCGTTGACATGGCTCCACGGGCTGCCTCTAGGATCTATTACGTCGTTCAGACAGCTAAAGGAGTTGTTCACTACGAGGTTCATCGTGCAAACACGCGCACCTAAGATGGTGAACGACTTGTGTAACCTTTACCAAAGAACCGATGAAAGTCTACGAGACTACATCGACAGGTTTCAGGCTACCATGTCCAAGGTAAGAAATATCAGTGTGGAGATGGCGACTAACGCCTTAACAGGGGGCATCACTGACCGACCGCTGTTCGAATCACTTACGACAAGACCCCCATCCAGCTTCGCCGAACTCATGGAGAGGGCTAGGCAGCACATCCAATTGGATGATGCCCTCCGGTCCAACAGGGGAAGAAGGACCAGCGTATTGGACCGGCTGCAATACCCGGACGGTCGCTCTTCTCACAGAGCTTTCACCCCCGATCGGACAGCTAGAAGCCAAGATGGAGCTGCCAGTTTCAGAAATTTGGGCCAGATGAAAGGGTCGAGACGAGATCGGACTACGCGCTCAGACGATCGGCCCGAAAGAACATATACCACCCTCAATGCTACCCCGACCGCGGTGCTCATGTGGATAAGGGAGAAGCACCGCCAAGTCAACTAGCCCAGGGACCTGTCCGAAAGAAGCAGGGCTACGAGGGATCAAAATAAGTACTGCGAATTCCACAGAGACGTCGGTCATTTAACTGACGAGTGCACTTCGCTCAAAAAGGAGATTGAAAGGCTAATACGCCACGGAGCCCTCAAGAAGTTCATAGGCCCGGCCAGAGGGGATGAGCCTTGTAGACAGCCGAAGCCTCGCAGGGACGATCCTGACTCAGACGACGATGAGTGCAGGAACCCAAGAAACGCCGACCCAAGAAGGCCATACGCCAGGGTAATAAATGTGATCACAGGAGGGTCATCTTACGGAGAGGATCTCTCCAGAAAAAGGAAGGGGAAAGGTGTCTACCTCTCGCACCAGGCCGAGCAGCCTGCCTCAATCACCATATCCAGCGAAGACGCACGAGATGTCATGTTTCCCCATGAGGATGCTCTCGTTGTAAGAGCTCGAATTAATAACTTCAACGTCAAAAGAATTCTGGTGGACAATGGCAGTGCTGTTAATGTCCTAACTCTCTAGGCTTACCGAGCGATGGGACTCCCGATCGGGGAGCTGAAGCCGAATGCCACGCCACTGATTGGGCTAGGCAACGCCACTATCCCAGTAGCGAGATCGGTAGAGCTCTTTGTCGAGCTAGGCCAAGAGGCAATTGTTCACGCATGTAAGGTAACTTTTATGGTTATCGATATGACATTTGCCTATAATGCCATCTTTGGCAGGCCTTTGCTCTTCCAGACCTGAGCCATTACCTCCATCCGCTACATGGTGATGAAGATCCCAACCACAGGAGGCGTCGCCATCTTGAGAGGCGACCAGAAGGCATCCCGAGAGGCTTATATAACCATGATAAAACAACAACGGGAAGCAATGGTTGTAGAGCCCGGCCTCGAGCAGCCAGAGCAGGCAAAAAGGCCCAGGATGGACCCTATCGAGGAGACAAAAACGAGGGCGCTAAATAAAGGGAAAAATGTTCAAGTCGGGACCAGCATGGATAAAGAGACGAAAGAAGCCATCATGCAGGTCTTGACGATAAATCAAGCGACCTTCGCCTGGAAGCCTGAAGACATCCCTAGTATAGACCCCAAGGTGATCACCCACAAGTTGAATGTGGACCCAAATTATCCTCCGGTCCAACAAAAGCTAAGGAGGCATGCACCCGACTGGAGGAAGTTCATTTCTGAAGAGGTGGATAGGCTACTTAAGACCGGAACAATCCGAGAGGTAGACTACCCCGAGTGGCTGGCTAATGTGGTTCTGGTTAAGAAAAAGTCAGGCAAGCTGTGGATGTGCGTAGATTTTACTGACCTCAATAAGGCATGTCCCAAGGACAGCTATCCCCTGCTCAGCATAGACCAGTTGGTGGACGCCACCGCAGGCCATGCCATCTACTCTCTTCTCGACGCATACGCTGGCTACCACCAAATCCTAATGAGGCTCCTGGATCAAGAGAAAACCAGCTTCATTACAGATGACGGGACCTTTTGCTACAAGGTAATGCCGTTCGGACTGAAGAACGCTGGGGCCATGTATCAGCGCCTTATGAACAAGATCTTCAAAGACCAGATCGGACAGAATGTCGAGGTCTACGTAGATGACATGATTGTCAAAAGCTGAAGCCCCGAGCAACACCCCGCCGATCTGGCAAAAGTTTTTGACACTTTGAACAAATTCCAGATGAAACTCAATCCCGAGAAGTGCATCTTTGGGGTACCGTCAGGAAGATTTTTAGGATTCCTGGTCTCCCAGAGAGGGATTGAGGCTAATCCGAAAAAAATTAGGGCTATCCTCGAGATGCAACCCCCCAGGAACATAAAAGACGTCCAGAAGCTGAACGGAAGAATAATAGCTTTGGGACAATTCATCTCCTCCTCGGCCAAGCGCTGCACTCCCTTCTTAAAGAAGCTGAGGAAGAGTTAAACCTTCGTCTGGGGGGAAAACTGCCAACAAGCCTTCAAAGAGCTGAAGGCGTTCCTCACCAATCCACCGTTGCTTAGCCGGCCAATACCAGGTAAAAATCTATACCTTTATTTAGCCACCTCTAAGGAAACTGTTGCAGGTGCCTTGGTCCGAGAGGAAGAAACTCAACAGCTGCCTGTGTACTACGTCAGTGAAGTACTTAGAGGTGCGGATTTAAGGAAGGGACCGGTTGAGCAGCTCATTATCGCCCTCATGATGTGCGCAAGAAAGCTGAGACCGTACTTTGAGGCGTACACAATAGTCATCCGATCGGGTCATCCGCTTAGAAGGATTCTCCAGACCCCCGATCTGGAAGGCAAAATGGTGGGATGGGCAATTAAGCTACAGTCCTGGGATGTGAGATATGAGCCCAGAAAGGCAATAAAGGCCCAGGCTTTGGCAGATTTCATCGCTGAATTTGCGGGTGAGGAACCACGGAGTCAGTCCAGGCCACAAAATTGGGAAATGACGGTGGACGGCACAGCAAATGACACTCGAGGAGGTGTCGGCATAGTAATAAAAGGCCCCCTGGGCATCACAATAAGGTACGCAATAAAGCTTAATTTTAAAGCTTCCAATAATGTAACAGAGTACAAGGCGCTCCTTCAAGGGCTGAGACTGCTCCACGCAATCTGACCGGAGTCAGTAGCCATCAGGAGCGACTCCCAGCTGGTAACCAGTCAAGTTCTGGGGACCTTCGAAGCCAGAGAACCCACCATGATCCAGTACCTCGCCAAAGTCAAAGCTGCCTTTGCAAAGCTCGAGGAAACTGGGTCACAATGGGCGCTCCAAAAAGTGCCGAGGGACCAAACATCAGAAGCCGATCGGTTAGCAAAGATGTCTGCCTCTGAACTTAGTGTCATTGAGGAAAACATTGCCATTGTCGACCAGACTTCCTCCTCCCTAGACGAGCCGGAGATGATGGAGATCGACCAAGAGGATGAAACCTGGATGAGCCCAATCAAGCAGTACCTCCAAACAGGTCGGCTGCCCGAGGACAGAGATGAAGCTCGAAAGGTATCACGAAAATCCCTTAATTACTCCATCATTAACGGTGACTTGTACAAGAAAGCTGTTAGCCACCCTTGGCGCAAATGTGTGACGGAGGAAGAGGGAGATTGCATCCTCAGAGAACTCCACGAAGGCATATGCGGAGGACACGAGGCAAGTAGAGCTATGGCAAGAAAAGCCCTCCAGACGGGGTACTACTGGCCTAGCATGCTCAAAGATGCCTAAGAAAAAGTGAGAAGGTGCCCGCAATGCCAGGTGCATGGGAGGATCATAAGGCAACACGGGGCAGACCAGCAACCGATCGGGATTGCTTGGCCGTTCTATCTATGGGGGCTCGACATCTTAGGACCTTTTCCCCAAGGCAAAAAGCAGATGAAGTTCCTCATAGTAACCGTAGACCACTTCTCCAAATGGATTGAGGCTGAACCTGTAGCCACTATCACAGCCGAGAGGGTCAAGAGCTTCACTTGGAAAAATATCATCTGCAGGTATGGCTTACCCAATGTCTTTATTGCAGATAATGGCAAGCAGTTCGACAGCTCCATTTTCAGAAACTTTTGCCAGGGCCTAAACATCAAATTAAAGTTCACATCAGTCGCTCATCCCCAAAGCAATGGAATGACTGAGGTCTCTAATCGGACCATCTTGGAAGGGTTAAAAAAGCGACTGCGTGAAGCAAAAGGCAACTGGACTGAAGAACTGCAGAGTGTCCTATGGACGTATAGAACTTCTCCCAGGATAGGCACTCATCAAATGCCATTCTCCCTCGTCTACGGCTCTGAAGCAATGATACCTGTAGAGGTCGGCCTTCTCTCTTTCCGATCGGTGCTCTACTTCGAACAGAAGAATGCTGAAGAAAGACGCCAAGACTTAGATCTGATAGAAGGAAAGAGGGAGGACTCCTACACCAAGATCGCCGCCTATGAGCAGAGAGTTGCTAGATACCACAATGCTAAAGTAAGGTCAAGAACTTTCAACGTCGGTGATCTGGTGCTCAAAAAGGCTGACCTAGGCTCAGAAAATGCCGGGGTGGGCAAGCTGATGCCAAACTTTGAGGGACCCTACGAGGTCTCCAAAGTCTTAAACCCGAGCACTTATAGGCTCCGAACTGTAGAAGGCCAAGATATCCCCAGAAGCTGGAATGTGGAAGTACTCAAAAAGTACCATCTCTAATAATGTATTAGAACTTGTCAATTGTCTGATTAATAAAGAGGTTCTTTCTTTCACCCTTGTTCAAATTATGCATGATATACAACTTATACGCTAGGCTTGACTTCCTTCCCAAGCTAAAAAAGCCAAAGTGTTTGCGTTATGGAGGATCTCACCTCCCTAAATATGTCACGATGGAGGATCTTACCTCCCCGAATGTTTGCTTTATGGAGGATCTTACCTCCCTAGCTCGATTATGCAATTTTTATGCAGCTTTACGAGCATCACCTAGCTCGATTATGCAACCTTTATGCAACTTTACGAGTGTTGTCTAAACTCGATCATGCAATTTTCATGCGACTCTACGAGTATCGTTCAGCCCGATTATGCAATTTTTATGCAACCTGAAGGGCTCATGCACCAGGTTCGACATCCGCTCCGAACTAAAAACGCAAAACGCAAAGGTCGGGTGGCTCATCCGCTAAGTCGGATACCCCGATCCAAAATTGCGCGGAACATCCCGATCCGATAGGATCGACGATGCTCCCGATCCAGATTGAGCCAAGCGGCCACTGGATTTAAAGATTACTCCAATTCAGGAAGTACGCAACTTTATTGAATTATTTCACAATAGCAAGTTATATGCACTTTAGTGAACTTTGCAAATTTTCATGCAATTTTTTCAGAAATTTACGAATGCATGGTCAAAATCGCAACTTATGCAAAACAAAGTTAAAAGGCGAAGAATATTATTATTCATTGAAAAAGGATAACAAAAACATTATACAACTTATACACGTATACAACTTCTATTCTAAGTTTCTATATCTACAATCTCTATTGAGTCAGGAGGCTCGGAAGGCGTCTCTATAATTTGAGCAGGTAAGGCTTGGGAATGCTCAGCAGCAGACTGAGAAGGCTCAGCCACCCCTTCAGAGATAACTTCGGCAGGCGGAGGCATGTTGACTTCAGCCTCGGATGGCGCGTCTCTCTGAGCCTGGGGCGAAGAGACCTGCTCTGAAGTTCTCTCCCTAGGAGCATCTCCTTCATCATCACTGGACGGCGGATCGGGCAAGGCTGTAGGATCCTCCATCCAGTTGAGATCAGCATCAGGGAAGCGTCTCCCAGCTTCATGGATCAGCCGCGACAGCAACTTCGCCTGAGCCTCTCCCATTTGATCAAGCAGCTGCTCCTCTCGAGAGGCGAGTCCCTCTTCAAACTTCCTCCCCCAGGTGGCCTCCTTGTTTGCCAGAGTGGCGCGAAGATGATCGCACTCCGCCAGAGCTTAGTCTCTCTCCTCTAGAGCCTTAGCCTTTTCAGCGCTTAAAGTTTTGCACTTGCTGCCCAGCTTGGTCGCCTCTGCCTCAAATTTTTGGTACTGAGCACTATCGGCTGTCAGGCATGCCACTTCACCCTTCAGACGATCGAACTCAGTGAGCCTCGACTTCAGCTCCTTGGAATGGCAACTGGCCTCTCTCCTAGCGACCACCACCTCCTCTCGAAGGCCGAAGACCTCCTTTTGAAGACCAGCCACCTCCAGGCGAAGTGTGGAGTTCTCTTGATGGGCGGAGTCTCTTTGAGCGGCAACTTCTCCTCTTGCCTTCCCAGCCTCCCTCGCCCTGGCCTCAGCAAGGCCACCGATGCCATGTAGGCGCTGGCCCCTTCTAATCAGCTGCAAAAGAGAAAGAACAGCCTTAAATAAGAGAAGAATTTGCCATAAGAGACAACAACAATTAGGCTGGCCGAACCTTACCTCTAAAGCTTGCTGATTAAACATGCTCCACTCCCGAGCGAGCGAACCAGGGTCTCCCATGGCTTTGTAGTTGCCCTCTTGGAGAATACCCCGGCAGAGATAACTGGCAACCGTTTTGTTGCTCGTTGACCAGTCATTGCCAAAGCTCTCCTTCAAGAAGTCCTGCAGTGGCACAGGTCGCCTCTCCGTTCGTCGAGGTGGATCGCTTGACATGATAGCTTTGCCTTTAAGGGCCGCAGCAGCTTGTCTCCTGGAGGCCTCCTCGGCCTGCCTCCTCTCGGCCTCAGAAGATCGGGTTACCCCCTCCTAGGCCATCTCCCTCAAAACTTGCAGGTTGGGAAGAGAGACGTCCCCAGACCCCTCCTCCTCCTCCTCCGGCTCGTTCCCGAGAATAACTCTCCGTCGGCGGGGGGGCTGATCTACCACTTTAGGACCCACAACTGGAGGAGCTGTACTGACTGGAGGTTGACGGTTTAAGGTCGCAGCGGCTATTGAGGGAGGAGCGACAGAGATCGGGACGGTAACGAGCGGGACACCGAAAGCAACGCTCTGCCGTAGCTTCTGCACCTCAGAGGCAGGCAAGAGCTTTCGCCTTTTCCTCTCCTCCTTGGCTTTTCACTCGGCCTCCCTTTTAGCAACAGCCCGGCCAAGGATGCGCTGGGACAGGTCATTTTCACCAGCCATTTCAGCTGCAAACAGACAATGAACAAGATAAGTTTCTCAAACCCAAAAAAAAAAATCAATCAAATGCAATGCATGACTGATGCATGATGACAGTGTTTTCTCCCCGATCCTAATGCTCACGTTCTGCATCCTCAGCGTCTTCAAAGCTGGAAGAGCCAAACAGCGTGGTCAGGAGAAAACTGGACTGATAGGGCTCTCCATGCCTGCTCATGGCATCCATCAGCTTCTTAATATCGCGCTCATACATGGGCTGATCAGCTGCCAAGTCTTTCAAGATTTCGGCTCTAGCCGATCGGGTGAGGCGCACCCCAAATCCGCCCTTCATCCCCACCAGAAAGTATCTCTCCTTGTATCCCTTCATCAAGGTGGGGATGAACATCAGCTTCCTCTTTGGGCGACTGGTGAAGAAGTATTCGGTCCCGTCGCTCTGACCCGATATGTAGAAGAAATAGGTGAAAAGTTCTAGAGTTGGTGCCACCCCCTCTATTTTGCAGGGGATTTTAAAGCACGCCACCGACCTCCACTCGTTAGGATGCAACTGATTAGGGGCAACCCCATACCCCTCCAATATTGCCATCTCGAAGGCGCCTAGTGGGAACCTCAGGCCTGCATCTAAGCTCCAGAGGTGACAAATGAACCACTCGTTGTTATTTCTGCCAAAAGGTCCATCTGTCACCGCCATCGATTTTGGGCAGGCTGCCATGGATACGTCATCAGGAAAGCCGTATTTTGAGGGGATTTCAGCCACCTCCACAGCGGTCAATCGAGAGTGCAGCTCGACGGCTGGTTTGTTCTCATACCCATCCAAAAAACTTTTGTCTAGCACCTCTCCACTGCTGGAAGCCATCTTCAACAAGAAAGAGTGGAGGAAAGGTGCAATTATCTAACTTCTAAATGGAGTGGATGCAGAAAGAAAGTGAAAGGCGAAATGAAGCAGAAAGCAAAGAGGAAAAATTACTTACTTGATAAAAGGGACTTAAGAAATTTGAAGAAGAAATAAGAGATAATTGCAGAAATCTGGGAGTTGAGAAGGAATTTTGGCAGAGTTTCTCTAGGGATTGCAGAAGTAAAGAGGAAATCCTTTTGAAATCCCCTATTTATAAGCCAGAGCTTCCGGAGCATGCCAACCGTCGCACCACTAGAAGAGCGCCACGTGTCAAAAGGCATTATGGCTGTACGCAGAACGAAGCGTCACCCTTGGAGCACGCGCGACATTAAATGAAAACAGCTGTCCAAGCAGGCGCGTCTCTTCAGAAAAAGCGCCTCCCAAGTTCAAAAATCCCGCCAACGCGCGTCTTCGGATCGGAAAAATTCAGAGCTGATTCCATCCGAACGGCCCAACAAAAGGCAAATTCATGCCCGATCGGACCTGTTGAGCGGGGGGGGGGGGGGGGGGGGGGGGGGGACAAGTGATAACACAGCAAATATCATTTGCTCTAAGGCCCATCCAGCCGGCCCACTCAACTGGCAAGGCCCAAGGCCCAACAACCAAGAGTAGCAGACACGAGCTCCTAGGTAGCACACACGCCCGATCGGCTGATGTGACCGCCAGTCCCATCAGCTGCCTGACACAAGGCAGCGACCACGCCTACCACCTGCTCCCTTTCATGTCGCCGAATACGTACTCTGACAGCCAGTAATCACTCTCCAGGCACTCAAGTGCCCCTCAATTATCTCATATAAATAGCCTAGCCAACGATAGCACAAAGTATTGAATCTCCAACATTCTATCTCTAAAAGTACTTTCTCTCTCTAAGTTACTAACTTAAGTTTCGGAATGCTTACGCCTGGTCCGACCGGGCATTTCTTACTGCAGGATTTTCTCATCCGATCTGCTCGCCTTCTCTTTTTCAGATAAAGATTTCCTAGGCTTTATCAGTAAGTGCAACTAAGATTTAGAGAGGACATAATATGGGATTGCTCTATAAGTTTCATATAGAAAAAATAAGTGTAAGTTAATAGGTTCATTATGAAAATAAAAATAATAATTAATTGGATATTTGGGTTAAATTTAGAAACCCTAATATTTATAGTTTGTGTTCGAATTTTAATTAACTGAAATTTTTACTGGGTTGTTGGTGAGATGACCGAATTATATTTCTTTGTAGATCGTTAAAAGTCAATGTGTAATATTTCTGCATTTGACTCAATAAAAGTTTTTTGACCAATATATATAAATTATAGATATGGGTTTCACATGATATAATAATAAAAATTTCGGTCCTCTTAAACTACTTTAGGGCTAAAAGTTTAACCTTTTCCCTTTTTTATTTTTATTTTTTCACCTTTTAGCATTGGGCAAAACTGAAGCCCTAGATACTCATTTAAATAATTTCATTTACTAAACTAACATGAGAGTTTTCGAAAATTTAATTGTTTAAAATTCAAAGTGCTTTAAAATCAAATATTCAAAATTAAAACTCTAAACTAGACAATAATTAATTATAATAGAACCTTAATCATGTGGCAAATGAATAACATTGATGTTTGAGAACCAAAAAATATATATAAAGTTCATATGCTGTTACTTATACGGAGTTGTATTATTTATTAATATGATTTTATTATATTATTATTCAACATATAGATTTTATTAGATTCTTTTGTATTTTGTATTACATTGATATATATTTTCTTAGCTATTACATTAATTTGAATTGAAATTATGTATGTGTAAAGATTGACTAAAGGTTATTACCATTAAGTAAAATTTTGATTTCAAATTTTGTCATCATTATTGAAAACGATATAACTCAAATTGAATAATATCAATAATTATAAAAAAAATTTGAGTTAATGTCAGTAATTTTTAACATTATAGAATAATTTTTCTTCATTTTAATTAGTTATAAACCCACACTTCAAAAACTAGGGTTTTTCACCTCCAAGCATACGTTCACCATCTCTGCTACACCATTTCCAACACAATGCCACGCAACATATTTATTCTTTTCTTTTTTAAAAATAAAAAATAAAAAAAAAGGAAGAAGAGAGAACTAGGGTTTAAAGATAAAGAGACACAAAAGAGAGTATGAGTAAGAGAAGAAGCGGCGCCGTTTATTATATAAGAAAATTCTTAAAAGTAGAGCAGCGGTATATATACATACAAAAAAATGGTGATGGGACATCAACCATAACATGCGTGTTTGTTTATGGTTAAATTCGAGGAACATATTCATAATTAATTAATAAATTAATGTATATGTACATGAAGAAAATTAAAAAAGAAAAGAAAAAGAAGGCTGCAAAGCACATGACACCCTGTTGCAACTTTCATCATCATAATTCCAATTTGTGTAGTTCGAGGAGCATAGAATTGGAGAAGATCATTAACAAATGTTATTTATTTATTTATTATTAACTGAATTTATTTTTATCAATTTACAGAGAGAGAGAGAAATAAATTACTAGTAAATTAGAAACTTAGAATCTTACCTTGAGATATAAACAAACAAACAAAATACAGAGAAAGACCCATAAAAATTAAAAACTCTCTGACAACCCGATTCCCACACTTGTTCCTTCCAATCCTATACACGATAAAATTTTATATTTGCTTTTTCTATTTTTAATATTTCTTATATTTTTAAAAAATCCAAATAATTACTTTATTAATTTACTTACATTACAATGAAAGTGGAATAAAAAAAAAATTCCATCTTTAGCAGCCTTTTCTAGACACGGAAGATCGATCTTTTTTTTTTTTCCTTTTAATTTCCTTTTTTGACTACCATACACTTTGTTTATTATTACTATCTTCTCTTTTTTCTCTTTCATTTTTGTTCCTTTGTAAGTGGACAACAAATGGGTTTTCAGTTTTCACCAATCTTTACTTTAATTAGTTTTGCATTTTTTTTTAAATTATTATTATTATTATTATTATTATTATTATTATTATTATTATTAAGGTTCATTTTGTTCTTTGATATCTTTTGGCCAAGGTTATATATATATATATATATATATATATATATATATATATATATATATATATATATATATATATTTAAAATAGAGCAAAGAGAGAGAGAAATTTGTCTTAAATGATACATTTGTTTGTCATTAATCTTTGTCCTTAGGATTTAGCTTTTGTTATGTTTTTATGTGCAAAACAAGTATGTGTAGAGAGTGTTTGTTCCTCTTTCTTTGCTATTTGGATTAGTTAAACTTGTATTTTTACGATTATGAATTAATTAACTAATTAGTTTGAATTTGTGAGTAATGGAATTGGAACATGTTGGTGATTTTCAATTATGTACTTTTGGAACAACTAATTCCCACTCATTGTGTTCAACGAGTTTCCTTTAATTCTTTCTCTTCTTTTCATAAAGAGGGACAAAAAAGATTGTCAAAAAAGGTGAACAAGGCCCTCCTCTTATATTTTTCACTTATATTATTTTTTCCTTTTAAAAAAAAAAAAAAAAAACTTTTCCACTTTTATTATGATGAACTTAATTACAGGAGAAATTACTTTCAAACTCTCTAAATATCTTTAATTTTATAGAAGTGTTTAATATTTTTTTATAAAATAGATATAAAATTAAAAAAGAAAAAGTTAATAGAAAAAACAATATAAAAATATATATTTTTGAAGGTTTCACTTTCAAATTTGATTCATATATAGAGATAGGCCAGATATATTAATAAAAAAAGTAATCAGTAGAAATATACAATATAAATCCATAGATCCAGTTAAAAAATAAATATAAATTGATGTTGATTTTTTTTTCTATTATTTTTTTAATGAAGACAAAAGTGAAAAGTTTTTTTTTTTTTTTTTTTTTACCTTCTTGCTATGATTTAAGGCATGCAAGTTATTCATAATGAGATTAAAATATTGATGATTTTTCCAGAATAAAAAATTATCCCGTTCTTCACTCAGCTTTGAATGGGAATTTATTTGCTAACTTATAAAATAAATAAATTAATTAATAAATAAATCATTACGTCCTACATATTAAATGTAACCAACTGGCGGGACCCAGAGATTTGCAATGTTATCGGCCAAGGGAGACAAAATATATTCATGCACATAATAAATATCTTTTTTTTCTTTTTTTTTTCTTTTCTTTTTATACTAAGATAAAAACGACTATAAATTTGAATTTAAAATCTCTAATTACATTAGAATCGGCATTTATAATGTTAGGATAATTATATACGTTTTACGAATTTCTTTTTCAGGCACCAAAAAAATATTTTCTTATTTCCCTTTCTTTGTAGTTTAATTTTTTTTATATAAAAATCAAACTTTAATTTATAAATTAAGTTTCTATTTTTTTTTAAAAAAAATTCTAATGAATATATACAGAGTTTCGTTTTTCCTTAAAATTTCAATGGGATATGCTACTTTCAAAAAGTTATTTTACTTTTGACCTCATGGCCAACTTTTTTAGCACTTTCTTATTTCACTGAATGAAGTAGTTGGACGATTTCAATTTTCATTGCATAAACATGGCCTATTATTTGTTTATTGGCCTTTTCCCGATATTTACTTACTTTCTTTCTTTTTATCTACAATTTTATCAATAAATTAAGAAATTTTTTGTTTAATTATAGTAAATGCATTAACTTAGATGTTGTGAGAAATTGATTTTCTCTTAATTCAACCTTTGACATTATTAATCCATGGAAAAAAAAGTTCATTAATTATATATAAAGGTGCTTTTTCTTTTTTTTTTTTAAGAGAAAGATGCCTCAATCTTATATACCACCAGATAAATCAATACCCTTTTTATTTATCATTATTGAATAACTCTTATGTATTTAAATTAAACTCCTGAAGTGATGGACACACACATGGTAAATTTTAAACATTAATTTGGATGTAAGTTTTGAGATTGTTGGGGACAATAATTCAAAGTAAATGTCACAAGATGATGTAGCATGCATCTAATAATGCATGAAACTACACATAAATCTAATAAGCTAATGTTGCCATCTAAATAGGGTTCTACGTGGGGATATTACGTATAAAATTGGGTGTCAAACCCACAAAAGAAGTCAAAAAAACAATTATTTTATAGATTTGACTCATGAAACTTTGTCTCTAATACTAAATATAGACCTACATAAGGAGTTGTAGGGGTATGATGACTAGGCTTCAAAAATTTTGTTAGGTTCATATCAATTTTCTGTTTCCCTCTCAGTCCTTGCTCGGCAGTGTTAGTACCAAGTTTTTTAACTTATATTAGTTTGGGAGTAAAATCTTCCATTTGGTACTTACATGTATAATATTGGCATAGTTCTCAACGTATTAGAGTCATTTTTAAGATTATTAAATTGAAATTCAATTATGTCCATGAACAACGTAATTATACTGTATGGAAAAAAAAATTATACTGATAAACTTTAATTTAGTAGTATTGATCTGTTGACTGTAAGTCCTAAATTCAAGTTGTGAAAAAGAAAAAACTATGTTAGGATCGATGTTTTAAAGAACTTAAGATGAGAACGCTCTGTCTATAGGTTTGATTGAAGGAGATGGTGCTATAGTCCCATATGATGATTAAAGGGTCCCCAAAAATGTAAAGATTCGAGATGGTGTCATGGAGCAGACGGAGAGGGTGAGAACATGGATACTAATGAGACAGAAACACATACTGCAGATGATGCTCAAACTCTTTCCTTTAAGGAGAAGCTGATTCAGGGAATAAGGATGATGAAAAGCAAGGTAGGTCATAGAGAGTGCATCTATTATTGAGCCACAGGATTGAGGATACAACCATTTATCAAACTGTTAGGAGAATTTTGGTAGCCTGGATGCGATTGCCTAATCTTCCTTTTTAATACTACAAGAAGAATTTTGGGAAGAATCATTAAAATAGATTATATAACTCCAACGTTTTGTCAACAACAAGAGCCAAGTTTTCTAGGCTTCTTGTTATGATCAATCTAAGTAAACGCTTGGTCTCGAGATTTATTATTGATGATCGGGTACAAAAAGTTATATATAAGGGCTTACCTTACATTTGCTATGGGCATTTGAAAGATAGTTAAAAGGAATGTCGGGTTAACCCAAACTCGTAAATGCCTGTGGTATGAGATTAGTGTGTGTGTTCCCCACATCTCCAGGCCTTGGGTGCTAGCTGAGGACTTCAATGCTATTTTCTGTGATAATGAAGAAAAGAGCCTTTAATGCTTGAAGAGGGTTCAATGGTTTTCTTAATGAGAATGACTTAACGGATCTCGGTTACAAAAGTAAAGTCTAACTTTCACTCGGAATCAAGGGCATCTCATTAAATGTTTGGACATGGCCTTGTGCAATTGGGATTGGATGCGTGTTTGGCCTAATTCGACGGTTCAACATTCAACGCATGTGGGGTCCGATCATCGATCCATTTTGATTACTGATGGTGGAATTTCGTGACCTTTTCGTTTTCAAGCTTCTTGGTTCAGACGCAGAATGAGGTCCAAATGCTCTTAATTCGCCACATCAGCCTTGAAGCAATGGAATAAAGAAACATTGAACTCCAATATGCTTAGAGAATTATCATTCAAATTGGATTCTTAATTTGGAGCATTATTTAAAGGACGAGCTAGAGATATTTCTTCTATTTATTTAAAAACATGTAAAATCATTTTATGAAAATTCACATACTAAGCTCATTTATTGCATTAAAAAGTTTTTTAAAAGCAAAAAGGTATTAATTAACTTATTTAAATTAATTTCTTTCCAAAAACCAAAGTTCACTTTATCGAGTTTTTCAAAAATGGAAAAGAGGATATAAATAATTTTCAAAGGGAATTAAATCCTTTTCTTATCAAAATTAAGAAGGAAATGTTTTTGAAGATTTCACACTTAACCGCTATATTTTACAAATGTTATAAATTGAGTTTTTGATTAATTGTAAAATACAATTCGGAGTCGGAAAGATCTTTTTAACTGTGAGTATTAAGCTGGTTTAAGTTTTCCACATCTTACACATCTCCTCAAAAAGAGATTATAGATTAGATTAGATTTTAATCTGAGATTTATTCTTAATAGATCTAAAAAAATACCAAGCAATTATTTAATTCCTTTTATTTTGAAAAAAAAGTGCTAAATATTTGAAAACCTTTTATTTGTAGAAAAAGATTTGTATCATTATAACTTTGTAAACTAGCCTTGCTCTTGCCTTTGAAATTTAGTCACTAAAAAAATGAGAAACTCCTAAAATGAATTTTTTTAAAAAAAAAAAAAAAGAATATAGGCAAAGAGTCGAAACTATGTAAATCATTTTATTCATTTTCTCTATTCTTTTATTTCTTTGTTCTTGTGCTTGCTGTATAGAGTTTAGGTTTGCTCTAATACGTTTTTAATTGGCTTATTTTTATCCATCAGTTTTGCATAGGTTTAATTAATAAACGCTCAAAGTTGTTTTCATCCTCATAAGTAAACATCAATGAAAAAGGTTTGAGCAAAATATTCTTTAACTGATTTTAAAATTAGTTTACGAGCTCTACTTGATATATTTGTATTTATTCTATTTTGTTTCAGTTTCAAAATAAAAAATTAAGAATACTCCAAAGTATATCGGGGGGATTCAGATTAGCCATTGAATTCTTGTGGTTATCAAGGTTTGGGAGAGTTGTTATTGGAAGTTGCTTCAGTTGATCGCCGAGGATATAATTGATGCTTTTTTTCCTCGCAAGTTCTTTTCTTAGCGTGTTGTTTAATTATCTATACACATAATTGTAGACCTGTACGCCAATACTAATTATGCTGGCATTGGATAGTTCACAGGACAGCAATCATAAACGTGCATTTTTGTGCCTAAAATAATTACAATTTCACATGGATAACTAAAGTTATTTACTATAAAGAAAACAATTTTGTCAGAGATAATTCATGAGCTATATAAACAAAGAACATTGTCGGATGATGAATTTAACAACATAGTCTAGAAAACTAATTAATAGTTATAATAAAAATGTGAATGAAATTTTAAGAGGCATACAAGACGAACCTGACAGCCCTGTTGTTTTTAATATGTCAACCCTAAAATTCTATTGGTGGCCTTATATTGACAGCAAAAGATTCTTACAAGGATACTGACTATTCATGGAACAATCGCATAAGGTTACATCTTACAATTTTTATCATTGAAATTTTTTGGTTAGCTGATGTACAGTTCTTGCATATGGTAATTAATTAATAATCAATTTCACCCATTACTGATTGTGTAAGGAAACATATTGAATTTATTTACCAGATGCAACCACAAGAGAGAACAAAAATGAGACAAGATAGGGCTTTCATATTACTATTTCTGAAATATATTTGTCCAAGATTTTTTTTTATTAATTTTAAAAAAGATAATTGAATTAATTAGGTTTGTGAGTGATTAAAGGGTTATACTTTATAATAAATACACAAAAAGAGATATGAGTGGACATTAGTGCAGGTGAATTAGGTAGCGAAGTGAAATGGAATAAAAAAAGAGAGAGAGAGAGAAAATCTCAGTTGTCCCTAATGTTTAATAAATAAAATCACCTAATATATAATAATAATTAACAATAATGGAACAAAAGAGAGTGAAAAGAAAGGAAAAAAAAAAAGAAAAAAGAAAAAATAAGTGATGGAGATAAAGAAAAAAGGTGATGAAAGATAAACTATAATAAATAATAATGGTGTATATGAATTGGATTATATTATATATAAGTGAGTTATAATTATATATAAAATATATAAAACAGAAGAGAAGGAATAATAATTAAAAAAAAAAAAGAAAAAGAAAAAGAATCCATGTGTATCCAAGCACTCAAAGACAAAAATGAGGTTCAGAGAAAGAAAAGCAACCTTTGCTTTACGACCCAGAAAAGGAGATTTCAAACCACCATAAGGGTTAGCTTAGGAAATTGCGTGGTTACTAAACCAACCACACCAATTTTTATTTTTATTTTTAATATATATATATATATATATATATATATATATATATATATATATATATATATCTCATATCATGGTGTCTATATTTAGTTGTAATTAGCTGAGGGTGCAACTACAGCCCCACATCTTTCCTTATTTCCCTCTGAAATTACCACATGAATCAAATTATAATTCAAAATTAGCTCTTTATCAATATTGGGTTCGCTTGTTTTATGCCAATTCAATAGGGTTTTATGTGGGGCTTTTCCAAATTCTAACCCCAACCAACAAAAATATTATTATTTATTATGACTCAGTTTCATAATTTTGAATTTTCTTTCTTAATCTCTCTTCTCTCTCTCTCCCACCTCCATAAATACCACTCTCTTCCCCTCTCTCTTTCCCTTCAATTCTTCCCCTTTCTTCCATTTCTCCTCCTCTTCTTCTTTGTGTCTTTGTATGGGAGACAACAGAACAAGAATTTATATATGTCTTTGTAGATGCATACTTAATGTATGCAGCTTATTCAATCATGCATATATGAGCATATGACATGAAATTATTAGTCATATAAGCATATACATACATGCATATGCATATGTATATATGTATATGTATGTGCCTGGCTCCCTGTATGCCATTTGCAGAGCCCACCGGAATATCGATGGCCTCCGTGGATGGCGTATGAGGAGCCATGCATATTCCCATAAATATATATTCATTCATGGTGATTTTCCAATCGTTTTTGGGTCTTTATTTTATCTTTTTTTTTATTTATATATTTAAATCATCTGGAGGGTTCACTCAAAGGGGCAGCATTGTAATTCCGAAAAGACTCTGGTTCTCTGATCTCTAAACACAAAATAAAAGGTACTGCTTTTACTTTTCTCTAAATTATTGTAGCTTTATATACTTATCTTCTTCTTCTTTGGAATATCATTCTTTCATGGTTTTTAGGGTTTTTCCATGATGTGATGCTTATCTTTGAATCCTCTTCAGACAGAATAATTTATATTATTGTTGCTTTTTGGGGAGGAATTTCCATAATTAACCACTGGTCTTATCTATTTTTTTTTTGTTTATTATTATTTTTTAAATCCAAACCTTCATTTCATGTCTCTCTCTCTATATATATTAGTTAATCAAAACATTGTTGTGTATAATGGACATATCCTATGACCTTTGGTAATGGTACATATAAAGGAGTGGGTGCTGCCCTAGAGGCTAAGGCCATAATAGAGGGAAAAAGGAACAGGAAAATTAGACCAAAATCCACAGCTTACAAGACTAGTCATTGTTGCTACATAGCTAGTGTGTCCAAGATGTTACTATAGTGTGTGATTATAAATATCAAAATATCAAAATAATGGTTTTGTCTTATTTAACAGAGATATATTTGATCAATATTTTCCTTGGTTTTTTCTTTTTGAGTTTGAATGCAATAGATATGAATATATATGTATTTCAATTGAGTTTAACAAATTCAAGGGCTTCTTTTTCTCATGACTAGATACTTCTTATTTCTTTTAACTTTTGTCTTCTAATTTAATTTATTGCATATGTATGATAATTGTTCGTTTTATTTTCGCAATTTAATTACATTCATTAAACCAAAAGGTTAATAAATTTTGTTGCTTATTTTGGCCATCCCATACATTAAGCGAATAAAGAACTTCAAGATCCAATGTTCTAAAGAATGAGGGTTTAATGTTTTTTTTTTTTTAATTTTTTTCTATTTTGTTGCAAAAGTGCTTTCGTTTGTTGTTTGTTCGTGTAAATTTAATTTTTGTTCAATTGGGGTACGAAAGTATTTTTGAATCATGAAAACAAGCTGTTTGATCGATAAACCATTTTTTCAATGTTTCTTTTAGCTTTAGATATGGGCATCGGGCCCTGGTAATGGCATAAATCAAACAACCATACAAATGACAACCACCAGTTGCCCTAGGCCACTTTTTTGCTCTTTTTGCTTTAATGAAAAATCAAAAGCATTCTATCAAAAAAATCAAAAGCAAAAGAAGATAAATAGTAAATAATAACATAAAGCAAAAGATGTATATATATAAAACCTTATCAAGAAACTATTGAAACCCATATATACGGTGATAATTCACTGTCCTTTTTTATTTTTCCATAGCTAGCTAGAACAATCAATTTTCTTTCTTTGTTTCTTGATTATTTCTCAATAGACATGTATGCAGACTATGGATTCTTAATTCATATATATATATAAGAAGGCATTTCTTGAAATTCTTGGTTTTCTTGATAAAGAGACAGAGAAACACACGTCTGGGCAGGGATTGAAGAAAGAAAAGATTATGGGGAAAGTAAAAGAGGGGGAAGAGGAGCAGGATATATTATTATTATAGGGAGTGTAGGGAATCTCATACAAATTTTAATTAAAGAATGGACCCCCCCCTCTTTCTCTTTTATTGGCTCTTAGGGAATATGTTATACGTTAAAAGCAGGTCAAAAGGACACATTGCTCAGGTTGTTTTAGGGACCACAATTTGAGATCTCCTGAAATCAATTCTCAGATTTTTGACTGCAACACCAAACTCAACAACAACAAATATATATATATATATATATATATATATATATATATATATATATATATTCATCAGTAATTTCTTCACCTTTATTAGCTTCACAATGTTTATAAAAAAATTTTAAACATTTTTTATGTTATTAGTAATCTTACGTTTTAGTATCCACGATAACATTAACAAATTTTTAATTTAGTAAGACAAAAATAAAATAAAATAAAATGATTACATGTAAAAGTTAGTTTTCCTATATTAATAATTACAGGTAGTGATTTTTATTTGTAATATTAAAAAAATATTATTGGTTTAAAATTTGTTATAATTAAGACATTAGTACTGTTAATTTTATTTACCGAATATTAGAATAAAACATATTTTGGGCTTACTTACTATATAACATAATATAATATTATTTGATTTATAAAAAAGAGAGAGGAAAGAGGATTAATATAATGAAGCAAGAACATTCTCCCTGGTTTGATCAGTAAGAAAAATGAAGAAGAAGAAGAAGCAGCAGCAGCAGCAGCAACAGCAGCAGCTCCTAGGGTTTGAAGGGTGGGTAGCGGTGGGTCCCAGAGGTATTTCGTGGATGTTGCAGAATGTACCTATTGAGTGTCTCAGAAAGTAGAATCTATCCTATTCCATCTTAAACTCATGTGATCATCATTATCTATATATCTTCATTTTTTTCAAAGTACATTCATATCTCTTTTATTTTGGCTTCTTACCCATTTCATTATTTCAATTTCCTCAATCTCGCATATTAATAATATCCTTTAATTTTACACATTGCCAATTTTCTCACTCGTTTACCCTTAACTTATATAATCAATTTATTTCCATTCTTCCTTGTATTTATTATCTTTTCCATCTAAAGAGTGCAAAATTATATGTTTATTTAACTCTTTGTAATTGATGTTCAACTAATGTAAAGTGTTGAATTCAAATTAACATTCCACTTCAGCATCTGATGTGAAGTGTCAAATTCAAATTAACATTCGATTTCAGAATATCTGATGTCATGTGTCAAATTCAAGTTAACATTTGATTTCGATATCAATCATAAAAGATCTATGTTCATCTTACTTTTTTAGGGACTATATGGCAAAATAAGGAGGATATAAGAAGTGTACTTTAAAAATAAGTATAATTAGGAGTTGGGTAAAAAAATTGACAAATACAATAAGCTGGTTATATATTAGGCCAAAACAGAAATATATATATATATATATATATATATATATATATATATAAATATATAATGTTTGTCTTGTGGCAGACACATCTCTTTTGCCTATCTTCTTTGATGAAGATTGTACAAGATTCAACATCAATTGTCTGAGAAAGCTTGTAGATGATTTAGTTTTTTTAGAATAGGTATTTTTTGGGGACCGAATAATTTTAGATATCCTAGAAAAGGACCTGAGGTTGGTTATGTATATTACATACTGTTAGTGACGTAAATAAGTAATATATAGTTCAAGATTTCATATCTAAAACAAGAAGAAATTTTGATGAATTTAAACCAGTTTATATGCAAGAAAGTGATTCTTGTGGTTAACTGTTGCATCAGTCCAGTTTCAAGAACTGCACTGCCTGCCATGATATAATGTTAAGAAAGTGTAAAGTACAAGCATAAGATTTTTGTATTATATATAGAAAAATTAAGAGAAATATTAGTTGATAATTTTAATTTTTATTACCTCATCAATTAACTTAGTTTGCAGTGTTTAAAATGCCTGAAATTTCATTTTCGGTCATTTCTTGGATGCCTAGGAATTAATTATGGCATAATAATATTGTTGAGGGGTAGGATTTAATTGCCCTCATAAGATCCACATACATTTTTAAGGTTAAAAATTTAATTATTTCCTTAAATTATGTTATTTTTTTTATTTTTATTTTTTTATGAAAGCAAATTATGTTGATTAATATGGTATTTTTCTGCCCTTTATTTTTATACCAAAAAGGACAGAAAAATGCCACTTTTTAATCAACATATATAATTTAGGGAAATAATTAATTTTTTAACCTTAAGAAGCTTTCGCCATGTATGTGCTTTAACTGTTTCAATCAAACTTTGTCTAGAAACTCTGGGGAATTATAATGACGCCATAATTTCTTACTTAGTTAGCTACGTTCTTCATTTCCTGTTTACTGTTCCTTTCCTAGTTTTCTAGTTTTGATTATATCCTCATTAATTAGAATACTGTTTATTATACCCTGATTAAAATTAGCCATACAATTGTATAAATACCCTCACACTACAAAATAATAATAATAATAATAATAATAATAATAATAATAATAATAATAATAATAATAATAATAATAATAATAATAATAATAATAATAATAATAATAATAATAAATAAATAAATAATAAAAAGAAAAAGCAAATTTAGCGACCGATTAAATTTAGACTTTCAATTCATCTCAATTCATCTTATGGAAAAAAAATTACTATTAACAATTATTTTTAAAAAACTTATCTAATATATATCCTTGTTTTAAAGATAATTTTGGTGTGTAAATTGCAACAATAACATTTGATAAGGTTAAGGGGTATTTAGTTTATTTAAGCAAGCTAATTAAGGTGCATAGAAAAACATTCAAACAAAATAAAGATGTATTAGAGCCACCACCACATAAGTGGCTATAGGCACATTTGCAGTAACGGTTTAGCAACACTTTGAATCTATTAGATGAAATTGCAAATTGAGACATTCAAATTAGGGCTGGGAAAAAAACTATTAAGATAGTAATTAAAATCAAGTTTAAACCGGTTTCAGAGGTTAACCAATTTTACTGAACGTAAATTTTAATTTTTAAATTTATGGTTAATAAACTTGAACTTGAACTTATGTGTTTGATTAACTGAATTTATATGTAATTTTACAGATATACATGAATATAAAAATAACTTTCACATATATTCATATTTTGCTCTAATTTTAGAAACGATAACTCAATCTTTTTCCTCTAATTAAAATTTTGCACAATATTTTACTCCAATTTTTCCTCTAATTTTTCTCTAATTAAAATTTTTCCTCTAATTAAAATGATAACTCAATATTTTGCCCTAATTTTATTTTGCTCTTGAAAATTAATATTTGCTTTCAATTTTATTTTTCATGTCGAATTATTGTTCTTTTGTATTGCAGAATTATCTTGTATTACTGAAATCGTGCTATTGTTAATATAGATGACTGATAAATTAGTAATTATGCAATTTTATTTTATCGTATTGATATTAAATTTTAATGACTTGTATTTTATATTTAAAATTTGTAAAATTTATATTTTAATTTGATGAATGAGTAGATTTTTTTTATGAAGTATAAGATAATCATAATTGTATATATTAATTTTTTTAACGGTTAATCAGTTGTTACTTGTTAATCAATTGCATTTAACAGTTGACCGGTTGTTAATTGATTGAACTTAAACTTTGATTTTGAAGAATTTGAAAAATAGAAGTAAATTAGTTAACAAATCTAATTAATTTAAACAGCTCTTTCATCGAGAAAATGCAATCTTTTATAAAATTGTTGCTTGCTTAAAATTTAATGCAACATTTTTAAACCGTTGCTTGTAATAGTTTTTTTTTTTATTCCCAACTTATAAATAAATATAACTTAAACAAAATTTTGTGATTGAAGCAAAAGTTAAATAAACATAAATAAAATCTTGTGATAAAATTACAATATATTATTTTTGAATCAAATTTGTATCCTGCCAATAATTGGAAACAAAAACAATAAAATATTACTTTTACTTTTAAATTTAGAAAAAGTAAATATGAAACTATATGTACAAAAAATAAGATAAGTGTACAGTGAACTCTCAAATTTCATTACTCTTAAATTTATTATACTTTTTTTTAGAAAAGGTAAATATTTATGATGAGACGTAGATCAATAAAAGCTAATTGAGAACTCAGTCTCTTCAAATCTCGAATTCGGCCAAATACTTATTCATAATTTCATTTCTCTCGATTTTTTCTTCACTCACCCTCATTCTCACACTTATTTTGGTGTTTATGGATTTTATAATTTTGTTTTTTTTTTTTTTTTTTATATTTAGGTCGTGGTTCTTTAAATTGAATGATTTCAGTTTGTTTACCGAGAAATTGAAGAGATGTGTACAATGAATAAGTTTTTCCATATATGAATCAAATCCATATCTGAATCAAAGTTTTGTTTTACGAGTTTCATGTATTATTGGCTTCCTGTTTCCTGCTTTCTCTGTTTCAAGTAGGTATTGTGAAAAATTACTCCATAACATACACTTTCAACATGCATGAGTGCTGTTAGGTGTTTAATTTCACTCGGTTTTGTTTAGATTGTGGTAGTTTTTAATTTTCTTTTTATATTTATTTTTATTTTCGGCAGTATTTTGGAATAGAAGTTAGGGTTTGATCAAAGGCTTAATTGAATTTGAATAAAATGTCCTTCAGTTTTTTCAGGAGCATTTAACATTCTGTTAACTTGCTAGTAATTCATGTGGACCAGGATATGTTATGGGCACAGTTGGTTATACTGCTTCTGAGTACATTATGAGAGGTAATTCTTCAACCATCTAACTCAAGAACATATTTTTGGATGCTCAAATGAAACCTTTCAAGTCATTATCTCCCAATATTTATTGCAATTTTTCATTTCCAATCAAGTTTGAATGAATTACAAATTATAGTGCATGAGTCAATGAACATACACATATATATATTGCAGGTTTTAAAGGGGTCAATTTCACTCATGGTCACTCAACTTATCACTTATCGCACAAAAGTAACCGACTTTTTTTTTTCTATCTTAAATGTCACTGAACTTCTAACATTTTTTCAAAAAAGTCATGTTGACCGGAATCCGGCGAGAACTCTTGTCGGATTGATGACATGGCATATGACACGTGGCAACGAATAGTAAATATATGACTTTTTTGCAAAAATATTAGAAGTTCAGTAACATTTAAGTTGGAAAAAAAGAAAATTGGTTACTTTTTCGCGATAAATGATAAGTTTAGTGACCGTAAGTGAAATTAATTTAGATGTAGAATTTGTTGGAAATATTGTTAAACGACATATAGTTTCTGACATGGCATGCCATGTCATCAATCCGGCGATAATCCTCACCGGATTCCGGTCAACATGACTTTTTTGAAAAAATGTTAAAAGTTCAGTGACATTTAAGTAAGAAAAAAAAAGTCAGTTATTTTTGCACGATAAGTGATAAGTTGAGTGACCGTTAGTGAAATCAACCCGTTTTAAAGACTTAAAAGCTTAAAGCTGGGAAAGTTGGTCATGTGAAGATTACCATTTTGTTAGGAAATGTTAGATATAAAATAAACATCATATTTCAAGAGGTGCTTTGTAAACTATATATATATATATATATGTATATATAGTACTTCTTTTGGATGCTAACTCATTTCTATTTGTAATTAATTAAAATTATGCATGAAGCATGACAATATTATCAATAATTATATGTGTATGCATTTATAATAGTTAAATTATATATTACAAAAAAAATTATTTATTTGGGAACTAATGTTTTTTTTTTGCTAAAAGAGCTAATAAACTTTTAGGGACCACACTTGTGAGTGACTAAAAGTTTTAAGAATCAGAATTTTCGTCACTGATGAATTTATTTGTAGGACATACAGGTTAATTAGAGACCGGAATTCTAGTCCCTAAAGAGCAATAGGTACAAAACAAATTTTGTCGCCATTTAGGTTTTAGAGACTAGAATTATGTGCTCAATGTTAAGGGTCAGAAATCTGGTCCTTATTAGTATTTTAGTAACCAGTTTCTTTCCGGTCCTTAGAATTTATATTGACCGTTTCAAATCCGCTCCTTATTTGTCTTTAGTGGCCTAGCTTTTATGGACAGCTGATGACCAGATTTTCCATCTCTAAAGGCCATTTCCTTATAGTGTAACTTTAGAGATGATGGTTTAAATTCTAAAATAGAATTGCACTTAAACAATATGTAGCACTGATTTTCCTTTAATGTCTCACTTTCTCTCGCTATCTAATTCAAATAACACTTTGGTGTTGGCTCAAAAGGCTAATACTCAATCTTGAATTTTGATGTATAATAAAACCTTTTAAAATCAATTAGTTTTGGCCTTTTTAAAGTTTATGTTTACAAGTCTAATTCCTTAAAACTGATGACACATGTTCTATCTATAGTCAGAAGCAAACCTGGTGTTTTAATGAAGATTTGAAGATCAAGATGCTTTAAAAAATAAATATAAAATTATTTTATGAGGATTCATACATAGATAAAACTCATTCATTGCATTAAAAAGAATTTTCTTAAATCAAAGTGATTTACCTTGACATATTTAAAATGATCCTTTCCTAAACTAAGTTTTCCATATAAACATATATACATGAAAAAGGAAAGAAATTCTTATATGATTTTCTAGCTGTTGGGAATTATCAAAGGAAACTAAAATTAGATTTCTATCCTTATGGAAACATTTTTGAAAATTGTTTTCACACTTAACGGTTTTTTTTATTTAAACTATAAAAAAGATTTGTGTTTAAGTGTTGAAACATGAGAAGTTATAGAGTTGAAACATATTTTTGTTTGAGTATTTCATTTGCTATAAGTTTCATCGCATCATGAGCTGTCACGATCACATATCCTCAAAATAGTTATAATTTATAGGGATAAGAGATTTTTTTGCCCTCAAACTATCAGAAATAGGGCGAAAATACCATTAAATTTTTTTTTTTGGTCGGTTATTACCCCTTAGGTCATGTAAATAGATGAAAAATACTCTCATTTTTTACGAAAAATTCAGTTGGCAAACGGAGTTAACGCAACCAATAACGCGATGGCACATCAGCATCTATGTGTCAACTCTCTTTTCTAGTTAGATTAAAAAAAAAAGTAAAAGCTGATTTGGACTTTCTCTGCAAATCAATGGCGCTATCTCTCTCTCTCCCTATCTGCAAATCAATGGCAGTTTTCCATTTTGATGCCTTTATTTTACAGAACACACTCAATCAATTCTAGTATATACCTAAAAGTCAAGCATGTGAATAAAGATGGCTTCAATTCAATGATCCAAAAGAAAAAAAAGTTAATGTCTAAACTAGGCTTGCTCATATCTACAACAACATTTTCTTGATTCAAAGCTTAAATGATTCACCAATTAAAACATATTTAAAATAGACAATAATTCTTCATTCTTCAAGTATAGAACAACACCGACTCATGTGCATTTTTCTAACACTCTTCCAATCTTCCAAACAACAAACAAAAGAAAACACAGAAACACAGCTTCACTTGTTAGTAACCTTTTTAAAGAACAAGAAGAAAAGATAAAAATCAAAGAAAAATAAAATTAATCAACCAATGAAAATGCTCTTCTTTTTTTAACTGATCATCAGATTATTAGATCTGATAGGACTTTTATGTCTCAAAAGAATTCTTAGTTGAGCTTTTTGACACTCTAACTTTGTTCCCTAATGCCTATTTTTTGATCTAATTGCTTGAACTACCCGAGAAAATTCAACGAATCCTTTAATCCATTGCTTTATATAAGGATTTTCAGGCTCTGGCGCTGCTCTTCTCTGAATCCACATTGATGAAACATAGCTTAAATTATTATTACATAATAATGATTTTCTTGTGGATTCTCATGAATCAATATCATCACATTGATTTGCATAAATTATCTCTGTGTTGATTAAGTAGGAACTGCCATTGATATGCAAAGAGAGAGAGAGTCTAAATCAATTTTTACTTTTTTTTTAATCTGACTAGAAAAGAGAGTTATACGTGGATGCTGAGGTGTCATAGCATTATTGGCGGTTGTTCACTCCATTTGTTACCTAGATTTTCTATCCAAAATAAGGGTATTTTCCATCTATTTACATGACTTCAGACTTAAAAACCGACCAAAAAAAGTTTGAGGGCATTTTCACCTTATTTTCAATAGTTTGAGGGCAAAAAAACCTCTTATGCCTAATTTATATTGTAATCATGTTATATAAACTTGTGAGATTTTCGAGGTTAGGCTGTTAAGATCTAATGAAAGAAACTAGCAAGTGTTTAGGTCTTTAGCTTGGAACAAAGATCAAGTGTGTAGTTCGTTGTACTTTGGAAAAAGGGTTAAGTGTTTAGAAGTTTTTCACTTGAAAGAAAAATTTGGAAAGCTTCTTATATAGCGATTTTTGACTCTTGCTCCCTAAATAAAGTCATTTTAAAAGAGATAACCTCTGGAGATGGATTATTTTAAGGAGATGATGTAGATAGTGGCCGAACCTTTATAAATTGCCATATCAAACTCTCTATCCCTTACTCTTTTTAAACTTTGTGTTCTATATTTATGTTGTTCTATATCTGTTAACTATTTTATATATGTCATGTATTCTATAGAACTTCTCATAATGAATAAATATTTTTGCAAAATATTAACTGGATTTTTGCTCATGGTTAATTTTGTCCATTCATGTGTTGATCATTGAAAAAGTTTGAGTAAAAATATCTTAAGTAAAATGCATAAAATGGATTCAACATGATCTTAAAGCTATACTCCAATATTGCATATGTTATACTTTCTTTCAGTTATTAAAAAAATTGTAATAGTATATTCACCCCCTCTAAAGTATATATTTGGGACTCACATTTGGCATCAAAGTAGGTCTCTTTTTTGCTTTTCAGGTTTAATAACCTAGAGAGATCCGCAAGATGGCTGGAACAAATCAATTGAACGTAACCTTTACTGAAGGACAATTATCAACACAACCTCAAATGTTTTATGGACAGAACTTCTCATTTTGGAAAGCTAGAATGAGAAATGCAAGACATAGAGCTATAAATAACCAACAAAAACTGAGAATGGCATTGACATTCCTAAGGAAAAAAATGAGTATTCTAAAACTGATATTTTAAATATTCAAAAGAATTTTAAAGTTATGAGTTTGCTATTTTAATTTTAGCTTGTGACACTACTAAAGAGATGTGATAAGCTTGTCACAACCTCTGAGGGAATCACATAAGTTAAGGATTCTCGCTTGCATGTCTTAATGTGTGACTATGAATCTTTCAAGATAGAACCTAATAAGACTATTTCTGAAATGAGTGATAGGTTTGTCAAAATAACAAGCTTAATAGAAAGGCTTGGAAAGATCATAAGTAAAGAAAAGCAAATCAAAAAGCAGGTTAGATTGTTGAACTCAAACTGGAGAGAAAAAGTCGCTGTTCTACTTAAAAGAGATATATAAAATTTTTCTTATGATGATCTCATTGGATCCTTGTTATCCTATGAGCTTATTATGCAAAGTTAAGAGAATGAAAAGAAACAAAATGGAGTTACTTTAGCTGTTCATTCTAGTGAGAATATATCCGATGAAGAATTTTCTATGATCATAAGGAAGTTTCATAAGTTATATATGAAGGAAATAAAACATGGGAGATTTCCAAGGAAATAAATTTTAAAGCTGAAAGTTCTCAACAAAATACTAGTGATGTTTGTTATCATTGCAACAAACCTGATCATATCAAATCCAAATGTTTTCTTTTGAAAAAGAAGGATAAAAATTTCAAAGATAAGGCAAAGGTGGCAACATGAAGCAATCAATACAAGAAATTACACTTTTGTGATGGAAAAAATTATCATGAAAACTTTTATTTTCGTCGCTGAAAGGATAAGGTGACAAATTTTTATTGTCACAGAGAGCATCATGGTATACACGTAACAAAAAGTTTGTGACAATTTTGTTATATGTCATCATAAGTATAATTTTTTGTCAAGAAAATTATTATCGTTACCTTAGTTTCTTGCTTTTCATGACAAAAATAATGTCATAAATAAAATTATATTTTATCACATAATATTATTTATCGTCACAAAAGATTGACATGTTATGACAAAATTAAAATTCTTCACTGAGAGTAAGTATTTTTAGTATGGCATGTTTTATGACAAATTTAAAATTCTTCACTTAGAGTAAGTATTTTAAGTAACAAAAATCTACTTGTAATCAGAACCCTTATATATAGACTACGTCATTGTTGTCACAAATAAAAGCAACTTTTGTCATATAATAATTTATGGGGATAAGTGGTTTTTTTTTGCCCTTATACTATTGGAAATGGAGTGAAAATGCCCTCAATATTTTTTTGGTCAATTTTTATCTCTGAACTCAATTTAATGGTTAGAAAATATCTTCACGTTGGATGAAAAATCCAACTAGCAAATGAGGTTAATGGTAGCCAATCACATGTCGACACATCAGCATACACGTGGCAAACATCTTTTCTAGTCAGGAAAAAAATTTAGAATAAAATGTGAAATGAGTTGAAAAAAATACAATGAAACCCAAATGCCCATAATTCTGATATGAAACCCAAACACCAACAAATCAATTTAAAATCCAAACACCCCAATCAATTAAGTTTTCAACCAAATAAAAAACTATTTCCAGAACATAGATTGCTTCATCGAGGAACCTTTTCATCCGAGAAAACCCTGTAGTTCATCACCGATTGTCTAACCAATTCTCCATCTCTAAAAGTCATCAGTTAATTCATTGATTCTCCATCTAATTGCTTAATCAAGGTATTTTTTTCCTTACTGCAATTTCTTTGACTTTCATGAAGCCCTAAAAGCTGTGAGAAAAAGTCTATCTGGTCAGTGAATAAAAAGTTTTCTTCTTTATTCTCTTTACTTACAATTAATTTCTTTGAAGCTTTCCTGTTGATGTTGGGGATGAGAATGGTGAGACACTAATTGATGAACATAAAATCAAAATGCAGGCTTTGCCTAAAAAATCTATAACAAAGCCTCCCCAAGCTGAAGTTGACCTTCCTTTCAGTGATGGTGGCTTGGTTAGAAGGTAATTAACTACAATGCAAAGTTAATCATTCTGGTATATAATGTATTCAATTTAGTTTAGTACATCTTTGTTTTTTATTTCTAAATTTTGATATTTTTTTTTTAAATGGGAGATGAACTAGATAATAAGCTAATACTTAGAATATATTGGTATTTTTTTTAATCTAAGTGCAATTTCACTTTACTAACTCCATGTGAACAATGATGTTTGCCTTTGTTTGTATTTGCAATATGTAAGGTACGCTTTTAAATTTGCATATGCTGTAATTATTGTAAAAATTTTCCTATGTCCACCATTAACACAAATTTATACATACATACATATATATATATATATATATATATATATATATATATATATATATGAAAACACATAGACACAGACACACACACATAATGAATGAGTTTTTACATTTTATTGTTGTGACTATATGTTGGATATTTATCCAGCCTTGTAGTTTTATTGTATTTTTAGAAATACAATCTAAAATTTGATGAGAATTGTCTAAAAATAGGTGTCAGGTATAAAAGTCTATTTTGCTTTTCTTACTTGTGATTCATTTATCTCTTTTATTTGTTAATAGTTAGTGCTTATGAGCATCATTTTTGAAATAATACACATTTTAAGGCCAAAGATTTACTTTCAGCTGTTGGAATAAAACATCTTAGTTGTATTAAAAAAATGAATAGTCAATTTGAAATATATATATATATATAAATATTAACTGAAATTATTAGGTTCGACTTTCCTTATCCACTGAAGTTATAGTTGATGTCATGAACAACCATCTTGACTATTATAGTCTATTTATATTTATCTATTTAAAGGTAAGTAAAAACTATGCATATTTCAATTATGCTTTTTAAGTTACTAATTTTAAGATAGTTATATGTGAAGTGTATTAGGTTATGATGGATGAAAATGTTAATAATATTGGTTGAATATTTTGTTTTTGCATTTAAGTTGCAGATGATTCTTAAAGAAGTTTTTTTTTTTTAGTAAAATGATAGAATCCATTGACTGATGGTCTCATTATGAGGGCAATTGGGTCAAAAGTCCTTACTTAGATTATCGTAGCGGTAAAATTCATAAAGAACATAAATTAGACCCAGACCATTTGTGTTATTTTGATATAGTTGCAACATATGAAAAAAATAAGGAATTTTGAATGTGTGTAATATTCTAGTTTGTTTGCCATATGGAAGAGGACATGAAAGATTTTATGTAATAGATGATAATGAAGGCCTTACATCTATGCAGAGGATAGTTACTAATGATTTCAATATCATAGACCTATACCATACTGATGATGTAGAGTTATAAGGTGTTGCATTTTGTTCTCTATCATAACTTCCTAAAAATAAGCCAAGGAAGCTAAAACCTATTAGAAATAGTGGCTCAATTAACAAAATAGTGGATAGTACATGTAATGTTGATGAAGTACATGTGAATTATGATAATGTTGGTGAATTAAGTGGTGATGTTAGGAAAGCAAATGCAGCCGTAAGTGATAATGATGATGAATTAAGTGGAGAGGATAGGGATGCAAATGTAGTAAAAAATAATGATGTGTTGAGTAATGAAATTGATGCTGTATAAGATGTGAATGATGATGTAGATATACATATAAATGTATGTAATGATTCTGATGATTATCCGAATGAGTATAAAAATGAGAGTGAGAAAAGAGCTAATGATTCTTCTGATGATAGTGAAAATGAGAGTGATCCAGAGGAAATTAGGAAGGCTAAAGAAATGTAATAAATGATAGATTGGAAAATTTTAAAGTAATCACAACTAACATGATGTTTAATGATTTGGTTGAGGTAAGAAAGGTAATGGACATGTATGCTGTGTCAAATGGTTATGGTGTGAATTGTTAAATATGACAAGACAAGGGTAAGGTATAAATGTGATGCGGGTTTTCCATTTGTTTGCCTAATGTCAAGGGATAGAAAGAGTGAGGGATTTAGAGTAAAGACTTTAAATATAGAATACAATTGCATGAGAGACTATTTCAACCCAAGGGCGAAATCAAGGCTGATTGCCAAGTATTTTAGGCTGAGGGTTCACAATAACCCACAATACAAGCTTAAAGCTTTGAGAGCTCGGGTTTATGAGGAACTTAATGTGAATTTCTCGCAGTACAAGTTGAAGAATGCAAAGAAGCTAATTCTTACAGCTCTTGAAGGGAGTTATATCAATGATTATAAAATTTTGGAAGCTTATACTCAAGAACTCAAGGATAGCAATCCAAAAAGTAGGGTTGTTGTGGAACTCAGTAAGGATGCAATGGCTGAAGGAAGAAGGGTTTTTTTTAAGGATGTTTGTATGTTTCAACAGTATAAGAAATTGTAGAAATTGTAGAAATAGCGACGAAAAATCATAGCAACGAAAATTAACTTCCATCGATAATTATCGACGAAAAAAAATTTCTGTCACTAAAAACCGAGGCAAATATTCCCTCAATTTTTTACCAACCATTTTTCGGGATGGAAAAAATAAACTGTCACTAAATATGGCGCAAAAAAATTGTGATAGTATTTGCTATAGAAATTAATGACAAAAAAAATATTAATATTTTTATTATTATTTAGTTATGGAAGTTCATTTTCGTCGCTAAATTTAGCATTAGAAGTGAGTTTCCCATTGCTAATTAGCGACGATATATTTGTTCCATTGCTAAAAATTCTGTCGCTAAAGAAAATAAAATAAAAATATTTAATATTTTCTAATTTCACTTTTAGCGACGGAAGTGTATATATAAAGGCAAGCAAATCTGACTTTTTTGTTCTCTCTTTTCGTCTCTCTCTCCCTCCCTCCCTCTCTTTTTGTCACGTAGATCTGCGTGCAGATCTCCGCCTGTTGTGCCACCCACCCGAATCGGAGGCCACCGACGGTCGCTCCCCCATTGTTGTTGCCCCCGCGCTGCACTCCCTCTCGTGGTCTCCCTCTCTTCCCTCTGTCGTCCGATCTCTTGGTCACACGCGCCACCCCGCTCTCACCTCCTTCCTTTGCCGCGCGCTTCACATTGACCTACTCTCTCAGATCTGTTTCGCCTGCCCATTCAGATCTGCTTTGCCCCCACTCAGATTTGCTCTGCCTGCTCACTCAGTTGCAGGTGAGATACCGAATTACTTGAAGTTTTATTTGTATATTTCCTTTGTTAGATTGTTTATGAAATAAACCAGTATGCAAAATTGCTTGTGGACTAAATTTTGAGAAGATATTTCCATTTTATATCTATAGGAGATATTTTTTTCTACATGTTAACATACCATTGAAATCTGAGTATGGGTTTGACTTGATTCTTAGCCTTATGTTGTTATGTGTAAATATTTTTAACATTTTATTTGCTTATAGTTTCCTTTTACCTTTTTTTTTTGAAACTATAGTTTCCTTTTACCTTAAGTAGCTAAAAATCTCATGTTTTCAATTGGAGTGTTAACATATTTTGTAAATATGTGAAATACATACCCAATGTTTTTTTATATTTGAAAGCAAAAAATTTCACCTTAAGAACATCTTATCATACTCCACTAATTGTATGGAATATTTTCTGAATTTTACAAAAATTGTTTCAGATGAAGTCACTTATTTAAAATGTAACTAATCATTGGATATTAAATATGAAATCCACATTCTCTTATTGTAATAACTGAATGCATCAAAATCCACTTTTTATTTGTTTTCCAAGTTATAAAGCACATTATTAATAGAATAAGCACATTGTTATATGTTGTGTGAGTAATTTGTATTGTCTAAATTCATTAGCATGTTCAACATATTTTTTTTATTTTTTTGGATCTTCCCTTTGATTTTTATTAAACTAACAAGTTGGTTTAGGACATAAGGTTGTTGACCAAGAATCTTATAATGATGTCATGGTGTGTGTGTGTGTGTGTGTTGTGGGTAAGTGGATAGGGGAATATGTTGAGATTATAGAGGGAATTTGTTATGTTCTTGCTGTGTATCAAGTTATAAATGTTGATAGCTTATTCTAATAGTTATACTTTCATTTACAAGATGAGGGAAAAGCATCATCTTTATATGTGGAGCTGGATTTTAATGAGGTCTGAGTTTGAAACCCTTTTACTATCCTATGGGTTTAGCTAGCAATGCACTTATATTTCTCTCGTGAGGTTATGACTTACTGAGATGGGTTAATTTATATGGGTGTATGCAAGTAGTCATGTAAAGAATTTGTGTTAGAAGATGTTTTTAGCTTTTATTCATCAAATAATGTTTTGATCTTTGTACATTCTCCAAAATTGAAGCAAATATTCTCATGTTTCTTCTGTTTATGATATCTTAGAGTGATAATCTATTTATACATTTTTAATATGTTTATTTTTGTCCAAATTTATTTCCTTTTACTTAATTCATTTTTAATTATATTATTTTTATCCATTATAATTTTTATACTATTGATGATTCTATCCATTAAAAATTAAAAAAAATAAAAAATAAAAAATTTAACAAAACAAAATTTTTCATAAATTTAGCAACAGAAGAAAAGTTTCTGTCGTTAAATTTAGCGACGGAAGCCAAATTTCTGTCGCTAAATTTAATGATAAAAATATTTGCATCGCTAATTTTAGCAACGGGTTCAGTAGCGATAGGCCTTCACCGTTGCAAAATTCTGTTGCTATTTGTGATTAGTGAAGGAATTCCATCGCTATTTTTCATCGCTAAACTGTTATTTGCAATATAATTTTATGAGTGGATGTAGACCTATCATAGGTTTAGATGGGAAATTTTTACTTGAAAAATACAAGGGACAACTCCTTTCAGATGTTAGTCAATATAATATGGACCATTTATTCTCTATAGCATGGGCTGCTGTTCCCTAAGAAAACAAGAGACATTGGGGTTGGTTTGTTAAATTACTTATTGAGTTACTCAACTTGGAGAAGGGAGCTGGAATGACTTTCATTTCTGATGTGCAAAACGTATGCAAATATGAACTTATATTTTATTTAATCAAATGCATATTAATTATATTCCTAATTTTTATTCCTATTACTAAATTTACTTATCTTATAATACAGGGACTGATTGATGCAATTCAAACACAACTTTGAGAATATAGTCATAGATTTTGTGTGCGACATATTGAGGCAAATTGGTGTAAGATATGGAGGGGGGCCAGTTTAAAAAAAATTTATGGTGGTGTGTATGGAGTACATATGAGGAGGAATTCAAGGATAATCTGAAGGAGATAGGAAAAATAAATGTGGAGGCAACCAGGACTTTATTGCATTACCCCCCATAGTCATGGTGCAGGGTATATTTTTCAACCACCTCCAAAAATGACATGGTTGACAATAATATAATTGAAAGTTTTAATGCATGGATCAAAGAGCTTAGATAGAAGGCAATTATTGGATTGATGGAAGGGATAAGAGTTATGGTTTTGAATAGGTTAGTGGAGTATGGGAACATGGTAGATACATGGAATTGTGAATGGTCACCTAAATGTATGTTGTTGTATTCTGCTTATTTGAAAACTGCACATATTTGCAAGGTGCAGTTTAATGGAGATAATGGGTTTGAGATAACTGAAGGTGAGGATAGACGTGTAGTTAATTTGAATAAGAATAGGTGCACCTGTAGAGCATGGGATCTGTCAGGAATACCCTGTCCTCATGCCATTAAATCATATTAGAACCTAAAAATGGATCCAATAAAGGAAATATTATAGTGGTATCATAGGGAATTATGCAAAATGATATACAAGCATAAATTGAAACCAATAAGGGGCAGGAATTTTTAGAGAATTAATGAAGCACTTATGATGAAACCGCCACTAATCAAGAAGCAAGTTGGCAGGTCGAAGATCAATAAAATAAGAGAAAAAAGGAAAATATCTATAAAAAGGAATCTGGAAAGTTTCAAGGAAGAAAACTGTTATTACTTACAAAAAGTGTGGATTTGAAGGCCATAATATGAGAAACTGCAAATAGGTAAAATTCTAATGTTGAAATTTATTTTTATGGATATTATCATTTTTTTCTCTATTCTATTGATATGTGTTGCAGATGTCAACACCTAGAACTATTGGAGCTAATGGAGCTGCTGGAACCTAAGGACCTGTTGAAGCTGTTGCAAAAATGGATTGGATGGAGTAGCTGGATCTCATGCATCTGCTGGATCTGATGGAGTTTATAGATCTGATGTAGATGCTGGTGGAGCTAAAACTGATCTACCTACATAAGCTGATGAGCATGGATCTATAGGAACTATTATTAACATTGGAATTTTGTTTAAAAGAATTGTTCCCCAAGAAAAAGTGTTTGTTGAATCTACTATTGGAGATTTAGATGATGGTGTGGGTATATAAACCCAAGAAAGCCAAATTACCCAAGGTAGTTCACATGTTCAAAAGGCAGGGAAAAAGAGGCCAGCTAAAAGCATTGGGAATAAAGCAAAAGATAAAGACAATTCAGAAATTGAATCTAGCACATGGGAGGCATTTGTTGCCAAGGTAAGTGGACCCAAATGCTTGTTTGTTTAAATATTTATTTGCTATATTAATAAGTTGGTAATAAATTAAGGCTATTAATTACGGACTAGGCATCGCATGATCCAGACCCCCAAATTAAGAGGCCTATCCCTAATGAAAAGGAGTTCAGATTGTACATGAGGCTTATGCAAAAAAGCTTGTTGGTTCAAGAAGAATCTAGTTCGTTGGAGACCAAAGAGGAGCTTTATAGCCAACTGATCTGCCCTTTAACCTAATGGGCTTGAAGTGGAAAGGAAAGGAGTCAATTACACGAAACACCCTTGTAGTGGAGAAGGAAGCAAGGAAAAAGAAAAAGAAAAGACTTAATGAAGCTAAAAGTTGAATGTGTTTGTGTAAAGTCCCGACTTGTACGCTCGTCGTATTAAGTACTATCAGGGTATAAGAGTGGATTAAGATGTGTAATTGATTAAGTTTGTATGTTGAGAATTAATTAGGTACAATTGAGAATTCGGGTAGAAGTTAATTGTATCAATTGAGTAGTTAGGGGGAGTAAATTGAATAAATTAAATTAGTTAAGTGACTAAAATGGAATTTTGCATGATTAAAGTAAATGAATGATTAATTAATGAAAGATGGATTAATTAGATTTAGTTAAGGGTTAATAAGTTGAGTGGAATCAAAATGTCTTAAGTTGGTGTGGCCATGTATGCATTAACATGCATATTTATATAGTTTTGGTGAGGTGGAGTTTGTCTTTTCCTCACCACACTTTGGCCGGCCATTCCAAGTCCAAATTCTGAAACTTCACTTCATTTTCATCCTATTTCCATCTTATCAAGGCAGCAATCCATTATTGTTTAAGTGATTTTAAGATTAATTGTTAAATTGTTTAGCTTTGCTAGTAAAGGTAAAGGTTTGATTTGGTTCGCTTCATCTTTTACTCTTGAGTTTAAATTGGGATTTTATTTCTAATTCCAATTTTGGAAATTGGGAATTAGTTGTAGAGAAGAAGGCTGCAACTTCAAAGGGGAAAGAGAAGATTGTTGAGCAAAGTGCCAATTAAGCTTAAAGGAGCAAAGGAAATTAGGTTTGGCAATTGTTGTGTTAATTTTTGTGTTAATGAATATTTATTGATGAATTGAATATTCTGAGGTGTTTGTGTATGTTTTTTTTGGTTTAGATTGAAGTTGGTGGATTGGTTGTGTCAAGATAGTTGAATTTAGGAACCGAAAGAGATTTTGGCTAGAGAGGTCAGGCAGCTTTGGAACAAGCAGATACCGTTGGTTAAAGTGCTTTGGCAACATCACGGTGTTGAAGAAGAGACTTGGGAACCAGAAGAGGCAATGAGGACTCAGTATCCTCAACTATTTGGATCGGGTGAGAATTTCGAGGATGAAATTCTGTTAAGGAGGGAAGTATTGTAACACCCCGAAACCACCCTAGTAGAGTGAGCCTTGTGTGTGTGTAAATGTGTGTGGTTTATGTTGAGTATGTGTTATGTTAATTGAGTTAAGCTATTATGTGTGTGTTATATTAAGTTACTATATGTGTGTTGTGAGCTATAATTGGGTGTGAGTGAGTGTATGGGAGTAGTGTGTGTGTTAGGAGATTAGAATTGGGTAAGTGATAGAGGAGGAGAGTTGAGTGTGTCTATCCTTTAAGAGTGTGACATGTGGCAAGAAAAAGAAGAGGTGGGATAAGTATTGGGGGGGGGGGGGAGAGAGACTTCAGCTAATTCCCTTTTCCCTCTTCACGCTTCTCCTTCTTCTTCTTCCCTTTCCCATTATTTTGCTCCTCCTTTTCCTTTCTTTTTCATTTCTTCTTGAATTCTTCCTTCTTGCTGCAAATTCTACAGAGTTTGGGGTAGCCCAAGCTGGTATGGTAAGTGATGCTTATTAGTTTCTTCTCCTTCTTTAGATGAGTTTTATAATTGTTAGTTAGGGTTTTGAATTTGTTTAGTGTTGTGGGTTTTATGGTTCAGAGAATCCTCCTAAGGAATCCAAGGGCAAGGAAGTAGCAAGCGGGAGTGGAGCCCCTTGATTGGAGGTTCACTCATTCCAGGTTTGGAAATTTGCTTTGATTTGATATTCATGTATGGGTTTTGAAATATGCATGAAATTCTGGAATTTTTGATGTGTAAATAGGTTTGTATTGGTAAATTTGATATGGGTTTTGAGTTTTGATGAGTTAGGTGGCATAATTATGGAATTATTGAATTGGATATGAAGTTGATTGAACTTTGTTCTATAATTTTCTGGTTTTAGTGATTTTTGAAATCTTGATTTGTGAATTGATGTTGGGTTTTGGAATTAATTGTGAAAAATGTGTTGTTTGTTGTTAGTTATGGTGTTTGGAAGGCTTAATGTGAGGTAAAAATGGAGTTGGAGGTGAATTGGGTTAAATTGGTTTTGGTTTGGAAAGGAAATTCTGGGTTTGCATTGGCTGGGGACGGGAAATCCCGCTTCTATCGCGAGCGCGATAGAAGAGGATTTTTCAGCTCTCACGTCTTTGGCTTGAAGAACCGTTGGACGTCTGACTCGTGCTCCCTTTCTGTGTGTGCGAGTTGTGCATCTCAGCAGGGCGAGGGCAGCAGGAGAGATTCAGCATGACACGTGCTGATGAAGCACGACTCGTGCTCATTCAGCACGACTCGTGCTGTTGCGAGTTCTTCAGCATGCCGTGCTTTAAAGCACGACTGGGGTGGAGGACATCCGACACGAGTCGTGTCCCTCAGCACGACTCGTGTCCGATGCCTTTCTGTCGCGAGTGCGACTTAGTCGCTAGCGTGACAGAGACCCCCATTCTGCCTTGGTTTCTTTTGTACTCAGTTTTCCAAAAAATTAACTCTAAATGTCTTTTTCTTGTCTTTTTCCTACTATTTGATGTATGAATTATTATATAACTATATCTATATGAATTATGCATGACAAATTATATATATATTGCGAATTGAAACATGATTTGGTTTATGCATGACCTGCTAGAGTCGAATAAGTGGATAGTTAGGCATGCCTAATAGAGTTACTGTTGCTGCAGCTACAGTATGATTTGGACCCTGATCAGGTCCCCCGACTGGATCTTCGTGATCCCTATGTACTGAATCTACGCGAAAATATTTTTGGAATAAAATTAAAAGATTGTTTTGATACCCTCGGGTATCTATGTGTTATGAGAATACTGTTAATACCTTCGAGTATCTACGCGTGCTCGTTATCCACTGTTTTGATAGAGCAGGTGCAATAATGTTATTTGTTATTATGCGTGAATTCTGGAGTATTGCATATTGGTAATAATATGACTATAATGCTGTTATGCTTTAAGTTAATTTATGAAATCTTAACATTTAACTGTGCCATTCGCTTGTGATTATTGGTTGACGCCACTGTGAGTGGTCATTGTGCATCTTTGTTTCCCCACTAAGCGATTTCGCTTAGCACGGGTGTTTTATCCGTGCAGGTGTGGAAGATTTTGAAGGGTTGAATAGTGGGTTTCGCATCAGCAGGGCCAACATGACTAGTGGATAGAAGATTATGAAATTTAGGCCTTGTATTCTTTTTGTATGTATTATAGTCTTGTACTTTTGAAAGTATGTAAAGAATATTTTGTAAATCGTTTTGATGTTAATTATTGTAACTATTTAGTTGTACTGAGGCACTTTTGTATCTTTTTGGAATATGTAAAACCTCCTTTGTTATATTAATGAAATGCAATATTTTGTTTCTGACTTTTTCTCTGATGAGTTATGAAATTTTAATTTACTCATTTGTATATATAATTGGTGTGCAATTGGTTCTATTTGAGCGTCTGTGGGTGGCAACCCTTATCTATCGGGGACCTTCATCCTCTTCATAGGGTGAAGTTTACTACGTATAGGTAAGGGGTGTTACAGTTAATACGTCGACCGTGCTGCGAAGCTCAATGAGCTCATTAGTAGTTACCGCAGGCCTACTAGCCATAGCCGTAGAGGATGAGGATGCATGCGAATAGCAAACATTCGCATAGGAGCCCAAATTGAAGACCCGTCCACAGCAGGCTCTACCACTAGTTGTGTCATAATATACTCGAGCATAATCCACATTATCGCCATCCACTTGCTGATTCTGAATACTCTCTACTACCCGCTCCTGTAATAAAAATTATTTGAATGTTATGTAGTAGTAAAATGAAACTAAGAAGTTATAACAAAATAAATAATAAATTTTAAAATTAACATACATGAACTTGTATAGCTCGATCGCTGACGAATGTCACACCGTTATGATTTCGCGTATGGGTGTGAAAAAACAACTCATGAGGATAAGGTATTCGGCCCATAGTAGACTCCTGTAAACAACTTATAGGTTAATAACAAATGGACAGATTTTTCCGTAAATTTGTAACAAACCTAATGTATAATAATCACAAAAGTACTTATATATATGTATTACTATTTTAATGCCAACCAAATACAATTATAACTCCTAACACAATAACACTTGTCTATAATTCAATAAAATTTTGGCAGAATTTTCCCTAAATATGTAACAAACCTCCTTTCAAACATCAAGAAATTACATTTACATTTATATTATCCACCATCAAAATCCATTTCAAACTCCTTACACAATTTTTTACCCATCCTCTTTCATTCAATCAAACATTTTGCTTATTATTAAGAGTTGCAATTATTGCAGTGAATAAATTCTTAATCCACTAAATAGCTAATACAAAATGGAATAAAGAGTAGCATTTTTAAAGTCAGATATTTGAGTACTTACAAGTCTGTCAACATGCCCACGATGGGACAATGTTCCTCCAGTGTGTAAGGAAACACTAACTCCATCTGGTCCTCCCCTCCTATTTGTGAAATTTCGATCGGCGATAGAAATGGCCTCGGATGATGACTAGTATTGCATCCAATTTGTCCAAATGTCTTCATTTATATACCTTGGTCGTTCAACTTTGGCGTGCAGCTTATTAAGCATATCCTTGTAACGTACACGGGCTCATTTCTCCCATACCCCGTAGATGATATGATCGATGGAAGAATTCCAATAAAAAGCTTTCTGAGGGATTTAAAAGGAAAAAAAAAGGTTAAACATAATGTATGTATTTGCAAAATGTGTTTATAATTTAAATTATATATTAATTAAGATACAATAATTAGAAATAATTAAAATAAGTTATTTACCTGAAACTCCTGGAAATAGAACATTTTTGTCTCTTGAGAGATATTATTCCATAAAAACCCATTAAATTCAAGTCTCCTTAAATATACCAGTTATCGAGCGGGAGCATGGACCAGATGGGATAAATCTAATGGACAACGAAAATGTAATTATTTGATAGAATTCAGCATTACATAGTAAATATAAAAACGGAAATTTGCTAACTCACTGTTGTCCATTAATGACAATATACGTCCGTCCATCAACACCAACCGATCCAGGCAAAGGACCTTCAACAGTTTCAGGCGATCGCTGCGATGCTTCAGACAGATTCTCTGAAGTAGGCGCTTCTATAGATGTAGTTCCAGCCGTAGATGGCGGGCATGGATACACTAGAGGTGAAGATCCCGTGCCCATACGGGGAGGTGCAGATGCAGGAGACGATGATCCCTCCCCTTGATTGATAGCTTCGGATAAAGATTAGCGCACCCTTACTCTAGGAGGTTGCGTCGTACCAGTCTTCCTCTGATTATTCATGTTTTTCCTGAAAAAGTTAATAAACATAATTAGACATTAGTTGATTATTACATATTCTTGATTATCTAAGACAATAATACAAATTTCTACCTTTTGTGAATTTAATGAAACATAAATTAATTAATGATATTAAGATTATGGATTTTATTTACGTGGGCAAACAATTATTTGCTATCGTCACTTAGATGTAAGTCATTACCACAATCATCTTTATTTTTCGAATAATTAGAATTAAATTTGCTTTCTAATTCAAATGTAGACTTTGATTCCTCGTCGGTTCCAATATCAACAAATTCATTGTTAACATTGATCAAAGGTTCATTATCCTCGTATGGCAGGCTTTCATTTATTTCGTGACCCTCCACTTCCTCTTCCTGAAAGGCTTCGCTTTCAATTTGTTTATTTTGTCTTGTAGCTTTCATTTCAAATATATCTCTTGGTTTTACCTTGCAAACTGCCAACCAATCCATCTTATCTCGTCTAAAGCTAGGAAAAGGGAGGTAATACACTTGGATTGCTTGCATGGCCAACACAAAAGGTTCAAAATTAGCAAGTCTTCTTCTTTGATTGATTTCGACCAAGTTGTTGCTGCTTTGCACTGTTCCGACATTAAGTGTTGGAACAAACTATTCACACTTAAATAGCACACAACGTTTTATTGGCAAAGAAGGGTATTTAATTTCCAAGATCTCTATAATTTTGCCATAATAATCCATCAATTCACCCTTAGTGCAAACTCCACTGTCTGTAGTTGGCCTATTATTACCGTGCGATTGTGTATGATATTTGTATCCATTGACAAAATAAACCGGGTAATATTTAACAGTCCGCAATGGTCCTTTAGCAACATCAGAGATGAAATTATTTTCAATTGGATGCCTTGACGCCTACAGAATGTAATTGTAAATTGTCATTTAATCCATTTACGTAATATTCATAAATGTTATTTATTCATATTTGTAGTCAAAACTTACATATGTCTTGAACCATAAATGTAAGTGTTTTTTGACTTCCTTATTAATATCATTTTGTGTTATTTGTGGCATAAGCTCTCATAACCATTCCTCATATAAACTGCAGCCAACCATAATATAAGTTATATATCCACAAATTTTCATTTTCAAATAATCAGTTACACTTAATGCACAAATGGTTGAATTTCTTGGCAATTCAGTAAGATGTAACCATGTGCAGCCTCTAATTCATCATCTGTAAGCATTCTTCTAGTTGCACGTCCATGTAATCGACCAGGATATGTGAATATACTTAAATTTCCATCATTTGCACTTGTTTGGCCACCATCGTCATTACGAGGAATCTTTTGGCGTCTAGAGTTAGGTCTCTAGCTTTTAGGATCTCTATAAATAGATGTGAGGTCCTCATTATTTGGTAACGAGAAAACGTACACGCCGTAAGGCTGCTCGTTCCCACTCACAAGTTTTCTGTCTTATCTTTCAGGGGCATTTAAATTATGAACTAGTTGCTCTTATCCCGAGTGGGTAAAAGCCAGACCGGTGACCAAAAAGAAATCGATCCTTGTAGACGCTTTCGCAACGAGTTTTTGCGCTACAAGAGGTAGGTACCATTTCTTAATGTTACCTTCATTCAATAATATTTGTTATAACTTTCCATCATTAGTATCAGAGCTGTTGTTTTTGCGTCCTGGCATGTGGCTAAATGGATCTAAAATTTTATGTGTAAAATTATTAGATCTTGGATGCATTGAACACAACAAAAATTTGTTTTTTTTGTGTGAAAAATATATGTGCGTGTATATTTCAGCTCGATTTCGTGTATGTGTACACCAAAACCCGAGGGGATGAACATGAGTGTTCAAAACAGCTAACTAGAAGTTGGGATTTTTTATTTTTGACCTCACCATTGGATTCACAAACATTGAAAATCCCCCACCGGCCGGAACCGGAGCGCTAGAATCGGTCAGCATGGCGGCGCGTGGACTACAAGCGCCACAATACGTTCGGCGTGTGTGCGTGGGCAATAGCCCACACGCGTGTCGCCATGTGCCAGCTGTGATGCGTTACGCTGACATGTGGCCCAATCACTGAGCGCCACGTGGAAGGCTAAGGCCACGCCACATGGCAAATGAGTGGGGTGGACACGTGGACCAACCAGAGGGTGACACGTGGAAGACTGTGGTCATGCCACGTGTCCCAATCAGATGGTGCCACGTGGCCCAATCAGGGGCCGCCACGTGTCAGACCGAGGTCTGCCACGTGGTAATACTGATGTGTCATGTGTGACACGTAATCCAATGAGACATCGCCATGTGGATAACACGTGTCATGCCACGTGTCGGTGACGTGTACCAGGGTGCCACGTAGGCGCTAGGTGGACCAATAGGAATCAAACACGTGGCATGCTGTGGTGTTGCCACGTGTCAGGTCGAGTGGGAGGCCGTGCTTGTAGCGCGTGAAAGCGCATGAGTGCGTCAACCTCCCTCTCGTCGGCGCGTACGACGTCCTTCGACCCCCATTTCAGTTTCGATTTTTATCAAATAATTTTTTCAAATTATTTCTAATTTTTTGGTCATGTTTTAAAAATTTTTTAATGACCAGAAAATAAATTGTGTATTTTTTGGTATTTAAATGTGTTTAATTTCAAAATAAAATATTAAAAATGTGTAGAAAATGTGTTTTCTGCTTTCGAAAATTTTTAAAAAATATTTTGAAATTTTTTTGAGGTTCTGTCCTTACTTATTTGATTGAAATGTGTTTCAATCATGTGTATTTATACATGAGTGTATAAAAATTTTCTGTATTATGTTACAGAAATATTGAATAAGAACAGTAGGTCTTCCTTAAATTGCGCATAGGTTGTTTTGAAAAATGTAAGAGTGCAATCTATAAAGCAACATGAGAATGCGAAGGAAGATTTGAGCTGATAACATTGATGCAATAGTGCATCATAAAGCAAATGTGTGAGAACAAATGCAAGAGTGCATTTGGACTGGTGGTCTGAGTATGGAAATGGAACTTTGGTTAGAGTTGCCAACAAGGAAAGTGTTGGGAAGCAACACTAAAATTCTGTGATGGTGTTATGAAATGGACGGAGCGTGCATTGTCCATGGCTTCATCAATGGACTTATGAGTCGCTTGATGAATTGATTAAAATAGGTCAAAGATATAATCCTAATAACTAAAAAGATTTTATGAAATCTGGACTTCAATAATGGTTGACATAAGTGTCAATTTGAGTTGGCGTTTATTGTTGTTAAATAGGATTTGTGTTTCCTATTGAAATTTGACATGAGTGTCTTATTTATGGATTATTGGATTTTAATTGTTGGTTAAATAAATGTGTTTATTTATCAGTGATGGCATTTAACTTTATAATAAATGAGTTTATTTTAATTGTTAATTGCCTTGCGATATTTTATGAGTAAAATGATTGCATTAAGTATAGGCTTAATAAAATCCCCTCATAAGTTTGAGAACTTGATAATCCAATAATTCAGATTTATTATGCATGAAATTTTAACCTATAAGGTTGAACATTAGGACTTAGAGGGTAATTGGATACTATAAGTAGCCTTTTCGAATTTGAGCCTAATAAAAAATTTTACTAGGTTATTATTTCAAGTGTATAATAAATTGCATGTGTTGCCTTATCTCCCGTAAATATGTGCAATATTGTTCCATTTGATATTAGAGGATCCTAATGGATGCTGCTTCTAAGTTATAATTATGAAATCTGAAATATAAAGATCCAGTATGTGCTTGAAGAGCAAGAGGCTCTTAAATCCTAAAATTCGATTATGGCTGAACCTGAGGATAGCACTATATCCCAGTATAGGTGGGACCAAGATGCCTGTGCGGCATGAAAAAAGCAGAATTTAACTGCTCGAATCATCTTACTAAGCCATTTCGCAAGTATTAAAATGCAATGGATCTATGGATTGCTTTGCAGGACAAATTCGAAGATGTGACTCTGAATAAGCTCCAATCATTGATAATCAAAATTTGATACATATCAGAAAAAGTCTGATTATTCGATGCAAAAATATCTAAGAGAGATGGAAAATAATAAATAAGCTTAGTGAGTCTGGTCATAAGTTGACCGACGAGCTGTAGGTCCAAACTGTTATCTGTTCTTTACCCAAGAGTTAGTAGCATGTAAAGATGCGACTAACTCACATGGATAAGCATAAAGACATTTGAGGGCGTCGCTTATCATTTGAAGTTTAAAAGGGACTGTCTGACAGTGATTAAGGTCAATGTCATAGTGCATATGGCACAGTCCTATTCTAATAGAATGAGTTCTCATTAGAACAATATAATAAGCTTCAACAATAGGGATAAGGAAAAGACTTGAGAACCTGAAAAGCAAAAGGAATACAATCACAAAAGGTCCTAAGGCAAAAATAAGGTAAACAATTCAAGAGTGAAATGTTTCAATTGCCTAAAAGGACACTATGCAAAGAGACTGCATTGTGCCTATAAAGATACACTATTTTGACTCAAGAGTGAGTAAAATTTATGTATCTAGTTTTGAATTTTATTATTTGTGGGTGATAAATTTAGAACCAATGGACCGTCTAACAAGGGATCGAGATACCTTTGTTATGAAATTTAGATTCTGTTCTTACTTTATTGAAATTTGTTTTTGAGGATGACAGTATATGCTTATGGTTGAATGATATATATTATGATTATGGTTATATTTTGAATGATTTTATTGTTATGGATATGTACCATGACTATTTGAGTAAAACTATTTTTTCCTTTAATTTCTTATTTTTCACATAGTTATGAGAACAATGTTAAATTATGGCATGCTGAATTAAACCATATTGGACAAAACCGAATGAGTTGGTTAGTCAAAGAAGGTTTAGTAAGCGATTTAAATAAGGTTGAATTACCTACATGAAAGTATTGCATAAAAGGAAAAACTAGTCAGAAAATCATTCGAATAAGGAACTAAAGCCAAATTTCCATTGCAATAGTTCATTCTGACGTATATGGTCAAATGAATGTGAGGGCAAGGCATGGGGCCTACTATTTCATCACATTTTTAGATGACTATACCAGGTATGGTCATGTCTATGAAGCACTGAGTTGCTTCAAAACTTATATGAGTATAGCTGAGAATCAATTAGATAAAAAGATCAAAGCTTTAAGAACTGACAGAGGTCAGTGATATCTTACAGATAAAGTTAAAGTTTTATGTGATGAAAAAGGATTAAACATTAGTTGTTCATTCCTATAAATCCACAACAAAACGGTGTTGAGGAAAGGAGAAATAAGACTCTCCTAGATATGGTTAAATCTATGATGGCAGAGGCAAATTGCCTATCTCCTATTGGGGAGATGTTTTATTGACTGTCACATATGTTCTGAACTATATGACCTCCAAATCTGTCATTATCATAACTTATGAGTTGTGAACTGGTCGACAAGTTGACTTAAGCCATTTATAACTTTTGGGTTGTAATGCTTGCGTCCATGATACCTCAATTTGGTAAATTTGAGACCAAGAGGTGAAAAGAGTGTCGATGTGAGATATTCTTAAGTATCAAGAGTATACATTTTCGTGGGTAAGTAAGAAAATGGCATACTGATAGAATTTGAATCACTAGACGTCATATTCTTAAGAGGATGAATTTTCAAAGTTGGACGAAGTGAATTAAGATTTCACTTTCGATTAATCTTAGGAAGAGACCATCAGGATCACTCCATCCGAGTGGGAGGGATTTAGAGGAAGAAGGTTAAGACCCTCATCCTCCAAACGATCCGGATGTTCGAGACCTGATTCTAGTGTGAGTATTCTTGACTCCAGTGGGAGGAAAGAATATGGTATTCCTGACTCCAGTAGGAGTATGGAACATAATCCCAGTGGGAGCATTATGAATCACGATGAATATATGAGACATGTTTATCAAGATTCAAAACTGCAAAAATCTAAAAGGATAAGTGTTTTATGCCGATGATTTAAAAATTGAAGGCTTGAACGAAGCCTTTTGGTTATCCCATAAGATAAGAAAAAACATAAAATATTTAAAAAGCTTTTTCATGCCCATCTAAGAAAAAATGAATTAAAGCAATGGAAGAAAAAATGGCAACCATGAGATCAAACCATGTTTGAGAACTAGTTGATCTACTAGAAGGACATAAATTGAGAATAAATATATTCTCAAAGTAAAGCAAAAGGCTGAAAGAGGTATCAAAGATATAAGACTTGGCTAGTCGCTAAGGGGTTTACATAATAGGAAGAGATCGACTATGAGTAGGCTTTCTCATCTGTTGTAAGTTTTACGTACATAAGGTTGATTCTGGCCATAGTGGCAAGTTTGGACCTAGAGCTTCATTAAATGGATGGAAAGACTGCTTTTCTCAATGGAGAAAAGAATGGAACAACCTATAGTTTCATCGAAAAAGACAGCAAACATAAGGTTTACTGATTGATGAGTTCAATCTATAGCCTTAAACAGTCTTCAACACAATCGTACTTGAAACTTCATCATACAAATTATGTCGAATGTGTTTAACATGATTGAAGAAGATCATTATGTTTATAGTAAAAGCTCTGAAAGTAAATTTGTCATTTTGACATTATATGTAGAAGACATACTTAAAGTTGAAAATGATAAATGATACGTAAATGAAATCAAAGATTGGTTATCGTCCAACTTTGAGACAAAGCATATGAGTCATGCATATTATATTCTTGAAGTTAAGATTTCAAGAGATCATTCGAGAAGATTGTTGTCTGTTTCTTGAGAGAAATATATCAACAAAGACCTTGAGCAATTTAATATGCAAAACTGCAAACTCATAGATTACCCCATTGCCAAGAATCAGTTTCTTAGCAGAGATATATGTCCTAATAAGCTAGAATAAAAGAACGTATGAGAAATGTTTTATATGCCAGTGCCATGGGTAGTCTTTTGTATGCAGTGTTGTATACAAGACATGATATATGCTATGCAGTGAGCATGGTAAACATATATCAATATAACACAGGCAAAGCACATTGGAAGCAATTGAAAGGATACTTATATACCTTAAAAGTACTGCAGACTATTCTTTCTATTATCAAGAAAATGATATGCATTGAGAAAATACAGAGACATTGATTAGGCAGGAGATGTGGATGAGAGAAAATCCACTCCAGGTTTCATATTCTTGTTTGGCAAGAGTGCCATCTCGTGGAGTAATAAGAATTAAACCTGTGTAGCCCTATCAATAGTGGAGGTTGAATTTATCACTTCCTCAATTGCAGTACAGGAGACAGTTTGGCTGAAATGGTTTGTGAGCCATTTAAAAGTAACTGTCTTAGAGGTATTAATGACAGTCTATAGTGACAATCAGTCGTTGATAGCTTATAGTGGAGCTAAGCATATCAACATTAAATATCTATATGCGGGAGATATTGTTGCACAAGGAGAGATGTGAACTTTGCAGTATGTTTCTACGCATGCAGATCCGTTGAGTAAACCAATAACGAGAGATGTGTTTTGAGAAATACATTAGATCTCGAAGTTTGCATAAAATTTAATTGGTACTGTTATATTTTATATAATCCCTTAACGTTATTATTTGCGAATAATAACCAAAGTTCATTGTTGGCAATACATGAGTGTGAATGTTTATATGTAAACATTTACTGTTATTTATATGAGATTGAGCATGTCGGACAGAGAAGTAGCCCACTCACAAGGGTGTTTACCTTAGTTTTGTCAATGAGTTAGCAAAGACTAAGATGAGGCAATTTTTGAACATATGAGAATGCTCGAGAGCCTATTCAAAATAAAAATGCTGTCTTGCAGAAATTATAAGATGAGTCTTATTAAGGTGCGAGATAAAGATATACATAAAGTTGTATGCTTTGGATTGAGATTCAAATAAGGATTGTGTGGAATCCGATGGTAAGTTATATGTAACTATCATGTTCTGTCTAAAAAGCCAGAAGTAGTCCTTAAGTAAGCGGACTAAAGTTGGGTGCTTCGGTGCATTGTAATCTTATGCTTCTGTATGGTGTTTGTTGTATACATTATGGAAATGTGAGATATGCGCTCCTTTAAGGGAAGGAAAGAACACCATAACACATGTTTTATACTGTGTGTGCTTATGTGACCACAGGGATGGGAATTTAATAATATTACTGATCTCAACTTTCCTTATTGTGAGACCCTATTTAAATTTCAACCCTTAGAACCCTTAACTTATCCCTGAAGTATGGTTCAATGTGGCTAGCTTAGTTAGTTTCCAAGAGATCTAGGAAAAGTTTAAGCCTGGAGGATCTAACTAGAAAAGCGAGTTGAATCATGATGGATGGCATACAGTAAGAGGGGAAGATAAGATTTTGATCACTTTCATAAGGTTTCGTGGTTCACTGGATAGCCTATTATAGTTTCTATGATTTAAAACATAATAGTGAACACGAAAATTATTTTATGAGATCATGAGTTAAAACAGTAAATGTGAGAAGGCAATCTAGGGTTAGACATACGTAAAAAGGAGGATCTTGTTTTTCGAGATACTATATATCCCTAACAGGTGTATAGCACTAGTGCTCTATCGAGATATGCTGGTCACACAATCTATTTGCCAGTATAACTGAAGATTAAGACTAGAATGTGTTCCGTCATGTGCGAGTGAGAGATGATAGAGTTGGGATACGACCATGACTCTATAATGGATTGAGTTCCAATCTAAATTAAATTGAGTTATTTAATCTGATTAAAATTACTAAATCCTATCTCAGAAAGAGTCTGAGTTAAACTAGAGTTAGGTCTCTAGCTTTTAGGATCTCTATAAATAGAGGTAAGGTCCTCATTATTTGGTAACGAGAAAATGTACACGTCGCAAGGCTACTCGTTCCCACTCACAAGTTTTCTGTCTTATCTTTCATGGGCATTTAGATTGTGAACTAGTTGCTCTTATCCTGAGTGGGTAAAAGCCAGACCGGTGACCAAAAACAAATGGATCCTTGTAGACGCTTCCGCAACGAGTTTCTGCGCTATAAGAGGTAGGTACCATTTCTTAATGTTACCTCCGTTAAATTATATTTGTTATATTTTTTCATTCAGTAATAATAATAATAATAATAATAATAACTAAATCATGAAATAACACCATGTGAAATATAATGACAATAATAATAATAATAATAATAATAATAATAATAATAATAATAATAATAATAATAATAATAATAATAATAATAATAATAATAATACTAACAACAACAACAACAATAATAATAATAATAATAATAATAACAATGTTAATAACAATAAACAAATAATGATAATAATAACTACGACATTGATAATAATAACATTAACGGTAATAATGATAATATTAACAATGGTAACAAGAAACAAAAGTATTAGTAGCAATAATAATAATATTAATAACAATAAAAATACGAAATTAAACAAATGAAAATGAGGAAGTTAAATAAACATGTAGTAGAAAATAATAATATTTAAACCTAAAATAAATATCACCAAAAATCATGCCAACAAAAAAAATCAATAGATCTAATTTTTGAAAAGTAAAATAATATATATTTATCCATTTTCATACCAAAAACAAAATAAAGATTTAAAAAATCATGCTAAAAAAATAAATCTCAACTTAAAAACACATATTTATCAATGCAAGAAAAAATAAATAAACTAACATACATAAAATGAAATGAGATAGAAAAAATTGATCCAAGAATCTTTACCCTCAGAATATATAATGTGTGAGAAAGATGCCTCGATCTATTCTCCTTGTCAAGATTCTAGAATAAATTCGAAAATATTCAAGAAAATCGTAAGTTTTTATCTCAAAAAAAACTCAAGAACACCAAAAATTAAAAGTGATATTTGTATTTATTATTTTAATTTGATGAGAAAACTCAAGTTAAGGAAATTAATTTTCCTTTCTCAAGTTAATCCAATCTTAACAAATATTTTTAGATTTATGAAAACTTAAAATAAAATCAAAGAAGAAAATGTTTAGATCTAAGAAAAGAAATGAAGAAATCAAAGAAGAGAATTTTTGATCTCAAGAACAACAAGAAAGAAATTTCAAGAAGAATTTTTTTAATCTCTAAATAAAATAGGTTGTATTATTTCTTTCTGAAGAACACACATTTTTTTTCTTTCTTTCTCTCTCAAAAATCCCTTAGAAAAAATCAAATCCCTTAGAAAAAATCGATTCCCTTAGCAAAAAAAAACCAATCCTCCTTCTCAAATGAAGAATTCTCCCGTTAAAACTCCATCCTTCCACACCAAAGTCCTCCTCTAGATTTTTCAAAGATAAATCTTCCCCAATTTAAACAAAAAACACCCAAAATTCAAAATAAAATCCTAAAAGTCAAATTTATACAATTAATATTTTTATTATTTTTTTAAATTATTTTTCATTCCTTGACTTTGGCACCCAAAAAATTTGAATAACCACTGTCAAAATTTCAACAAAATCCCAAAAACTCCCATAAGAAAATCACTTTTTACCCAAAAAATGTCAAAAAATCGATTTTCGGCGAAAATCGGTGGAATTGGGCGAAACTGGGCGAGACGGGCAAGGGGAGGCGTGTGCTGTGCTCTCTGCTCATGCAGAGCAGAGCGAGCGCAGCGCGCACGCCAGCCCCACGACCGCCGAATTTTTTTTAAATTTTTTTTTTTCAGAAAATATAATAAAAAAGTACAAATAAGGATAAAAAATAAAGATACAAATAAAAATAAAATAAAAATAAAAATAAAAATAAAGATAAACATTTTAAAAGCATTTTGAGAAAAATAAAATAATTTGACAAAGAGATGATCAATTCCTACTTCCTTACTTATGAATTAGTTTTTATTTTCATCATTGGGTAATCCTGATCTTGGACCGCCTCGGGACCCGGTGTCTATAGGTCCAAATTCCGAACTTCTAGAAGTGCTACAAATTATTGGCTCTCCATGCCTTGTCCATTCAAAATAATTGGGCACAAATCCCTTTTTTAGCAAATGGAGATGCACTTCCTCCGTAGGAAGATAACACCTATGTTTGCACTTTTTGCATGGACATCTAATTTTTGACTCGTCCATGTATGTAGATTGCGAGCTTGCGTACTCAATAAAGTTTTGAACTCCTTCAGAAAACTCTAAATTAATGTAACCATATGGTGTTATTCTTTTATACATCCAACTTCTGTCTATATTACTCATTATTGTTAAACTGTTGCGCAAATATCATAAGTTTATGGTTAGTACCATCACGTGTCAATTATCATATTTTATTTCAATTCAATTCTCTATCCTACATTTTCACTTTATTTCATAATTAGTTTTACCTAATTATTAATATAATAAAAAATATCAATGTAATAAAAAATATCAATATAATAAAAATTATAATAAAATATATACACACAATAATATATACGAAGACGAATAAAATACCGCAATGCGACGCAGAGGGAGAGTCAGGGTGGTCGGCGAGAGAGTGCAATCAAGGTCAGCAGACGCGACGAGGTGGTCCCTTAGCAACCTACATTTAAAATTCTACTGATATTCATAAATCATACACACACATCCCATAAATTTATAAATAGTGCAAAATTAAAACAACACTACATATAATAACAAATATACCTGAAATTTAGAAATATTTTAACTATAATAACAATATAAGTTACTGAAACACACTAGTAAGGGGCATGTATCAAATGTAAACCCACTCAATTATTTTTTGTATATAAAATTGAATTAATACTTAAATTCCTTTACTTTTGTAAATTAAAATCGTAAAAATTCTGTGGAAAAACAGACAGAGTTTCCCTTATATGGGTCCCTATCCCCCTGTCAAACAGTAGTAAATTTTACACTTCTATAAAGTATCAACACATCTAAACTGCATAACAAAACCATGCAATATCAAATTTCCCCATCCACCTCAAACATGCAAATAAAGGGGACAAATTCACCAACAGTTGTGAATTTATCCTTTCAAGTCATACAATGTACAAAATAAAATACTAAGCAGAAGTACCTATACAACTACTAGATTTGTAATTTTATTTAAGCATCACACTAAGGCACCATATGGCGTTATTATAGTATTATTATTGCACAGTCATTACAGTCAAATTACTACACGGTCACGAAAAAAATATATCCATAACACTACATATTAACACAAATAAATTATCTGATTAAAGCAACTTATCTCAAATATATACATGTTAGGGTAAAGCAACCGGTAACAGGCATTGGTTCAGCGCACAGGACAACTAAATACGGAACCAGATGCGGTGGTGACGGGTACATGCAATAACAAATAAAATATAATTTATAAATATTAACTTTTAGGTATATATAACAACATACGTAATACACACTTAAAAAAAAATTAAACATAATACAAATAAATTTAAACAACACTACAAATAATAACAATTACACTAAAAAGTTAATAATATATTAACTATAATAACATTATACACAATACAAACAATATAAACGACCAAAAATTTATACATGCACAAATATACCACAAAATTAAAACAATAGTACATATAATTTTAACAAACGTTCTGTAAAATAAAATATATTTATATCAACATAATAACAATCATAATAGAATATATATATATATATATACACGAAAATAATATATTTAACCAAATTAAAAAAAATTGATTATACGCCACAATTTTAAAAAAATAATATGTAAACATAATAAACATTTTGATATAATATAATATTTATACACACAGAACACTACACATATACGTAAATAAAAACCAAATTAACAACAAATACACATACAATAACCAACAAAATTATAACTACATACACAAAAAATAACTACATACTCAATGACAACTCAATAAACTAACAATTACAATTCAATATACATACACAAATTAAAAATAACTATATACTTGAATAATTAAATACCACATTCAAATAATATTACACAAATAAAAAAATTGTACACTGTAAATGAAATAAAAATAAAATAATTATACACCCAAATATAATACTATATTAAAATAATAAACAAAATAATACAAGATTAAAATAATACATAAATATAAAACTAACAAATTAAAATAACCAATATAAATAAATTAAAATAATACAACATAAATATAAAACAATAACCAACAAATTAAAATAAACAAAATACATAAATATAAAACTAAATTAAAATACTAGATTAAAATAATACAAAAATATAATAATGCAGAAAAAAAATAAAAAAAAATACCTACTTGCAGATCTTGCCGGAGAAGCTGCTGCGCCGCCGGCGAAAGCCACCAGAAGGACCAACGGCGGTGGGGAAGAACCAAAAAATGCGGCAGCGGGGAAGGACCGATTTTGGGACCGCACGGACGAACGCGCGTCGGAGAATAGAGACACGGTGGTGCGGAGGTGGCGCGGGGGAGCGGGTGGTGCACGGCATCGGTCGGCGGCAGAGGGTGTGAAGGGGGAGTGGATCTGCCGATGAGGGGAGAAGGGGAAAAGAAGAAAGGGAGAGAAGGAGAGAGAAAAGGAAAAGGGGTTTTTATACCCCAAAAATTAGAGATGGAATTCACTTTTCGTTTCTAAATAGAGATGAAAATAAAATTCCGTCTCTATTTAGAGACGGAAAGATCATTCCGTCTCTAAATTTAAAGATGGAAATATATTTTCGTCTCTATTTAGAGACAAAAATTTTATTCCGGCCTTCGTCTCCGTTCTATTCTGTGATTGGACCCGTTAGCTAAAGTGGATATCCCCCTCGCTCAACCTAGCTTCCAGCTCTGGCCCTACTGAATGAGACCCAGCGAAAGGTAAAGAAGTGAATTTCACTTACCCATGCACCGAAAAACCTCCAGATGTATCTAAATAGACACGTTAAACAATTTTCGTCTCTAATTTAGAGATGGAATTCGATTTTCGTCTCTAATTTAGACACGGAATTTGATTTCCGTCTCTAAATAGAGACAGACAAATGTACCATCTCTATTTAGAGACCGAATACATGATCCGTCTCTATTTTTAAAGACGATAACGCATTATGGTCGCTATTTACTGTCTTTAAATATGGAGGGAAACCAATCCCGCCATTTTTAGAGACATAATTTATTTTCCATCGCTATATGGTAATAATTGCGACCGATTTTAGAGACGGAATAATTTTCATCTCTAAATAGAGACGAAATTTAATTTTCGTCTCTATTTAGAGACAGAAACTATTTTTCGTCTCTATTTAGAGACAAAAATCTTTCCGTCTCTATTTTCTCTTTTTCTTGTAGTGTATGTTATCATATGGTGTGCGACGTACGTGTAAGGTGTAAGGGGTGTTACAATTTGAGGCAATTACAAGAAGCACTTATATGATTTATTTGATAGTAGCTTTTTGTTCTAGTTATAATGACAGTAGCTTTACAAGGTGGGAAGGAAATCCCTCCCCACCTTGTACTTAAATGCAAAAATTTTGAATGAATCCAGAATATCTTTAAAAGGTGGGGAGGAAATCCCTCCCCACCTTGTACTTAAATGCAAAACTTTTAAATGAATCTAAAATAGTTTTGCAAGGTGGGGAGGAATTCTTTTTAATGTTAGAATAAATTGAAGTCCAAGGCAGTGGGTTTCTAAGGATGAACCCGTGAAATAGATTTTGTATTGTCAAACAAATAAATAAAATAAAATCTCGTTATGCGGCTTCTATTTGCTGTTCATATAGCCTCTTCCTCTTCAAACATTGAATAACACCTTTATCTAATAGCAAACACATGAAGTACACTATATAGAAACATGATGATGTAGACAACTACCTCCATCTTCACAACAATGCATTACTTGCTAAATTGTAATGACTAATGCATCATGTTCAGAAGCAACAAATGATATTCAATATGTGAAAGAGTCTCATGACTTATTAATACCCATGTATATGCATAAAGTATAAGGTACATTGCAACTCAATCTAAAAGGTCCAAAACATATGATAAATAAAGCTACATAACGAGATGAAGTTCCACAAGCAAATTGAAGGTACAATAGAAGATTTGCAAATATATAACACAACAATAACTCTTTCATTCTTTCCATTAAATATCAAATGTTTAGAGCAATCAAAAACTATGTAGATGCTTTTCAATCACCTTTATTCTAATCACATAAACAAGAACAATATAAATAAACACCATCATAAATACCAAATTTAATTAGTGAGTATTTGGCAACTAATAAGTTGCAAACAATAGAATTTTTTCATTACAAAATAAGGCAACATGTGCCTAGCAAAAATGACCATTGCATTAGTCACTTTCAAAAGGTACGTTAAAGTGACCTTTTACATTAATTGTTCTTGGTCACAAGGCACTTACAAAGTTATCATCAAACATAAATAAATCCTAAAATAGTATGAACAAACATCCCTGCATTCTTCAAACCATCATCCTAGCAATGAGATACTCTATAAATAGGGACAAAGCTGCCCACACAACACAAAGAATATAATGATTCTGGTGCTTTATGTCTTTGATTTGGCGAACCATCGCGGCTGCATTGTGTTTCCACATCTCCTGCTGGTTCGCCAAGGATGTTTTTTCTGCCTTCAGCTCTATATTTTTTTTGCCTCATATCACTCCCCTCATTTTGCAATGCATGAATTGATAGTTGAAGCTCCATAATCTTTTCATCATAAGCAGGGTTACAATTATCATAAATGTCCCATTCAAACTACTTACAATCACCTTCCTGCACCACAGATTTTACATAATAAATCATTTAGCTTATTTATTGAGTTGGTCAAATATAAAAATTTCAAGTTTATATATGTCATATATTACACGATATAGAACTTTTAGTCATTTGCATGCTTATTATAAGTTCTAAAATTATTTTACTGTAGATTTAACCCTAATAACAACCCCATTAATATTCACTACACCAAACATGAACCAATGAAATTAATTATCTACAACCTTTCAAGAAGCGCAATCTTAGCTCATGTGTTAAAACCTAACAGTTTCAAACCATCACATTGTACAAAATGAAGAAAATTAGAACATACCCCATACTTATGGCATCTATAGAATGCCTTCCCACTAATTATAGCCATTTTAGCAACCAATCTGATAGCTTCCACACCATATCAACAGAGCTTTCATTTTGTACCGGCGCTGGAGTTTTGCGAACCCAGGCTCTTTGCCTTTTTCATTTTTCATCTTCAGTTCCTGTGTTTAGAAATAAAAGTGTTTAAGGAGATAGATTGTTTGGGGTGTCTGCATGTTTTTTGGGGGGTGTTTGGGTTTCAATTTGAATTTTGGGTGTTTGGATTTTGCCAACTCATTTCACATTTTATTTTAATTTTTTTAACCACGTGTATGCTGACATGTTGACATGTGATTGGCTGCCATTGATCCCGTTTACCAGCTGGACTTTCCGTCTAATGTGAAGGTATTTTCAAACCATTAAATTGAGTTCAAGGATAAAAACCGACAGAAAAAATTTTGAGGGCATTTTCACTCGATTTTCAATAGTACGAGGACAAAAAAACCCTTTATCCCTAATTTATATTGTCACTAAATCTAATACTTTAAATGATGATAAATGATTTTGTCATTAAATTAATATAAATTAATGATGAATATATATCATCATAATAATGACAAATTACATACAATGACATAAATATGGATAAAAATAATTGTTACAAAAAAATAGTTTTAGTGACAACTTTTTATTGTCATTTAATTATACATTTTTATGATAATATCAATATCTTGTGCATTATATCATCATTTATGAATTAACAAGTCGACAAATTCTGACAAATAGAATTGTCATATATGTGTTGCATTAATGATCACATTTTAAATTATATGTTATACAATCAATTAATTATTTTAATTATGCAATGTCAAATCTAATATTCTTAAAATGTTTAGTAAAGCAAATTGTCCATTAATTAATATAAAGTAATTGTTTAAAGAAAAGGTCAATTAAATAAAAGGCTACTACTTAATGCAAAAATTTAAATATCCTAATCCCGAATTAGGAAATATACTTTGTTGAAATTTCAAAATGTGCATCTTGTGCTCAACAAAAAAAAAAAAAATTAATTTCATATGAATGAATAAAATATACAGCACATATTAGAGAAGTCATATAAAGTGCAAAACTCTTGAATAAAATAAAAACAAAACTTCACTAAAAATTAAATAAATAAAAAATATAAGTAAATGAAATAAATCACATACTAGATAAGTAATATAAAATGCAAAACTCTTGAATAAAATAACAACAAAACTTCACTAATAATTAAATAAATAAAAAATATAAGTAAATGAAATAAATCTTATATACAAATGGAGTGATATAAAATAAGAAAAAAAATTATTCTTTTCAAGATATTGAATTAAGCAATAAAAGCACATGATTATCTTATACATAAAAAGTTTCTAAGCTACGGTACTAAAAATTTGACAATCCTTATAAACAAATAAGAACACATATAAATTCATGTACAATCCCTACTTTAACAGTATTGCAATCCAATACACATCAATAGTGCAAGCACTCAATATAATAATTTCTCAAACAAATTTATATTATTGAACATAGTAAAAATAAATGCACTAATATATATAACTTATATTGGAGAATTCAATCGATATTTATCCCACTTTCTTTTTAAAACAACAAGTAACTTATGGATAGTGGACCCTTATTGTAATATTTGATCCTTCAACTCGGTTACTTATGTCTCACAATCAGTCTTAACTCTTAAGTATGTTCACTTCTGATTGAGACACTTAACTTTTCTTGAGTATTAGAAAGTTCCTTTTGAAGCTTTTATGTAGCAAAGTAATCCGAGAATAAGCTTTTTGAAGGAGGTTTGGAATCATATCCGAGGCCATCTATATAACCAAAACCATAGCCAAGGATTTCTTGAACAATTTCATCTTGAGTCTTTTGAATTTTTTGCTCATTATATTAGTTTTGCTTTTCTATCATTAAATTCTATCACAAGAAAGAATTAAAAGAAAACAAGTTGAGGTAAAGCTCAAAAACACACTAGTGACATTACATAACTTGTATACTAACTACTTACCTAATATCTTTTTGCTTGTTGAGATGACCAACCTTTTTGAATTGAAGAATGGGTTTGCCTGTAAAGGTCAATCCTTACACAACTTGTATACTAACTACTTACCTAATATCTTCCTACTTGTTGAGATGACCAACCTTTTTGAATTTAATAATGGGTTTGCCTATAAAGGTCAATCCTACAACACGGTTCTCCATTCTATTCCTTTTAAGACTATTCTAAAAGGAAAAAAAAACCATAATAATTAGAATAATAATTAATTTAATTAATTATGTTGATATGGTGAAATTTCAAAGATAAAGTTAACAAAATACTTACAATTTCATGTCAGCAAATAGTAAATGGCTTTCTATCAGATATATAAAGAGCTTTGACCTTATTTTAGTTTGAAGAATTTTTCACACTTTTTCCCTTACAAAATTAAGAAAATGGGGAAACTTAAGTTAATATATGAGAAATAATAAAATCATTGAAACATATATTTGCATCTTCATTGAACTGCATATATATTATCTCAGTCATACATTTATATTTCAGGACATAGAAACAAATTTAAAAATATATATCTTGAATCTCTCCGATGCAAAATGATCACAAAGATCTTCCCATTTTCTTAGCATCAACGTACTTCTCAGGCTTGTTCATCTTAGAATTAAACTTCTTAAAATGCTGGTGCAACCTATACTGCTCTTCTCGAGTATTATTTTTGAACCTTTCTATCAAGCAATCTTTGACACCTGCATCATCCATTATACATCTGCATTTACGCAAGTTATATATCATAATGCAAGAAAAATAAGACAAATAATAAAGTCTCATAGACATTAATATTTTAATTTACATTGAAATGACGAAAGGTTGGATTTAAATCATCTTCCTTCAATTTTGACCATTTAATAGGTACTGAAATGATATCTCGAGTTACAAATCTAATCCAACTTACAAGTTTTACATATGCATTTGCTATAACTAGCCGACCTATATTTGTATCCATAATAATCTTCATTCTATTTCCCATAGTAGTAGTGGCCTTCATATGATTTTTCCCGTAGTTTGTCCTTGACCCCTCTTTATAGAGATAGTTCCTACAAAATGAAATAATCAAAGTCAAACATATAGGTTACCTTAAAACAATTAAAAAAAATAACATACATAGCTAATTTAAAATTTAGAATTAAAAACCTATGTCAAGTGAGGAATCAAGTGGTGATTTTTCTGCTGGAGCTGGGGTACTTGAATGTCCTTGGTCAGGAGAGGAATTAAGTGGTGATTCTTCTGTTGAAACTTGATTGGGTGTCTTTGTTGTGCTCTTTGAGGATTTTTTATTTGCTGGATTAGATGTTTTCCTAGTAATTGCATGATTCATCCTTTCCGAGAGCCCTCTAATGCTTGAAGGATTGGATGATTCAAAAGGTGAATGTGTGGCATCATTATTTGCTGAAACTATTTGAATCTTACTTTTTGCATGTGGTCTCTTGATGGTACCAGGAGCCATTATCTAACATGTATGGATTTTATCAATAAAAATAAATTAATCCAAGGATTTTCCTAATAAGGTTTTTGAACATAAAATAAAAATATGAAAGAATGTTGCAGGAGCAAATTAGATCTAAAAAATTTAAGACTATCATATGGCTAATACTATATAAGTAAACAATAAGAGGATAAAAGGTTTTTTTACTCTCAAACTATTGTAAAAAGGATGAAAATGCCCTCAGGCTATTTTTTAGTCGATTTTTACCCTGAAGTCATGAAAATAGGTGGAATATACTCTCATTTTGGATGGAAAGTCTAGTTAGGAAATGGAGTAGATGATAGCCAATTTTGAGATAACACATCAGCACCACTATGTCAAATGTCTCTCCTAGTCAGCTTAAAAAAATGGTGCTGATGTTTGCAGCGCCACTTCCACCACTAGCCGTACCCTATAGTTCACCTCCTCCACCATTTTTTTCTTCTCTTCAAATCCATTTTTTTCTCTCCGCCAACCAAAAAATTCCAACTCATTTTCAAGTGGACTCTGACGTTGTTTATCAACATGGCAACCATTAGGAGATTTTCGAAGCCGTGATAAACATATAACTGTTGCCCATCGACTATCTCTTGCCAAAAACTAGTATATCAGTGATGGAGGAAGCTATGAGTTTTGGTGTAGATCCAAGCCATCTTTGAAGTCTATTAAGCACGTGGTGGGTACCATTGGACTCTAGCGACAGTGGCTTCATTCTGATGCTTTTGGTTTAGGTGAATTAGCAAGTGAACAAAAAAGCTTAAGTGGTTAAAGAATAGCTACAGGATAAAAAGGAAAAATAATTTAAAAGATAAGATCGATTCGGTAACTTAATCAAATTGAGACACACCTGTATATAGAAATATGAGACATGGATTAATATGTAAATAAAAATAATATACATGTAAATGTGAGATTAGAGAAAATTCTAATAACATTAACATCCAAAAAGGTTGGACTAATGAAATTGCAACAATTGTGCATCTAGAAACTGCATTTAAATTCATGTGTTCATAGGGAGAGTTGGCTAGCCCTATGGGAGCTAAAAATACATATTTTTCCACTTTCATCTTCACTTAAAACTCTCATAAATTCTGCCCTATAAGAAAGCTAAGAATAGTGGAGGAAGAATTAGTAAAGTTCAAGTAAAATTAAGGTAAAGTAGCATGTTGATTTAGCTCTCTTCCCATCTCTCTTGTTCTTGATTTAGGGAGCTAGAATCATAAGATAAAATTGAGATTGATATGAGTTTATCTGGTATGTTAGTGGAAAAAATTAACAAGAGTAAAGGAATGGAAATTAGCAAGAGTAAAGAAAAGCAAAAAGAAGGAAGCTAGAGAAAGCAAGATTGGCTACTTTAAAAGGTGTGGGAGATTTTTAATCTATATGTATGTGCATAGAGTATTGGCATGGATTGAATTGGTATATGTAGTGTAAAGGATGTGAAATTGATGTTTATGCATTGAATTGAATTTAAAATGCTTGGTTCAGCTTATAAAGGCCATAAAGAATTGTTGGGGGGGATTTTGTCTTAGTCATAGGTTTGAGAATTTATGGATAGTCTATACTATTTTGGCCATATTCCGGCATATAAACCATACAATTGAGTGATTCTAATTGCATATAAAACTTAAATAGCCTTATAATTCTTATAAGGAGACCATAACTCATTTTTGTCCCTAAAGTACTTGAAATGGGTCTTGAAATCAGTGACTTGAACCTATCCCCTGTTTAAAGTAGTCTATATTGATTTGGGTATAACTCTCTTTCTGGAACTCTGTTTAAGGTTAATTTAATTTTGTAGAAACTAGATCATAATAAAATAATTTTTACATAGAACTTATTACCTAATTTTGTCCCAAACATTCCCAAAAAATTTTCCAAGACAAAGCATCAATTCTGTCTTTGAACAGGTATCTAGGAATAATTTGTAGTATTTTGACCATATCTCCTATTTTAAAAGTCTAAATTGCATGATTTTTGATTCTTTGGGAACTTAAGACATAGTGAAACAATTATTAAACAGACATAATATCCTATATATTGCATTTACTATGTTAAAAATATAGATCAAACTGACCCATAGAAACTGCCCTGTATAAGCCATCTAGAATTGAGTTACACGACCCCGAACTTATCCCAAACTTTAGCTATGATTTATGATGCTTGTCTAACACATGTCTAAAGTTATATGATGACTAAATATGCATGTAACATGCCATAATATATAGAAAAAATGATTTGAACAAAGTATATGTAAAGTAAGTATATGTGCACGCTTGATATGTATGAGTACATGCTTTGATCATATGATTATAATTGTGTATTTATTTAATATATTAAACATTTTGGAAGATGGAAATACATGTGAATCATGTTATATTATTCTTGTACATAAGATTGTATCTAGTTGAAATAGTACATAAAGATGATGATATATTTATACACTTGCATATGTTTGAAATATATGTGTTCTTATTGATTATATGCATATGTTCATACAAATGTGCCCATGTAGATTATATGATTATGTTTGTAAATATATTAGAGATGTTAAAGATTTGGAAATTAGGATAAGACAATTATAAATGAAATGTGATTAGAGTTGCCTGCTTATTAGCTTGGTTGTGGATACATAGACATACCTAGTACAGTATAGTGCAGCTGCTACAGTTTGACACCTATAGTGTCTATATGTCGAGACTAAATTGTCTCTATATGTTCAATACCTTTGGGTATCTATATGCACTACTTTCGGGTAGATAGGCATGCCTATAGGGTTGCCGTGCAGATGCTACCATTTGGCACCGGCATCTCTCTATCGAGACTAAATAGTATCTATAAGTTCGATACCCAAGTATTTATCTGCGATACCTCCAGGAATCTACTGTACTATACCACACCCGTTATCCACACCCACAGTTAAGAGCAGATTGACTACAGAAGGTAACTAAATTAATATAAATAAAAATAAATAAATAAAATAAAAGTAACTTAAAAAGGCAGGTGAGCAACAATATAAGAATCCTGGACATGAATACATAAATTATATGAGATGGCTATTTATCTTAATGAAAGTATTACAGTATGGAATAAATTTCAGCTTTATGCTCCATCACTTTCTATTTTGACAAGCATGAATAAGATATACGTGAATGTGATATGGACGTGAGATTTGATGCATGATTTGTTATATGATCTTAGCATTTAATACATAAATGTATCTTCAATTATAGTAACTATAAATTAATGAATGAACGATGTTAAATGATTGAATTATGTATAGAAGAGAAAATAATAGTAATATGCCCCAAAGTACCCGACTTGGAATAAATGAAAATTTAATAAAAGAACACATACTAAATGATAAATACAATAAGGAGGGTTAAGTCACATTAATTCAGATATGTTAATAAAGTTTATATGAGAAATAATTAAATAGCCAGAACTACGTGGTTCTGATTCCCATTTTAGGGATACGTAGGAAGCTTAGAATACATATTCCAAGTCGAACCGAATCATTTTGAACTAATAAATACTCAAATGTCAAAAATAATCCTATGAATGAAACCTGACATAGAGTTACATGTGCCCAAATTATAACTAGTTATGATTAGCTTATAAAGGTAAATAAGCAAGGATGCTTAACTAATAAGTATGTATAAATAAGAATAATATTACTTAAGCATAAGACATTATAGGTAAATGCATGCTAGATGATAGTGAATAAGGTTTAATGTTTGTAAATGAATTATGATCATGTAAAATAACATGGAGCATACATGATAAAGACATAAAAGTAGTATATGCATTAACATGAAGGAATTTATAAATATGGACTTCTGATAAAAACAAATAGCAAACGGTGTGGATCATAGCAACCAAACTTTATTGTATGTCTTTTTTTTTTAACAACCTAAAGTTTTAATTTATTTCTTCTAAAACAATTATTTATTTACTTATTAGTAAGGTTATTCGAAATTTAGCAGTACCAACTAAGTGTGACTTAGCATATGATTTACCTTTCTACAACGTAGGTAAGGGTTTGAAGGTTAACTTGAAGAGAAGGTCGGGAACAATGGGCAAAGATAAAGCATAAAGTGTAGGCAATATATGTACCTTTGTTTAGTGGGATACAAGTTGTAATATATGTATTACACTGCAAGTTAGTTTTTTTAAAAAAAGTTTGTATGATTTGGCTTGTAAAAAGAAAAAAATATATTGAGTAAAGAGATATGCGAATTTTAGACTTTTAAAGTCAGGATGTGATAACATATGATCTGTAAACCAATTTATATATATAATTAGTTATAAATTTTTGGTAGCACTTTTATTTCACTTCTAAGGTATATGGGAGGGTTAATTTCATCAGTGGTAACTAAACTTTTGCAATTATAACGTTGTGTTCACTAAACTATGATTTGTAACGAAAAAATAATTCAACTTTTATTTTGTAACGAAAAGGTCACAATGACTAGAATTTGTCTAATCCAGCCACCAACGCATGGGAATCACGGTGAGACCTATTGCCATGAATAAAAAAATGCCATGCCGTATCTTGAATGGTTCCAATGTGGCATGATTTTTTTAAAAAAAGAAATTTATTTTTTTTACTATTTTTGTTCTCTCTCTCTCTCTCTCTCTCGATCTGTATCTCCAGATCGTAGGGGCTCCTTCTTCAAGCTAAGAAGAAAATTTTGGTGTTGTTTTTATGGATGAATAGAGATCAGAGGCCAGAACTGAGGAAGTTGTCATTGACTTGTGAACAGAGTTTTGCCATTTTTATTTGGAAGATGATGATCTTAGCAATAATTGAAGCAATCAGGCCAATTGATGGTGGAGTCACCTGGTCATTGTATTTGCGCTTGTCTGTAGCTTATAGTCTGGATTTGGGTAAAGAGCACAAAGTCTTCCTAACAATGAGGAAATTATAATTCCCAAACATATATAATAAAATCAATTAAAACACCATCAATTGAGAATCAGTAAAGTTATTTATCAATCAATTTTTTATTAAATGAAAATGAAAACTGAAGACAAGAACTTAGAAACACAGTTTGCAACAAACCTAGAAATAGAGTTTGCTAAATTGAGCAAAACCCAACAAAACCCAAAAAAAAAAATTATAGCTTATAATTAATTAAAATTACAAAAAAAAACCAAACAATAAAAATTAATAAGAAATTAAATTATTTTGATGGGCATTTTCAATTGGAAAAGAGAAAGAATTCCTTAATTAATTTGTTCAGAATTTTAAAAATATATGGAAGAAATTATCCTAATCAAATCAATTAGTCAATAAGGAATAGTGGTTTTGAAATAGTGCACCCCATCCCACTCAAGCATAAGCCTCAGCCCTCTTCGCTCTTGTTGCTGCGGGTAATTCGATGGGGGTAGAAGCGAACTTTTCTTCGCCGCCCATTCTTCTTCACTGACACCGTACCTTTTTCCATTAGTGAGAGGAAGAGACTGAGAGTATGCCAGAAGGCAAGCAGCAGAAAGACAGATCGATGAATAAAAGATGAGCAACAGTAACACACCGAGAGAGCCTAAGAGACCGAGAGAGACATAGAGAGAGAGACTGAGAGGCGAGAAGAAGAAGGAGCCACCACAATCTTGAGATATAGATCGAGAGAGAAAGCGAGAAAAAGAGAGAGAGGAAGAATAAAGACAATAAAAAATTTTAATTTTGTTTTATTTTTTAAATCATGCCACGTCAGATTACGTGACAAAAGGTCTCGCCCTGATTCCCATCCTTCGATGACTGGATTAGGCAAATTTCAGTTATTATGACCTTCCATTTACAAAATAAAAGTTGAGTTATTTTTCGTTACAAATCATAATTTAGTGACAATAACATTACAATTGCGAAAGTTTAGTTACTACAGTTAAAATGAACTCGTACATAGGGTGTCACACACTTTTTTTCAACTTCTTACAACACAAGTTGGGAAAAATCACCCAACTCGATCAATACTGTAACACTTCTTACCCCTATATAGTAAACTACCACGATAGGTGAAGAGTGTCACACGATAACTACATTTTCCTGATTACATCCATTACATTATGTTCAGAATTATAATTTTTTTTTATCATATAATTAAAGTCATATATTCCCATGTTATCATGCATATATAATTCATAAGTACCCTGATTAATTTACATTACATCAAATACTTTTATGAACATACACATATTTGATCTCTCATAATACATATTACAAATTTCCCATTAAAGCATCTAAAAAATCACAATTTTACAATATTACATCAAAATATTAAACCTACATAAAATGCTTTCTCTTAGTGTGTTGGCCTTTGAAGATGCGGGTTGCCCTTCAAAATCAACTTTTCTTCAAAACCTGTACGGAAGAAACACCTATATTAAGCACAAAGCCATAATGGGAAATTAAATATGAAATGGACGACCATTCACAGTTGTCATCAATGCAAAGGCACATGCGCATAAAGCATACTTATAACAATATAAAATAGCATGTATAACGACATATAAAAACATGTATTATGGAATGCACTTTGGATTCATTTACATAAATATGTACATTTATTAGCATTTCTCACATTAACAATTTAGCATTCTTTTCATTCACTTGCTGCATGCATTTTTAAAGTGGGGGACAACGGGATATAGAACAGAACGCATAGGTACCCGGAGGTGCTAGTACCATATCATTATCATATACACATAGGGATCTAAACAAGATCAAATAACGCATAGGGATCCAAATGGGATCCAATAACGCATAGGGACCCAAATGGGGTCCAATAACACATAGACTGCAGCAATAAGGTCCCTATAGGCATGCTTATCTATCCATGACTTAGACTAAGCAGGCTATCTATTATCAACTTAAAAATGATTCAAATCTTATCATTCTGACATGAATCCATTCATGAGTATATAATCAATAAAGTAGCCTAGCATATAATTCATACAATTCCTTTATTAAAGTATCATACCTATAATCATATGTATATATATATATTCATAACATATTATTATTATCCAACCATCATGTCGTACTAAAATGTATTAACAAGCATTATAGCATTAGTACATTTCAATTAGAATACATATCTCAAACTCATTTTTGTCTAATATTCAATTTAAGTTTAATATCTTATATATGTGAACCATGTGCATAACATTCTTCCTTATATATATATATATATATATATATATATATATATATATATATATATATATATATATATATATATATATATATATATATATATATATATATATATATATATATATATATATATATATATATATATATATATAATATCATGTTCATAACCAATCATTATGATCATATAATAATCACATGCATTTAGAAACTCATAACATACCATTTAATAGTTGCAAACAAGCTTCATCATCATTAATGTACATACATTCATACCACACCATTTAATACTATCACAATGTCAATAATAGCATACACATACTTAACATGTCAATAAATAATTCTCACGAAATTATATTGGTCACAAATAATTAATATGATATGCCAAGTCACTTTTAGCTTCATTTGGTAATTTCTAAGTTATAACTTTAAATACCTTATTAATTATTCATTTTCATAACCCAAATCACTTATTTTTCCAAGTGGTAACCCTTCATATATTCATTATATAGCCCTAGACATGTGTCGGACAAGTTTTGAAAAGTTCCGGTGAAATTTGAGTTCAATTTGGAAAGAAAATTACACTAAATAGGCTGAAATTGAGGTCATGTTGCGAGCAAACATTCTTACCTGCTATATGGGGAAACAAAAATGTATACTAAAGTGACAAAATGCTTTTACCAAATAGGCAGGAATCCCTGCTAGCCGTGTAAACCCATTATGCCTCACTCCGCACTGGGCAGAATCCAAATTCAATTTTGTATGCAATTTTGCACCTAGCTAAAGATATTTATTCCCCAATGTCTTAAGTTTCCAATGGAATAAAAATCACCTAATTTGGACATCAAAATTGGGAGATATGCTATTAAGAACACCAACTGCTCCCAATAGCTTGGTAGAATCAGGGTTACAACTTCAAGGCTAAATTCAAGTAACCTACAGGCCAAATCAGTTCACAAGTTCTGCATAACAATTATAGGCCTATTTATTAAGGTCATTTTCCCATTGAAATCACATTAATTAGAGGTCTATAACTCAAATTATGGCCTAAAAACTGAGAAGGGGTCAAGTGTGCCCTAACACAGTTTTTCACCTATAAATTACTTACACCTAAATACTCAACTTCCATGCAAAATCTCATCATTTCCACAACACATCAACTCAAAAATATTCAATTTAACTCATATCATGCATCAAAACTCAAATACACACATGCATAAATTTAGATGTTTCCAAACCTTTTAGGTGCACCAAAACTCCTTCAAACTTCACTTTAATGTACTATCTCCTTTCCTTTTTGCTTCCTTGCTTAATTTCACCTCAAAACTATCCAAAACTTCACATTAATACCGTCTCAAACTCAGAATTTCAGTTATCAAGTAATAGAAAAGAGAAGAGGAAGGGAAACACACAAAACTTACCTTGATGGCTTAAAACCCAACGTGATTTACTTAGCTCTTGCCACTTCAAGTTAACAATGGAGAATGAGCAGAGGAGGAGAGGATTTTGCTAGAAATTGCACAACCAAAAATGCCGTCCCTCTTTACCCTTCCATTCCCTTAAATACTTGGCTTTTTGTCGCAAAAAAAGTTACACATGTCTTGCCCCAATTGGTTGCTTTAACAATTATCCCTTTAGGTCCTTAATCTTTCTTTTAATTAAGCATTGACATATAGTTAATTCTCATTTCATACATTTGCCCGCTATACTTTTATTTCATACACATTTATCATATTTTAATAATTGTCATTTGGCTGCTCTTGCCGATTCTTCTGAATTAATGACGGTTGTATCCTTTTGACACTCCCGTTGCTTAATCATGCACATTAATTTCCATTTTACCCTAAACATGCCTTATTATTGTTATGATATATTTTGGGTCCTTATAAATACACTGCAGACTTCCTTTTTTAAACTTCCACGAATGCCAATAGGAAGTATGCGCTGTAAAAGTGCATGGCGATCATGACATTTCAGTCCTAATATCTTATGATCACTTGAACTAACACATCAAGAGATATTAGATGCATACCCATTGGAAAATTTCACAGATTTCAAAAACTCACAAAAATTTTGCTCCACTTTCTTTTTCATCACATAGCATGCAACAAGCATTTCATATTTTCTATCATTCCTTCTTACCAATTGTAGCTCCTAACGAATTCCCATGTCTTCTAAATCTTGCCTTGCCTTCACAGTATCTTTTATTTTTCCATCAATTTTCATCATGGTTCCTAAAATACTCTAAAAACGTTCTTTTCTATATGCATTACATCTAAGTTATGCCTTGACTTCAACTTACTCCAATAAGGCAACTCAAAAAATATGTTATGTCTCATCCAATTTAATTCTTGTAAAGTGTGCTTTCTTTTTATATTGTTTGGATGTTTACCTAGAGCCACAATAGTGAATTTATCTAACTTTCTTGACACTTCATCCCCATTTATTTTAGTAGGTGCCTCTCTACTTTCTTTCTCACCATTAAACCTTCTACTCTTTCTCTAACTATGATTTTTTGGTAAAAACTAACGATGTCCCATGTAGCACATTTTGTTGCGCAATAACTAAGAGCAAGTTTGATATTTACAAACTGGACATGCCATAAAACCCTCAGTACTCCAACCATATAAATCACCATATGTCGAAAAATCAATTATTGTCCATAATATAGCTACATGCATTTGGAAAATATTTTGACAACAAACATCAAATGTTTCAATCCCTTCTATCCATAATTCCTTTAACTCATTTATTAAAGGTTGCAAGTAGACATCAATGTCTTTTCCTTGGAGACTTTCGTCCTGGAATTAACGACGACATCATAAAAAATGGTGGTTTCAAGCAATCCTAGGGTGGAAGGTTCAATGGTGTTAAAATCGCATGCCACATATTGTAAGTGCTACTTAAATTACTAAATGAATTAAAACATTCTGCAGCTAAAGCAAGCCTTACATTGTAGGGATCATTTGCAAACCAAGGAAACTTATTAGTAAAGTTCTTCCAATCTTCAAAATTAGCTGCGTGCCTCACATATTCATCATCAATACATTTTTCATGATGCCAAACCATTTTCTTTGATGTTTTATGGGACATAAAGAGTCCTTGTAGCCTAGACTTTACTGTGAAGTACTGTAAAAAATTTATGAGCTGTCTTTTTTCCCTTCTCATCAGTAATTTTCCACCTATAAGCACCACATATGGGACAAGAGTCATTTTATTTTCTTTCCAGAATAAGACACGGTCATACTTGCAAGCATGAATGGACTCATATCCTAATCCAAGATCTCGCAAAAATCCTTTTGCCTCGTAATAAGAACTTGGAAGTGTCTCTCATTTAGCTAATGCTTCTTCAATTATTTTCAATGACATATCTATTGCTTTGTTACTTATCTTGTTATGTACTTTTAAATGAAACAACTTGATAATAAAAAAAACTTTGAAAAGTTCTTACATCCAGGATATAACTTTGTATAACATCCCTCATGAGAGATTAAAGATAATTAGGTAGAACATTTGGATAAGTGTCATCATCTTCATTTTGCTCATTGGTTTTATCAATTTGGTAATATTTCTCACCTAATTCATATAGCAAGTCATAAATTCCATCATCTTGTTCATCTAAATTCCAACTGACATATCACACTCTATTTGGTAATCACCCTCCTCAAATTGAGTTCTTGAATTCATTGGATTAGATGTTTCTTTGTGATAAAACCATATGTGATAACATTTATCTATCCCTCGAATCAATAAATGATCCTCAACTATGTTTTGACTTCTAATGTACAAGTTCATACAACTTATACATGGACATCAAATGGCACATTCTTTTCCCATATGATTTTCTACAAACTTCATAAAAGATTGTACCCCTTCTATGTAATCCTTATACCATTTCACGATATACATTCAACTCATATCCTTTTCTTTAATATAACCTAAATAAAAATAATCATTATTAAGTAATGCGAGAAAATATAATCTAGTTAAAGTTAAATTGAGCTATTATATCAAACATAATATAAAACATATATAACTATATTGGATAAAATTTACATACCATTTAAGTAGTTTTCAAGACAATATTTACAACATACAAAGGATTTTTATATAAATTTATAAGATTATAGAAAAGGAGAAAAACCTAAAAATGATGGTCAAACCAGTAGCCTACTAAGAGTGATATTCTCTGGCTATTCTTCGAAACACTATTTTCACTTTATTATTTATTGATAGCAACCCTTTATTTTTCTTAATTGGTACAAGTTACTCTAAAAAAAATATATTTTTTTTGGCATAGCCTTCCTAGACTACCTATGAGCCTACTGCAAAACTCAACGTTCAAATTTTATTAGAAATATTAACTAATCTATATCTAAGGCCTCACAACTCTTATTTAATTAGAATTTGTAATTTAGCAAGCTAATTATTTTGCTTTTTTTTTTAATCTTTAAGTACCCGTGAGCTTCTGATTTAATGCAAGATACTAATTGTCATTTTAACAAATATAGTTCACCATTTTACTCACAAATGACATTAACTCATATTTTAAGCTAATAGGAAAAATAATATATTCCTACTAAACATAAATCTAAGTACCTAACTAAATCAAACCTGACAAAAATGCCTAAATTATTATTATTTTTTAAAAAAAATTAGGATTGGCTAAGATTTTAAAGAAGTATGATAATAGAACCATTTTTCACTGTAGATTTTTAAAGCTTGTGAAGGACTGCATAAATAACATATGTAGTGTTTCTAGTAGATGAAGACATAACAGCAGGAGCAAAAAAAACAAAAAAAACCTATTTTTTTTGTTTCTGTCAAAAGAAATACTATCTTGATATTTGGGTTAATTTTACTCATGGTCATTGAACTTATACTCAAATAACACTAATATAATGAAATAATTTTTGTTCTCATAAAAATCATCGAACTTAGAACATGTTTACAAAAAAATCACTTTAATCGTTTTCTGACGATTTTTTTGCCAAAAAGTCCAGCCAACGAGTACACTCAGCACCTTCGTGCACACATGTCTTGACACGTGGCATACCACATGGAAAAAATGACATGTGAGCATGCCGCATGGATATTTCAACAAGTCAGTTTGTCGTGTGGCATACTTATATGTCATTTTTTTTATAAAACATGCCACATGTCAAGCCACTTATGCATACGGGTGCTGAGTGTATACGCCAACTGTAATTTTCAGCGGTTTTTTTGCCAAAAAATGGTTGGAGTGATTTTTTAATAAATATATTTTAAGTTCAGTGATTTTTATGAGAACAAAATTTTTTTCATTATATTAGTGTTATTTGAATATAAATTCAGTGACCATGGATGAAATTAACTCGATATTTAGTTAGTTAAGAGATTTGATATCTAAGCTTGCATATTATTCACTTGACTGCTATCTTTCTCCAATTATTATCAACAATTGTGAACTAAATAATTAAAAGATACGGGCAAAATCAGATTTAAAAGGAAAACTTTTGATCGTTTTCCATGAATTACTAAAAATCTAATTTTCTTTTGAGTTAAAACTTAGAATAAATCCAAAAATGATAATTAAAATATATATACATATATGCAAAATCAAGTATATATATTAAAGAAAAGAAAAAAAACAAAGAAAGAAACATGAAACTTACTTAGCTTGAGGCTTGGATGCGTTAATGGCGGAGAAAATGTTGTTTTTCTAGCCAAATTCTTGTTCTTGTCCTTGGGATCGAGCTCAGCAAATTCTTACCTTGAAAAAAGAATATTAAGCTTCAAATAGACAGTATTAGAAAATTTAGAGCAAGATTTTGAGCTAAAAATTGAGTGATTAACAACATAACTGAAAATAATGGTAAAAACTTTACAAGAATTGAAAAATTACCTTTACTCAAGAACGAGTAATCTGAAATTTGACCAAATGCTTTCCACAAACAAATTGGGAACTTGAAATTATTTTATGAAAAACCCTAAATTTCCTCAATTTCTTTATGCTAATAGAATTGTAGTGAGAAAAAAGGGGATAGGATAAGGGATTGAGAGATTGGGTGAGAGACAAACAGAAAATTTCCGCCAAAATGCAAACTGTTTCCACCATTTTTTTCATGATTTTGGGATTTTTTCTCTTAGAAACATCTTTGGCCAAATACATAGATTGACCACTAACTTGACAGCAATTTTCATTTTGACACTCCAAGTAATCTAATGACTTAATAAACTAAACAGCTCAAGTAACTGAAACACATATATATAAACCATTTTTTATGACATGTCACAGTGCATGTAAATCACGCATATAAGGGCATGTTAGAGGTGTAAAACACCATTTAAGCAATGGTAACTTTACCTTCTTCTATCATGTTATATCTGCTCTTTTTTTATCTTTAAACTCTCATTTGCAGATCTACTTTCTCTCTTCTTATTTCTCTCTTCCTTGTGCTAAGTTCCTCTGGTTATTTTAGTCTGATCCCTAGATTGCCATTTTTTTTGCAAAACCATTGAAACCTTTGTTATAGCGATATGAATAAGGGGAATGAAGTTTTATTCCATAGTTTGGAAATGTTGCCCTGCTAAGAGTACCATGGACTAGAGGAAATGCAGGCGAAAGGTTTTATGGTTGCAGAATTGGAAAGGAATGTGATTTTGTGTTTGGTGTTTGGAAATTTATTTTTTGTTTCTGTATGCAATAATTTTTTTATCAATAATGGATTTTGGGATAGTGGTGGATTTGGGTATTTTTTATGGTTGGATCCTAAATTTAATGAGCAGGCCAAAAGAGTCATCTGAGGACTCCTGAAGAAAGTTAAAGATTTTAAAGACAAAGAGAAAGAGTTCAGTCGAAGGAGGGTGAAGTCAACAAAATGTGGATTTTGTTTTGGTGGAATTTGTATGTGTGTTCTATTTTTTGTTTTAGGTTATATAAGTGGGTTTGTTAATGCAATCTAGTAAGCTGTAGTTGTTTGTGATGAATGAAGAAGAAATGTGATTATGATTTTGTAATGAAAATTTATGGGTGTTTTTCATTATTGGATTGGTGTTGAGCAGAATTATATCATGCCCAGTTTTTAGCAGAATTATATCATGTCCTGTTGTTGTATCGATTTCTTTGATCATAATATGGCCTAATTTATAATAGTGAATAAATATACAACACTTAAAATTGGAAGCTCTGATTAACATAATAAGGAGCCGTCCATAGTGAATATAATATGCGTTGTTCAACAATAAGCAAAAACATAGAAACATAATAAAAACAAGATGTGCACAATTTGTCCGAACTAAAAGGTTCAACAATCATAAAGTAAACATAATCTTCATTTATCATCCTAATCAATACTTAGGTGGCCTCATAGATGATGGAGCATTGGAATGAGTTGAAGTTGACTGGAGTCCTTGAACATCCAGATGTAGAAGCTGTATTTATCTGATTTAGAGCATTAAATCTTTGTTGTTGTAATTGAGATAATGTAATTGCTAGTCTTCCTCTCTACCTTGGACCACTATTAGGCTTAAATCCGAGGTTAATGTTAGTCCTAGCTGCACTTTTTGATCCACTTCCTGCTGTGATTACTTTTTCAGAGTACCTACCAGGCTGCCAATAAACATAAGCCATAACTCAAAAATCAATATAATCATAATTAATGGAACTTAACTAAATAATGTAATATAGATTACATTAAGAACTATTTGGCCAGTGCTAGTGTCAATGAAACAACCATTACCAACCTCCTTCCTTTTCTGTCCAATGATTCCTTTTCCTCTACCCCTTGGTTGGTTGAATTGGGCTTCATTCTGATTAGCTGCTGGTTATTGATGAACATTCCCTTTTCCTCTTCCTCTAGCAGTAGCAGTGAAACTTTTTATGCCTCTCCCTCTTGTATTGGTAGCAGTGTAGTTAACTCTATTCACAGCACTTGTATCAAGACATACTGAACTTGGTAAGTTAATATTTCTGGCTCTCTCAGATTGTGATCTTGAACTTGAACCTTGTTTCATGGATATGAGTTGTTTATGTACTTGGAACCTATTAAAAAAATTTGTAAGTTGCATAAATATTTAAAATCCAGTATAAACTTTAACAACTAAATTGTTAATACATTAACTATGTTCTACATCTAGACTTGTTATGCCCTGTTTGATGGCACTTGGGGCAAGTCATCTTAGTACCTCTTCTTGAAGCTTTTCCATATTTTGCTCTTAGTTCACTATGCTCCTTTCTTCTGCATCTCTTGGGTCTGCCAGGCATAGGCTTCACCTCTGGTGGTTCAATCACTGGATTGTTTGACTCGGGCCACATTTTCATGTTAGGTATAGGTTGAATAAAGTATTCATAGGCCTTTATAAAAGCGTCCTTCTTATACCAATGCTCAACTTATTCTTCTGGTTCCTGCCCTATATCGTACATAGAACATATTGCATGTGCACATGGAATACCTTTAATCATCCATGCTCTACATGTGCAAGTTCTTTTCCTCAAATCAAGAATGTGAACATAAATCCCATCAATTGCTTTAAATCCAGTGTCACCATTCCAAGTCAGCCTACATTTCTTAGAGTATGCTATATTTTCATCTAGTACCAACCTTGCCATAGGGGATATGTCAGATATCCAAGTTTCCATAAATCTTCTCATCTCAACATGCCTATTCATGAGTTTGTGCCTAATTTCCTCTAACATGCTAATAATAGATCTATGTCTTGGACCTACTATCCATGAATTAAATCTCTCACACATATTATTCTCAACCACATCACATTTGATAGTATCTTTGAAATATGACCTACACCATGCTTCCTTTGGATAAGCTAACAAATCCTAAATTAAGCCATTGCAAAGCTTATTTAAATTTTCAAGTTCATCTTTAAATTTTACCTCAAAGCTTAACTTGACACATCTCTAGAACTATTTCCTCCTCTCTTCACCTCTCCATGTTTGAGCCTATCTTGACCAAATATGCCTTGCAGACATCTTATGTTCAGATGAATTTAGTAACTCTGGAATTGTTGGTACTAAACCCTGTTATATGAGGCAAAACATGTTACATATACTATATTAATATTAATATTCAAATAATTATCTACATATAAGATTTTAGTTTTACCTTTGCATGTCAAACATTACTGTGAGTCCATCCCCTTCACCAAGCTCAAGATCATCCTTCAGATAATTAAAGAACTAGCTCCAAGAATGCTTTATTTCTTGATCTACAATAGCCCATACTAAGGGATACATCTAATGGTTACCATTCTTCCCAATAGTAACTAGTAATTCACCTTTGCAAACTCCTTTAAAAAAATAGCAATCAAAGCTAATGATTCTCCTGCACCCTTCCTTCCAACCCCTCGTCAGAGCATCATAACATACATATAAGTACACAAATAACTACTTCCCTAGATCTGTTTCTTTGTTAGTTCTAATCTAACAAGAAGTACCAGGATTTGTCTCTCTTATAATGTCAGTATAATCAGCAAGTCTTGAGAATCCCATCCCAGTCACCCATAAACTGCCCTATCACCAACATCTTAGCCCTACAACATAAGATTCTACTAACATATAATCCAAACTTCTCCCTTACCAATTCTTGAAGTCTCCAAAGCTTAATATCAGGTTGAGATAGAATCTTGTCCCCAAACTTCCTTGTTATCTACTTAGATATACACTACTTGTTCTTGTACTTCTTATTACACTATTGTATTGGCTGATATTTCTTAACCTTGAAATCTTTGGAATTTTCATCATTACTAGTATATAACTCCCATTTATAATTATCACCAGTGCACTTAACTCTAACCCTATGCCTCTCATTAGGTTTTAATTTGACTTGTGCACCATTTTCACATGCATAATCAGCCACAGCTTTCTCGAACTATATGGCATTCTCAAAAATCATATGCAATTCAAAAACTGGTACCTCACAATTAGGATCATACCTGACTTTTTTACTCTTTCTTCTTGGTGGTAAATCAGCACCTTCAACAGCATCTTCATCTAGCTCAACCTCACTGTCATCACTTCCTAGATCTAAACTATCTAAATAAACTTCATGACCTCCTAGTCTCCCTACATATTTATCCCCTCTCCGATTTTCTATATCTTCAAATCCCCTATCTATACTAGCCTGTCCTAGAGGAACCTCTTGAGTAGAATTACCCTATCTTCTTATAGCTCAATCTATCTTTTCTGCCCTAGCAACATCTCTAAATGCCCTCAATTCTTCATCTGCGTCACTATCATCTTCTTCTGCAATTGCATCTACATCTAAATCTTCAGTCTCTTCTACTTCCACATCTAGTCCTTCATTAGTATTAGAACTGCTTTTAACCTAAGCCTTTGCAACCTTTGGTACTCCACCCTCCACATCATCTACATCTACTTCACCAACATATGCTTCTCCTACTTCTACATATTCATACTCTATATGTTCATTTTCTGTTACTAAAGTATTTGCTTGTGTATCCTCTACAGCCATACTAGACTTCTCATTATCACTATTTATATTATCAGCAACAAAATATGTTGCCCTAGACCATATAGGTAAAATAACTGCTTCATTTAATACTGGGTTCTGGACCACATGTTAGATATAAATATCCAACTCATCACCATTCTTTAGGCCTTTCACTAAGTTCAAAAGTTCAAAATCATTTTTGAGCATAATAAACTCTTTTGTTATTAGGTTATGGTAACAGAATCCACAAACATCTACATACCCAATTGCCCTCGAATTCCATGCAAATTCAACTAAAGAAAAATGGTCTTTGTTTATTATCCAAGGTTCAACTTTATCCTCCCCTACATACCTAGGTTCCCTATCTTTTACAAAACTCCCCCTATGGTGAAATAAGACCCTAATAAATCACTCCCCTATATAATTTGTATTGTAAAACAAATAACAACAGTATATCAAAATCAAATACCAATTTCATTTTATTATCCACATAAAAGTAGTTAAGTAAATGCAATCCACATTTTGCATATCCCTAAACTTAAATAAGCACAAAAGACAACTAGTTATAGTAGATTCTTTTCAAGCCAAACAAATGCCATAATTTACACATATAAATCTCAAAAATACCACTAAGAAAATACATAAAAAAAATTAAGCTAAATAACTCATATTTTTCTTCTTTGCTGTCAGCGCCTTCTACTAAAAAACCTTCTTGTTTTTGCTTTGCTCCCCTTTCACAAACACTAATGTACAATCGCCACTCTATTTCGAATGTTTTTTCTTAATTGCCTTTCTGCTTCCTATGTTTTCTACTATCAAATTTTGTTTCGGCTTAATGCTCACTATTCCTTCCTCTCAAAATCGAACGATTAGAAGTTACAGAGATGAACAAAATTTCTAGGGTTTTTTTGGTTCTTCAGAATTGAGTTTTTATTTTTTAATTTCTTTCTTTTGCCCAAGCCACAAAGAATAGACCGTTCATCTCTCCATTGAACACATTTGAACTGTAAAAAATTCACGTGGTAAGAATGCATTGGTCAAAATGGCACATCAGCGCGTCTGCAATACACACACTGAGCTTTCTGTATTTCTCATTCAAAAATAGTTTATATACATGCATTTCAGTTACTGGAGGTATTTGTTAAGTTATTGGATTACTTGGGGTGTCAAAATGAAAATTAATGTCAAGTTCAGGGATCAATCTATATATTTGGCCAAAATCTTTCTACTTATGTTTCTTTCTCACGACGGTTGAAGGAAAAGGCTAAAAAAACGAAAATAAAAACAGTAAAGCACTATGCTTTATTATTTATAAAAAATCCCATTAATATATTATATATTATGTTATATTACTTATAATCTATTAGAATGCAGCTAATAATATAATTTTTTTTGCCTAAATAAGTGGTAGCTAGATGTCGTGATCACAATATTTACTTTAAAATAGTTTTTTTTATTGAACAATTATTTTTACAATATTTTAATTTAGATTAGGATATTTTATTTTAAAAAATAATTTACTTTAGAATAATTTAATTTATTTTAAATTATTATTAGATTCATGATTAATTAACTTTCGTATATAATTTATTCATTTTTATTAAAAAGTAGATGACAAAATATTTTTTTGTCATTAAAAAATTCATTGGTGACGAAATTATATTATATCAGATAAAATAATTAATTTATAATATAATTTAGTTATCGCACATTATTATTATAGTCGATTGTAACAAAATATTATTGTCATCACAAGTTGATTCTATTAATGATGAAAATATAACTCGTTGCAATATATTCATTTTTTGTGACAAATATATTTGTTATAAATAAAAATTCAATAGATGGTGAAATTGAATTTGTCTTGATGATTATTTTTATGAAGCTAAAGCACAACATTGTTAAATTATTTTTGTTAAAAAAATAGGTGACAAAATACTTTTTTGCGAGTAAATAATTTTATCGCTGACCAAATTATATGTTGTCGCATTAAAATAATTTTTTATGGCATAATTTATTTGTCATATACTAGTATTATAACCAATTGTAACAAAGTCTTATTACTGTCACAAATTGATTGTACTTATGACAAAATTGTACCTTATCACAATATATTCATTTTTGTGATACATTTATTTGTTATAAATAAAATTAATTTGGTGACCAAAATTTTTCCCTAAAAAGAAATTGCAAATTTTTATCTCGATATCCTATTTATGATGAAATAATTTTATCACCACTAATTTAATTAATTATGACAAAAATAATCCATGTCACAACAAATAAATATTTTGTGATGAATTTATATGTCGCAATTAGTTATTTTCAATTTTTTCCCTCTTAAAAATGGAAAATTTTCCCCCATAACAAGTTGAGATGGAACATATTTTTTTGTCATAAAATTAATCTATTAGAGATAAAATTTAAAACAAAGAGTGAAGGAAGACAATTTTATCACAATAATGAATAGTATGTTGACTTTTTAAAAAATTCGTCGCTAAAAGTAATAATTAATGACGAAATTTTATGTCTAACTAAAAAATTTTTCACATAAAGTAGAATTTCTTGTAATGAACTGATGATTCAAGCGAAAGCCCAAAAGCAGAAAAAAAAGAAGCTCAAAAGATGCTGGTCTGATGGCTATTTCAGAAGAGGAAATAGACACAATAATGAATCGGTTAATCTCGAAGAAACCATAACTGAAGAAAACCGAAATGAAGTAAGTGCTTTTAAATTTAATAATCTTGAAGAGTTAAATAACATTTTTGAATAGCTATGCATGAAATATGATAGGCTAAAGAAAAGAAATAATGATATCTTACCTATCTATCATATTTTAGAACAAGATCATATAAAATTGCAAATATCACATGAAAATTTAAAGAGAAATGTTGAAAAGATGTTGCATTATTATCATGATGATGAACGTAAAAATTATCAAGAGATGCTTAAGGAAGTTAATGCACTTGAAAATGTGCTTAATATTAAATCATGTGATTATGTCGAGCTTGAGATGAAAGTCATTGCTCTAAATATTGAGATTGCAAAAACAAAAAAAAGAAAAAGAAAAGAAGAAAATGAAGTGGTAAGAGATTCACTTGAAATTATGGTAAAAGATGAGAAGATGGATAAACAAGAAGAAAATATCAAAATAATTGATCATGCGTTTGCATCTTTACCAAAAGTTGCTTTTACCTTTATGGTAAGAATGAGCATATTGCAAGGAACTTTTTTCACAAGAAAAAGGGTAAAGCAAAAAACAAAGAGGTTGGAAAAGAAACACTTGTTGCTAAAACTAACCCTAAGGACCTAAAACAAATTGGGTGCCTAAGAAGAAATAATTATGTTGCAAGTTTATCTAAAAAGCAATGAAAACAACAAATGGTACCTTGATAGTGGTTGCTATAGACACATGACATGGGACAAAAAGAAGTTTATTGAACTCTATATGAAAGATAGAGAGATTGTCAGTTTAGAAAACAAAGGCAAAGTTATTGGAGTTGGAACTGTTGGAAACAACCTAAGTATTGAAGACTTTTCGCTTGTGAAAGGATTGAAATATATTCTTTTAAGTACAAGTCATTTATGTAATAAAAATCAAAGAGTTGTCTTTGAAATCAAGGATTGCAAAGTTGAAGACACCAAATCAAGTAACATTGTTCGAATTGGTTATAAAACTAGAAATATATATCAAGTAAGTTTAAATGAAAACGAAAATAATAGTACAACTTCCTTAATTTCAAATGATGATCAAAATTAGTTATAGCATAAAAGGTTAGGTCATGCAAGTTTATATGCTATTGAAAAATTATCTAAACAAAATCTCATTGGTTTGACTAAGATTAGATTTAATAAAGAATATGTATGTTAAGCATGTCAACTAGGTAAGCAAATTAGAAGTTCATTCAAATCTAAGAAAGAAAGTTCAACTAAAAAATGCTTAGAAATGTTACATATGGATCTGTTTAGACCTATCTCACCATATAGCCTAAAAGGAAAGAGTTATGTATTTGTAATTATTGATGATTACTCAATTCTACCTATACACTCTTTCTTGCACATAAATATGAGGCATTTGAGGCTTTTAAAAAGCTAGAAAGAAAATATAAAATGAAAAAGGATATCACATCATCAAGATCCAAAGTGATCATAAAGGAGAATTTGTGATCAAGACTTTAAAGAATTATGTTATAAAAAGGGAATAGAACACAATTTTTCTACACCAAAAACTCCATAAAAGAATAAAGTGGCACAGCGAAAGAACATAACAGTATAAGAGATGGCAAGAACCATGTGACCATACTTTAGCAAGGGTACTAGATTGGTAAGTAATAAAGTTGGGTATATGGTTAAGACCCTCAAATTATCATACTCAAGGGATCGAGTTTTGCAAGATTTTGTGTGGAGATTAATTATTATTTAGGCGGTCTTTTTTGTCAAAAGTTATTGGTTTAATAAAAATAAGCATCAAATTATAAATGAATTAATTAAGAAATAAAACAATACAAAATAAAGAAGTAAAAACTATTAAAATGTTAAATAATAATTTAGCAAAAGAATAAGAAAAAAGCCAATATGAATTCTATCACGGAAAAGATGCTAAGGAAAAAATCATCCTCCCCCTATTCTCATGTAAAAGACTTCAAACAAACAACACATAACTTAGATATGGATCAACCAAACACACAAGTTTTCTTTCGAAAAAAACTACTCTAGATCATAAGATTCCCATTCTAGATTGGCCTAATATTTAGCATATGCACGGCTATAACTACCCTTGGTTCGAGATAGATTACCATCCCAACTCCGTCTATCCATGATTTAATCTTATCTCCCAAACAATCCTAAACCAAACAACTCAACATCTAAATATCAAAACTACCATTCTAACAAGCTACAGAGAATAGACTGTTCATCTCTCCATTCAACACATTTGAATTGCAAAAAATTCACGTGGTAAGAATGTATTGGTCAAAATGACACATCAGTGCATCTGCAATACAAGCACTGAGCTTTCTGTATTTCTCATTCAAAAATAGTTTATATACATGTGTTTTCAATTACTTGAGGTGTTTATTAAGTTATTGGATTCCTTGGGGTGTCAAAATGAAAATTAATATCAAGTTCAAGGATCAGTCTACGTATTTGGCCAAAATCTTTCTACTTGTGTATCTTTCTCACGACACTTGAAGGAAAAGACTGAAAAAAAGAAAATAAAAACAGTAAAACATTATACTTTATTATTTATAAAAAATCCCATTAATATATTATATATTATGTTATATTACTTATAATCTATTAGAATGCAGCTAATAATATAATTTTTTTTTGCCTAAATTAGCGGTAGCTAGCATGTCGTGGTCACAATATTTACTTTAAAATAGTTTTTTTATTGAACAATTATTTTTACAATATTTTAATTTAGATTAGGATATTTTATTTTAAAAAATAATTTATTTTAGAATAATTTAATTTATTTTAAATTATTATTAGATTCATGGTTAATTAACTTTCATATATAATTTATTCATTTTTATCAAAAAGTAGATGAAAAAATATTTTTTGGTCATTAAAAATTTCATTGGTGAAGAAATTATATTATGTCGCATAAAATAATTTATTTATGATATAATTTAGTTATCACTCATTATTATTATAGTCGATTGTAACAAAATATTATTGTCGTCACAAGTTGATTGTATTGATGATGAAAATATACCTTGTTGCAATATATTCATTTTTTGTGGCAAATATATTTGTTATAAATAAAAATTCAATAGATGGTGAAATTGAATTTGTCTTGATGATTATTTTTTATGAAGCTAAAGTACAACATTGTTAAATTATTTTTGTTAAAAAAATAGTTGACAAAATACTTTTTTGCCAGTAAATAATTTTATCGGTGACCAAATTATATGTTGTCGCATTAAAATAATTTTTTATGGCATAATTTATTTTTCATATACTAGTATTACAACCAATTATAACAAAGTATTATTACTATCACAAATTGATTGTACTTATGACAAAATTGTACCTTATCACAATACATTCATTTTTTGTGATACATTTATTTGTCATAAATAAAATTATTTTTGTAACCAAAATTTTTCCCTAAAAAGAAATTGCAAATTTTTATCTTGATATCCTATTTATGACGAAATAATTTTATCATCACTAATTTAATTAATTGTGGCAAAAATAATCCATGTCAGAACAAATAAGTATTTTGTGAGGAATTTATATGTCGCAATTAGTTATTTTTAATTTTTTTCCCTCTAAAAAATGGGAAATTTTCCCCCATAACAAGTTGAGACGGAACATATTTTTTGTCATAAATTTAATTTATTAGAGATGAAATTTAAAACATAGAGTGACGGAAGACAATTATATCACAATAATGAATAGTATGTTGATGTTTTAAAAAATTCGTCCCTATAAGTAATAATTAATGATGAAATTTTATGTCTCACTAAAAAATTTATCACATAAAGTAGAATTTCTTATAATGAATTGATGATTCAAGTAAAATCCCAAAAGCAAAAAAAGAAGAAGAAGAAACTCAGAAGATGCTGGTCTGATGGCTATTTCAAATGAGGAAATAGACACAATAATGAATTGGTTAATCTTGAAGAAACTATAACTGAAGAAAACCGAAATGAAGTAAGTGCTTTTAATTTTAATAATCTTGAAGAGTTAAATAACATTTTTGAATAGCTATGCATGAAATATGATTGGCTAAAGAAAAGAAATAATGATATCTTACCTATCTATCATATTTTAGAACAAGATCATATAAATTGCAAATATTGCATGAAAATTTAAAGAGAAATGTTGAAAAGATGTTGCATTATTCTCATGATGATGAACTTAAAAATTATCAAGAGATGCTTAAGGAAGTTAATGCACTTGAAAATGACCTTGATATTAAATCATGTGATTATGTCAAGCTTGAGATGAAAGTTGTTGCTCTAAATATTGAGATTGCAAAAATAAAATAAAAGAAAAAAAAGAAAATGAAGCGGTAAGAGATTCACCTAAAATTGTGGTAAAAGATGAACATATGGATAAACAAGAAGACAATATAAAAATAATTGATCATGAATTTGCATCTTTACCAAAAGTTGCTTTTACGTTTTATGGTAAGAATGGGCATATTGCAAAGAACTTTTTTCACAAGAAAAAGGGTAAAGCGGAAAACAAAGAGGATGGAAAAGAAACACTTGTTGCTAAAACTAATCCTAAGGACCCAAGACAAATTGGGTGCCTAAGAAGAAATAATTATGTTGCAAGTTTGTCTAAAGAGTAACGAAAACAAAAAATTGTACCTTAAAAATGGTTGCTATAGACACATGACATGGGACAAAAAGAAGTTTGTTGAACTCTCTATGAAAGATAGAGAGACTATCAGTTTTAGAAAAAAAGGCAAAGTTATTGGAGTTGGAACTGTTGGAATCAACCCAAGTATTGAAGACTTTTCGCTTGTGAAAGGATTGAAATATAATCTTTTAAGTGTAAGTCATTTATGTAATAAAAATCAAAGCGTTGTCTTTGAAATCAAGGATTGAAAAGTTGGAGACACCAAATCAAGTAACATCGTTCTAATTGGTTATAGAACTGGAAATATATATCAAGTAAGTTTAAATGAAAACGGAGATAATAATACAACTTGCTTAATTTCAAATGATGATCAAAATTAGTTATAGCATAAAAGGTTAGGTCATGCAAGTTTATATGCTATTGAAAAATTATCTAAAAAAAATCTCATTGGTTTGACTAAGATTAGATTTAATAAAGAATATGTATGTTAAGCATGTCAACTAGGTAAGCAATAAGAAGTTCATTCAAAATTCAGGACTGAAAATATCTGTTTATTTCATGTTTTTATGTTTTTTGGGACAATAAGATAAAAAGATGTTTTGTCTTTTTCCATTTTGGGGAAAGGCCAGGGAAACAAAATGGAGACTTTGTCTTCATTTTGCGGGGGCAGGCTTTCAAGAATATAGGGTTTTCTCTCTAAGAAAAAAAGCAGACGAAAGGAATTTTTCAAGAAAATCTTAGGCATCAATTCTTCTTCTTTCTCTCAAAATATTTTATTCTTGGTTTGGTTTGAGCAAGGAAAATTAATTTCCTCGGCTTGATCATTCCATAAAATTATTTTCTTGGGTTTTTGTGTTAAAATTTTATTCTTTCTCAAATATTTTTGGTGTTTTGCCACCACAAAAATCGAGAAGGAGGACGGATCAAGACATCATTTTTTCGATCTATAAACTCTGAGGGTAAACATTCTTGGACCCATTCTCGTTCAATTTTGTTTATCATTATTGTTGTTAATATTTTTTTTATTATTGCCATGTTTATCATTTATTTCCAGCATTTTTTGTGTTATTCCTTACTATTGGCTTTCCTTCCTTTTTATTGTCATTTCTATTATCTTTTCATCATTATGCACGTCTGCACCTTCATTATTATTATTATTATTATTATTATTATTATTATTATTATTATTATTATTATTATTATTATTATTATTATCTTTAGTATTGTGTTCCTGTTGCCTTTATTATTATTATTATTATTATTATTATTACATCATCATTAGTATTGCTCTCCTGTTGCCACTATTGTTATCATCATCATCATCATCATCATCATCATCATTATTATGTTGTTGTTGTCATTACTTTGTCATTGTTCTTATTGTTATTCTTAGATTTTTGCATAACTTATTTTTAATTTCCATTGCATGTGAATCATTTGTATATCGAATTAACATGTCTTATATTTATCTTATCTTTATATTTATTTGTTTGATTTTAGAATTGTTACTAACATTTTTAATGTCATTTTTGTTTGGGGTTTAATTGTAATTTGCTTCGTATGAGCGTTCCCGTGACCACACTGAGGGTTCACGACGCGTAGTAGACCACACCGTTTAGGTGAGACCTTTCCTATTCCCTACTTGTGTTTGTGCTTGCTTGTAAACAAAATGTTTTATTTTATGCACATGTAAGATAAAAAATCGCTAAAATATTTTTATAATTAAATTGGGATTTTTACTAATAAAATGGGACCAATGTCCCTCATTTTAGCCAAGGGATGCAAAATGTCGCGAAATAAAATGAAGAGTTAAGTTTTCTAAAATAGGATCACTCATCCCGATTTTCAAACCAATAATCGAACAACTCTTCGATCCCTCTTTAAGTGAGCGTGAAGGAACCAATGTTCCTAAATCAAATGAATGTCCCGATTTATGTATGCCTTTTTTTATGTTTGACTTTATGTGTTTGTTTTAAATTTATATATTTTGTGGGCCCTTATAATTAATTATTTTTGGGGCAATGTTATTTAGCTTTTACTTGGGATTGTATTCAGTCCTAATTTCCATTTCAATTTTAATTGGCTTTCTTTCATATGGGATTGTATTCTGTCCCTATTTCCCTTGTAATTGTGTACTTGGCGTATTTACTGCTTTTCTTTATCGCTTTATTTACCGCTTTCTTTACAGCTTTTATTTATTGCTTTCGAATGCTTGCGATGTGCTTTAAATTAAATGCATTAATCGTGAGAGATGAGAGATAGAATTTTATGAATTTAAAAACTCATTTATAATTAACCAAGACATAAATAATAGTGAAGTTCCGAACATCATCTCTGGTTTAGACCATAGAGGTTAGATGACTTTTTCCAATTCTCATAAATTGGGTGGCGACTCCAAAACACCTCAAAGGTGTCTAAAGGTACCATGAGGCTAGATGAATTCTATAATGTTCTATTGGGTAGGGATTCCAAGATGTCTCATGGCACCCAAGATCAAAAGACGCGAACCAATCCCACGAGCTCTAAAAGCGGGTCTTGCCCTTTGCTAGGTTCGGCGCGCGTCACAGTGGCAACTCCACTGGGGACTTCATGACTTTGCTTTGAAAGTGTCTTAGTTAAAATGTATAATTGGATTTTTAAAACTTAAAATTCTACCCCTTTTCGAAAATTGCATTGCATCATTTTAGAGCCATAGAATTACGTTAGTTTGGTCCCTTATTTTACACCGGTGCATTCTTGAAGCACGACCCTACTTTCACTCTGTAGATACCGGGTCCCGAGGCAGCCTAGATCAGGATTACCCAATGATAAAATTAAGTGTGCCTATTTATAGGAAAAAATGAAAGTTGGAAGTGACGATTTCCTTGTCGGTTTGATTTATTAGAAATAAATAAAAATGTATTTAAAAAAAATATTTTAAAAAATTATTTTGAGACAAAAAAAGTATGTTTTGAAATTATAGTATTTTAGCAAAAATTTAAAAAAAAAAATTGTCAGTGTTAGGCCTGCGGCAGCGCGCGCTCGCCAGCACACTGGCACCGCGCACGAGCGGCAAGCTGGGCGTTGCGCGCAGCTACTATCATCGAGCGTCGCTCGCCCCTGTGCGCCCCCGCGCGTCCCCGACAGCCCTTTTGGGCGTTTTTGCTCATTTTTTTAAGTGTTTTTCTTCATTTTTTTTTGTAGAATTTAATTTTACAAGCTGGTGTTTATCAATTGTTCAGCCGTGATTTCACATGCGTACAAGCTAGCATTCTATCAATCATGTCCTTTAAAGTCTGACGGTTTCACACACCTACAAGCTGGTGTTTATCAATCGTTCATCCGTGATTTCACATGCCTACAAGCTAGTGTTCTATCAATCACGTCCTTCAAAGTCTGACGGTTTCACACACCTACAAGCTGGTATTTATCAATCGTTCAGCCGTGATTTCACATGCCTACAAGCTGGTGTTCTATCAATCACATCCTTCAAAGCCTGGCGGTTTCATACACCTACAAGCTGGTGTTTATCAATCGTTCAGCCGTGATTTCACATGCCTACAAGATGGTGTTCTATCAATTTTGTTCTTCCAAGTCTGGCAATTTCACACACCTACAAGCTGGTGTTTATCAATCATTCAGTCGTGATTTCACATGCCTACAAGCTGATGTTCTATCAATCACGTTCTTCTAAGTCTAGCTATTTCACACACCTACAAGCTGGTGTTTATCAATCGTTTAGCCATGATTTCACATGCCTACAAGCTGGTGTTCTATCAATCACGCCCTTTAAAGCCTGGCGGCTTCACACACCTACAAGCTGGTGTTTATCAATCATTCAGCCGTGATTTCACATGCCTGTAAGCTGGTGTTCTATCAATCATGTCCTTCAAAGCCTAGTGGTTTCACACACCTACAAGCTGGTGTTTATCAGTCGTTTAGATGTAATTTTACATGCCTACAAATTGGTGTTTATTAATCACGCAATCCAACTGTGGTTTCACACGCATACAAATTGGTGTTTATCAATCATGTAATCCCACTATGGTTTCACACGCCTACAAGTTAGTGTTTATCAATCATGTAATTCAACCGTGATTTCACACGTCGACAAGCTGATGTCTATCAACCACATGGATCAACAATGGTTTCACACGCCAACAAGCTGGCAAGAAACTAATCACAGCGATCAAGGACGATAGTGTCACTAGAAGGCCACCAAAAGCCGCGAAACTAAAATAAAATAAAAAAAGAACATAAAATAAGATAAAAGTAGGAATAAAATAGAAATTTTTACATTTATACTTTTTAAAAAAAAAAGAAATTCTCGACAAGGGAAACATCATTTTTGACACCTTTGCCTATGAGCAAGTATCATTTTCATCATCGAGTAACCCTGATCTTGGACCGCCTCGGGACCCGGTGTCTACAGTTGCCCCCAATTTTGGGGAACCTAGAACTTAGGTGCCTGGGTGAGCCAAAATCAATTGTTCAGCCGTGATTTCACAAGCCTACAAGCTAGCATTCTATCAATCACGTCCTTCAAAGTCTGACGGTTTCACACACCTACAAGCTGGTGTTTATCAATCGTTCATCTGTGATTTCACATGCCTACAAGCTGGTGTTCTATCAATCACATCCTTCAAAGTCTGACGGTTTCACACACCTATAAGCTGGTGTTTATCAATCGTTCAGCCATGATTTCACATGCCTACAAGCTAGTGTTCTATCAATCACGTCCTTCAAAGCCTGGCGGTTTTATACACCTACAAGCTGGTGTTTATCAATCAGTCAGCCGTGATTTTACATGCCTACAAGATGGTGTTTTATCAATCATGTTCTTCCAAGTCTGGCAATTTCACACACCTATAAGCTCGTGTTTATCAATCATTCAGCCGTGATTTCACATGCCTACAAGCTGATGTTCTATCAATCACGTTCTTCCAAGTCTAGCTATTTCACACACCTACAAGCTGGTGTTTATCAATCGTTCAGCTGTGATTTCACATGCCTACAAGCTGGTGTTCTATCAATCACATCCTTTAAAGCCTGGCGATTTCACACACCTACAAGCTGGTGTTTATCAATCATTCAGCCGTGATTTCACATGCCTGGAAGCTGGTGTTCTATCAATCATGTCCTTCAAAGCCTGGTGGTTTCACAGACCTATAAGCTGGTGTTTATTAGTCGTTTAGCCGTAATTTTACATGCCTAAAAATTGGTGTTTATTAACCACGCAATCCAACTGTGGTTTCACATGCATACAAATTGGTGTTAATCAATCATGCAATCTCACTGTGGTTTCACACGCCTACAAATTGGTGTTTATCAATCACGTAATTCAACCGTGGTTTCACACGTCGACAAGATGACGTCTATTAACCACATGGATCAACAATGGTTTCACACGCCAACAATCTGGCAAGAAACTAATCACAGCGATCAGGGACGATTGTGTCACCGGAAGGTCGCCGCTTCAGGTACGCGCTTCTTTCCTTCTTTTTCTGAATTTTGGCTCACCCAAGCACCTAAGTTCTAGGTTCCCCAAAATTGGGGGCAACTGTAGACACCGGGTCCTGAGGCGGTCCAAAATCAGGGTTACTCGATGATGAAAATGATACTTGCTCATAGGCAAATGTGTAAAAAATGATGTTTCCCTTGTCGAGAATTTCTTTTTTTTTTCAAAAGTAAAAATGTAAAAATTCCTATTTTATTCCTACTTTTATCTTATTTTATGTTCTTTTTTTTATTTTATTTTAGTTTCGCGGCTTTTGGTGGCCTGTGGTCGCGCGACAGCATGGTGCACGTGAAGCGCAGAGCCCATAGCAGCACACCGGAGGTGCCGCGTGCAATCAAGGCTAAACGCGTGGCCTTGCGTGAGGCCACACCTCACTCATGTGAGGTCCGGCCTCATATGAGGCCGCATGACAAATGACATGCAGCCTCAAGGCCGCATGTCACTTGAATGACATGCGGCCCCAAGGCTGCATGCCACTCAATTGACATGCGGCCTCAAGGCCGCTGGCCACTCAAATGACATGCCATGCAGCCTCAAGGCCGCATGCCACTCAAATGATATGCGGCCTCTCTTGTTCCCTGAGTCGCGCCTGTGTAGTCCCTTTTGACCTGTAAGAAATTCAAAATTCAGGACTGAAAATATCTGTTTATTTCATGTTTTTATGCTTTTTGGGACAATGAGATAAAAATATGTTTTGTCTTTTTCCATTTTGGGGAAAGGCCAGGGAAACAAAATGGAGAATTTGTCTTCATTTTGCGGGGGCTGGCTTTCAAGAATATAGGGTTTTCTCTCTAAGAAAAAAAGCAGACGAAAGGAATTTCTCAAGAAAATCTTAGGCATAAATTATTTTTCTTTCTCTCAAAATATTTTATTCTTGGTTTGGTTTGAGCAAGGAAAATTAATTTCCTTGGCTTGATCATTCCATTAAATTATTTTCTTGGGTTCTTGTGTTAAAAATTTATTCTTTCTCAAATATTTTTGGTGTTTCGCCACCATAAAAATCGAGAAGGAGGATGGATCAAGACATCTTTTTTCCGATCTATAAACTCTGAGGGTAAATATTCTTGGACCCGTTCTCGTTCAATTTTCTTTATGATTATTGTTGTTAATATTTTTTGTTATTATTGCCATGTTTATCATTTATTTCCAGCATTTTTAATGTTATTGCTTACTATTGGCTTTCCTTCCTTTTTATTGTCATTTCTATTATCTTTTCATTACTATGCACGCCTGCACCTTCATTATTATTATTGTTATTATTATTGTCTTCAGTATTGTGTTCCTGTTGCCTTCATTATTATTATTATTATTATTATTATTATTATTATTATTATTATTATTATTATTATTATTATTATTATTATTATTATTTTGCCATATTATTATCATCCTGTTGCCTCTATTATTATTATTATTATTATTATTATTATTATTATTATTATTGTTGTTGTTGTTGTTGTTGTTGTTGTTGTTGTTGTTGTTGTTGTTGTTGTTGTCGTTGTTGTTGTTGTTGTTGTTATTATTGTCATTACTTTGTCATTGTTCTTTTTGTTATTCTTAGGTTTTTGCATAACTTATTTTTAATTTCCTTTGCATGTGAATCATTTGTATATCGAATTAACATGTCTTATATTTATCTTGTCTTTATATTTATTTGTTTGATTTTAGAATTGTTACTAACATTTTTAATGTCATTTTTGTTTGGGGTTTAATTGTAATTTGCCTCATATGAGCATTCCTGTGACCACACGGAGGGGTCACGATGCGTAGGAGACCACATCATTTAGGTGAGACCTTTCCTATTCCTTACTTGTGTTTGTGCTTGCTTGTAAACAAAATGTTTTATTTTATGCACATGTAAGATAAAAAATCGCAAAAATATTTTTATAATTAAATTGAAATTTTTACTAATAAATTGGGACCAATGTCCCTCATTTTAGCTAAGGGATGTAAAATGTCGCGAAATAATACGGCTTTTATTTATTGCTTTCAAATGCTTGCGATGCGCTTTAAATTAAATGCATTAATTGTGTCAGATGAGAAGTAGAATTTGATGAATTTAAAAACTCATTTATAATTAACCAAGACATAAATAAGAGTCAAGTTCCAAACACCATCTCTGGTTTAGACCATAGAGGTTAGATGACCTTTCCCAATTTTTCGTAAATTGGGTGGCGACTCCAAAACACCTCAAAGGTGCCTAAAGGTACCATGAGTCTAGATGAACTGTAACACCCCCTACCCATACATAGGCGAACCCATCCACATCGGAGTGAGATGCTGTATGAGCAGGGGTGTCACCACACAGATCGATACAAAAGCATACATTCAATCACATTATACCTACTAAAATACAGTGAAAATTAAAACTCTCGGAAATACCAGAATGATCATTCATTAATATAACAGAAGTCATTACAATAATGTTCTGATCACAACTGATATTACAAAATAGTTACATAGTCAAAATATACAAGGCGGAAGCTATACAAAATAATACATAGAGAGTTCTAATACAAAAGAATCATACTACAAAATAAAGCCCTAACACTAATCCCTCTGTGTTGGCTTGACTGACGGTGACTCTCCCAAAAGCTATATGTAGACACCGGGTCCCGAGGCGGTCCAAGATCAGAATTACCCGATGATGAAAGTGATACTTGCCATAGGTAAAGGTGTCAAGAACGATGTCTTTCTTGTCGAAAACTCCCTTTGTTTCTCCGAAAACTTCGATTTAAAATTCGCGTCGTTATTTTTTTATTTATTTTATTTTCACTTTTATTTTTATTTTCATTTTATTTTAATTTATTTTAAATTTTTTTGGCCCACCCGCGCCTGCGCGCGCGGTTCCGGAGCAGCGCGCAGCGCCTCGCTGAGGCGCGTCTTCCCGCAGGCACCCGCGCCTGTCTCCCCTCCCCCATGCGGCCATTTTTACCCGCGGTCACTTTTTCTCTGCGATATCTGATTTTTTTCAGTTTGTTTTTTTCCGTTTCTTTCACATTTTTGTGCAATTTTCGAGTATCCAAAAATAAAAGAGTTTTTGTCATTTCCCATTTTGGGACAAAGACAGAAAATCAAATAGGGTTTTGAGATTCATTCTCAAAGGAGGCTGCAATTTTCACACAAAGCAAAAAAGAGAGAGTTTCCTCTCAAGAACAAGGGCAGCCATAGTTTTTCCGAAGAAAAATCTTAAAAATTCAAGGTTTTCAAATCATTTCTTCTTTTTTCTTCAAAAACACATTTCATTCTTGGATTGATTTTGAGCAAGGAAAATTAATTTCGTTTGTTCAATCATCCTCCAAAAATATTTTCTCAAGTTATTTTTCTTGTGTTTACCACCACAAAAATCGACAAGGAGGACGGATCAAGGCATCCTATTTTCCGAGCAATAAATTCTGAGGGTAACCATTTTTGGACCCGTTCTCATTTATTTATTTTTTATATATTATTTATTGTTATTAATATTATTATTTTCTGTTATTATTACGATGTTCACAATTTATTTCTAGCATTCTAATGTGATTATTACAGTTGGCCTTTTAAGTTTGGTATGTCGTTTTAATCCCCTTGTGGTTGTTTTACATGACTTTTGTAGCTTCCTTTTTTTCCTATTTTCTGTTTGTTTTTGCCGTCCACCATACCATGGCTATTTGTGTTTATTGTTGGCATCTGTTGGTTTGCTTGTTTTTCCATGTCATTATTCCTACTATTCCTATTACTATTATTATAGCTATCATTAGTTTTACTACTACTACTACTACTACTACTACTACTACTACTACTACTACTACTACTACTATTATTATTATTATTATTATTATTATTATTATTATTATTATTATTATTATTATTATTATTATCATCATTATTATCATTATCATTATCATTATGTGTTCTACACCACTATTATTATTATTACCATTTTATATTGTTATCATTTTATTATATCATTGCTATTATTGTTCCATGTTTATTCACTGTTGACATTATTATTATTATTATTATTATTATTATTATTATTATTATTATTATTATTATTGTGCTACTGTCATCATAATAGTGTGTTGTTATTATTGTTATTGTTGTTATTATTATTATTATTATTATTATTATTATTATTATTATTATTATAATAATAATACAATAATAACAGTAGCATAATAATAAATAATGATAATATAAACTAAACATAATAATAATAATAATAATAATAATAATAATAATAATAATAATAATAATAATAATAATAATAATAATAATAATAATTATTATTATTATTATTATTATTATTTGATTGGTACTATTATGCCATGCTTATTATTGTTATTATTGTAAACATAATTTTACTATTATTTTGTCATTAACCTTAAGGTTTCTATATGAGTTGTTTTATTTCCTTTGCATGTGAATTATTTGTATACTAAATCGACATGTTCTATATTTATTTTGACTTTATTTGATTAATTTTTAGAATTATTACTAATATCTCTTAATGTTATTTTTTAGCGTGGGATTTCAATGTGGTTTGCCTTGCATAAGTGTCCCCGTGACCACGCGGATGGGTCACGACGCATAGGAAACCTGCATCGCTTGGGTGAGATCTTTCCTATCCTTTTAAGTGTTTATGTTTGCTTGTAAAGTAAATATTTTATTTATGCACGCGTAAGATAAAAAATCACAAAAACACTTTTACAATTAAATTGGAATTTTTACTAATAAAATTTGGACCAATGTCCTTCATTTTAGCCAAACAATGAAAAATACCACAATAAAATAAAGAGTTAAATTTTCTCCAAAAATGGGATCACTCATCCCGGGTTTTCAATCCAACAATCGATAACTCTTCGAACCCTCTTTAAATAAGTACGAAGGAACCAATGTTCCTAAACCTTCAAACAAGCGCGAAGGAACCAATGTTCCTAAACCAAACAAATGTCCCGATTTATGTATGTTTTTCTCATGTTTGATTGTTTCGAATTTATATTAATTTCCTTTTGGGCCCTTCTAATTAATTTTGGGGCAACGTTATTTAATTTCCATTTGCGATTGTATTCCGTCCCCATTTTACCTTTTTTCAATCTTCTTTTATTTGGGGTTGTATTCTGCCCCTATTTCCTTTGTAATTGTGTGCTTGGCGTGTTTATTTGCTTTCTTTCTTTACTTTATTTACCGTTTTATTTATAGCTTTCCTTTACTTTCTTTCAGTAATTGCAATGCGCTTTAATTAAATGCATCGATCGTGTGAGATAAGAGATAGAATTTTAGGAAGTTAAAAACTCATTTATAATTAACCAAAGCATAAATAAGAGTGAAGTTCCGAAAACCAATCTCTGGTCTAGACCAATAAGAGGTTAGAGACCTTTCCCAATTTCTTGTAAATTGGGTGGCGACTCCAAAATACCTCAAAAGTGCCATGGGGCTAGATGTTCCTTTCCAATGTTCTATTGGGAAGGAAGCATCCAAGATGTCTCATGGTGCCCATGATAAAAAAGACACGAACCAGTCCCTCGAGTCCCAAAAGGCGGGCTCAGCGAGGGCCCTTGCCGGGTTCAGCGCGCGTCACAGTGGCGACTCCACTGGGGATCGTTTGAGACTTCACTCTGAAAGTGTTTTGGTTAAAATGTATAATTGAGTTTTTAAAACTTAAAATTCTATCTCTTTTCGAAATTGCATTGCATCATTTTAGGGCCTTAGAATTATGTTAGTTGGTCCCTTATTTTACCTCGGTGTGTTCCTAAAACACGACCCTACTTTCACTCATTATAGGGAAGTGTTAAGGATAATCACAAGCCCAAGTCTTGTACCATTAAAGGTATATCAAATGGAGACCCGATCGGTCGCTATGCTCGTGATGAGCTAGACCCATTGGCAGGGACCATGCTTGGGTAGACCTAAAGAAATCACCATTGACCAAAGCCCATGTAATGACAAATAGAAACTTCCACTAGGTGGTATGCTCCTTAATACGATGCTTGTGATGTGGGCCATCACGTATTAAATAAAATCAAGCAAATTAAGTGGTTCTTTATCAAAGGCTTTCATGCCCCGGTAAGCCCACTTTAACTTGATTGAAATGCCCAAATACGTAATGGCCAAAACCCATAAAGATGTGATTTAAATTAAGAGTATTATGCTGCCGATTTTCCACCGTGCACCATACGCGCCCATTGGGTTCCCCATTGACCCATGGGTTAAGCCCACCTAGGAAAGAGACTATCTGCTGGCATATGATTGTGGATACTGCACAGCACGCTCGCGCATCGCCTGTCATTCATGCATGTCAGTAAAATAAATACATGTATATATAAATAATAATATATTTAATCTCATGCTCTGTGTGTATATACCTTTCTGTCTGCATGCTATTTTTTCACATGTACATATCATCCTGCGTATAATCTCATGTTGTGTGCGTATATATCCTTTCTGTCTGCATATTATTTTTTCACGTGTACATATCATCCTGCGTGTAATTTCTTCCATTCATCCCATCGTATTGTGGTAACCCATTGATCTCGCACTCATCAAAGACCATTTGCATGGCACGATCATGCATTATACATGTCATCCATTGATTATTCTAACAATTTAAGCTTTTCAGCCATCATAGATTCATTCAAGTGGACTAGAGGTTCCGACGGTCTACTAGTGAGGACAGACTCACCCTTTGGATTGCTAGAATTAGTGCCTGTTTGGGATTCTGAGTCACTCTCAACGATTAGTGAATCATCTTTGATGGCAGAAGAGACCGAAAACCTAACTACTCAAGACCTTGCTAAGAGATTAGAGGATTTTGAGCAGAGAATGCTAGAAATGATGGGAGCAATGGCCGAAAGGATTGCTCAGCCTCCTGCTCCACAAGCACCTGTGGCTCCACAACCACCTGTGGCTCCACAACTGCCGGTAGCCCCTCCTCGGGGGCAAGTCGAACCGCCTGCTGGTGGGGAGGCTCCCCTCGTTGGAGTTGCTGCCCATCAACCTGCCAATGAGCCTAAAACTGCTGCTTTGCCGGGTGAGCCAAGAAGGGCAAGGGTCCCTAATCCTAATGAGGATTTTCTGATGGAAGAGGAGGTTGAGGAGATAGCAGCACATCAAGCCGTGAGGGGTAGAACATCTAGGGTAGAAGACGAGGCTATGAGATGTATGAGATAGCAAATTGAGGCAATCACTCGCCTATTATCAGCTGGTAAGGAAATTAACTCGAGGACAGAGATTTAGGGGATGAGGAACTGCTGCCCCAAAGGTTTAGGATGCCTGAGCTGCCAAAGTTTGACGAAACATCAGACCCGTCTACACACATCAAGCAATACACCCTGGTAATGAAGGGCACAGGGCTAACTAAGAGGCAAAAGGTGGATTATTTCTATCTCAGTCTAGTGGGTCCGACAGTGGACTGGTATCATGGGCTGGATAGGAGATCCAAAGAGGATTGGGACCTTCTGACTGATGAATTCACGAAGCAGTACGACTGCAACACTAGAATGGAGGTCACCCTGAAGGACCTCAAGCTTCTACAGCAAAAGAATGATGAGTTATTCCACGAATACCTCATTAGGTGGAGAAATACGATGATGGAGATGAAGTGAAAACCCGATGCCACTAATCAAATCAGATTGTTCATCAGGAACTCCTGCCCTTACTTGAGGGATTTGCTCAGCTTTAAGGGGCTCAGGGATTAGGAGTCGCTCAAAGACATTGCTGTAGAGGCTGAGGCAGCCTACCTAACGAAGAAAGCCAGCCAAAATAACTTTGATGGGAGGAACTTTAGGAACCAGTCAGGGTATAGATCGGGCGGAGCCGGGAGCAGTAATAACAGAAATGGCAAGACAGCTGACGTTTCAGCCACCGAAGCAGAACAGGGCCAACGGTACTTTTCTAACTTGGGTCAACCTCTATCCTGGGTGTTGGAGAGACTAATGAAGGAGGGCAAGTTGCAACCATTGCCACCTAGACCAGCCTTAAGTCAGGGACAGCCGGGGCATAAGAGTGATCAATACTGCGCCTACCACCAACATTGGGCATCTAACAGACCATTGCCGAATCTTGAGGGGCTAGATCCAGGTTCTCATTAACTCCGAACAAATCACTGACCCTGAAAAGAGAGAGAAGAAGAAGAAGATGAACTACAATGCAGTTCCCCCGTCAGGTGTTTGATCAGTTCTAGCGAACGGCGAAGATGACTATGTTTTTTTCAATGCTTTATGTCTTTTTATTTCAAGAACTCTTTATGACAATTTAGTTATTTTAATGTGATGAATAATTTCCATTTATTTGTATGGTATTTCTAATGATTTCATTTCCTATGATCACGATGCATTCATCCATTTTTGGTATTAACCCAATTAATATGACTCTATCTAATCTCGAAACTTTGGGGAATCCGAACAAAATCTTGATAGCATCTGATACAACTCTTGAAGAGAGGATAATTTTGAGAGAAAAAAAAAGAGCCTTTGCCTGGACCTGGGATGACATGCTGAAAATCGACAAGGTCATTCTCGAGACCATGCTACTTCCACATGCCAACATGACGATGAACCATTCCTCTGCACCCCCAACATCTGGGTTGCATATGGTGCTGCTAAATAAAATCAAACCCCGAGAGCTACACTAAAAGTCGGACGAATGAAACTCAGGACCTTCATGAGAAACATATAATTCGCTAGAACCAAACCGTGTGACCCATTTCCTCCTGACCATTTGAAATGTGTATCCTAAAACCGATCAAGATTGACCTTTAACCATCTGTGACCCTTACTGTCAAATTTGGCAGGACAGCTCTTTACCTTTCAACCAAAAAAAAAACAAAACAAAAAAAAAGAAAAAAAAAGAGAGAAAAAAAAAAAGGAAAAAAAAGAAGAAACAAAAAAAAAGAGAGAAAAAAAAGAAAGAAACAAAAAAAGAGAGAAAAAAAAAAAGAGAGAAAAAAACAAAAAAAAAAACAAAAAAAAAATAAAAAAAAAGAGAAAAAAAAAAGAAAGAGAAAAAAAGGGAGAGAAAAAAAATCACAACTTTTTTGCCCCAGATTATCCAAGCCTAACTTGTCCCCAATCGCCAAGCCCAACCTGTCCCCAATCTAAGCCATTGAAAACCATTTCAGAATTTGAACCACCAAAGCCAATAAAAGCCGAGCGTGAGATTTCACATCCAAGCCCCAAATAAGGAACCCATCACCTCAACCAGAATGCACAAGAGCCAAGAACAAGACTTTGATACAAAAAAGAACTACTCTCCGAAGGAGCAGCTTCCCCGGCTAACGAAGATGGAAGCAAATTCAATCAACACCGACGAACTGAAGGAGGGTCTATGGCAGAGGCTAAATAAAGAATAAAAAAATAAAAAAGAGAGAAAATATTCAATCAAGAAAACCCGCGAGTGCTGATTGATAACAGGAGTTTGATGCTCTCAAGGTCTATCCCGAGATTAGATGAGGTCTCATATTTTTCGAGTTAATGCCAAATAATGATCATATGTTATGAAATCAGATAGAAGTATATGCATTTATGCAAAGATGTATTAATGTAACCAGGGCAGTTCATCTTGCATACTCAAAGTTGTCTGGTTCCAGCATAAAATCAGTACATTGGTACTATCGATCCTCTGCCACTCTCGCCACTCAGGCACTTCAGTCAACTCATCTTGCTACCCACTGTGAAGCCAATCCTACAACATCTTCATTACGAGAACCAAGCTCAAGCAACCATGATCTAAGATGCAAATACACGCCAATTACAACTGAAAGATCCTTTACGACAACTTCAGCCACACCACAAAAAAAAGGGCTGTTAGAGATGAAAACCGTGACTGGCGCTCTAAGCAAAAGTTAGGCCAAAGGGCAGGGTGAAAACCTGGGAACAGGCAGTCTGCCCTACAAAAAATAAAATAAATAAAAGCCGCTGGATTGGGTTGGATCCATTCCAGGCAAAAAATAACGCACAGGGTTATGTGAAAATCTGAAAAGGATGCATTTCCCTCTAGAAAAAGCTAATGTGAAAATCCACGAGGGACGCACTACCTTCAAAAAATGACTACAGGTATCGGAGGAGAACCTCATAATCCCCCAGAGGCATAAAATTCAAAAGCAATTCCAGGGGGCACCGATCCTGCTACAAATTACGACCAAACCGACTGTCATCTCCAAATCCACTCAGATGAATTCTTGTCGGAGAAGAACCTCATCATTCCCCAGAGGCATGAAATTCAAAAGCAATTCCAGGGGGCATCGATCCTACTGCAAATTACGACTAAACTAGCTGCTGCCTCCAAATCCACTCAAATGAATTCTTATCCTGCATTCCTGCATACATATGCATCTCACGTGCATGCTCACTATTTTACCTGCATATTTGGCTTCTAGACCTTGCAGAAAGAGAGAACCGACGAATGGCGAGTGACGACATCGATCAAAATATCAATTCAATCCAATACAGCCAGCCGAAGACCTCTCAGGGGGCGATCAACCGAAGACTTTTCAAGGAGCAGCCAGCCAATCGAAGACCTCTCAGGGGGTGATCAACCGGAGACTTCTCAAGGAGCAGCCAGCCAACCGAAGACCTCTCAGGGGGCGATCAACCGAAGACTTCTCAGGGAGCAGCCAGCCAGCCGAAGACCTCTCAGGGGGCGATCAACCGAAGACTTCTCAGGGAGCAGCCAGCTAACCGAAGACCTCTCAGGGGGTGATCAACCGAAGACTTCTCAGGGAGTAGCCAGCTAACCGAAGACCTCTCAGGGGGCGATCAACCGAAGACTTCTCAAGGAGCAGCTAGCTAATCGAAGACCTCCCAGGGGGCGATCAACCGAAGACCTCTCAGGGAGCAGCCAGCTAACCGAAAACCTCTCAGGGGGCGATCAACCGAAGACTTCTCAGGGAGCAGCCAGCCAACCGAAGACCTCTCAAGGGGCGATCAATCGAACACTTCTCAGGGAACAGCCAGCTAACCGCAGACCTCTCAGGGGATGATCAACTGAAGACTTATCAGGGAGTAGCCAGCTAATCGAAGACCTCTCAGGGGGCGATCAACCGAAGACTTCTCAGGGAGCAGCCAGCAAGGGGCGATCAATCGAAGACTTCTCAGGGAGCAGCCAGCTAACCGAAGACCTCACAGGAGGCAATCAACCGAAAACTTCTCTGGGGGCAGCCAGCTAATCGAAGACCTCTCAGGGGGCAGCCGGCCAGTCAAACACCTCTCAGGGGGCACCAACTCAGAAAGACCAACAATCTCTTTCAGTCCGAAAAAGCGACCGCCTCAGGTACGTGTCTCTTTCCTTCTTTTCTGAATTTTGGCTCACTTAGGCACCTAAGTTCTAAGTTCCCCAAAATTGGGGGCAACTGTAGACACTGGGTCCCGAGGCGGTCCAAGATCATAATTACCTGATGATGAAAGTGATAATTGGCAAAGGTAAAGGTGTCAAGAACGATGTCTTCCTTGTCGAAAACTCCCTTTGTTTCTCCGAAAACTTCGATTTAAAATTCGCGTCGTTATTTTTTTTATTTATTTTATTTTTATTTTCACTTTCACTTTAACTTTTATTTTTATTTTTATTTCCATTTTATTTTAATTTATTTTAAATTTTTTTAAATTTTTCTGGCCTGCTCGCGCCTGCGCACGTGCTGCAGAAGTAGCGCGCGCCTGCGCCCACGCGAGCTGCCGAGGGAGCGCATGCCCCATTGGGACGTGTCTCCCCGAGGGAGCGCGCACCCCATTGAGGCGCATCTTGTAACACCCCCATACCCCCGGTAAGGAATATCGGGGCGCTACGCTGACACTTACGTGTACATGTACATGCATTAGCGGAAGCGGTAACAATAAATTAGAAATAAGTTGGGCCCAAACAAAATTACTTTTACTATACATGTAAACTGTACATATTACCAAAAGCTTTATACTTATACTTGTTCATTTTTTGATTCATATACATATACTTTTAACGATTACATAGAACAACTATACTCTTTATTACATAATGATGTTACTCAAAACATCATAAACTTTAGTTCTAACTTATACAAAAAGGTATAGCTTCCTAGTGGCCTTGACCTGCAGATGCCGCTCTCACTAGTCCGAACCTGTCAACCTACACGGAAACAAACATCCGTGCTAAGCGATAACACTTAGTGGGGATAAAATAATGCAAAGGACTTCTTTACGAAGTCACAAATAAATCACACAGTTCACGTGATAGGATCTCATGTAATAAAAGCAACTAGCTCATGCATATAGCTCTTATACATATACAGGTTGCATGTTCAAATATCAAATACTATGAACTCACAAGTACATAACATCTACTCTTTTACTTATTCATGCACACTATAACTTGTACATATCATTTATTCAAATATACATTATCATGTGTCCACATTCTTGTAAACATATACTTATATATAAACTGTCATGTACTTAAACATTTCTCTCATATTCACTGTACAATAACAATAAGCCTGAATTCCTTTCATGGTGGATACGGGTAACTCTGGATACTGTTTACAGTATCTTACATGTGGAGAATTAACTCAAAACTCTATGGAATACACGAGGTATTCGAACTCTGGGCACAATTAAGGCCAACTCTAGCAGCTGCACTCTAGCCCTTTATAAGCATGCTTATCTATCCACTATAACGGTAATCAGGCTCAATAACAACTCATCAATTTTAGAGGCATTTAATTCACATACAGTCTTTATTAATCATGTTCAATAATTAAAAGCATGTAACATTCAAATTTCATTACATATACATATACATCATGCAAAGCAAGACAAAAGGAAACACTCTTCAAAACAAGTGGAACAGGGCGAGAAGAGGTTCTCTGTCGCGATCGCGACAAGAGGTCGCACTCGCGACAGAAGACAGATTGCATAAGGGTTTTATACTCTATACCAAATGCATCATATAATAATTCATATCACATGGCATAACATGGTCAACGCTAACTCTTATACCGTAGCATTGGTTACATAGATAACTAATCCTATAATCATTTGATAACCCTAAACATGTAGGGTATAAATCACGGAAACATTCCGGGATAATACGGGTTCATTCCGGGGAGTAAAACATCAAGAAAATATACAATTTAGTTGAGGGGAAAGGCGAGGGGTTGACCCATGCCAACTAGGAGCTCAAAATGAAGGATAAAAAGCTTAAAATGAGTTGTTCTGTCGCGAGGTCGCGACATGTGTCGCGCTCGCGACAGAAGACTCACCTCTGGTGCCTCACGGCACCACTTTTTATCCTAAACTTGAATCGCAAAAACCACCATCTAGAACACCTTTTTAGGACAATTTTTCTTCATAATAATTGTTCACTAGGATGTTAAATTTCAAATGGGACAATTTTCAGGTCATTTGGACATCTAAAACTTAATATATGACCTAAATAACCTCTACTGTTCTAGTGAACCCGCCAGAACAGGGTCACCTACGTTTTAACTACTTTTTGGGATACGTAGAGTCAGAATTAGCTCAAGCACCCTCTTAGACATTTTTAGCTACGGATCTTATGTTTCAGATGCAATTTGAATCAACTCAATTTAAGTCTTGTAACTCTACTTATGTCAAATACAATACACAAAGGTCTGATAACATTCTGAACAGAATTCACCCACAAACACACTTTACACATGAAAGTTGTATGTAGACCATTTAACACACATATAATCACAACATATCCATATACATACACCATAAAACACTACAAGCAATCAAAATGAACAATAAAGATCGCACGCGATCCCAACCTCTAGGATATTGAACCGTGCTCTCTACTCGGCTCCGACCTTCTCTTTGCCTTTATTGGGCCTCTTGTCCACAGCTTCCATACACAAACCATTCAAAATACCAAAGTTACTCTTCTCTCTTACTTTAAATCAAAAACAGAAATAAGATAAAAGAAGAAGACCAATACTAACTAAATAGCATTACTTACCTTCTTAGGAGACCTAATCAAGCTCTACTAACCCCTCTCAAAGCTAATCCAAATGAATCACTCAAAACATGTAAAGAAGAAGAAGAAGGAATGAAAGAAAGAGCAGAATAATGGAAAAGAAAGAAACTCACGTGAAAGGAGAAGAAAGAAATAGATAGTCCAAGTCAATCCAACAATTAACTATGGTAATAAATGCCATCTACCCAAATAATTACATCCTCATCCTCTTTTTAACTCTTAATCTCTCTTAACATAAGTTAATCTATTGCCACTTGTCACTTCCCTACAAAGCCATATGTCATTCTCCTACAAAGCTACAAATTAAAAAGGCCAATTTAAATACCCTATCACCGGAGTGGTTCTGTCGCGCCCGCGATGCTTGTCGCGCTCGCGACAGGACTCACACGCACAACACTAATCTTTCTTGAACAAAAATTCTGTCATTCTTCTAGGGCTATTTCGGGGTGTTACACGTCTCCCCGAGGGAGCATGCGCCCCTTGGGGTGCTTCTTCCCGCAGGCGCGCACGCCCTTTGGGGCGCGCGTCTCCACTCCCCCATGAGGCCATTTTTGGCCGCGATCACTTTTTCTCTATGATTTCTGATTTTTTTCAGTCTGTTTTTTCCATTTCTTTCACATTTTTGTGCAATTTTCGGGTAACCAAAAATAAAAGAGTTTTTATCATTTCCCATTTTGGGACAAGGAGAGGAAATCAGTTTTGAGATTCATTCTCAAAGGAGGCTGCAATTTTCACACAAAGCAAAAAAGAGAGCATTTTCTCTCAAGAACAAGGGCAGCCATAGTTTTTCCGAAGAAAAATATTAAAAATTCAAGGTTTTCAAATCATTTCTTCTTTTTTCTTTAAAAGCACATTTCATTCTTGGATTAATTTTGAGTAAGGAAAATTAATTTTCTTTGTTCAATCATCCTCCAAAAATATTTTCTCAAGTTATTTTTCTTGTATTTACCATCACAAAAATCGACAAGGAGGACGAATCAAGGCATCCTATTTTTCGATCTATAAATTCTGAGGGTAAACATTTTTGGACCCGTTCTCATTTTTTTTGTATATTATTTATTGTTATTAATATTATTACACTACAAGAATTTAAGGCTTTCCTGACGGAAATTACCGACGGAAAGCCAAGATTTTTCGTCGAGAAATGTAATTGCCGACGGAATGCAATTCCGTCAGCAATATGATCATAGGCAAAAATTACCGACGGAATTTAATATTCCATCGGCAATTTTTTCGACGGAATTTAATATTCCGTCTGGAAAATTGCCGACGGAATATTAAATTTCGTCGGTAATTTAAAAAAAAAATTCAGAATTTCCCTACGGAATTTAATATTCCGTCGGGAAATTTCCCGACGGAATATTAAATTCCGTCGAGAAATTTAAAAAAAATAAAAAAAAATTCATAATTTCCCTACAGAATTTAATATTCCGTCGGGAATTTTAAAAAAAAAATAAAAAAATTCAGAATTTCCCGACGAAATTTAATATTCCGTCGGGTCGGTAATTTAAAAAGCACTAAAAAAAATTAAATAAAACAATAATAACAACAATACAAATCAATAATAATAAGTAAGGCCACTCCATCTTATGTAATATCAAAGCCATAGCTCACCAAATTGTCCTTCAAGAAATATTAGCAACTTTGAGCATTGCCCAGTGCTCAGGGTCTTTGGAAAAATACACAGATGGAGTCATTAACTTCATCAATTTTACATGAATCTGTTGCTTACAAGAGTTTGGCCTCTTTAAAGACACTCATCAGGTGCATTTAGCTCTAACTAAACCATCAAGCTATCTCATTATGTATAAAACCAGATTTTGCAAGTTCTTCAATAAATAATCACCAAATCCAAGAAACTAATATTAACCATTTCATAACTTTAGCAAATAAAATCACTTTATATATTCCTAGTTCTGAGTGAATAGATCTTTTATCTAAATCTACTCTCTTGGGGTAAATTTATATTTATCTCATATTTCTGCAAATTGCAACGTAAATGCCATACCAGTTAAACTGAATCCTTTTGTGTTCTGTCCACTTATTGCAATTGAATCTGTTTCTCGAATATCACATTTGCCAACAATAACGCAGGAACCCCATATAATAGTGAGCAGCATGACAGTTGAGCCAGCCAGCAACCCCATTCCAACAGAGACCTGGCTTTGAGCTGTTGTTGTACTTCCAGAAAGTCCAGATACTACAACAAAAGGGGAGTGTAAACATAGAGAGTTCAAGAGGAGGAAAAAAAAGAATAAGAAAAATGTAGGATGCAAGTGATTGGATCCCATTACGCATCATATTTATCAAGTATTTGTAAACACTTGAAAAATGATAAAGAATATATAAGTCCAATTCTTACACTATATTATTCACAAGAAGCATGACCCGCTGTTGGTAAGAACGGCACTGATCTACAAGGTCAGCAATCACTTCTTCTTTGACACCCTGCAGTCGCATACATAAGAATTCAATAACAAGTGATGTATCAAATAGAACACTTCTTTTAGACAAAGATACTCCTGAGTTTCTTAGAGTCTCAATTAAGACAAAGAGGATAACTAATTATAAGCAAACCAAGAAGTGATTCACATAGTTCTGCTTTTTTATTATCTTCAATCGAAACTCACTCCATCTGCAAAGTAACTTCACAAACACAAATGACAGAGCCATTGGCTAACTCCATTTAAGAACTTTCATCAAATTTTCCAGCATTTAGTTCAAAAGAAATCACTTGGCATATAATATTTTGTTTAATGGTTTAAGATAATATCAATTTTTTTTTATCCAATCATCAGCACAATCATGGGCAGTAATTATATATCAATAGTACCATCTCCGCCACAGCAATAATCAACTAATAATCCACAATCACCAAAATGCCTCAGCTATAAACAATGACTTTACGAGGTGATACTACTTCTATTACGTAGGTACATAATCAGATTTCTGTTAGGGAAAAAGAAACTTCAGAGTTCAAATATGCAGTTTAAACTTAGATTTCACATTTATTTTCACTTATACATGTTACCTATGGTTCAATAATGCAACCATACATATAGGATCTTACCACCAAAACCACATAATGAATCAACCACAACCATCTTCTACCATTATTGTAGTGTTCTCATTTACAGGAGCAAGAAATCAGAAATCTGACAGATAGGCTGACTCTCCAAAAGCCATAGGCTGAGTCTGCAAAAGCCAGCTATTATAATAGTTTATCTAATGTGCATAAACCTAATGATCAATGAGATGAAAAAGAAACTAACTTGTAGACCAGCGGAGGAGGAGGGCCAGCGCGCACAGAAGGAGCCAGGTGAGCGGATCTGAGCAGGGGAAAGGGGCGGCGCGCGCGGAGGAGGAGGGGGGTACGAGCGGAGGGGCTGGCTTGCGAGGGGAGATGAGGGCAGCTGGGGAGAGGGGACGAGGGAGAGGGCGGCTGGGGAGAGGAGCCGACAGCAGCTAATGGGAAAGAGGGAGGAGGGGGAGGGGAGGGAAGCCGGCCGGATCGGAGCCGAAGGGGAGAGGCGGGGCAAGATCGGCGGGGAGGGAGTGCGGCCGGAGGAGGGCAGCGGGTGGGGAGGGCAGAAACCAGGGGAAATCGGGGAGAGAGAGGGGAGAGGGGAGGAGGGTGTGTTTTAATAAATTTAAAACTTTTAGCGACGGAGGAATTAATTTTTTTTATAATTTTAGCGACGGAAATATGTATTCCGTCGCTAATTTTAGCGACGGATTAGAAATTCCGTCGCTAATTTTAGCGACGGATTTAATTTCCGTCGCTAATAAAAGAAATTAATTTTGTTTATAATTTTAGCGACGGATATTTAAAATCCGTCGCTAAAATTAGCGACGGAATTTAAATCCGTCACTACTAAAAGAAATTAATTTTTTTTTTTAATTTTAGCGACGGAAATTTAAAATCCGTCGCTAATTTTAGCGACGGATTTTAATAACCGTCGTAATTTCGGTCGTTAAAAATGGAGGGAAATTATTCCCTCCATTTTTAGCAACGAAAAGGAATTTTCGTAGGGAATTAGCGACGGAATTGTTCATCCGTCGCTAATTAGCGACGGAATGTCCTTTCGGTCGCTAATTAGCGGCGAAAATTGTTCCGTCGCGAAATCTGTTATTTCTTGTAGTGTTATTTTCTGTTATTATTACTATGTTCACAATTTATTTCTAACATTCTAATGTGATTATTACTGTTGGCCTTTTAAGTTTGGTATGTCGGTTTAATCCCCTTGTGGTTGTTTTACATGACTTTGTAGCTTCCTTTTTTTCCTATTTTCTATTAGTTTTTGCCGTCCACCATACCATGGCTATTTGGTTTTATTGTTGGCATCTGTTGGTTTGCTTGTTTTTCCTTATCATTATTCCTACTATTCCTATTACTATTATTATAGCTATTATTGTTGCTTCATGTTACTGTAACCATTAGTTTTACTATTTGTGATGCGCGCCGAACCCCGCATCTTCCCGAAGGCCCGCTTTAGGGCTATCAGGAGAGGTTCATTGAAACTTGTAAGGTATTTATAAGTGCATCTATTTTGGGCAACAAGGAGATTTCATGGAGTCGCCACCCAATAAAACATTGAGAAAGTTCATCTCGCCTCAGTGAGCCTAAGATAGCGCTGCTATGTCCATTTTGGGCAAGCCAGAGGGGTCTTGGAGGTCCTATCCTAATAGAACATTAGGAGGGCCCTCTCGCCTCGTGGAGCCTAGGACTATGAAAGTTAAAGCCTTTTTACGGGACACAAGAGGTGTCTTGGAGATCCCATTGAAATGGGTCTCTCGCCGCATTGAGCCCAAAGATCAGAGATGGTTTGGGACTCCCCATTTAATCATACCTTGGTTAAGTTTATAATCAAGTTTTAAATTTAGCGTTTCATCCCATTTCTCATTCAATTTTAATGCAATTTAATTAAACGCATATCAATCATATAAATAAAGCGGTAAATAAAATAAATGAAAGCAAAATAAATTATAAAAAAACTAGGGGCGGAATACAACCCCCATTTGTAAATAAAATACAATTCATACATAAATCGGGCTAGTTATCAAAATGAGGACGTTGGTCCTCTCATGCATAATTAAAGAAAATAATTTTAAAATGACAATTTATTTTGGATGAAGAAACTAAGACATTGGTCCCATTTTATTAAATAAAACCCAATTTAGTTTAATAGAAATATTTTTGTAATTTTTTAATTAACGAGCATAAAAATAGTTATTACAAATTACATATTAGAAATAAAATAATGAAAGCCAAGTAGTGAAAATAATAAAAATAACAAGTCAACTCCCAAATGGATCTTCAAATCTTCATGGGCTCCCACTTGGTATGGAAAAGACTCACACATAAAAAAAATAAGTATTGAAAATAAAAGGAAAAAAAGAACAAATAAAAGTGAAGTTAGTAAAAAATTAATTAAACATATAACATGAAAACAATTAAATTAAGGCAATCAAAATTGCATCATATATGACAAGCCAATTAAAATGACATAATAAAAATATGCAATCTAATTAATTAACCATTTAACATGTATAAAAGATAACATAATAATAATAAAATTCAACATGCATAAACAAGTATAAAATAATGATAATAGAATTTAACATGCATAAAAATACAAAATAACAATAATAACATCCAATCATACATGAAAAGCAAAAGAAATAATAAAAAATCAGCATGCATAAAACATGAATAATAATAGTAATAATAAAATTAAACAAGAATAAGGATAATAATAATAATACTAATGATGGTAATAACTACAATAATAATAACACAATAATAACAAATAATATGAACAATCAAATATAATAATAATAATAATAATAATAATAATAATAATAATAATAATAATAATAATAATAATAATAATAATAATAATAATAAAAGAAGATGAACAATCATATAAACATGCAAGAACAATAGGAAATAAAATCAATATAGCATATTTAAGGCATAATAATAATAATAACAATAATAATATGAACAATCACATAAGTGCATGGTAATAATAATAATAATAATAATAATAATAATAATAATAATAATAATAATAATAATAATAATAATAATAATAATAATAATAATAATAATAATAGAAGCAATAATAATAAAGATGATAACAACATGTGAACAATATGAACAATATGAACAACATGAACAATTAAATAAAAATAAGATGAACAAATAAATAAAAAATAATAAAATAGTTCTAAGAGAATTTACAATGTTAACTAATCAAATAAAAAACAAAAACAAGAAATAAGAAATAAGAAGAAAATAATAAGACTAAAAGAATTTACATGTTAACTAGTTAATTAGAAATAAAAATTAAATTAAAAATTAAACTAAGATATTGAGCCAAGAATGTTTACCCTCAAAATTTATCTTGATGAAGAGAAGGTAAGATCCAATTCCTTGTCTTGTATTGTTGGAATAAAATTAGAAAATAAAATATTGAAGGATGAATTTTACTCAAGAACAAATAATTTATTTGGTTGTCTCAAGGTAGAAAATTGTTTGATGAAATGAAGAAAATTTCCAAGAACAAAAATTATTCTTTTTGCCTTAAGAATTCACTTGGAAAAATTCTTTAGAAAAATTGAGAGAGTTTGGTTTTAGAGAAGGAAGAAGAAGAAAAATATTTTCTAAAGAAAAAAAAAATCCCACTTTTTCCTTCAAAATTCCCCCTTTTATTTTTCCCCAAAAAATCAGATTTTTAATTAAGAAAGTAAATTAATTTAATTCCCATAACTACAAAAAAAAAAACAACTGAATTTATTGGGTTGGAAGATAAAAGGCTTTTTGAATTAAATTATGCAAAAAAATGAGTTAAAAAGCATTTAAAATGAAGAAGTTATGGCCAAAAAAACCAAAACGGGCGAAAACGGGCGAGGGGCGCTCCGACCGGCTTCCCGCGCGCGCAATCCATCACCAGCGCAGCCCGCCCCGCGCGCGAGCACGTCGCTCGCGTTGGGCACTTCGCTTCACCCTGCGCACGGCCGGGCGCGCGCCCCGTGCACACTCCTCGCGCGCGCCCAGCGCTGCCGCAGCCCGACACTCTTGCGAAAAAATAATTTTTTTTTTAAATTTCTATAAAAACACAATAATTTAAAAACTAACTTTTCATCCCAAAATAATTTTTAAAACATTTTTAAAATATTTTTAAAATACATTTTTCTTCATTCCTAACAAATCAAAACGATAAGGAAATTATCACTTTCAACTTTAATTCTCTTTGCCTATAAATCGACACACTTAATTTCATCATTGGGTAATCCTGATCAAGGCTACTCGAGACCCGGTGTCTACAGTTGCCCCCAATTTTGGGGAGGCTAGTGTATGGGTGCCTAGGTGAGCCAAAATTCAGGAAAAGGAAAGAAGCGCGTACCTGAGGCTGCCTCCTTCTAGCTGCTCCCTCAGGAACAGTGCTGTGATTCATCCTCTTGAGTTGCACTGAGTCGCTAAGAAGACTATAAAGTGCCAGGGAACCACTCTAAGACGGTGATACGCCAGGTCTGCTACAGACTTACAAAACACAAGAAAGGCCCTCCTCAGAGGACTGCACCGAGTCTGCTACAAACTACAAAAAGTGCAGGAACCATCCAAAAATGGCGATGCGTCGAGCCTGCTACAGGCTACAAAAAACGCAAAAGGAGGATTGCACCGAGTCTGCTACAGACTACTAAAAGTGCAAAAAGAGGACTGCACTGAGTCTGCTACAGACTACTAAAAGTGCAGCTGCCATCTGTAGATGACGATGCATCGAGTCGCTGACAAGACTACAAAACGCAGGAGATACCCTCCTTAGAGGATTGCACCGAGTCTGCTACAGACTACTAAAAGTGCAAGAAGAGGGCTACACCGAATCTGCTACAGACTACTAAAAGTGCAGAGGTGTCATCCTCAGATGACGATGCGTCGAGCCTGCTACAGGCTACAAAAAAATGCAAAAGGAAGATTGTACCGAGTCTGCTACAGATTACTAAAAGTGCAGGAGATGCCCTCTTAGAGGACTGCACCGAGTCTGCTACAGACTACCAAAAATGCGAGAGATGCCCTCTTTGAGGACTGCACCGAGTCTGCTATAGACTACCAAAAATTCAAGAGTTGCCCTCTTAGAGGACTGCACCGAGTCTGCTACAGACTACCAAAAGTGCAAGAGATGCCCTCTTAGAGGACTGCACCGAGTCTGCTACAGACTACCAAAAATGCAAGAGATGCCCTCTTAGAGGATTGCACCGAGTCTGCTACAGACTACCAAAAATGCAAGAGATGCCCTCTTAGAGGACTGCACCGAGTCTGCTACAGACTACCAAAAGCGCAAGGGATGCCCTCTTAGAGGACTGCACTGAGTCTGCTACAGACTACCAAAAGTGCAAGAGATGCCCTCTTAGAGGACTGCACCGAGTCTGCTACAGACTACCAAAAGTGTAAGAGAAAGAGATTTGTCTCTTAAGAGACCCTGGAGAATTACCTCCTAAGAGGTCACCGAGAACTGCCTCATAAGAGGTCTTGGAGATTTATCGGCGTAGATTCTATCTTAACCTGATTGTCCCGCAAGGGTGAGTGCTAACGTTGCTGTCCTTGACTAGCTTTTATGTGTGTGACCATCATTTGGACTTTCTTGCAAAGTTGTGTGCACAAGAATATATGCAAGAGGTTGTGCATGCAAGGGTAAATGGCCATATGCAGATATTTGCTAAAGAATGGTATGAAATGCATGCAAAAATGAATAGACCATGTCCTGAGTGGTTAAGGATCCGTTGAGGATATGGTTTGGCCACTCCACTGATGGGTGTCGAAACCACCAAAAATAAATACCTCAATTATCCTACTAAATAAATTGCAAATAGGGTAAGAAAGGGTCGAATCCATAGAGACTAGCACTGAAATAATTTTAAATAACTAGATTTTTAACAATAAAAATATAAAAGGGGCGATTTTCATGAAACAAAAGCAATCAAATACTGAAATTGAAGAAATAAATAAATAAACAATAAATTGATTAAAAGAGAACTCAATATGCAATAAATTCCAGTTAAAGATATTCGCAACACAAGCTTAATTCAACTGATCATTGACGAAAGAGGGAATCTAAAAATCAAATAATGGGCCAGTTATAGCCGTCGGCTTCGCGCTCCCGACCTAATCTTTCCGTATTATTGAATTAATCAAGTAAGACTATAATTAATTCCTAACCAATAAATAACCCTAAACACGCGCAAGGATTTAATTTATTGACAGCATTAATGAAATAGAGAGACCTGACCTAAGCCAACCACCCTCACGCGAGATTGATTTAGACTCAATCATGCATCTACTCAACATAACAGCCCTTGTGAGGAAGCTACACTGATTGCCACTTGTTGTTGACTTCACTAAACAATTACAGATCTAGTAAATTCAACTAGCAATATATTATTTAATTAAATGAACAACGGCGCCTCATTGAACATAAAATAAATAATAATCGAGATATGGTTTCTCTAAACTTCAGTAGATAACATGAACATTATATGAAATTAAGAACAATAAATAAGAATAACAATCTCACAGTGAATTAAAACCAGGCTTTGAATTTATCTTTAACTGAAACAAGAGTATTTAGCCACACATGATTGAAATAAAATCAAAATAAAATTAAATTGAGAAAATAAACTCCCTGTTACAGCCTTGAGAAAAACGCAGATGAAGAAGGAATAGCAAGCTGCTACTGTTCACGTTTTCTCTAGGTGATATAGGAGTAAAAACCTAGATAAGTTAGGAAAGAGATAAAATCCTATCTAAACTTGGAAAATAAATTACAAATATTAAATGTAATATTATCCTACTAAAAATACTGCCTAATATCCCCTTAATTACAGTATAATTATCCCTAAAAATCAGATTGAGAAAAGGTGGCGCCTAGGTCAACTTCGGATTAAAAAAATATGAAAACTGCATTCTGCTCGCGTCTTGGCTGTTAGCCTTGGGCAAGGCAGCTCCTTAGCCTTGGGCAAGGCTAAGCCCAAAATCAGCTTCATGCTTCAAAATTCTTTAATTTTCCTTGGCTGTTCCATATTCACTCCATTTGGCTTCAATTACTTCATTTTCATCACTTTGACCCTAAAATGACAAAAATCATAAAACAAGTGAAAAGTACTAATTTAAGCCAAAATAAAGTACAATAAAGTGATGAAAAACAAACTAAAACATGCAACTTTAGGCACACATCATCCACCATGCCAAGTGGTTAAAGGTCCGTTGAGGACATGGCTTGGCCGCTCCACCATGCTAAGTGGTTAAAGGTCCGTTGAGGACATGGCTTGGCCGCTCCACCATGCTAAGTAGTTAAAGGTCCGTTGAGGATATGGCTTGGCCGCTCCACCATGCTAAGTGGTTAAAGGTCCGTTGAGGACATGGCTTGGCCGCTCCACCATGCCCCCTGAGGAACTAGAAATGGCATCTTTGCTTAGGGACCCTGACCCGTAAACTCTTCAAAGAGAACCGTCAGGTGTGCATCTTTGCCCCCCGGTCAATGAGCAAACGCCCAAGATTCTAACTCATGTCCTGAATTATGTCTTATCTGACTGAAAGGAAGATCATCCGAAGTATGCTGCCTTATTGCTCCAGGCATCGGCAGTCATTGTTTTAAAGGTAGTGCGTCCCTTGTGGATTTTCACACTAACTTTTCTTCATGGGAAATGCGTCCCTTTAGGAATTTTCACATAACCCTGTGCCTAATTTTTGCCTGAAATGGACCCAACCCAATCCAGCGGCTTTTCTCTTTTTTTGTTGAGCAGACTGCCTGTCTCCAGGTTTTCACCTTGCCCTTTGGCCTAACTTTTGCTTAGAGAGCCAGTTACGGTTTTCATCTCTAACGACCTTTTCTTTTCTTTTTTTTAAGGGCTAAAATCCTTTTCGGTTCTTGAATAATGATCATATGGATTTTGTGCTGACAAATAGTTCGAGGCCGGTGTGGGGGCAAGTCTGCTGAAGCATCAAGATGAAAATGGCAATGAGGACCACTTATAGTAAATTGCACATATGCGAAGAAAAAACAATGCGCTACTTTTTATACTGAAACTTAAACCATTTTGAGTATGCAAGATAAAGTGCATTGCTTACATTAAAATATTATTGTATATATGCATATGTTCCAATCTGATTTCATCACACATGATCACCATTTGGCATTAATCTCAAAAATACATGACCTTATCTAATCTCGAGATGGATCTTGAAATCATCAAACTCCTGTTATCAACCAGCTCTCTCGGATTTTCATGGTTGAAAATTTTCTCTCTGTTCTTAATTTTTGCCCGAATACTCTTTTTCTTTTTTTCTTTCTCTAAGCATGTTGGGGACGAGACTCAACTCAAATGCATAAATGCATTCGTGGCTCCCCGCTTGAAGCTCAAGAAACACCATATGCCTCTTCCTACGTACCAAACCTTATTAAAAGGTCATCTCCGCTAATTGGATAAGACTGAATTAAGAATCAAAAGGTCTTACTTTGGTTATAGTGTTAGGCTTAGGTAGATGGCTATTAAAGGAGGATCAGGTTTCTAGAGAAAAATGGCCGCAACGTTCATTTGGATGATGGAATATTTTCAAACTAATTTTATGTTGTCCAGAAATTCTCGAATTTGGACTCGGTAATACTCTGACTTATCAAACTCAATGTAACAATTAAGCTAAGAAAGATAGCTACTGAACTCATCAAGGGGTATTATCTTGGGCCCTATTATTTTCCTTCTTTTTTTCTTCTTTCTTTTTTTTTTCTTCCTCTTTTTTTCTTCCTTTTTTTTTCTTCTCTTTTTTCCTTCACAAATTTATGTCTCTAATTACCCAAAAGATTTATTGGTGATTTAAAACCCCTTTCCTGAAGTGTAGCCCAAAAATTATCGATGATCGCAAATTCATTTTCTAAAGGGTAGACCCATCCTTATCAGGGTGATTTTTTTTGGTAACCCAAAATTATCAATGGTTGAAATTCCCTTCTCGAAATGTAGACCCATTTTCATCGGGGCAAATTTTTGATAGCCCAAAGGATTGCCAATGGTCAAGCCTCAAAGATCATCAATGATTAAAAATCTCTTTCAGAAGTGTAAACCCACTTTCACTAGGGCAATTTTTGGATAGCTCAAGTGGATATCGTAATGTACATCCATCCTTACTAGAGCGGCCATTCTTCTAAGGGGAAGCCAAAATTATTTTAGGCGAAAGGTAGTTTTAATGTGTGTAACAATAAAATCGGTACGCATTTAGCATACCAAAATAAAGGCTCAACGGGCTAGCAAACGATTTTGAAATGAGGGTAGGAAATGGTCATTTAGAGAGCTATACAAAGAAATAGTGCCTAAATCATTTTCTAGATCCAGCCTTATCCAGGAGTCGCTTTGATGGGTAATCAGAAAGGTTCTAGTGCTCTTAGTGAGTTTTCATCCAATCCCCTAATTGCATCTAGTTTTTCCTTTCCACTACTTTCTATTTTTATTTTTAGCTCTCAGGATTTTCCTCTCTTCAGGAGTTATATCAGATGCTACAAGATCTCGAGATTACATGAAGGAGTATTCATTAAGTTAATATCAAATGTAAATGACTTGTGATTGTGATCATGCATAATGAAATCATGAGAACATAAACAAAAAGCCGTTAATATAGTTAATATAAATAGTACCGCATACATCAAGACTGAAAAAAGGTTCAAATATGAAAAGCATATCTACTAGAAGGTTGCCTCCCCTATTTCTTGCGGTGCTCTGGATCAGTAATCTGTTTGTTATCAATCAGATCTTGAATCTCATGCCTTAGCCTTACACAATTGTCCATCATATGCCCAATGTGCTGGTGGAAGGCACAATACTGATCGGCCTTGTGATTGGGTTATCCCTGGTTTTTGGCGGGCTTAGAAGGTAGTGGCTGTAGCTTACCTTCCTTCATCAATCTGTTGAGTACCCAAAACAAAGATCTGCCCAAATTAGAGTAGTGCCTCTGATCCGCTTTAATTGCTGACACTTTTCTTGCCCTTTGGGTATCACTGCTATGATCATAGTAACCAACTCTTGGACTTGCGGGGCCAGAATTAGTCTTATTGATAGGTGCCCGGGTAGTGGCAAGCTTGGACTTCACAATCTCTTCTTCAAGGTCAGTTAGCTTCCTTTCCGTGCTCGAGGGACTGAGGAGGCCCATTGACTGTAAAGGCTCTAGTCCCTTTGCTCTTCCCAGTAGCTTGATTGGTGAGTCAAATTGTGCCTTGTGCCTAGGTTCGGGAGTGGACGGAAACATTACAGCCGCCGTTGCATGAGCCTTCTGAGTCAGGGTCGAGTTAACCTGGCTAATAGAAGTCATCATGAATTGGGCTTGAAGAATAAGTGCCATGGCATCCATCCTCTCCTTAATCATGGCCAACAACTTTTTTTCTAGCTCTTCAAATCTCTCATCTATCTCTTGGGCCATTAGGGCACGGACCTCTTCAACTTGTTGTGATGGGTCAGCCATTTCTAATGCCTGTGTATATTCTGATAAAGATACTAGATCTCTGCTAACCAATTTGAACTCTATTTGTGCCTCGAGCAACTGCGGGGACCCCAAAACCTCCCAGGTAAATGGTCTATAGTGGCTGAAAAAACCAAGGGGTTAGAATGATGCATGAATGGCATGTAATGTATGATCGTGTTGGTGCAGATGGTCCTCGATGAGTGAAAGATCAATAGTTTACAATAATACGATGCGATGCATGGAAAACATGTGAAGGATAATATGCAGACAAAAGGATATACACACATAAAAATGAAATGCATATATTATTTTTTGATTTTTATTAGCACGCATGAATGGCACGCGATGCATGAGCATGCTGTGCAGCATCCACAACCACATGCAAGCAGATAGATCCCTACAACCTTATCACTCCCGCACACGAGGTCTTAGTCTCTTTTCTAGGTGGGCCTTATCCAAGGGTTATTAGAGAACCCATTGGACGTGTATGGTGCACGGTGGGAAGCCGGCAACATCACCTCTCCTATCTAATGTACATACATATGGGTGTTTGGCCATTATGTATTTAAACACCTCAATTAAATCAAGATGGGCCCACCGGGGCATAAAAGCCTTTGATGAAAGACCATTTAATTTAACTGATTTTGTTCAATATATGATGGCCCACGTAGTAAGCACGGTATTATGGTACATTTCACCTAGTGGAAGTATCTATTGCCATTACATGAGCTTTGGTCAAAGGTAATGATACTTTAGGGTTACCCAAGCATGGTCCCTGCCAACGGGTCTAACTCATCACGAGCATAACGACCGATTGGGTCTCCATTTGATATACCATAAGGTACGAGGCTTGGGCTGGTGATTATCCTTAACACTTCACCACATTGAGTGAACATAGGGTCGTGCTTCGGGAACACACCTGGGCTAGAGAAGGGACCAAACTAGCATAATCTAAGGCTCTAATGATATGCTATGCAATTTCGAAAAGGGATGAAATTTCTAAATTAAAACTCAATTGTAAATTTTAACCAAGGTACTTTCAAAGGGAAGTCTCTTTTAGTCCCCAGTGGAGTCGCCACTGTGACGCGCGCCGAACCCCGTATCTTCCCGAAGGCCCGCTTTAGGGCTATCAAGAGAGGTTCATTGAAACTTGTAAGGTATTTACAAGTGAGTCTATTTTGGGCAACAAGGAGATTTCATGGAGTCGCCACCCAATAAAACATTGGGAAAGTTCATCTCGCCTCAGTGAGCCTAAGACGGCGCTGCTATGTCCATTTTGGGCAAGCCAGAGGGGTCTTGGACCCATCCTAATAGAACATTAGGAGGGCCCTCTCGCCTCGTGGAGCCTAGGACTATGAAAGTTCAAGCCTTTTTACGGGACACAAGAGGTGTCTTGGAGATCCCATTGAAATAAGTCTCTCGCCTCATTGAGCCCAAAGACCAGAGATGGTTCGGGACTCCCCATTTATTCATACCTTGGTTAAGTTTATAATCAAGTTTTAAATTTAGCGTTTCATCCCATTTCTCATTCAATTTTCATGCAATTTAATTAAACGCATATCAATCATATAAAGAAAGCGGTAAATAAAATAAATGAAAGCAAAATAAATTACAAAAAAATTAGGGGCGGAATACAACCCCCATTTGTAAATAAAATACAATTCATACATAAATCGAGCTAGTTATCAATATGAGGACGGTGGTCCTCTCATGCATAATTAAAAAAAATAATTTTAAAATGACAATTTATTTTGGATGAAGAAACTAAGACATTGGTCCCATTTTATTAAATAAAACCCAATTTAGTTTAATAGAAATATTTTTGTGATTTTTTAATTAACGAGCATAAAAATAATTATTACAAATTACATATTAGAAATAAAATAATGAAAGCCAAGTAGTGAAAATAATAAAAATAACAAGTCAACTCCCAAATGGATCTTCAAATCTTCATGGGCTCCCACTTGGTATGGAAAAGACTCACACATAAAAAAATAAGTATTAAAAATAAAAGAAAAAAAACAAATAAAAGTGAAGTTAGTAAAAAATTAATTAAACATATAACATGAAAACAATTAAATTAAGTCAATCAAAATTGCATCATATATGACAAGCCAATTAAAATGACATAATAAAAATATGCAATCTAATTAATTAACCATTTAACATGCATAAAAGATAACATAATAATAATAAAATTCAACATGCATAAACAAGCATAAAATAATGATAATAGAATTTAACATGCATAAAAATACAAAATAACAATAATAACATCCAATCATACATGAAAAGCAAAAGAAATAATAAAAATCAGCATGCATAAAACATGAATAATAATAGTAATAATAAAATTAAACAAGAATAAGGATAATAATAATAATACTAATGATGGTAATAACTACAATAATAATAACACAATAATAACAAAGAATATGAACAATCAAATATAATAATAATAATAATAATAATAATAATAATAATAATAATAATAATAATAATAATAATAATAATAATAATAATAATAACAACAACAACAACAACAACAACAACAATAATAATAACAACAATAATAAAAGAAGATGAACAATCACATAAACATGCAAGAACAATAGGAAATAAAATCAATATGGCATATTTAAGGCATGATAATAATAATAACAATAATAATATGAACAATCACATAAGTACATGGTAATAATAATAATAATAATAATAATAATAATAATAATAATAATAATAATAATAATAATAATAAAAACAATAATAATAATGATGATAACAACATGTGAACAATATGAACAATATGAATAACATGAACAATTAAATAAAAATAATATGAAAAATCAAATAAAAATAACAAAATAGTTCTAAGAGAATTTATATTGTTAACTAATCAAATAAAAAACAAAAACAAGAAATAAGAAGAAAATAATAAGACTAAAAGAATTTACATGTTAACTAGTTAATTAGAAATAAAAATTAAATTAAAAATTAAACTAAGAAATTGAGCCAAGAATGTTTACCCTCAAAATTTATCTTGATGAAGAGAAGGTAAGATCCAATTCCTTGTCTTGTATTGTTTGAATAACATTAGAAAATAAAATATTGAAGGATGAATTTTACTCAGGAACATATAATTTATTTGCTTGTCTCAAGGCAGAAAATTGTTTGATGAAATGAAGAAAATTCCCAAGAACAAAAATTATTTTTTTTGCCTTAAGAATTCACTTGGAAAAATTTTTTAGAAAAATTGAGAGAGTTTGGTTTTAGAGAAGGAAGAAGAAGAAAAATATTTTCTAAAGAAAAAAAAAATCCCACTTTTTCCTTCAAAATTCCTCCTTTTATTTTTCCCCAAAAAATCAAATTTTTAATTAAGAAATTAAATTAATTTAATTCCCATAACTACAAAAAAACAACTAAATTTATTGGGTTGGAAGATAAAAGTCTTTTTGAATTAAATTATGCAAAAAAAATGAGTTAAAAAGCATTTAAAATGAAGAAGTTATGGCCAAAAAGGCCAAAAAAACGAAAACGGGCGCACAGGAGCGAGGGGCGCCCCGTCGGAGCGCCCGACGGGCTTCCCCCGCGCAGGGGGCGCGGGCAATCCGTTGCCAGTGCAGCGCGCCCGTGCGCCACGCGCGCGAGAACGTCTCTCGCGCTGTGCGCTGCGCTTCGCCCTGCGCACGGGCAGGCACGCCCCGCGCGCACTCCGCCTACGCGCCCAGCGCTGCCGTAGCCCGACACTCGCGCGAAAAAATAATTTTTTTTTCTATAAAAACACAATAATTTAAAAACTAACTTTTCATCCCAAAATAATTTTTAAAATATTTTTAAAATACATTTTTCTTCATTCCTAACAAATTAAAACGACAAGGAAATTATCACTTCCAACTTTAATTCTCTTTGCCTATAAATCGGAACACTTAATTTCATCATTGGGTAATCCTGATCAAGGCTACTCGGGACCCGGTGTCTACACTATTATTATTATTATTATTATTATTATTATTATTATTATTATTATTATTATTATTATTATTATTATTATTATTATTATTATTATTATTATGTGTTCTTTACCACTATTATTATTATTACCATTTTATATTGTTATCATTTTATTATGTCATTGCTATTGCTGTTCCATGTGTATTCACTGTTGACATCATCATCATTATTATTATTATTATTATTATTATTATTATTATTATTATTGTGCTACTGTCATCATAATAGTGTGTTGTTATTATTATTTTTATTATTATTATTATTATTAGTAGTAGTAGTAGTAGTAGTAGTAGTATTGTTTTATGTTTAGTTTATATTATCATTATTTATTATTATGCTACTGTTATTATTGTATTATTATTATTATTATTATTATTTGATTGGTACTATTATGCCATGCTTACTATTGTTATTATTGTTAACATAATTTTACTCTTGTTTTGTCATTAACCTTAGGGTTTTTGCATGATTTGTTTTATTTCCATTGCATGTGAATTATTTGTATACTAAATCGACATGTTCTTTATTTATTTTGGTTTTATTTGATTAATTTTTAGAATTATTACAAATATCTCTTAATGTTATTTTTTGGCATGGGATTTCAACGTGGTTTGCCTTACATGAGTGTCCCCGTGACCACGCGGATGGGTCACGACACATAGGAAACCTGCATCGCTTGGGTGAGATCTTTCCTATCCTTTTATGTGTTTATGTTTGCTTGTAAAGTAAATATTTTATTTATGCATGCGTGAGATAAAAAATCACAAAAACGCTTTTACAATTAAATTGAAATTTTTACTAATAAAATTTGGACCAATGTCCCTCATTTTAGCTAAGCAATGAAAAATACCACAATAAAATAAAGAGTTAAATTTTCTCCAAAAATGGGATCACTCATCCTGAGTTTTCAATCCAACAATCGTTAACTCTTGGAACCCTCTTTAAATAAGTATGAAGGAACCAATGTTCCTAAACCTTCAAACAAGCGTGAAGGAACCAATGTTCCTAAACCAAAGAAATGTCTCGATTTATGTATGTTTTTCTCATGTTTGATTTTGTTTGATTGTTTCAAATTTATATTCATTTCCTTTTGGGCCCTTGTAATTAATTTTGGGGCAACGTTATTTAATTTCCATTTGGGATTGTATTCCATCCCCGTTTTACCTTTTTTCAATCATCTTTTATTTGGGGTTGTATTCCGCCCCTATTTCCCTTGTAATTGTGTGCTTGGCGTGTTTATTTGCTTTCTTTCATTACTTTATTTACCACTTTATTTATAGTTTTCCTTTACTTTCTTTCAGTGATTGCAATGCGCTTTAATTAAATGCATCGATCGTGTGAGATAAGAGATAGAATTTTAGGAAGTTAAAAACTCATTTATAATTAACCAAGGCATAAATAAGAGTGAAGTTCCGAACACCAATCTCTGGTCTGGACCAATAAGAGGTTAGAGACCTTTCCTAATTTCTTGTAAATTGGGTGGCGACTCCAAAATACCTCAAAGGTGCCCAAAGGTGCCATAGGGCTAGATGTTCCTTTCCAATGTTCTATTTGGAAGGAAGCATCCAAGATGTTTCATAGCGCCCATGATAAAAAAGACACGAACCAGTCCCTCGAGCCCCAAAAGGCGGGCTCAGTGAGGGCCCTTGCTGGGTTCGGTGCGCGTCACACTATACACCTTTCGCACCTGCATGGGTGAAACCACCGTGTTAAGCGATAACATTTAGTTGGGAAATACAACAATAATATATGGATGGTCATTCACAATGGTCGTCAAGGTAATACACATTCATAATGGCATATGCTGAATGTCATATCATATAATCATAACTGAATCACATTTATAGCATTCAAAAGCTCATAATCATATTCATATGACAACAGATTCATATGCTCATAAATAGAATCAATCAGATTCAAATACTTATAATCAGAATCACTCGGATTCACATTCTCAGAAGCATATCACAAACAAACAATACACCTGCTGACTCACAATAGTGGATAACGAGTGAATACTGAGGGTACCCGTGGGTACCTATCGAAAAGCAACATTACCTTTTTCTCATTCAAAGCATTTCATTAAGGGATCTTAAATAAGATCCTGACACACAGAGGTTCGCAAGGAACCAAACGGGAACCTGATCAGGGTCCAAAATGGAACTGAGGCTGCAGCTACTGAGCTCTATTAAGCATACCTAACTATCCACTAGACTGACTATTCGCAGGTCATGCATAATACAAATCATATCCCAAATCATAGCATATCATTTATTATGAAGAATTCATAATATTGCACATATAAATAAGCATATTATATTTCATACAGGGGTAAAAATCCATGAAGAAACCATTTGAAATTCATTTTAGAAGAGAAGGGGAAAAATCGAAAAAATAGGGCAGAAAGGAGGTCACTGTCGCGATCGCGACCAGTGTCGCACTCGCGACAGTGGCCGATAGGCCTACGCGAGGGGAAGGCGAAGGGCGTACGAGTTGTGAGACAACCTTCATGACTCATGAAGGTTGTTCATGACTAGTGAACGATGTTCACTACTCGTGAACAATGTTCACGTCCCGTGAACATTAGTTCACGACTCGTGAACCTTGTTCACGACTCGTGAACACGATTCACTTGTCGTGAATCTTCCTTCCCTGTCTGACGCGTGATTCTGATTCACCACTCGTGCGCCAAAGCCTCACGAGTCGTGCTTCTCAATCACGAGTCGAATGCTAGAGCAAAACAACGGAGCAATCTCGCATAAAACTGGAATCACATCTCTGTCGCGCTCGCGACAGCATCGCGATTTTCCATTTTCCAGTAAAATGCAGAAAACCTAGATTTCCAACCACAAAAACCCTTTTGACCCAAAATCAAACCAAACCTCATCTTACCTTTAAATAAGCCTTCCACCATCACATATAACATAAAACATAACTTAAATCCACAATTTACGCAATCAAAATCATGCTTAGCAAAATTAAGCTCCTCAAGAACACAAACCCAGAAATTTTAAGTAAATATTCATCAAACTTCAAACATTGTTCAATACTTCAACCTTCATGCATCATAACTCAAATCAATTAAACACCCATAACATTAACATCATAACAAACCTCATCAACCATCAAACTTCCAGAAATTCTCATATAAACACACAAATCAGAACATAAACAAAATCAATAAATTCCTAAACCTGGTACTCCTTAGCTCCCAATCACTTAACACCACTCCCACTAGCCTTCTCCTTTTCCTTGGGATCGTGAGGAGGCTCAACTAACCAAGAACACCCAACAAAACACATAAATACAAAACCTAAATTAAAACCCAATCTAAACAAACAAGAACAGAAGAAGAAGATGAAAAAGAAGAAATGCAGCAAAACTTACCAAATGGAGGTTAAGCGATGATCAATTCCCACCAAAAACTCTTGGATCCAAGCTAGGGCACTCTTGAAATGAGAAAAGGAAGAAGAAAAATAGAGAGAAGAGGAGAAACGGGAAAGAGGAAGCAAAAATCTGCTTTCCTTTTTCTCTTTCTTCTTTTATTTACTCCTTTTCGAACCCTAGACACATGTCACTTCCTTATTAGTGGCATTTGATCACTCATACCCTACCAATATGCATTACACCACACCCAATGCTATGCTCACTAATTCACACACTATAATTATATGCTCATGCACACACTAACACAACCTAATACACATACACCCTACTAACATATATGCACCCACACCATAATACAGCCCACAAAAATATGCATTTTACCCAAAATGCCCTTATCACATGCCTTCACACACATAATGCACACATGCACAAATGGCTCCAACTTCTAGGGGGCAAACATGGTGTTACATGAACTCTATAATGTTCTATTGGGTAGGGATTCCAAGATATCTCATGGCACCCAAGATCAAAAGACGCGAACCAATCCCTCAAGCCCTAAAAGCGGGTCTCGCCTACGAGGGCCTTTGCTAGGTTCGGCGCACGTCACACAATCAAAGCTCCATCGAAATCAAATCTCCATCTACCCCGATGCAAAGATAAATCCAAAACCGACTTCCTACTTAAGGCATCAACAACTACATTCGCCTTACCCGGGTGATAATCTATAATACAATCATAATCCTTAAATAGCTCTAACCACCGTCTCTGTTTGAGATTTAGCTCTTTCTGAGTCAAGAGATACTTTAAGCTCTTGTGATTAGTGAAGATCCTACAAGTCTCTCCATACAAATAGTGTCGCCAAATCTTGAGAGCAAACACAACTGCTACCAACTCTAAATCATGCATCGGGTAATTCTGTTCATGAGGCTTCAACTGCCTGGATGCATAAACTATCACCTTATCCTCTTGTACTAAGACACAATCAAGTCCAATACCCGAAGCATCACTGTACATAGTATACTCCTTAAATGAGATGGGTTAAGTAAGTACAGGAGCCTCAACTAACATCCTCTTCAGCTGATCAAAACTCTCTTAACACTTGTCGGACAACTCAAACTTAACTCCTTTCCTAAGAAGTCTAGTCAAAGGTGAAGCAATAATCGAAAACTCCTTCACAAATCGCTTGTAATAATAGGCCAAACTGAGAAAACTTCTGACTCTAGCACATTCCTCGGTGGCTTCCAATTCATAATCGCCTCCAGCTTAGACAGATCTACTTGGATACTTTTTGAGGAAATAATATATGTAGACACCGGGTCCTAAGGCAACTCAGACCGAAGTTATCCAGTGATGAAAATGATGCATGTACGCGAGCAAGGAGCAAATAGAAGTAATGGCTTCTTTGGAAAAAAATATATTTTTTATTTTCCTTTCTTTAATTTTTTTTAAAAAAAAAAAGGTTTTTTGGGCCTGGGCAGTGAGACCCATCTGACTAACGTGAGGTCCGGCCTCACGTTAGTGAGGAGGTTCACTGGCCCCTCTCTGCCTCTCGTGCCCAGCTTCTCCTTTCCGTTTTCTTCGGGGAGTTGGTTTGAAAAATAGGTTTTATGAGTGTTTTGGTGGGGAAACCATCTAATCGGGTAGAAAATATTAAAAAGAAAGGTTGAACAATGGAGAGAAGGGAGAGAGCATTATTGAAACAGGATAAAAAAAAATTACAGAGAAAAAAGAGAAAAGAGAGAAAGAAAAGCGTTTTGAGAGAAAAAGGATTTTGATTTTTCCAAAAACAATCAGAGTTCATTCTTGAATCCAAGAAGCTAGAACTTCATCATTTGCAGATCAAACGTTAATATTTGAGGATAAATACTAGGATTTCTTCCTCTTTCTTTCTTTTCTTTCTTCTTGTTTCTTTTTTCTTTTTCTTTCTCGTTTGTATTTATCGGTTACCTCTCCTCATTGTACATATTGTATATACGTGTTGTTTGATTTATTTAATCCATTCATCGCATGTATGTTGTTGTTACGATTAAATAAGTGTATATATTGCTTCATTATGTATGTTTGATCACTAGATTTTGCTTTTGTCAGTCTGTTGAATTTCCTCTGTTCACCCCTATTCTTTAGTTTCTTTGAGTCGTATTTTTTTGGCTTTTGATTGTGGTTGTCCAATCGGTTTTTCCTTTCTATTATTGCTTGAATTGTGTTTCCCCGATCGGATTTCTCTCTCCCCGATTGGATTGTGCCGTCGCTCCCCTCTTTCCCAAACGGACGCATCAAAAAGGCCCTATTCCCCGATCGTCCTGTGCGTATCATGTGGCAAGTGCACGAGTCGTGCATACCTTGCACGAGTCGTGCCCATGAACGAGTCGTGCATGCCTAGTATGACTCGTGCAAGGCATGCACGAGACGTGCATGCCGAACTCTCTTCCCCTATTTCTTCGTCTTTTCTTCCTCTCTGCCCGAGCGTCCGATCCTCCTCTTTATCCTTTTTTTTATCGATCGTCCATATGTGAATGCTAATTAACTTGTTATCTTTTTAGATCCTTTTCTGCCTCAGTTCATTTTATCTTTTAATAGTTATTAATGTTAATTTAACTATTATACTAATTTATTTGATTTGTGTATTAGTCTTAAAATAATCGTTTATTCGCGGATTATTTTTTTATTATTTTACTAACATTTATTTTATTTTGTTTTGTGTTTCGAAACTTATTTGTTTTATGAGTTATATTCGTACGTGATTCGGAGGACCAGAGAATTAAAGACCATCCAGTTTTAGGGTTTGCATTTTAATTTGTTGTATTTGCTTATATTATTTTTTATGATTGTATATTGAGATGTATTTTTAATTATCCGCATTATAGAAAATCACATTTCTTATATAACTAATAATTTGGGATTTTTATTAATAAATTGGACCAATGTCCATATTTTAACTATGCCCATCTAGTTTCCTTGTATGCCCTAGTCACATACTTATTATGAAATTCCGGTTCAAAGAACTCCCATGTGACTGGGTCGGGCAACCGAGGTTGTCTTAGAACCAGTATCCACCAATAATAGGCGGAACCTTGTAAGAGTGAAACCGCACATTCCACTTCTCTATCGGCAGGTGTGACGCACGCTGAACCCCGTAGGATGCCCCGAAGGCCCCCTTTTAGGGCTTTCGAGAGAGGTTCATGACAACTTGTAAGGTATTTATAAGTGCGTCTATTTTGGGCAACAAGGAGGTTTCTTGGAGTTGCCACCCAATAGAACATTGGGATAGGTCGTCTAGCCTCGGTGAGCCTAAGACAGTGCATAATATGGATTTTGGATAAGCCAAAGGGATCTTAGAGATATCATCCCAATAGAGCACTGGAATGACCCTCTAACCACGTGGAGCCTAGGATTGTAAATTTAAGTCTTTTGGTGGGACACAAGAGGTGTCTTGGAGATACCATTCCCATGAAACATCGGAATGGTCCTCTCGCCTCGTTGAGCTCAAAGACCAGAGATGGTTCGGGACTTCTCTTTTATTCATACCTTGGTTATTTTATAATTAAGTTTTGAATTTAAGTTTTCATCCCTTTTCTCACACATTTCGATGCGATAATTAGAGCGCAAATTTGATCATTCAAGGCAAGCGATAAATAAAAGGGTAAATGAAATAAAGTACATGGAAATAAAATACAACAAAACTAGGGACGAAATACAACCCCCATTGTAAATAAAATACGAAATCATACATAAAACGGGGTATTTATTGAGAATGAGGACATTGATCCTCTCGTACATAATTAAATAAAATAATTTTAATGGTGATAATGTATTTGGATGAAAAACTAGGACATTGGTCCCATTTTATTAGAAAAAAACAATTTATTTTTTAGAAATACTTTTGTGTGATTTTTTTTAATTAAGCATGCATAAAAACTATTTCATTTAACAATTATATAACAAATAAATCCAAAATAAACAAAGGAAAATTAAAATGTACAATAAAATGATCAAACCCCGAATCTCCTCCTTCGCTTGCATGGATGCTCAAACAAGAAAAAATACGGATTTGAAACAAAAAAAAAGCAAAGACAAATAAAATTTATGTTAGTGATTAAATCAAAGAAATTAATTAAATGCATAAAATAATAAATCATAGATTAGAATAAATAAAACATGCATTATATATGACAAGTCAATTAAATAACATATTAAAATAAATTAATTAACATATTAAATAAAACAAATAATGATAATAATAATAATAATAATAATAATAATAATAATAATAATAATAATAATAATAATAATAATAATAATAATAATAATAACAACAACAACAACAACAACAACAACAACAATAATAAAATGAGACAAGACAAAAATAATATTTAGAAATATTAAATCTATGTATAAACACACATGAAACAAATAAAAACAAAATAAATGTAAAGATCCACATGATTAACAATTAAATATAAGCAAAATAAATAAAAGAAAAATAAAAGTTAAGGGATCAAGTCTAGAATATTTACCCTCAGATTTGGATTCGATTGATGATGAAAATGATTAATTTTCCTTGTTGCAATTCACAAAATAGAGATAAAAATGAAAATAATAAAAAATTGTAAATTTATTCCAAGAGAAAATTGATAAAAAAATTGGAAGGAAAGAAATTAATTCTCGAAGACAAAGAATTGATTTCTTTATTTCAAGAACAATTATTTTTGATAAAAAAGATGAAAACAAAATTAATCTTCAAGAACAAAAAAAAATTATTTTCAAAAAAATACTTTTGATAAAAAGATCCAAGATTCAAGAACAAAAGAAAGATTTTTCTTGTCTCAATAAAAATTCTAGATCAAAAATTGAATTTCTTAATTTTAGAATTTTATTTGGAGAAAATAAGTGTCAAAAAAGATGGAGAGAATTCTTTTTAGAAGAAAAGAGAAAAAGAAGATGAAAAATGATCTCTCTCAAAATCCCCCAATTTTCCCACTTAAAATGAGAAAAAAGGAAAAAAAATGATTTATGGAAGAAAAATCAAAATTTTAATTAATTCCCTTGATTTTGGGTGTAAAAATGGAAGAAAATATTAAAAATCCCGAAATTTGGGTGAAAAAAGGTCAAAAATAGGAGAAAAATGAAATCCGGGGAAAAAAGGGGCAATTTTGGCTGATCTGGGGGCGGATGGGTGACCGACGCCCGTCGGCCGCTCGCGATACGCGAACGACGTGCACGGCGTCGCTCGCGATACGCGAACGACGCGCACGCGCGGGCGAAGTCTTGCACGTTGCCCGCGCTCCGCACTGGCGCCCTCGCGCTACCGCAGGCGCTCTGCCGCACCCGACACTCGCCGAAATATATATATATATTTTTTTAATTTTAAATATGACTAAAAAACACCAAAATTTTCAAATATCAGTTTTTAAAACTAATTTTTAAAATATTTTTAATATTTTTTATTTTTCATTCTAAATTGCAAATTTTGCAAGGAAACCATCAATTTCAACGTTTTTTGCCTGAGAAGGCAATTATCATCATTGGGTAACTTCGATCTAGGCTGACTCAGGACCCGGTGTCTACAGTTGGCCCCAGTTTAGGGGAATCTAGTACACTAGTGTCTAGGTGAGCCTATGTCACACCCCAACCTATACCATGGAGACTTCTACTCGGATTAAGGGAAGAAGACTCCAGATAGATAGGAGTGTCACATCCCACTAGTACAAATATGAAAACATTGCATACAAAATGACATATCAGGGATAAAGTAAAACTTTGAAAGGAAGAAGAGTGATACAGAACAAAATGAATACTTTTATTAATATACAAAAGAGATCTTTACATCTTACATCAGATTACAAAAAAAAAGACCAATAAACAAAAGTCCAAAGTACACTGTCTCGAAGGGCTAACAAAACATTATATCTATTACAAAAGAAAGGAAAGCCTATACTACAAAACTTCAATCTCTAGTTGCGTTGGCCTTCCTGATGCGACACGCCCAGACCATGCGTACCAAAACCTTCCACACCTGCACGGATAAACACCCGTGCTAAGCGAAATCGCTTAGTGGGGAAACACAAATGCATAACCGCCACTCACAGTGACGGCAACAGAAAGCACATGATAAAGATACAATTACAGATATAGAATCATATATAGTTAATTGTAATATTTATATTATCATCCAAAAATTCTTGTACAAGGACACACTAACACCTGCTTAATCATAATGAGTGGATAACGAGTACAAATAGATACTTGAGAGTATCGGTATCGTATTATAAACACATAGATACTCGAAGGTATCAAAACATTCTTTTTATTTTTTTTGTTCCAAATTGTTTTCACATAGAATCTTAAGAAAGATTCAAACAGAAGGATCGCAAGGATCCGATCGGGGGACCTGATCAGGGTCCAAAATCGTACACATAGCTGCAGCAACACATAACTCTATTAGGCATGCCTAACTATCCACTTATCCGACATTAGCAGGTTATACGAAATCTTGTCAAATTAACATACATATTATTCATTTAAATAGGAATTCAAAGCTTTAAATAAAAGAGTGCATGCAAAAGAAATCAAATCATTAAGCAAAAAGGAGAAGAAATCAAATTTGGAAGTCACGTTTGTCGCGCTCGCGACAGAAGCCAAAATACACCTCCCCACCTCGTCTCGCGATCGCGAGTGACCTCGTGCTCGCGAGAGGACGTAGGTGCTGCTCTCTGTCGCGCTCGCGAGGGTTGTCGCGCTCGCGACAGAATAGAGCCTTGCACATGCTCGGAGATCGAACACTCTGTCGCGCTCGCGACAGAGAGCTCCTTCGAGTTCCTTGGCGTGACACCTCTCGCGATGGCGCGAGGGCTAAAAGCTCCGCGCTCTGTCGCGCTCGCGACAGTGTCGCGATCGCGACAGATACGGGTTTTTCAGCTCTTACGCCCAAATTCTGCAGAAATCACATAAAAATCACATCCAAACTTCCAAAATGGATTCTAAACTTCAAAATTAAGCAATACAAGCATCCATAACTCATAACATAATTAAAAACCCAGCTTTATCCCCATTTATCTTAATTAAATCAAGCCAAATGCATGCCCAATTCCAAGAAATTCCAAAACAGTACATTTAACAACAATTGCAATTATTCACATGATTTCTTACAAATCCTTCAACAATATTCATTCTCCAGCATCACATATCATGCTAATGTCAATTTAAGCTATACATATTCAATTCGTAACTCCAATCGAAGCTAAAAGTGCCAAAATCCAACTCAAATCACAAATACATATATGAAACAAATGTTCCCAAACCTTATCTCCTCTGCTCCTACTCGTGAGCTCTGCTCCCGCTAGCGATTTCTTTCCCTTTTTCCGGTCTAGGAGACTCCTCTGAACCACAAACCCACAATAACTATAATTAATTCTATAATAACCCACATATACATATATAATTATATCAAACCTAGAGAAGAGGAAGAAGAAGGATCTAAAACATCAATAACCCCTACTCACCTTTGAGCTTCAAAATCACAATCTAAACAACTCTAATTACTCAAATAAAGAAGAGGGAGCAAGATCGTGCAAAGAAAAGGAAGAACGAAGAAGAAGAAAAAGAAAAGAAGAGAGTGGCGTGAGGGAGGAGAAGAAGAACGGGAATCAAAAGGGAAAGCTGCCTTCTCTCTCTCTCTCTCCATCCCATTAAATGCTAACTTATCCCTTATGCCACATGTCACTCTCCCCATAGGACAAATGCCCCCTAACACACCCTACTCCCATACTCTAACACACACACAAAGCTTTCTCTTGCTCACACCCTACCTCCATACCTTCACTCTCACATTAACCTATCTCTTCTTCTCATACTACTACACACACACACAAATTAAATAACTAATCCAAATTAACACATACATGCAACACATAAAAATACACACATACAGACACGGACAGGCTCAAACTACTGGGGTAGTTTTGGGGTGTTACAGCCTAAACTCAAAGAAGAAGAGGAAAGAGAAGCGTACCTGAGGCAGCCCTTACCTTTTCGAAGCGGGAAACCTGTGGTGGTAGTTGTGGTTATGTTGTAGGCGTGTTATTGTTTGTTGAAGCGGTAGTGCCGTGGTCGTGCTAACCCTCGGTAGAGTGGTAGTGCCGCCATCGTGCTAACCCTTCGATTTGATGAAGTGGTAATGCCGTGGTCGTGCTAACCCTTCGTAGAGTAGTAGTGCCACCATCGTGCTAACCCTTCGATTTGATGAAGTAGTAGTGCCGTAGTCGTGCTAACCCTCCGTAGAGTAGTAGTGCCGCCATCGTGCTAACCCTTCGATTTGATGAAGTGGTAGTGCCGTGGTCGTGCTAACCCTCCGTAGAGTGGTAGTGCCACCATCGTGCTAACCCTTCTGTTTGATGAAGTGGTAGTGCCGTGGTCGTGCTAACCCTCCGTAGAGTGGTAGTGCCGCCATCGTGCTAACCCTTCGATTTTATGAAGTGGTAGTGCCGTGGTCGTTCTAAACCTCCGTAGAGTGGTAGTGCCGCCATCGTGCTAACCCTTCGATTTGATGATTGCCCCCTGAGAGGTCTTTGGTTGAGATCTGCACCCGGAGAAGTCTTTGGTTGGGATCTGGATTAGTGTTTGAGATGATGTTTGGATTGTTGTTTTGGCTGGCTGTTTGGATTGATATTTTGATTGATTAGTTGCCCCCTGAGAGGTCTTTAGTTGAGATCTGCCCCGGAGAGGTCTTTGGCTGTTTTCTTTTTTGGGTTGATGATTAAACTGAGGCTTTGATTGCTGATTGAGCTGATGTTTGGATTAATGTGATTTTGGTTGGTTGTTTGGATTGATGTCGTCACTTAGCTTTGGTCGGTGTCTGCATCAAATCTCTCCTTCTGCAAGATAGGGAAACTATAATATGCAGGAAAAATAGTGAGCATGCAAGTGAAATGCATGAGTCATGCAGAAATGCAGTATAAGAATTCATCTATGTGGACTTGGAGATGATAGCCGAGCTAGCTGCAATTTGCAATAGTATCGATGCCTTTTAAGCTGCTTTTGAATTTCATGCCCTTCGGGATTGCGAGATTCTCATCTGATACCTGTATTCATTATTTGAAGGTAGTGCGTCCCTTGTAGATTTTCACACTAGCTTTTCTTAGCGGGAGATGCGTCCTTTGTAGATTTTCACATAACCCTATGTCTTATTTTTGCTAGAGTGGACCCAACCCAATCCAGCAGCTTTTTCTTTTTTTTTTGAAGGACAGACTGCCTGTTTCCAGGTTTTCACCCTATCATTTTGCCTAATTTTTGCTTGGAGCGCCAGTTACAGTTTTCACTCTAACGACTCTTTTTTTTTATTTGATTGCTGAAGCTATTGGCAAGGATCTTTCAGGAGCCTTGAGACATGGCTGTATGAGTTTGATTCTTCACAATTGATAGCAGGATGAGTCGGCTAAAGCGTTTGCATGCTGAGAGTAGCAGAGGGTAGGCAGATACATGACTTTGATCACATAGGGTACAATACTCTGATCACATCATCACATAAATGCATGTGTTTCAATTTGATTTCATTAAGCATGATCATTGTTTGGCATTAATCTCAAAAAATACAAAACCTCACCTAATCTCGACATAGATCTTGAAAGCATTAAACTCCTGTTATCAATCAGCCCTCTCGGGTTTCATGATTGAATGTTTTCTCTCATCTCTTAATTTTTTGTTTGAATGCAAATTCTAGATGCAACTTTGGGTATGAGACTTAACTCGAATGCATGAATGGACTCGTGGCTCCTTGCTTTAAGCTCAAGAAATACCATATGCCTCTTCTTACGTACCAAACCTTATTAGAGGGTCATCTCCGCTAATTGGATAAGACTGAACCAAGAATCAAGAGGTCTTACTTTGGTTGTAATGTTAGGCTTAGGTAGATGGTTGTCAAAGGAAGATCAGGTCGCTAGAGAAAATATGGCTGCAATATTTACTCGACTGATGGATGAACCATTCTCAGCTCAGTTGCATATACAAGGTATTCTTGAACTTGGGTTCAGTAACATTTTAGCTCATTAAGATCAGAATGACAGTTAAAAAGGTAATCATCGAAACTCGTCAAGTGGTTACTATTTTGAGCTCTATTTTATTTTTTATTTTTTATTTTTATTTTTATTTTATTTTATTTTTATTTCATTTTTTTTTAGCTCATGTCTTTAGCGCATGACTGAAACCCTCTTCCCAAAGTGTAAACTCATCCTTACCAAGGCAATTTTTGATAACCCAAAAAAAAATTATTAAAACGTACATCCATCCCTTCTAGAGCGGCCACTCTTCTAAAGGGAGGCAAAAATCATTTTAGGCGAGGGGATAGTTTTAACATGTGTAACAACAAAATTGGCACGCATTTAGCATACCTCCATAAAGCTCAACGGGCTAGCAAGCGATTGCAGAATAAGGGTAGGAAATAGTCATTTAGAGAGCTATACAAAGAAAATGTTGCCTAAATAATTTTTTAGGTTCCGTCTTATCCAGGGATCACTTTGATGGGTAATCAGAAAGGTTCTAGTGCTCTTAGTGAGTTTCCATCCAATCCCCTAATTGCAACTAGTTTTTCTTTATGTAGTTTTTCTCTGAATTTCCCACTCTACATGAATTATATCAGATGCTATCAAGATTTTCTTTGGGTTCCCCAAAGTTCTGAGATTAACTGCAGTCATATTATTTGTATTAATGTCAAAGTAAATGCATTGTGATCATGTTAAATGAAATCATTAGAAACACCATACAAATAAGCAAAAATTGTTCTATTGAAATAACCAAACATTGTCATAAAAAATTGTTCTCGAAATAATAACAAAGATTGAGAAAGAAAGAACATAATCTTTATTTCCACTCTCACTAGTGGATTAAGAGGACCCGATCATAATCATGGTGGAGGGACCGCGTTGTAACCTGCCTTTTTCTTCTTTTCTCTCTTCTCAGGATCCGTGATCTGATTGGTGTTAATGAGATCATGGATCTTGTTTCTCAATGTTCGACAGTAATCCGTCAGGTGGCCGGTGTGCTGGTGGTAGGTGCAGTATTGGTCTTCTCTATGCCCTGTCTGCCCTTGATTCATAGCCGGTCTAGGCGCTAAAGGCTACAACTTGCCCTCTTTCATCAGCCTCTCCAGTACCCAGGATAGAGAGCGGCCTAAGTTGGAGTAGTATCTCTGGCGCTGCCCAACTCCAGTGGCTGACACTTTGGCTGTATTGCCATTTCTGTTATTGCTGCCCCTGGCACCTCCTGATTTGAATCCCGACTGGTTCTCATAGCCTTTCCCAGCAAAGTTATTTTGGCTTGCTTTCTTTGCTAGGTAAGCTGCCTCAGCTTCTACAGTGATATCCTTGAGCGACTCCCAGTCCCTGAGCCCCTTAAAGCTGAGCAAATCCCTCAAATAAGGGTAGGAGTTTTTGATGAATAACCCGATCTGGTCAGCGGTGTCAGGCTTCCTCTTCATCTCCATGACCCTATTCCTCCATTTGGTGAGGTACTCATGGAATGATTCGTCGCTTCGTTGCTGTAAGAGCTCAAGGTCTTTTAGCGTGACCTCCATCCTGGTGCTACAGTCGTACGGCTTCATGAACTCTTCGGTTAAAAGGTCTCAGTCCTCCTTGGACCTCCTATCCAACCCGTGGTACCAGTCAACTGTCGGGCCCACCAGATTAAGGCATAAATATTCCACCTTCAGCTTTTTACTCAACCCTGTGCCTTTTATGACCAAGGTGTACTGCTTGATGTGGGCGGATGGGTCAGAGGTACCATCAAATTTCGGTAGCTCAGGCATCTTAAATCTTTGGGGCTGCAGCTCTTCATCCCCCAGATCTCTGTCTTCTAGGTTGACCCCCTTTCCAGCTGACAGCATGCGCGTGATTGCCTCAATCTGTTGCCTCATCCCCCTTAAGGCTTCCTCTTCCCCCTAGGTGCCCTGGGCCTCACAGCATGGTGGACTATTGGCTCTTCGTCTTCCTCCTCCATCAGGAAATCATTGTTGGGATTATGAATCGTTTCCCCTCTTAGCTCATTGGGTGCGGTAGCTCTGTGATCATTGTTGGGTTGGCGAACAACAACTCCAACGAAGGGAGCCTCCCCACCAGCAGGTGGTTCGGCTTGCCCCCGAGGAGGGGCTGCCTGTGGTTGTAGAGCAGTAGGTGGCTGTGGGGCAGCAGGTGGATGGGCAATCCTTTCAGCCATGGCGCCCATCATATCCATCATTCTACGCTCAAAATCTTCTAGCCTCCTAGCTAGGTACTGAGTGGTCAAAGCTCCAACTTCTTCTGCCATTGGTAGTTCTAGAGAGAGTGACTCAGAATCCCAGTTGGGCACCAATTTCGGCAACTCAAAAAGCGGATTTGACCTTACTAGCCGACCGTCGGAACGTCTTGTCCACTTAGATGAATCTATGATGGCTGAAAAAATTAGATTGTTAGAATGATGCATGATTGACATATACATCGGGTCTTAATATAGACACCGGGTCTTGAGGCAGTCCAGGTCAAAGTTACCCGATGAAGAGATCAACGTCGGTTTTCAGATAAATGAGTGAAATTCGGAGGTTTTCGTCTTTCATGTTTCGCGAGGATTAAAATCTTTTTCTATAGCATGGAGTTTTGAAAGAGTTTGATAAATTTCATTGAAATTGGGAGTTTTGCTCCACAGACGGGATGCCCGTCTATGTAGGGGCGCCCGTCCCTACTTGGGGTAATCCCCGTCTCTAGGCGTAGTGGGGACGGACACGTGGTGGCGTAGGGATGCCCGTCCCTAGTACCGCGCCCCATCTGTAGTCGGTTTCCCGCATGTGCCCTTAGTAGGGACGACCGTCGGTATCTGCAGGGATGCCCGTCGGTACGTTAACTGACTAGATCACGCCGGATTGGATAAAATTTAATCTTTTTCTTTCAAAATGGGGATAAGATTTGTTAAAAATTTGAATTTTAAAGTCCTTTTAAAATTCAAACTTTGGGTTGAGGCTTATCTGAATTGTCTCCTAAAATCCTATAAATAGTGGATTAAATTCCATTTTTAGGGGTGAGAAGTTTTAGAATTTTGGTGAGAAAAGTGAAAATTTTTTATAAGAAAAATTCTTGGGAGAAAAGTTATTAATTTTTTTCGAGAGATTTTTTTTAGAAAAGGTTTTTGTGAGCAATTTACTCAAAAGTTTATAAAATCTCTGTTCATTTGCAAAATTTTATTTGATAAAATTTCTTCCAATTAATTGATTTCTTCAAATTTTTCTTGCGAATTAAGCCAATTTGAGGTAACGAAATTCATTCGTTTCCATCAATACAGCTAATTCGAACACTCGATTGCTATCAAATTTTCAAGGAAAGAACAACATAAATTTTCTTTCTCTGATCTGTCTTTTATTTGATCCTTGCGAAGTATACGGGGACTTAAATCATTCGACATTCGCCTTAAAAGGTAAAATCCGAGGGTAAACATTCTGGGCTAATATTTGTATAATTTAATTTGATTTACATTAATTTTTTATATATATTTTATTATTCTATTTTATAATCTTTTACAAAAGAACTGAAAGTTTTATTCTTTTTACTTGTTCCCCCATACTAGGGACGGCCGCTGGCACAGTACAGGAGGCCGTCCCTAGGCAAACTCTCATGTTTTTAATTTATAAATTTTATCTTTCAACTTATTTCTCTTAGAGTTTCTCGTTCTTTTATTTTTATTTTTATTCACACTTTTGATGCTAACGTGTTTATCCCTATGAGTTATTTTCTGACCATTTGGAGTTGGAGTTCTGAAAGATGGTGGTTGCGCCAGTCTGAGGACTTTCATTCGGGTTCTTTCTTTACCCTTACCTTTTATGCATGTTATTATGAAAATGGTTTTGATGTCGTTAAAGAAAAAAGGCCAAAAGCTTTCTAACAATTAACTTTGGGATTTTCTTCGGAAGTTGTGGTCCAATGTCCCATTTTAGCCAATAAAATTGACGCTTCATGAAAAATCATTTTTGTAATAAAATATGCATGGTAGGACCAATGTCCTCATTCCAATGAATACCCCGTTTTATGCATGTATTGCACTTTTATAAATGGGAGTTGTATTCCGCTCCTAGTGTTATTGTAATATATTTTTGGATGCCTTATTTTGATTTTTGCTTCCATTTACCGCTTTTGACGTGAATGATTGCACCTTTAATTAAAATGTATCGTGTGGAAAGATGGTGAAATAATAAAATTCAAAACTTATTTATAATTTTAATCAAGGTACAAATAAATGAGAAGTCCCAAACTCACTCTGGTCTTTGGGGCTCATTGAGGCGAGAGGTCTAGGACTTCCAAGACACCTCTTGAGTCCCACCAAAAGGCATAAATGTACAATCCTAGGCTCTAGGGGGTAGAGGCTGAGGCCTTCAAGATCTCTCTGGCTAGCCCAAGATGGATATGTATGCGTCGTCTTAGGCTTGCTGAGGCTAGACGACCCTTCCCAATGTTTTATTGGGTGGCGACTCCAAGAAACCTCATTGTTGCCCAAAATAGACGCAGCTTGTAAATACCTTATAAGTTTTTATGAACCTCTCCTGATCGCCCTAAAGCGGGCTTTCGGGTGGCCGCGAGGTTCGACGCACGTCACAGTGGCGACTCCACTGGGGACATACTTGAGACTTCGATTCGAAAAGTACCTTGATTAAAAATTATAATAGAGTTTTAGTTTAAAAATTTCACCTTCTTTCAAAACTGCATTGCATCGCATTAGAGCCTTAGATCTATGCTAGTTTGGTCCCTCGTTTAGCCCCGGTGCGTTCCCGAAGCACGACCCTATTTTCACTCAATTTAGGGAAGTGTTAAGGATAATCACCAGCCCGAGTCTCATACCGTCATGGTATATTAAATAGAGACCCGATTGGTCGTTACGCTCGTGATGAGCTAGACCCGTTGGCAAGGACCATGCTCGAGTAGCCCTAAAGTAACACCACCCTTTGACCAAAGCTCATGTAATGAAAATAGTTACTTCCCCTAAGTGGTATGAACCTTACTACTATGCCTGCTGTATGGATCATTATGTATTGGACAAGCCTAGATAATTTGACTGGTCACCTAATCAAAGGCTTTCATGCCCCGATAGGCCCAAGATGACTTATTCGGATTGCCTAGATACATAATGATCATAACCCATCCGCCTGTGCATTAGTTAGGAGAGGTTATGCTGCCGAATTCTCACCGTGCACCATACGTGTTCATCGGGTCCCCAGATGACCCATGGGCCAATCCCACCTAGGAAAGAGACTATGACCTCGTGTGCGGGAGTAATAAGGTTGGAAGGACCTATGTGCTTGCATGTGGCTTGTGAGTGTTGCATAGCACGATCATGCATTTTTAGCACAGTCATGCATCCTCCTGACCCCTTGTGTTTTTCAGCCATCATAGATTCGCCTAGGTGGACAAGAGGGTCTCGGGGGCGCCTACGCAGAAATTCGTTCTTTGAGTTACCGAAAAGGGTAGAGTATCCGGACAGTTCTTCTGAAACCAGTTACGCTACTTCAGATCAGTTTTCTGTACCCGAAGAAATGGCAAACTCACCGAGAGGGGCAGAGGCCACCAGGGCAATGATAGCAGAGGAAGTGGGCCGAAGGTTGGAAGAATTTGAGAACCGGATGATGGCAATGATAGCCGCAATGGGTCAGCAAGCGGCCCCGCAGAACCCACAACCTCCTCCTATGAGAAATAATAAAAGGGAGGAGGTCAGAGAGGACCCACAAGAGGAAACTCACACGCTACTTGTGAGTGAGGACATTGGTCCTCTCATGCATAATTAAATAAAACAATTTTAATGGTGACAATGTATTTGGATGAAAAACTAGGATATTGGTCCCATTTTATTAGGAAAAACCAATTTATTTTATAGAAATACTTTTGTATGATTTTTTTTTTAATTAAGCGTGCATAAAAACTATTTCATTTAACAATTATATAACAAATAAATCAAAAATAAACAAAGGAAAATTAACATATACAATAAAATGATCAAACCCCAAATCTCCTCCTTCGCTTGCATGGATGCTCAAACAAGAAAAAATACGAATTTGAAACAAAAAAAAAAAACAAAGACAAATAAAATTTATGTTAGTGATTAAATTAAAGAAATTAATTAAATGCATAAAATAATAAATCATAGATTAGAATAAATAAAACATGCATTATATACGACAAGTCAATTAAATAACATATTAAAATAAATTGATTAACCTATTAAATAAAATAAATAATGATGATGATAATAATAATAATAATAATAATAATAATAATAATAATAATAATAATAATAATAACAACAACAATAATAATAATAATAATAAAATGAGATAAGACAAAAATAATATTTAGAAATATTAAATCTATGTACAAAAACACATGAAATAAATAAAAACAAAATAAATGTAAAGATCTATATGGTTAACAATTACATATAAGCAAAATAAATAAAAGAAAAATAAAAGTTAAGGGATCAAGTCTAGAATATTTACCCTCAGATTTGGATTCGATTGATGATTAAAATGATTGATTTTCCTTATTGCAATTCACAAAATAGAGATAAAAATGAAAATAATAAAAAAATTGGAAATTTATTCCAATAGAAAATTGATAAAAAATTGGTAGGAAAGAAATTAATTCTCGAAGACAAAGAATTGATTTATTTGTTTCAAGAACAATTATTTTTGATAAAAAAAGATGAAAAAGATGAAAACAAAATTAATCTTCAAGAAAAAAAAATTATTTTCAAAAAAATACTTTTGATAAAAAGATCCAAGATTCAAGAACAAAAGAAAGATTTTTCTTGTCTCAATAAAAATTCTAGATCAAAAATTGAATTTCTTAATCTTAGAATTTTATTTGGAGAAAAGAAGTGTCAAAAAAGATAGAAAGAATGATTAAATGAGAAAAAAAGGAAAAAAAATGATTTACAGAAGAAAAATCAGATTTTTAATTAATTCCCTTGATTTTGGGTGTAAAAATGGAAGAAAATATTCAAAATTCCGAAATTTGGGTGAAAAAAGGTCAAAAATAGGAGAAAAATGAAATCTGGGCGAAAAATGGGCAATTTCGGCGGATCTGGGCGAGGATGGGCGACCGACGCCCGTCGGCCGCGCACAGATCGCTCGCACGAGCGGGCGATGCCGTGCGCGTCGCCCGACACTCGCCGAAATATATATATATATATTTTTTTAATTTTAAATATGACTAAAAAGCACCAAAATTTTCAAATATCATTTTTTAAAACTAATTTTTAAAATATTTTTAATATTTTTTGTTTTTCATTCTAAATTGCAACGTTTTTCGCCTGTGAAGGCAATTATCATCATTGGGTAACTTCGTTCTAGGCTGACTCAGGACCTGGTGTCTACAGCAGGACAACGGATCTCTTCCAAAACCCTCTTTATTTTCTCAATCCACGACTCCGCCTTATTCAACTCATCCAAACTTGTCCGATAAAAGTCTTCAGCCCTAGACTTCCTCACACTCTCAATCGGAGCTCTCGAGGCCGTCACCCTTTCTAAGACTCTAGCCATATCCTGAGATATCTTTAACATAGCCTCAAAAGGCATGGCTAGAGCCTCAGGTTGTACCCTAGCTGGTTTAGCAAGACCAGATACAGATGGATCTTGCTTTTGGGGATTCGCACTTTCTGCTGACCCCTCGAGGGACCCACGCGCTGACTCCATCTAACAACAAAATACAAGATATCCGCATCAGGCCAACACAATCCTAAACAAAAGTCTATTCTATGGTCGCCCAGAAAAGCATAAACTTATGCTCTGAAACCAATAAAAGTGTAACACCCCATATTTATATGTAGGGGAGCTCATCCCCATAGGGGATTGAGTACCCGTATAGATAAGTGTGCCACCAAACCGAACATACATGCATATCAAAATGGGAAAACGAAAATATGCAAATAGAGTAAATTAAATACTTTATATCTCAAATAATGGGCCAACAGAAATTCTCAAATCTCATTCATTTGTATATCAAAATGTTCATTACAAAAAGGGGGTACAATATCACCCTTACATAACTACCAAAATTACATAATTGAAAGCATTACAACGTCATATACATAACAAAAGGTTTTACATCAGAGTACAAAATACAAAATATAAGGTTACAAAAATCCTCTCTCTAATGTGTTGGCTCTGATGGCTGCGGATCGAACTACCAAAAACTCTGATATCTTCCACACCTGCACGGATGAAACACCCATGTTAAGCGATAACGTTTAGTGGGGAAAACAAAAGATGAACGACCACTCACAATGGCTGTCAAAGCAAAGCACATACATACAGCACATATAAAAATATACATATATCCATATAAGAACATATTTCATAAGTGTTACTTAACATAATCACATTTGTGTAACATCATAATAAAAATTCGCATTCATAAGAGAATCAAAGACATGCCTGCAAATTCAGAGTAGTGGATAACGAGTGAACACATTATTACCCGTGGGTATAAACAAAAGCAACTTCTTTCATTTTCGTTTGAAAATATTTTCACATTGGGGAATCTTAAACAAGATCAAAACACATTAGGATCGCGAGGACCCAAACGGTGACCTGATCAAGGTCCAAAACAGAAAAGGGCTGCAGCTAATAGAACTCTATAGGCATGTCTATCTATCCACTAACTTGACTCTTGCAGGCTAGGCATAATTCAACACCATGAGCATATATGGAGAATATTGAATTGTATAATAATTCATACAGAAAGGCAATTGCAATACATAAGGGAGCAACTATGCAAAATGACATAAAAATAATTCACGTAGAAGAGCAAGGGATAGTCGTGCCCGCGACAGAGACACTCCTCAGCGGGAGCTAGGATGATCGGGCTCTATCGCGCTCGCAATAGAGTCGGGTTTCCAGCTCCTTCAACTAATTTACAAAAATTCTTCCAAAACCAAACCATCCCCAACTTGCATCAATCCACCAAACCTCAACACAATCATCAATAGGCATTCAAAACATGTTATACAATATAAAACCCAAGTTTTATGCTAATTAACGTAAACTAAAATATCGAAATAAGCAATTCAAACCAAAGATCCTCAAACCCAGAAATTTTGCCAAAAACAATATAAAATCATACCCAATCTCAATTCTAATACCAAAATTCACAATTACACTTCAATTCAACATCACACACTTCAATTAAGCATACATCTATACATTTCCACTCTCAATTTTTAGAAATTAAAACAAAAAATTCACGATAAAAGAAAATATACAAAACAAGCAAATTCCCAAACCTTGAATTCCTAAGCTCCAAGGGATCAATTGGCTGAACTCTCGCCAACAATCTCCTTCCCTTTAGGATTCTTAGGAGGAATCTCAGCTGCAACAACCCAAAATACACAAAACTCATAAACCCTAAACATAGCTAGAAGAAGAAATGGGAAGAAGAAGAAGAAGAAGAAGAAGAAGAAGAAGAAGAAGAAGAAGAAGAAGAAGAAGAAGAAGAAAAAGAAGAAGAGAGCAATACTTACTTGAGTAGCTCTAAAATTAGCCAAACCAAACACCAATCACCAAAGCTAGAAAGAATGAAAGTGGGCAAGGGGAAGAAGAAAGAAGAAAAAGAAGGAGGAGGAGGAGGGCTGGCTTAAGAAAAATGGGAGAGAGGGGCAGAAATTCTCTCTCTCTCATTTCTCTCTCCAAGGCTTTTAAAGCTCACCAGTAGCCTTGAAGGCCATCCGTTCTGCTGCCAAACCATCAAAAAAAAGTTTAAAAAAGACTAACTACTTCAGGAAGATTCCGATCTCTCCTACCACTTATCACTAAATCATTGGTGAGTTTGGTAAATTCCTCTTCTAATACTCCTTATTCTCCCAACACAATTACCACGCAATTAAAATATAACATATAATTATACCTTTAAAACTTAATAAAGCATGCAATGAAATCCTAACACACACACACACAACACAAGCTCAAAAATACTAGGGTGGGAATCGGGGTGTTACATCTAGTGCACCCGTATCCACTATTAATGGGATTCAAGCTATGTTTGTTATATGTTGCACATGTAAATGGATATGTATTAGAACTAGTGGCTAGTTATCACTTTCTTGATATGAGAATTGTTTTAGTAGAGAATATGAGTAAGTTGATGTGATTAATTGATAAGGCATGTTAGTATCTTAAATGTGCACATATTTGATATATATATATATATATATATATATATATATATATATTTATATGTAGAAGCATGATTAAGGTGTTAATTATTGTGTATGATAACTTATATTTATATTTATAAGTTGGGCTTTATGTTGTGGCTTCGTATGAAGTCCTTTGTTTCTGTATATCCCCACTAAGCATTATTGCTTAACACTTGTGTTTTCCCATATAGGTATGTAGGATCGGTTCAGTTTTTGGGAGTCACTCATATACAGGCCGCTAGGAGTTTAGTGGAGTGTTGCTTTTGTATATGATACTTGTTGTATTGCTGAGTATAGTGATATTTGTAGAGAATATTTTGTATAGTATAAATGATAGTAGTAGCATAATCTTATAATGTAATATTTGATGATAATTTGTAATTTGAATTTATATTTATATTAAGTTATTTAGTTAAAATGTATGTTGCTCTTATTGATGTTTTATGCTTTCGCCATAGTATTTCTATGTGTTGGTGTGTGTATAGCGACCGATATCCTTCCAAGGGGTATTGGGGTGTTGCAAATTCTATCAAGGAAAAGATGCTAAGGAAAAACTCATCCTCCCCCTATTCTCATGTCAAAGACTCCAAACAAACAACACATAACTTAGATATGGATAAGCCAAACACACAAGTTTTCTTTCGGAAAAAACTAGTCTAGATCTTAAGATTCCCATTCTAGATTGGCCTAATATTTAGCATATGCACGGCTATAATTACCCTTGGTTCGAGATAGATTACGATCCCAACTTCGTCTATCCATGAACTAATGTTATCTCCGAAATAATCCTAAACCAAACAACTCAACATCTAAGTATCAAAACTACCATTCCGACAACATTAAGAAATCAAGATGCAGAGAAAAATATGAATAGGGCATACACATGTATAAATAACTATTTAGATCTAAGATTAACCATCATTCCAATACAATAAAATCAAGAACTAACAATCATAAACATGTAGAGATTTAGATCAAGAGATAAGAATAACTGAGATTATATTCAAATTTGGAAGTCTTTACATAAAATAGAGGGGTTTAATGACCCTTAACAATAAAGAAATTACTCACTATTAATTCTATGAAATAAGAAATAGAGACAAGTAGAGATTGAGATACTCATGAAAGATTCTTTAGAATCTAAAATCTTCAACAATCACCCTGCTCCCTCCTTCAAGAGTTGAAGAATAAAGAAAATGCAAAGTTTTAAGATATAGAATCTATAAACAAAGAAGAACGATCTATATCTATTTAATCAAAATCCTTACAAAAGTTACATGGGTTTGTAAGGAAACCCAAAAGAAAGAAAATTACATAGAAAATGGGAAGTGTAACTAAAAATTTGATAAAAGAAAAAAAAAGTCCATTTAAAACTGACGTATCAGGTATATATCATCTAATAGGCTCACAGTTGTCAGGTAAAAGTGACAATTGTGAGCCCTTAATTGAGAAAATGTCATTTGGCTAGGGTCATGCCTGTTACCAACTGTATGACAACTGTGATACAAATCTTGACGGCTATGTAAAAACATCTACAGCTTCTGCAATTAAAATGCAATTACGTCACGGTTATTGCATGATCTAAGACAGTTGTAAACCATGTCCTGATAGTTATCACAAACTGCATGACAGCTGCACTGAAATCTCTTTTGCTTTTTCCTCTTTGTGTTAACCCTTATGACTGTCACGGTGTGACTACCAGCCGTGAACCATCAATTTTCTATAAAAATAAGAGTATTTCAGCATAATTTAGTCTTAAACCTCAACTCAATTAATTCTAACTTAAAACATATAAAATGGACTAAACATGCTTAAAACTTAAGGAAAAAGGACTCAAAATGGAATATAAGTTTGAAATTATCACGATAATAATGAGAATGACCTTCCAAAACATTTTTGGGCTGAAGTAGTGAACACGTCAAGCTATATCATTAATTGATTTTTAATTAGATTTGTTCTAAATAAAACTCCATATGAGCTTTGGCAATTAAGGAAACCAAATATCAATTACTTCCATACATTTGGCTGTAAGTGTTTTATTTTAAATGATAAAAATAATCTAAAAAAATTTAATGTTAAATCATATATATGTATTTTTGTAGGTTATTCACATAAAAGTAAAGCATATAGAGTTTATAATAAGAAAAATACACATGGTTGAAGAGTTAATTAATGTTAAATTTGATGGGATTAATGTCTATATTGGAGAAAGGTGTGTTTTTGATAATGAGACAAATAATAAAGTTGAAGGAACTTAAAAAAAAGATCGAACAGAATTTAAACCTGATCAAAGAAATAGAGCTGATGGAATAGAACTGGCAGATGCAGTAGAACACATAAACCTAAAAATGAACACTGATCTACCTAAAGAATGGGATGTTCATAGGAACCATTCAAAAGAATATTTATTAAGTAGTCCATCAATAAGGAAGATGATCAGGAGGCAACTAAGGGAATTTTGTGATAATGTTGCTTTTATTTCTCAAATTGAGCAAAAGAATATTTAGGAAGCTCAAGATGACAACAATTGGATTCTTCTTACGCAAGAATAATTAAATCAATTTGAAAAAAATAAGGTATGGTCTCTTGTTTCTAAACCTAAAAAATCATTCAATTATTACCATAAAATGGGTTTTTAGAAACAAACTGGATGAACAAGGTAATGTAATAAAAAATAAAGCTAAGCTTGTGGCTCAAGGCTATAATCAAGAAAAATATATTGATTTTAATGAAACATCTACAATGATTGCACATTTAGAAGCTTTTCGTATCTTGTGTGCATTTGCATGTTTTAAGAAAATCAAACTTTAACAAATGGGTGTGAAAAGTGCATTTTTAAATGGATATTTAAATGAAGAATTTTACTTTGCACAACCACCTTGTTTGAAAATTCAGAACATGCAAATCATGTTTTTATATTAACAAAAGTTTTATAGGTTTAAAATAGGCTCCTAAAGCTTGGTATGAAAGACTTTCAAGTTTTCTAATAGAACATGATTTTACAAGAGGGAAAGTTGATAAGACTTATTTATAAACATAAAGGAACTCATATTATGATTATGCAGATTTATATGGATGATATTGTGTTTGGAGCTACTAATATCTCTATGTGCAAGGAATTTGGAAATTCAATGAAATAAGAATTTAAGATGAGTATGATAAGGCAATTAACTTTTTTCTTGGAACTACAAATAAATCACAATGAGGATTATATTTTTATTAATCAAGACAAGTACATAAAGAAGTTGTTAAAGAAATTTAAAATGACAGAAACCAAAGCTATTACACTACAAGAAAAAGGAACAATACCGACGGAATTTTACCGACGGATTCAAAACAGTCGCTAAAATAGCGACGGAGAACAAAGTCCGTCGCGAAAAAGGGCGCCAATACTTCCCTCCAGAAATTGCGACAGAAATTAGCGACGGAAGTATAAATCCGTCGTTATAAAAAAATTAATTAACGTTTAGCGACGGAATTTTGTTCCGTCGCTATAATTAGCGACGGAAATAGAAACCGTCGCTAAATTTAGCGACGGCTATCTAAGTCCGTTGCGAAAAAAAAAAATTTTAAAAATAAAATAATTTTAGCGACGGAAGTATTATTCCGCCGCTAATTACCGACAAAATTCAATTTTCGTCGCTATTTTTAGCGACGGAAATTGCATTCTGTCGGGAAATCTGAATTAAATTCAGATAACACCCTTCCCCCCCCCCCCCCTCGATCCTCTCTCTCTCCTCCCTCTCCCCTCACTCTGCCCTCCGGTGTCCGATCCCCTGCCCTCTCACCGCCGACGACCGCCCCTCCCCTCCGATCGCCGGTCCCCTCCCCTCCTCCTCCTCCTCCTCCTCCTCTCTTTCCTCCCTTCTCTCTCTTTTTCCCGCTCCGATCTTCCCTTCTTCTTCCCTCCCTGCCGTGCGCCTTGTCTTCTTCGCCGCCGTCAACTGCCGCTGCTCCGGTGTTGGCTTCCTGTCCTCCTCAGCCTGGTCGACCTCCCTCCTCCGCCTCCTCCTCCTCTCCTCTCCTCCGGCGTCTGGTAAGCCAACAGAACCCTTTTGCCTTTTTTTTTTAATTATTATTATTATTATTATTATTAATTTATTTAACTTAATTAGACAATGAATTATTGTTGATTGATTGTTGAAATAGATTATTGTTGTTAGAATAGATTATTATTGTTGAATGTTGAAATAGATTATTATTAATTTAGTAGACAATGAATTATTTAACTTAATTAGATAATGAGTTAACTTAATTAAGTATTGTTTAAAGAAAAAATTAATTTTTAATTAGTGTTGACTTAATATTTTTTGTTATTTTTAAAAAAAACAATGAATTAATTAGTGTTAATTGTTGTTAGAATGTTATTATAGTGGACTGATTTAAAATATTTAATTGTTATTATTAATGGATGATTTACACTTTGAAATTGTAATTAAATTATTATTACAGTTGAATTCCATTGCAATTGAGTAGAAAGAGAATTGTATTTTTATTATATCTGCCTCTTCAAACATCTTAATGGCCCAATTTTGGAGTTATGGTACTCAAGCCACCAATTTTGTGATATTTAGCTACCCGTATATATTTCTTTTAAAATTTACGCTTCAAATTTATTGCATTTGTTTTTTTCAAAATATAAAGAAGATATCTCATTCAAAATATGTTATATACATGTAAGATTTTTCTATGTATTCGGTCTTGAAAATGAAAAAATGTTAAAGTTTTCGAATAGAAACTCTCATTGAGAATTTTCATTTAATTTGTGATAAGTAAAAGCCATGGGTGTAGTTGATTATCATTGTTACCTAAATTGAAATTATATAAAGATTAAAAAGAAAGAAAAGCACATTGTTCTTGACAATAATGGTCTCATCTTCCATCACAATGAACTATGTGTACCTCAAAAGTAAAACCATAAACTAGACCTGCTTGATTTGGAATCCAGTGCTTCAGATCTTCATCAAACCTAATAATTCATATTTATTGTGTTAAGATGCAGTTTTGGATTATGAACTTCTTAACTTTATACTTATTTGAGTCATTAAATTTTAAATATTCAAAATTTATAAAATATAAAAATTATAAAAATAAAAACTAAATGTGTGTTCAGGATGGCTGTAGTTTTTGAATTTCTGTTTTTTATATGAAAAAAAAAGCTAAACGTGTTCAATTGATATGAAATATTTTCATTTTTATTAAATTAATTGAAAATGATTTTACATAATTTGCAAAATATCAAAATATAGTTTTCATTTATAATTTTTTGGATTCCTGCAATATTTTATTATGACAAATTTAATGTTGTTAGTATTATTATAAATAAAATAATAAGATTAGCATTTAGAACACAATGAATTAATTAGTGTTAATTGTTGTTAGAATGTTAAACATTTGTTGAAATAGATTATTGTTAGTGTTATTAACAATAGTAGGATTATGGTTAATTAATAAAATGACAAATTTAATGTTGTTAGTATTATTATACATAAAATAATAAGATTAGCATTTAGAATACCACAACTTTCATCATTTATATCTCATTCTTACACCATTCATTATATAATTAAAGATAATTTATTGATTAATTTGTAACTTGATAATTTGAAGAGAAACTACCACTGCTACCACTATATAATGATATTCCATATTAAAAGTACTGCATAGACCAATATTTTACTAAAATGCAATGCAAATTCTGTTGTATTTCTGAGAATTTGGGCCTTTTTATAGGCTTGTAATAAGCAATTATTATCTGTGGGTTTGAATTCTAAAACATATATATATAATTAATGTGGTCAACCATTTGCATTGGAATTTTTCTCGAAGCAAAGACTTCTTTAGCCAAATAAAGATATGATGGCGTTTTCCCAATTACATATTTCAGTATGGTTGCTACAAATTTAGACTTAGAAAGTTTGTGGAAGTAAATTTTGCTTGAATTCTGTAAGTAAAGCCATTTATGAGAGCTAAGCTAATAATATAATATATATTATCATATTAAAAACATATGGGATGGCATATGTCATTTCTCTTATAATTAGAGGTTTCGAATTCAAGTTATAGATATAAAGCATCTCATTTTTAATTTTGTAAATTTATCTTATGCGAATTCAATTAATTATACCAATATCGAATAGAATATTAAAAAAATTATATGTATATGTATGTGTATGTTGTAAATAATAATAATAATAATAATAATAATAATAATTTCCCTTTCTTGAAATTGTGGATACTGAAATATAATGAAAATAATAATTTGATTTATACTCATTTTTATTATGTGAACCAAACTCATTTTTATTAAGTTTTGCTTTTTTTGAATTTGATTTTTATAATGCTATTTGAGATGTCTCCTTGTTCATGTAACAGTTTTGGAATTAAATATGAGTAACATAGATAGATCTTGGATGTATAGACGAAAAACAAGAGATGGTTACATTAATCCTGAATTTGTGGAAGGGGTTCAGTCGTTTATTGAATATGCCAGTTCTCAACCTGCATTTATGGACGGGGCTAAAATAAGATGTCCATGCAAAAAGTGCCAACATCTTCGTTATCTGTTAGTCGATGAAGTGTATTTTCACCTGTTACGAAAGGGATTTGTGCAAAATTATTTTGAGTGGACACGACACGGAGAAACATCAATCTGTAGTACATCGAGTGGAAATGTGGGTAACATGTGGACAACTGAGGGTGAATTTGAAAGAGAGGGGGAATTTGTAGCTGATGATGTAGGGGTGACTGATAATCCATACGTTCAAATGGTTTATGATGCAGCTGGCCATGATTTTAGGGAAAGTACACCAATGTTGGAAGAACCCAACGAAAATGCAACAAAATTTTATGATTTGCTAAATTCAGCAGATCAGCAGTTATGGCCAGGCTGCGATAACATGACTCAGTTATCTTCTGTTGCTCAGATATTGAATATAAAATCCGAATGCCATATTTCGGATCGAGGTTTTGACCGAATTCTTGCTTGGTACAATAAATCATTGCCTCCTGACCATAAAATGGTTGATAATTTGTACAATGTGAAAAAATTGATCAGTGGTTTAGGTTTTCCTGTTGAGAAAATTGACTGTTGTCGGTTGGGATGTATGTTGTTTTGGAGGGATGACATCAATTTACAAGAGTGCAAATTTTGCAGTCAACCTAGGTACAAATCTAAAAAAGGTGGTAATCAGCAGAAATTGGTACCTTAGAAACGTATGTATTTTTTTCCATTGACTCCCAGGCTTCAAAGACTATATGCATCCGAAGTTACTGCACCTCACATGAGATGGCATGATGAGCACGAAAGTACAGGTGGAATAATGAGCCATCCATCCGATGCAGTTGCATAGAAACATTTCAATAACACCCATCCTGATTTTGCTGCTGAATCTCGAAATGTTCGAGTGTATTTGAGCACTGACGGATTTCAACCTTTTGGTCAATCAGGGCAACAATATTCGTCATGGCCAATCATAATTACTCCATATAATTTGCCTCCATGGATGTGTATGAATGAGGCATATATGTTCTTGACAGTTATTATTCCAGGACTTAGAAATCCAAAGCACAGAATTGATGTATATTTGCAGCCGTTGATTTATGAGTTGGAACAGCTTTGGGATGTCGGTGTTGAAACATATGATGCATCACTTAAACAGAATTTCATGATGAAAGCGGCATTAATGTGGACGGTCAGTGACTTCCCTGCCTATGCTATGTTATCGGGTTGGAGCACGGCTGGAAAACTAGCATGTCCTTACTGTGGCGACGATTCAGATGCGTTTTATCTTCAACATGGATGCAAAACTTCTTGGTTTGACAACCACAGGAAATTCCTTCCACCAGATCACCCTTTCCGACGTAACAAGAACAAATTTCTTAAGAATAGAGTTGTTCTTGCAAGTCCTCCTGTTATCAGAAGCAGTGAGCAAATTTTACAAGACATTGATGAGTTGGGTTTACTAAAGGTAACAGAAGTTGATGCTGATGAAGTTAATGGAAGAATCAACAAAAACTTTGGTTGGAGGAAAAGAAGCATTTTTTGGGATTTGCCATATTGGAAGACTAATTTGTTATGGCATAATCTAGATGTGATGCACATTGAAAAATTTTTTTTTGATAATGTGTTCAACACCATTATGATTATAGAAGGGAAGACCAAGGACAATACAAAATCACGAGCGGATTTAAAGTTGTTATGTAGAAGGCCCGAGTTAGATAAAGATTTTTTAACCGGAAAATATTCCAAAGCATGCTACACTTTGGACAAAAAACAAAAGGAAGACTTGTGTGATTGGTTAAAAGGACTAAAGTTTCCGGATGGTTACGTCTCTAATTTGGCAAGGTGCGTCGACATGAGAAAGTTCAAATTATTCGGGATGAAAAGTCATGATTGTCACGTTTTCATGCAGAGGCTACTCCCAATAGCATTTCGAGAGTTATTGCCGATAAAAGTGTGGGAAGCTATAACAGAGCTAAGTATGTTTTTCAGAACATTAACGTCCTGCGAGATAAGTGCGGCAGATATGGCAAGATTGGAAATAGAAATTCCAGTAATCCTGTGCAAACTTGAAGCAATATTTCCTCCAAGTTTTTTTGACTGTATGGAGCATCTCCCCGTGCATTTAACACATGAGGCGAAACTCGCTGGTCCGGTTCAATATCGTTGGATGTATCCATTTGAGCGGTAACTATCTATGGCCTTCCATTGCAATTATTTTATACCTTTGTATGCTAATTAATGGCATTAAGATATATCATGTAGGTATTTGTTTCACTTGAAGAAGAACGTAAAATATAAAGCTAGAGTTGAAGGTTCAATATGTAATGCTTATTTGGTCGAAGAAGCAAGTACTTTTTGTTCGCATTATTTTGAGCCTCATATACACACGAGACAGCGGAAAGTACCACGTAATGATGATGGCGGGGCATCAAGTAATCAGGACGAAAATTTATCCATTTTTACATATCCTGGGCGTTTACATGGCCGTTTAATAAGGAAAATGCTAATAGAGGATGAATTAATAGCGGCCCATAGTTATATTTTATTGAATTGCGAGGAAGTTCGTCCTTATGTTAGGTAAGGTTAATATATACGATACATTGTGATATATTGTTTTACTATGTAAAGAGTGTAATATTTAAATTGATATTGGCATTTTAGATTATTTGAGGAATGGATACGGGAGCTAATGCCTGAGAAAAATGAAAATGAGGTGAACAAGGAAGTCGAAAAGCACTTTCATGATTGGTTCAAGACATATGTAAGTTGTGATTTTCACCATATATGTCCATACATACATGAATATATGAAATATATGATTGCATTGATGTTAGCTTATTGGAATATGTAGGCATCAACAAATGCAATTGACAACAACTACATCACTAATCTTGCAAAAGGACCTTTGCGATATGTTAAATCATTTCCGGTGTATTTCGTGAATGGATATAAATTTCATACACAGAGTCATGGTCATAACAAAGAAACGGTAAATAGTGGGGTTTGCATTCAAGGAGAGTTGATGGATTATTATGGGCAAATTGTTGATATAATTGAAGTCGAGTATCCCGCGTTGCCAATAAAACGTTGTGTGTTATTCAAGTGCGAATGGTATGATCCAACTATTAACGTGGGAACAAAAATACATACCAGATACAATTTAGTTGAAGTCAACCAGCGTAGAAGATTGAGGAACTTTGAACCATTTGTGTTGGCAATGCAAGTGGGCTAGGTATATTATGTCTCCTATCCAAGCGTAAAGCGAGACAGATCGGAATGGGTTGCAGCGTGCAAAGTCAAACCAAGAGGCATTTATGAAAGGAAAGGCGCCGGACAAAGTGAACGTTCTGAAAATAATGATGCATTTCAGGAGGAAGAACCGGAAGTTCATGAAATCAACAACTCTCTGCATTTTGAAGATAACGAACCATTGAACTATGCGGACAATGAATTTATTGACATTGATGGTGAGGATGATGAAGAAACTTTGGTTGGCGATGGATCTGATGATGAGCCAGAATTTTCCTCTTATACATCGGAAAATGAGGATGATTTGAATTATGATTTACAGCTTAGTGACGATAGCGAATAATTTGTTTAACTACTTGCTTATCATGTGAGACCAATTAATATTGCACTGACTTGGATATTAATTTAATATGCTTATTACAATGTAATTATTTTCTATTATCTGACAATATGCATTTTTCTTATAATGGCAGGTTGAAAAATGTTTAAGCGAAAGAAGAGAATGTCGATTCCTCCGCGTCTCAGGTTGCATGATGGCGATGACAGTACTGGTACTGGAGGATCCGCATCGCAGGGGCTCAATGCCAGCACTGAGGCTGCCGCAGTATCACCGCCCATCTCTGTTGCACCATCTACCATTCCTTGCACTGATTCCACTCCTATGGCACACCCAGAATCTATGCCAGCTCAGGGGTTGGGAACAGAACAAGCGGAAGAGCCTACGCCTAGCTCAATTGGAGAGGATGGAAGAATATACATCAATATCACAGCTGAGGAGTAAGTAATTAATATTTCACTTCATTATGATTTCAATGACAGTTATTACTTGTACTACCATTATTCACATTGTTGTATCTTAGATTGAATCCTTCAGGAAAGTGTTCACGCATAATGACAACCTCTTTCAAAAACAGAATTGAATACGATGGGTTTGCCTGGAAGAATGTGTCAGAGAAAACCAAGAATTTTTATTTCGAAGAATTTAAGGTAAAACATTTATGATAAAGTCGGTTACATAACAAATTATATTTTACACTTGCTTACATTTTATTTTTTGTTCTGTCTGTCTCATAAGAAATAATGTTATTGGAATTCGGCTTTGGACGATATCATGCCTTCTGTGTGGGAGACTCGTGCGCAGGCACGTTACAGAGATTTAGTCTCCTTGATAAAAAATGGTGGTGTCCAACCTCCCTACATGACCGAAGATATATGGGCACATTGGAGACAGTACTGGATGACCCCTGAAGCCATTGCCGTCGCATCGCTGAATTCTAGTAACAGACGGGGAGGACCTGAGGGACTCAGTTCATGCTTGCATACTGGAGGATCGTTGTCACATCGAGAACATGCAGATAGACTTGTAAGTATTACAAAATATTACTTTTACTGCTGTAATTAATGGTTAGCATGTCTGAATTTTATCTTATTACCATAGAGGAGGATGGGAATGTTACTTGTGTGAGGAGTTTGCTTTGTTGTTGAATGTTGGATTGTAGCGTAGTCTCAAAATTTGAAGTGTTTTTTTGTCTATGTATACAGGAGGTATGTTCCAAATATAGGGGAAACTCTGCCGAAATTTAAGTAAAAACTTTACAAAATATTACTTTTACCACTGTAATTAATGGTTAGGATGTCTGAATTTTATCTTATTACCATAGAGGAGGATGGGAATGTTACTTGTGTGAGGAGTTTGCTTTGTTGTTGAATGTTGGATTGTAGCGTAGTCTCGAAATTTGAAGTGTTTTTTTGTCTATGTATACAGGAGGTATGCTCCAAATATAGGGGAAACTCTGCTAAAATTTAAGTAAAAACTTGTACGAATAGTTAATAAATTATAGTTCATCTTTAATTCTTTTTATGTTTACAGGGAGCATCGATGGGTCGACCGGCTACCTATGGTGAGGTATTTGTACACACCCACACCAACAAGCATGATGGTCGTACGTTCGTCAATTCTTGGTCAAGGGTTTTACATGTACGTCCAAGTTACTATATTTTACAAATTTTAAATATTACTTATTATTAATCGTTACTTATTGTAAAACATTTGTCCTACGACAAGAACAAGTTCAAGATGCAATTCAGCAACGCTCACAGACTTCTGATTATGTTGATGCGAATCAAATCTATTGTGACGTGTCTGGTGGTAGAGACCAGCAAGGACGGATATTTGGCTTAGGTTCTTTGGCCAAATCCTGTCACTCGCATGCCTCAAGTTCAAGTACTGCCGCATCACATAGACGGTCTGAATCCAGGCGAGTCCATGAACTTGAGAATACTGTAAATGAGCTGAGATCTGAATTGCAATAGTCACAGACTCGATGGCAGCAATCTCTCGACTTCATATCTGAGCTGCGCAATGAGATGGAAAATTTGAAGGGTATGGTGTCATCGCAGTAGTCCGATCGTACTTCTCAGCCGCCGCCGCCATCAGCTTAATTAGTTATGATTTTGTATTATACATGACTATTATGTTATTACATAATTACTAACTTTATAACTAGTACAATTTCATTAAATTCGACTATTATTGGATATTAAAATTTAGATATCATCTTCATTTGCTTATTATTTTGCAATTAATTTTACAAGTTATAAAATGCATTATAAAAATATAATTGTTAGTTAATGGGGAAAATTTGGTTTAATTTCCCGACGGAAAAAATGTATTCCGTCGGGAGTAATTTCCCGACGGAAAAATCATTCCGTCGGGAATTTCCCGACGGAAGGAAAATTTCCATCGGGAATAATTACCGATGGAAACTCTACTTCCGTCGGGAATTTCCCGACGGAAGTAGAGTTTCCGTCGGGAATTATTCCCGACGGAAATTCTTAATCCGTCGGTAATTTCCCAACGGAAGTAGCATTTCCGTCGGGAATTATTCCCGATGGAAATTTTCCGTCGGGAATAATTCCCTACGCCTTTATTGCCGACGGAAATTATTCCGTCGGCATTTTATTTTCCCGACGGAAATTACACATTTTCCGTCGGTAATTTTCGTCGAGAAATATCTATTTTCTTGTAGTGTTAGCACACCCATGAGTCCATCAATCAAACTTGATCTTGATAAGAAAGGCAAAAGTGTGGATCATAATCTCTATAAAAGAATGATTGGTTTGATGCTTTATTTAACAGCAAGTTGACCTGACATACACTTTAGTGTTTGTTTATGTGCTAGATTTCAATCAAACAAAGAAATCTCATTTGTCAAATGTATCTTGAGATATTAATTAGGAACTTAAGAAATAGGTTTGTGGTACTTTAAAGATTCTAGTTTTGATCTTGTTGGTTTTTCAAAAACTGACCATGTAGGTTGTAGAATTAATTATGAGTTCGATTTCAAGGAGATACCAATTTACTATGATAACAAGAGCATTAAATCTCACCAAAATCCTGTGATGCATTCAAGAACAAAATATATTGAGATCATAAATGATCATGGTCAAAGAGGAGATATGTCTTTGAACTTTGTTCCAACAGAAGATCAACTTGCTAACATCTTCACAAGAACATTAAAGGAAAAGCAATTTTGCAAGAAAAAAAGAGAATTAGGTATGGGTATCTTATAAAAATAATCATAAAGATAATCATATTTTCTCTAAAAAATTTAAATATATATTGTGTTTAGTTTCATAATTGATATATGTAAGAACATATCTTAAAATTTTTGTGTTTTACATAGCTGAAGTGCTCTAAATGTTTTCTTTGTTCTACATCATTGTTGTGGTCTAAATGTTTTTTTTTGTTCTACAGGTATGATGTGCTCTATTTGTATTTTATGTTCTATTTTATATTGTGTTCTAAATTGATATTTTGCATATTTGACAATTTTGGAAATTTTATTATTTTTGAATATCCATATTTTATTCCTAATTTTTAGCACATATTATCGGATGTTGAAAAGGAACCTTTTAAAACTTCAATTTTAATAAAAACTCTTCCAGCTATTTTCCTAAATAAACTTCTTTTTTTTTTATTTTCAAAAATAAAATTTTTCAACTACCCATTTATGAACTTCAATTTCTACATAAAAGGAATTTCAAATACTATTTTTTCATTCTTTTACATATTTTTGTTATGTCTTGTGTTCAAACTGAAAACATCCCACCATGGACAAAGTGAAAAGCTCTGCCTTGAAGAAACCCATCGCTTCATCTGAATCAAAATCATCCAAGGGTAAATTGAGTTCTAAAAAGCAAACCCTAACTCTAAATGTCAAAGAAATTAGGAATTTCCTAATTTCTAAATCGTTATATTGGAAGGAATTGCAAGTCATGAAGCCCAAAGTTGCAAGATGTTTTTAAAAAATAGCAATGGAGAGGTATTTTGACGTTTGAGTCCAAAATTTTTCTTACATGCATTAAAAAATTTCACTCTTTTAGACAAAATTTGGATTCCTTATATGTTTTAGTTAAAATTGGTAATGATTATAAAATTATGACTCATGGTTCTATTGTTCTGGTATTTAATTTGAAAAATGAAAGATTTCAAATGAATAGGAAAACTAAGTCACATGAAATAGAAGGTTTTTTGACAAAATTAAGCTTTTAAAGGAGATAACAGACATGGAAAAATAAAATAGAAAGGATAAGATACCTCCTTCAGCTAATATGGAATTAGAATTCAGGATTTTGCACAAACTTACCTTTTATGTTATTTGATCAAATGAAGAATGTAAAGGAAAATATAAAAGGAACCATTCTATTATGCTTTTATTTGCTATATTTAAATTCTAGGTGTTGCTCCTTAAGGAAGCAAATTGTGAGCTTTTTAGTGACAAATTGAGAATCAATAATGATTTTTACAAGATGCCAAACATTAGGCTCTAAAAACCTAGAAACAAGCCCTTGAGTGAAAAACCTAAACAAAAGAAAGGTAAGAAAGCCAAAGTTGCTATAATTGCAAGGAAGTTTTCAGAAATTAATGGAGTATCCTAAAAAGCCCTTGATGATTAAATAAGTGAGTGAGAAACTTGCTTTAGTTGATGAAGATCCTAGCATTGAGAAGGGAGGGAGTCATCTAAACAAAGTTTAAAGAACGATGATGTTAAGTGGTCAAAATTACATATTTATACTTGACATTTGCATGTTTTTATACTTTGATTTATAGTTAATTGGAAGCTTTTTACTTTTTTTTTTTATTTTGACCACTATAGGGTTTAATTGATGAAAAGGGAGAATTTTATGGCTAATTGGAGTTGATTTGGGATAACTGACGTTTAGAGAAGTTTGAGTGCAAAAGAATTGAAGCTGGGTGGACTTGTATCTTACCCTTACCCAAGGCTAAGAAGTCGATAATAAAGAGTCAATGCGGAATTGTCTCTTAGCCTTGGCCAAGGCTAAGAGAAAATCGAAAATGCAGAGTTATGCTAAAGGACTCTATTTTTCGTGCAACTTATCTTAGCCGCTAGCAATGGTCCAACCGACTTTTGGGAAAATTAACCTATAATATAGGGATTAAACGACATTATTTTTAGGAAGTTTGGATTGTTTAAATATCTTTATCTTATTTTCTTTGATTGGCAGGATTGAGTTACCTTCCTTATTTTTAGGAATTTTGTTTGGAAGAAAAGATGTGAACATCATAATATTCTTTTTCTCTGGTTTTTTCTGAGATTTGAACAGGGATTTTTAGTTTAATTTTATTTGTGATTTGTTTATGGCTATGAGTGGCTAAACTCTAAAATCTGATTAAAGGTTAATTTAAGGACACGATTCATTCTTTTTACTGTGAGATTGTTCTTGCTTCGTTTTCTCTTTAATTTTCTATAATGTTCACGTTATTTACTGTGGTTTAGAGGAATCTCATCTTCATTATTATTTGTTTTATGATCAATGAAGTGTTTTGTCCATTAAATTAAATATCATATAACTAATTAAAAATATCAAATTCATAATTGTTTAGTAAATTCAATAATAAGTGGTAATTAGTGTAATAACACTGAGAATGGTTGTTATATTAAGTAAATGCATGATTGGGTTTGAATCAGTCTCGCTTATAGATTGGTTCGCTTAGGTCGATTGTAAAGGGTTATTTATTAGGTAAAGGGTTAATTATAGTCTTACTTGATTAGCCTATTAGTACGAAAAGATTGGTTGAGAGCGCTAACCAGACAATTATAATCGGTTCATTACATGATTTTAGAGTTATCTTTTCATCCGTGATCAGTAAAATTGAATCGTGTACCGTGAATGCCTTTAACTGGAGTTTCTCATCATTGATTCCATATTCATTTATTTTCTGCATCTTTAATTAATTATTTCAATTCCTTATTTTTCTTATTCTTGATTTACAAAATCCCCTATTTATTTTTATTGTTTAGTTTCTAGTTTTCTTAAATTAAATTGGTATTAATCTCTATGGATTCGAGCCTTTCTCATTTTATTTACAATTTATTTTGTTGAAAAAAGATAGGAATTAATTTTAGTAATTTCAACACCAATCCAATTTTAGTGCCATTGCTGGGGATTATTCTAACTTGATTTAGTTTTGTTGATGACCAGTTTTAAACTTTGGGAGAATTATTGTTCGATATTAAAATTGAGAAAATAGCTCGAAAGTTGAGAAAGAAAATAAGACTACAAAAGGAACGTGCTTCTACACAGCTGGAAGACAAATTGATGATTAAATTTGCTGAAATTCTAGCTAAAATTGAGGAATTAGAGATGGCAGAACAGACTTTAGGGGAGCTTCATGCACCTCATTTGTACTAGCAACCACTATGCATTATTTATCCAAATTTGGTTGTTGCTTTCGAGCTGAAATTGGGGCTGATTTCCTTGTTACCTAGTTTTCGCGATTTAAAAAGTGAAGATCCTCATAAGCATCTAAAGAAATTTCATGTGGTTTGTTCTGGTGTGAGGCCACATGGAGTTATTGAGAACAAGTAAAATTGAGGGCCTTTCCTTTTTTATTGGCTTATTTGGCAAAGGACTGGTTACTAAATTTACCATCTGGGATAATCACAATAAGGACTAACATGGTACTAATGTTCTTGGATAAATTTTTTTAGCCTTCCGAGCTGTTTTAATTTGAAAGGAAATAAGTAAAATCAAGCAAAAAGATGTAGAGATATTTCATGATTATTGGAAGAGGTTTAAGAGGTTGTGTGCAAGCTGCTAACAGTATGGGATCACCAAGCAGTCCTTTATTCAATATTTCTATAAAGGATTGTTGAGTATGAAAAAGAAGATGATTGAAGCAGCAAGTGGGGGAATCTCAACAAGAAAATCCCAACACAAGCTCGTTAATTAATTCAGAGCATGGCTGCCACTTCTCAATAGTTTGATAGATATGAAGATCCTCCTAGAAGAGTAAATGATGTAAATTCATCTTCCATTGAAGATAAACTCAATAATTTAACTACTCTTGTTCAAAATATGGCTATAGGTATATCTTCCCAAGGATAAGTATCTGGAATTTGTACATTTGCTGGACACCCAAAATGCATTGGGTGGATATTCTGGACAATTCTCTAGGAAGTATCATCCATACTTCAATACTTATAATACGGGGTAGCATTATTATACAAACTTTAGTTATGGAGCAAGGTAACCAAATTCACCATAACAATTCCAATCAAGACCACCACATCCCTTTTAAATAGCTTTTAAACTAGGTATGTCTATTGGTAATATTGTTCATTCTTTGGCAACAAATATGCAACAATTTCTATAGGAGATAAAGGCTAGTATTCAAAACCTAAAGGAGCAAATGAGACAAATGGCAACTTAAATGAACAAAATGGAATCCGAAGGGAGATTGCCTTTATAAACCATTGATAGCCCTAAGAAAAATGTGAGTATAATCATCTAGAGGAGTGGAAAAGAGCTAGAATAGCCCTTGCCAAAGATAAGTGACCAGAAAAATGAGAAACAAGCTAAAAAAGAACTAGAAATTATGAAATAAGGATGGCCCAAGGTTAAAATTTTAGAATAGCCCCCAACTTTAGTCATCCAACCACCTTTTTTTAAGAGATTAGGTAAATCTAAGAAGTAGAATGAGGAGAAAGATATTTTTGAGATATTTCACAAGGTTGAGGTAAATATTTGTTTATTAGGTGCTATTAAACAAAAATCTTGATATGAAAAATTTCTTAAAGAATTATGTACTAACAAGAAAATATTGGTTGGGTTTGAGAAGATAATCATAGGAGAGAACATTTCGGTTGCACTTCAAAGAAAAATGCCTTAAAATGTAAAGATAAAGGTATGTTTGTTATTTCTTGTAAAATTGGTAATATTAGCATTAACATAGCAATGTGTGACTTAGGTGCATTAATTAATATTATACTTAAGTCTATTGACTCTTTTTTAAATGATGGACCTTTAGAAGAAATAGGAGTTGTAATTCAACTTGCTAATAAGTTAATTATTTATCCCGAAGGATTATTAAAGGACATTTTAGTACAGGTTAATGGCTTAATTTTTTCAGTTGATTTTTATGTTATAGATATGGAGGATGATGACAAATCTTTCGAATCGTTTGAAATTTTGATAAGAAGACCTCTCTTTAAAACAATTAGAACTAAGATATATGTGCACAAAGGAACACTTACAATGGAATTTGATGGAGAGGTGGTAAAATTTAATGTTTATAATGCCATGAATATCTTAGTACATTATGTATCTTCTATTTGTGGTGTATATACAATTGAGCCTTTAACTTAACAAGTGTTTGAATTGAGTAGGAATGATAAGTTGCAGGTGGCTTTGAGTGAAAATGTACATCTGGACAGCATTGATACATTAGAAAAGAAGCTGGATTTGGAAGAAGCTTTACAAGAAGTAGTGTATGAACTTGAAGCCTTAAAACCCAGGGTAGGTGACCTTCCTCATTTGAAAATGCCTAGTTATAATAAAAAGCTTTTTCCATCTATTTTGCAGGCACCAATTTTCGAATTTAAGGTGTTACTCGATCACTTGAAATATGCATATTTCGGTGAAGAGATGACATTTCTAGTCATTATCTCTAATAAGTTGAGTTTGAAAAAAGAGAAGCTGTTGATCCAAGCTTTGAAAGAGCACATGGAAGCAATAGAATGGACTATTGCTGACATCACGAGGTTGAGTTCATCCACTTGCATGAATAAAATTCACTTAAAGGACAATAATAAGCCAAGTAGGAAAGCTTAAAGGCATTTAAATCCACTTATGATACAGGTGGTGAAGAAGTAGATCCAAAAGATGTTAGATGCAAGGGTAATTTATCCCATTTCGGATAGCAAATGGCTAAGCTCGATGCAAGTTGTACCAAAGAAGACGAGTATCATAGTGGTAGAGAATGAAAATGGCAAATTGGTACCCACTCGAGTTCAAAATGAGCAAATTTGTATAGATTATAGGAAGTTGAATGTTTCAACTAGAAAAGATCATTTTTTGCTTCTTTTTATTGATCAAATATTGGAAAGACTAGCTAGAAAATCTTATTATTATTGTCTTGATGGTTATACAGGTCTCTACCAAATATAGATTGCACTAGAAGATCATGAGAAGGCCACCTTCACTTGCCCTTTTGGTACAATCGCATATAGAAGGATGCCATTTGGGCTTTTCAATGCTCCGGCCACTTTTTAAAGGTGCATGATTAGTATATTTTCTAATTATGTGGAGAAAATCATAGAGGTTTTTATGGATGATTTCACATTCTATGATAATTCTTTCTATGAATGTTTAGCTAACCTTGTCTAAATGTTGAAAAGATTTTTGGAATCTAACTTGGTCCTAAATTATGAAAAATGTCACTTCATGATTGATCAAGGATTAATTTTGGGACATATTATATCTTTAAAGGGAATTGAGGCAGATAAAGCAAAAATTAATGTTATTCACTCTTTATCTTACCACGTGAATGTGCAGAAAGTCAGTTCTTTTCTTTGACAAGCAAGTTTTTATCAGCACTTCATAAAGGACTTTTCCAATACCATTCAACCCTTGTTCAAATTACTTCAAAGGATGTGGCATTTGAGTTCGATCAAGCATATAAAGATGCAATTGATGAGCTGAAACAGAAGCTGGTTTTTGCACTAATAATTCAGCCTCCGGATTGGATTTTCCCATTTGAGATCATGTGCAATGCTAGCAACTACGCTATAGAGGTTGTTCTTGGACAACGAATTGAGAAGAATCCCCATGTGATTTATTACGCTTCAAGAATGCCGGAAAGTACCTAATGCAATTATTCCACTATGAAAAAAGAGCTTTTGGTAATTATTTTTGCTTTCAAAAAATTTTGTCCTTATTTATTAGGTACTAAAGTAATCATTTTTTCTGACCATGTAGTGTTGCGATATTTGCTCAAGAAGAAGAAGGTCAAACCATATTTGATTCGTTGGATTCTTTTACTACAGGAGTTTGACATTGAAATTCAGGATAAGAAAAGGTCCAAAAACTTGGTTACAAATCACCTTAGTCGGCTATTGTTGAATGAAGATGCACTGCCATTAAAGGATGATAAATTTCCCGACGAGCATTTATTTGGCATTAATACATTTAGTCCTTCGTATGCTGACTTTATAATGTCCTAAAACTCAGTAATCGTAAATAGTATTTTTTGGGCATAAATAGTGTCACTCTGGGTGAATAGTGCCATCTGGGGGTAAAAAATATTTTATGTAATCATCGAAAAATACTATTAATGATAAGTTTGAGGACAAAATTGAGGTCAAATAGACCCTTAAAAGTTAAAAATAAAAAAAATTCACGGTTCGGTTTTAATAGTAACTTGGTTTGAATAAATTTTGACCAAGTTTGAAAATAATGCTTGAGATCTCTGAAAAATTATTTGAACACATGGATTCACTCTAAATATTATGAGGGACAACTTGGTAGTGAAAAATTAATTTTACGGTGACACAAAAAAATGAGTTATTGGACCGATAAAAATTTATCAGATCGAAAAACGGTGTCTGATTGTCCCAAAAATATTCATGTAGCCTAAGAAATATTTTTCAACAATTATAGATACATTTTTATGAGAAATGATGCAAGAAAAGTGGTATAAAACAAATGGGCCAAAATATTAGGGAATTAACTAATGGGCTTAAACATGGTTGGATCCAAATCGGTTGGACCTAACTTGGCCCATTTAGAATGGGTATATAAGGCTGAAAACCATAAATTTTATGAAGCAACTCATGTATTGTTCATCCTTCCCAGACTGTGTGTTTCTCTCCATCTTCTCTCAAATTTCTTCCAAACTTTTCGCCTAAAATTCCACCAAATCTCATATCTTAAGTAATTCCAAGGCCCTAAATTCATCTCTAGCAACCTCAAGAACATATTTTAAGTGAAAAAAGGGATGAAATTGTGAAAGAAAGGTGTAGAACAAAAATTCAAGTAAGTTAATTTAGTGAGATTTTGATGAGTTTAGTTGATTTTTAGGGTAGCGATTTATGTTGCATGCATATTTTAAATTATTGAAGAAGAAAATTAACGTAAAAACTTATGCATGATTTTGGCTAGGTGAGGAATTTCAAGGAAAATCAAATAAGGCTATTGGAAAAGGAAAGGAAGGAGAAGAATAAGCTTGGAAAAGGAGAAAAACAAGGTTAGTGGATACAAATTCTAGTGTTTTCCATTATTTAGATAATTTTTTCGTGTGTATGTATGTATGTATGTATGAAGAAAAGGCATGAACTAATTGAATTAAACATGGAAATATGGAATTTAGGTTGAAATAAGATGTGTGGAATGAGAAAGCATGAAGAAAACAATTTTAGGGGGATGAACATATACATGGCCGAATGGTGTCCTAGAGAAAATAATGTGGATTAATGAAGTTTTAATGAATTTTAAGTAAGAACATGAAAATAGAATTAAAATAAGGCTTGTAGGCATTTATTGAGAATTTTTGATAATTAATTGAATATATTATAGTTTATACAAGCATTATGTACATGTTGATAAAAATTAAATATATATGTTTTAAGTGAAATAATGGTGTAATTAGGTAATTTATATAAAAAAAATCAAATATATATAAATTGATTATATGGAACTTAAATGAACTAACATTAAATGAACAATATTAGAATTAAGATAAAGAAATTAGAGATTTAAGATAAATTTTAGGAAATTTATTTGGACATGTTATGTCATGAACATAATTAAGTAAATATGAAAGATAAATAAAATGTGATAGATATACATAGCTATGACGTAATATGGAGGAAATTAATATGAAACATAATGTGTGATAATGCAAAAAGGGAACAATATTGGTAAAAATAATGGATGTGACTGAATGGTACCTGAGATCGAAATAAAAAAATGTATTGTGAGTGGTGCTATACGAATATGCTATTAATATGAATATGTGATATGAATTGTGTTAAGTAAATGTGAGCTATGAATAAGTATGAAAATGCAAGTGGTATGAGATAGAATATGATATTGAGTTGTTATCATGGTATGAATGAAAGATATGGAAATAATGAACATGTATATGAAAATTTGATAATATGGAATAAATATTGCCCTTAGTATACCGATAGTGAAATCAGGAATATAGGATATAAATGGCTAGTCATAGAGATGATATGGTATACCGTGGTAGCGAGTCATGGGGACTCACACTCGTAGGCCAATAGCGGTCTAAAAATGTCACATGTCATGTGAGAATTTATAAGGATTTCATGGAATTCGTTGAAGCGCAATCTGGCCCCCAAGTGGTCACTTTGATACTAGCGAAGCACAATCTGGCCCTCAAATGGTCACTTCGGTAGATTTAGGGTTTTGGTGCCCTGTCCCGTATTTCTAGTCCTAAGATTTCTACTAGATATTACTAAGGAAAAAATGGTAAAAATAGGATTAAATGAGTAAACATAGATTAAATGTAAAGCAAATGAGATGATATGGCAATTATGAAAGGAATTGGAAAGTAAAAAAGAGTGAATGGTAATTGTAACACCCTTATAATGCTGTACTTTATGTATGTTAATAGATAATGTACCAAAGAACAGTCGCTTCTATCAAATATTCAAAGTACAGTAAATTATTTTTTTTTTCAAATATTCAATCACACTAAAATAAACCATTCATATGAAAATCAGTTCATATACCTTACACTATACATATATGTCCCTAAGAGATCCGTACAAACAGATTTCAATCTTGGTCCATCGATCGTATACATGCCATACCTACGCTACCGTCCTTGCTAACTGTTGCTTCTTTGAAATCAGTAGTCGCCCTTCTGCCACTTTACGCTTCCTATTTCTCATAACCTGCACGCAGTTACAAAATTATGTGCTGAGCATTAAAAATGCTCAGTGGTGGATACATATCCTAAGCTTTCCAAATTGCACAAACATGCATGCATACATACACACATGCATTCCTATTTATTTCACAGTTATCGATCTTCCTAATACCTTTATTTAATTCATATTCTATTTTAACATTCTATTATAATTATTTCTATAATCAGTGATTATTTTATCTATTTGTATGATCCTGTTTATCTCTTTGACCATATTTGAAACAGTCGTTTCAATTATTGACATTATCACTATTGTCTTTATTATCGATTATATCAAAACTAACACCATCATGTTCATTCTTTCAATTCTATTAATAACATTATTAGTATTAATATCCTTGCTCAATACTACTATCACTATTGTTTTCATTGAATCTTTTAATTTAATTTACTATTCAATCTAAATACTATCCTATACGATACTTAACTTTTATTTTAGCACTAGCTTTATACTCACATTCTTTCCATTTCCATTTTCCTCTTTTTAGTTCTATACATTAGTTTTTATCGGTATTTACTGAAATGCTTACATTAACCTTTATTTCCTTTCTATTAACACTTTATTCTAATCTTTTAGTATTAGTACTTTATCCGACTATAGTAGTACTAATTCTATTATTGTCCATTATTAGTATTATCATTATTTTTGTTATTATATTGATACAATTGCAATTCTTAGTGACACTCATTTTATCATTATCATTATTTTATCTATTATTCATTTAACCCCCATTATTAATATTAACATAATTAGTTTACAATTTCATTCTTCCTTTACTTATTTTTCTTATTGTTAACTACTATTCACTTTCACTTTACCTTCTACATATAAAATATCCCTAAGTTTCTATTTGCTAAATGATACACACAAATACATACATACATTTAAATATGTGTGATCCATAAATAGTTTTATTATTTCATTTAGCATACTCTTAATTATTTACTATTTATCTTCATTCAATTAACCCCCATACAATTTACATAATTTATACCCTACATTAATTTGCTCATATTATTATTATTATTATTATTATTATTATTATTATTATTATTATTATTATTATTATTATTATTATTATTATTATTATTATTATTATTATTATCATTATTATTGTTGTTGTTGTTTATCACTTTATTCATCTACTAGAATTCCTATGTCAGCTAAATTAATTAATCCACCTTTCTCGTCTATTTTTTTTACATTTTAACTCTTTAATCCGCATCATTATTGTCAAATTTCAATTTAGCCCCTTAACGTTACTCAATTTACAGTTTTACCCTTTGCTTTACCTATAATTGCAATTGTGCCATTATTTACCTATTCTTAATATCTAACCTACAATTTGACTGATAAACTTCTTATTAGTCCCTAATTATTGTTCTTGTACCGATTAACTCTTTTCATCGTTATTCTAACATTATTCATTCAATATTTTACTTTTTTTTAATTACACTATTCATTCTAATACTATTAGCAATTTACAAGTTATTCATTAAATAAACACTATTATCGCGCATTTACAGTCCCATCCTTACTCTTTCACTAAATTAACCCATCGACAAATAAATTATCTTATGATCAATTCAATTCATTAGTAACCTTATTTATTCTTTAAATTATCTATTACCACTTAGTTTCACAATTAATTCTTATACTTTCATTTCATTTATATTCGAACCCTTACTTAACTCAATTGTCATAATTTTGCTCTCTAATTTTTACACTTCCACTAATTTACAACATTGTCTTTCAATCCTATTTATTTACAATACTGTCACTAATTAATTCTATCTTCACCATAATTTCATTATTTTGACATACAATTTACTCTTTAACCCTTAAAATATCATTTTTACGCCAAATTACATTTTTGGTCAAAGCAATGGTCAATTTACTCATTTTTATTAATTTCTTTCATATTTCCTCTTATTTACCTTGTTAATTCTTAAGTTTACACTTTTACTACTTTAAAATCCATTTTTACACTTTTGCCCCTAGTATCAATCCAGTAGAAATCTCTGAACTAGATACATGGGACGTGGACCCCACAAATCCACTACACTAATGAGTGATCCCAAAGGAGTCGCTCAACACTGTCATTGCATTCATTATTCACTTTGCACTATACACTTTTTCACTTTTACACTTTAGTAGACCGTCATTGGCCTACATAAGCGAGTCGTCATGACTCGTATCGCGGTGTGGAATCCCTATGGCTAGCCAAGTATATTTCAAACTAGATATGGCTACCAGAGCACTACTAAGGGCAATAACATTATTCATTCAATCCAATTTCTATGAAATACTTAACATAAATCTTTATTCACATTATTAACCTTCAAGATACACTATATGGCCAACATAACATGACCATTTTCAATTCGTTCTTTTTCCTCAAATCAATTCCAATTCACTTCTTTTTCAATTCCAATATCAATTATGCCATGAAATAAATTAAGCACAACTCATTTTATACTTTTCACTCTAAACATAATACAATTACCAAATTGACAATATTCAATTTAATTTCAATAATTATCAAATAATTAATATACACTCAATTTCTATCATTTATTCATTTTGTACCTTTATTCTTTATAAATAATCAAAATATACTGTAATTCAACCATACACACCATTCGGCCCAACCATCATATTTTCATTAAATTTTATCCTTTATTTATTTATCATTAATTAAACTAGATTACACTTTAATTAACATATTTATACTATTAATTTGCATTAAATCACTAAATATACCTAGATATACCCTAATATACCATTTGGCCTCCATTATGTCCATGGCATACACTTTATTTCTTTTTGTTTTTAAGCATTCAAATTTTTATTTTAACATCCTTAAACATACTTATAGGGTTTATATCAATTTAACATGCATTTATTGTAACACACCGAATATACCCTAGTCGGATTAGGGTAAGTTTAGGGTGTAACGGAAACCGAATATGCTAGAAATAGGGACGGAAGTGTCCAAAGGGACACAACCGTCATAAATTTGAAAGTTTCGGCAAGTTTCGGTAAATTGGACAGTTATATCATCGTGCCTTAAACGACATAAAAAGAATGATTTTGGTGATTAAAAATGTATATGTGGATGATGGAAATGATTAATTGCAGCGAAGGATGTGACCGGTTTTATTGGAGTAAGGTAAGGGTATTTCGGTCATTTTGTAATTAAGGATTAAATTGATTGAATTAATTAATTAAGTGGGTCAATGTATGAAATATAAAAGTGTTATGCCAATGGAAGAAAAGGAGGCAAGTTAAGGGGTTAAAAGACAAACTTGGCATAAATATCTTCTTGGGACCAATAGTGTGGTGACATGTGGCACTTGAGATAAGGATTGAACTAATTGGCTAAATTAAACCATTTTGACTTCATTTAGGCCACTTTTGACCGGCCTTAAGGATAAAAAAGAAGGGAGCAGCCATTCATCTTCAAAATTTCTGCTCTCTCCCTCTTTTGCTTATGCTCCCCATATGGGTGTTTAGAAATTCAAGTGCCTAAATCAAGTTAAAAAGGTAAGTTGTGTAATTGCATCTCTTCTTCTTGTCTAATTGTGAGTTTAAAATTTATATGGAAATTATGGTTAGTAGGTATGCTAACATGTAATTTTGCGGGTTTTGATGAGGAAATTTGATGATCGTGATCATGAAAGAGTATGGGAGTAGAAGAGTGCAACCAATTGAACAAAAAGGAGCAAAGGAAATGAGGTTTGGAAACTAGTTTGATTTGATGTGTTTTGATGATAAATAATATGATTTGAGATATATTTGAATGATATGTGTTGAATCTATGACGATGATAGTGAGTGTTGGCTTTAGATTGTTAAAATTGTGCATGTGAGTAAGATTTGATGAAAACTGTGTTAGGAAATACTTGACCCTTCTTCGGTTATTAGGCTTTATCTGGAGTTTTAGAACTCCAAATGATATGAGACCAGTACCGTTTGAAAGCTAAGACATATTCCTACAAATGTCTTAGAAATAGGCTTGAGAAAATTTAGCTCTAAGTGTCCAAAAATTCGTCATGAAGTAGAGCTATCTTCTCTGGCCGGGTTCAGGGGAGCAGTATAGATTGTTTGGATCATATCTGGAGATTTAGGTGTCCAAATGATCTAAAATTTGTTCTATGTGAAATCTAACATCCTAAGGAACATTGTTTAAGAAGGATATTTGTCCTAAAAATGAAGTTTCAAGGTCGGTGTAGGCTGTTGAAGTTTGTAGTGGAATGCAGTCCTGACTTTGTGCTTCTGTTTTGCTATTTTTAGGTGTGTCACAGTAACAACCAAATTGGTTACCACCATGACCAATGCCTAGAGAAGGCAGAATGCTTAATTTTGGACCTCACGGTCACAACCAAGTGGTTACCACCGTGACCCTCCCCTGTTTTGCATATTTTGGGTGTTTTTCCTCCTCAAACGCACCCAAACTTCACCGGAACTTTTTGGAACTTCTCCAACGCATTTTAGACTTTTATAAAGCATAATTAAATAGTTACAACTTAGGAATACAAATGACTAGGGTTTTGAATAAGAATTTAGACTAAGATATTTAAAGGTTTAATGAGTCGAACACTTTCGAATTTGTCCAACATTGACATAATTATAGTATTTTAGGAGATTTAAAGCGAAATTTTACAATCTGTACTTTGAACTTGTAGAACTACGGGGTTCTGATTCCCAATTCTTTGGGATACGTAGGAAGCTTGGAATGTCCTTCCAAGTCCGAAATAAAGCACAGAAATTTCTTTGAACAAAAAGATAATGTGTCAGCTGAACTCGGTTAATGTCTTGGTGCTTGTTAGAAATAAATGTGGCATGTATGAGAAGATTTATAAATGTTATTGAGCTATTAATGATTTAAGTCTCGTGTAGGCTTAATTACGGTTTAAAATTGGTATATGACATTAAGTTTAAAGTAAATGATTGTTTTAGGCGTGTCATAAACTGAAAATGAAATGACTCTTTCGTATCTCAAATGGTATTTATATGACTGTCTAAATAATAAATGATTCTTAATAATTTGAATAGTCTGAGACACTTATGTTGAAGTTCTCGATTTTAATGCATGATGCTGGGAGAATAATGTTTATGAAATTATTTGGGGACATTATAAGAATAAATATGTTTTTATGTAAAGTTCATTTAATTAAGAATAACAAGAGTGGGATGCTTGACTCTGTAACGAGCGTGACGGGTGTTGCGAGCGCGATCGAAGCCATTTAGTTTTCTGTCGCGAGCGCGACTCTTCCCTATGTTATAAATGCATGTTGTTGAGCTTTTGAACATGAGTTTTGACTTGTGATTTACATATGACATATTGTTTCATTTAGGATATAATATACCATGTAAGCTACAGTTGAAATAAATTGTAAGCAAGTATTAAAATGTAAAATGTGATTTTAATTAAAGCTTATAATTTGATATATTTTATATGAGTCAATGATTTATTTTATGAACGAATGATGCGTAGGATTGGTAGATGACTATAATAAGTGTATGTATTTATGAAAAGTATTAAAATATAACATGTACGTTATTAAAAGAAACAAATATATGTTAGCCTGCATTAGTCGAGTCGTGGATAGTTAGGCATGCCTAATAGAGTTAGTTTTGCTGTAGCCAGTGTATTGATTTGGACCCTGATCAGGTCCCCCGACTGGATCTTCGTGATCCTTCTGTCTTGGATCTTATTTAAGATCCCATGCGAAAATGATTTTTGAAACAAAAGAAAAGATTATTTTGATATCTTCGGATATCCAGTGTTATGAAAGCATTATTGATACCCTCGGCTATCCATGCGTACTCGTTATCCACCCCTTTGACTTAGCAGGCATTAAATGAACAAGAATATGTGAATCATACAATAAGTTATGAATTGATGAATACATATGTGAAGACTTATATGAAAGTATATATTTTGTTATTACAATATAAATGCCTTGTTGATTGAATAATTATATATTAAGGCATCTGTTAAGCAAGATGTGTGAAATGAATTTTTAAAACTGAAAGGGATGTGAATAAGTGCACAAAGTGACATGCATAAGATGTGAAAAAGGTGTGTTATTGTATAATTGATTTGTTAACGTTGATATGCACAGTAAGTGGCTATTTTGATATTCTCCTTGAAAGTATCTAACTTGTTATTATTGTTATGAATATATTTTCTATATTATGCTTTTCTTTGAACTTACTCGACTGCCATTCTTAGTGGTCGTCCATATTTATATGTTTCCCACTAAGCTTTATGCTTAGCACGGATTTTCTTTCAATCCGTGTAGGTACTATGAATCGGATCATTCGAGGGTTTTCCGCAGCAGTCCAGGCCAATGCAAGAATTATGAAGAGGTTTTAGGATAGGATTTGTATAGTCTTCAGAATGTATGCAAGATTTGTAATTTTAAATTATAAGTTTTGTAAAAGTGATATTGGTTATGTAAAAGATCTACCTATAGCAAATTCTGAAGAAGTTTATTTTATAATGTGAATGTATAATGAATTTATAGTTAACTATAATATGTTTTTGAAAATAAAAGAAATTTTATAACTCATATTTTAGCTTAAAGGTTTATAAGTTTTACATGTTTGATCGGCAATGCCCCTTGACTATCATTGTGAACCACCGGTTCACGGTATGGTTTACTACGTACGGGTAAGGGGTGTTACATTTAGTGGTATCAGAGCATAGGTTTAGTCGGTTTTGGACAACTAGAATTTAGAGTTCAGTCTGTATAGTTTTTGCATTGGCCAATGTGGAGGTCTTAATTTTGTATAAGTGTTACGGTAGGAATGGATAGATGTAGATGATATCAGCAACGAGACAGTTAAATGTGATATGTGATATGTGATATGTGATAAGTTATGATCAGTCCATTGTGAATCCGTTTCCTGCTATTAAGGTATTGGCTGTAGCTGTAAAGATTCTAATTACAGACTGGGTGTAGTACAATATGAGTTATGTATAGGTTTTCCCTGAGGGGAAATCTGGAATAAAGGACTAGACAGTGCTGGATTTTCTATAATTGGAAGTATTTCGAGGATTGTGACACTATGTACACTTGTCAGCTACTTTACCGATGAGAGCAATTATTTGAATGTGATCATGAGGGATTGGGCAACTGTAGACACCGAGTCCTGAGTCAGCCTAGATCGAAGTTACCCAATGATGATAATTGCCTTCACAGGCTTAAAAGGTAAAAAGTGATGGTTTTCTCGTCAAATTTGCATTTTAGAGTGAAAAATTAGAAAATAATAAAAAATATTTAAAAAATTAATTTTGAAAAATGGGGGCTTAAAATTATGGTGTTTTTAGTCAATTTAAAATTTAAAAAAAATAGGAAAAAATAAAAAAAAATAAAAAAAGTTTCGGACCGCGAGTGTCGGGCGCAGCAGCGCGCAGGCGCGCTGGCGCCTAGCACGCAGACGCCCAGGCGCCCAGCGCGCTGGGCGCGATTTGGCGACGCGCAGCGTCGCCAATGCCGCGCGTCGCTAAAGAGCGACGCGCAGCGCTGCGCGCCGCACCATGCGCCTCGGCTCGCGGATTTCGCGCGCCTCGCCGCGTGAGTCCCCGTCGCTCTATAGCGACGGGCGGTGTCCCTCTATAGCGACGGGCTTCCTGGCCGTCGGTATAGGGTCTGATACCTATTTCCCTCTTTTCAGCCTTTTTTTCGATTTTTTCACCCAAAAAATCTGTTTTTTATCCCATTTTTTTGGGGTTTTTGACTTCAAATTAAATTCTAAAATACTTTTTTAGGTAATTAAATAATAAAACTTGATTTTATCATTAAAAATAAAATAATTTTGTGTTAAAATAGGTTTTTTTCCTTAATTAAATTAGGCCAACCTATTTTATCCTATAAAGAGTTTATGATGAAATCAAAGGGGCCTCCTCCACATTTTTTAGACCTAATTTTCTAGAATTCTTCTTCTTCTATTTTCTCTTCAAAATTTCAGATTTCTCTTTTTAATTAATAAGGTTTAATTGAAATTGAAAGATCAATTTTCAATTGTTAATTATTCCAATTAATTTCTTTGTTTTTCCTCCATAAACACAAGAAATTAATCATCATTTTGACATCAATTTCTTTTTAATCTTAAGCATACAAATCAATTCCTTTATTTTTCTCCATAAACAAAGAGAATTAATTTTATTGCTAAATTATTTTTTCAAGCAATTTTCCGGAAAATCATCACTTTTCCTTCATCAAATCCAATATTCTGAGGGTAAATATTCTTGGCTCCATTTCTATTTTATTTTATTTTATTTTATTTATTCATATATATTTTATTGTTTTTATTGATTTATTTATTGTTTTCATCTATTCATTTGTTGTATTGATCTTATATTCGTTCTATTTAATTGTTTATATATGATTTGATCTTTATTCATGTGAATATTGTTTTCTTTTAATTCCTAACATGTAAATAATTTATTTTGATTCCTCATTATTTTTAACATGCAAATAATTAATTAATTTAAATTAATCTTTTTGCCATGTAAATAGTTTGTATTAATTATGAACACATCAATTAACCTTGTTATATATCATTATTATTTTCATCATTCCTTTGTTTACTAATTTTTATCATTGTTACATGATTTCATTATCATTTGTTTATTTATTCATTCATTATTTTTCACTTATCATCATTATTTTCATCATGTGTATATTTTCATGTACTAATTAATTAACATGTTTTATTTTATTTTCATCACATCATTTAATCATTTATCACATATAATCCATGTTTCTCATTTTATTTTGGTTTGCTAATATTTTTGATTCCATTATCATTCTTTTCATATCATCTTATTTTATTTTAATTTGTTATTCATTATTTTGTATGTTTAATTGATTTAATTACTAACATTATTTTATTTGTATTTTGTTTTTATGTCTAAACTCATTTTTCGCTTGGGCATTTTTGCGAGCACATCGGGAGGTCCAAAAAGGCTCATTTGGTTCATATATTTATTTTCTTTATTTGTAATATTTTATTTAATTTTTCCATATAATTTTCTTGTAAAATTATTTATTTAGGCTCACTAGAAAGAAAATCACAAAAACATTTTTATTAATTAACTTGACATTTTTTTTTCTAAATAAAAGGGGACCAATGTCTTAGTTTTTCATACCCAAATAAATCATCACATCAAAACTGTTTCATAATAAATATGCATGCGAGGACCAAAGTCCTCAAAATAAGCAATACCCCGATTCGTGTATGTATCGCACATTTATAAAGGGAGTTGTATTCTGCTCCTTGTATTATTGTAATTTACCGCCTTTTGATATTTACTTGCTCATTTACGGCTTTCCAAATATGAGTAAATGCGCCTTTAATCAATCGCATCGTGTGGAGAGAGAGCGAATCAATGATATTTAAAATTTGATCATAAAATAATCGAGGTAGAAATAGATGAGAAATCCCGGACCCAGCTCTGGTCTTTGGGCTCAAAGAGGCTAGAGGTCTACCCTCCAAGACACCTTTTTGTGCCACGAGACTTTAGCGCTAATCCTAGGCTCCTTAGGGCGAGAGGTTTACCTTCCAAGACCCCTCTAGCTGGCCCAAAATGGATACCAAGCGCAGTCTTAGGCTCTCCGAGGCGAGAGTAACTTTCCCAATATTTTATTGGGTGGCGACTCCATGATACCTCCTTGTTGCCCAACATAGACGCACTTGCGATTTATCGCAAGCTGTCAACAGACCCACAAATGCCCCGATCGCCCACGTGCGGGCGGTCGAGCGGGCGGCCGCGGGGGATCCGGCGCTCGTCACAGCAACTTGCATTGCCATTATCTGAACTGCATTAATACATTGCATCATTCTGCATACATAAATCACTCAGCATTCATTACATTTACCTCTGTTGCTCCTTCTTAGTGACCATCAAAATGTGCATTTGCCTCAAGTAATAGGAAGCTGACAGAATGTACATTGAGTGCAATAAAGTTGAGTGAGTGTAATAAGGAATTAGTTCTTCAAAAAAAAAATCAAAAATTTAAGTAAGCATTGAAAAGCTGTATAAATCATACTATGTAACAGGAAGTAATAAGATGGGTTATGTGAGAAGCAAAGTGTAAATATTATATGATAGTATAATGTAAGTGTGTGAGGGTGTTAATGATAAAGATTTTGATATTCAGAAATCGGATATAAGTGAATTTCGAGGACGAAATTCTTTTAAGGAGGGTAGATTTGTAACACCCCAAAGATACCCTAGTCGGATTAGGGTAAGTTTAGGGTGTAACGGAAACCGAATATGCTAGAGATAGGGACGGAAGTGTCCAAAAGGGACACAACCGTCATTAATTTGAAAGTTTCGGCAAGTTTTGGTAAATTGGACAGTTATATCGTCGTGCCTTAAATGACATAAAAAGAATTATTTTGGTGATTAAAAATGTATATGTGGATGATGGAAATGATTAATTGCAGCGAAGGATGTGACCGGTTTTATTTGAGTAAGGTAAGGGTAATTCGGTCATTTTGTAATTAAGGATTAAATTGATTGAATTAATTAATTAAGTGGGTCAATGTATAAAATATAAGTTAAGGGGTTAAAAGACAAACTTGGCATAAATATCTTCTTGGGACCAATAGTGTGGTGACATGTGGCACTTGAGATAAGGATTGAACTAATTGCCTAAATTAAACCATTTTGACTTCATTTAGGCCACTTTTGGCCGGCCTTAAGGAAAAAAAAGAAGGGAGCAGCCGTTCATCTTCAAAATTTCTTCTCTCTCCCTCTTTTGCTTATGCTCCCCACATGGGTGTTTTGAAATTCAAGTGCCTAAATCAAGTTAAAAAGGTACGTTGTGTAATTGTATCTCTTCTTCTTCTCTAATTGTGAGATTTAAAATTTATATGGAAATTATGGTTAGTAGGTATGCTAACATGTAATTTTGTGGGTTTTGATGAGGAAATTTGATGATTGTGATCATGAAAGAGTATGGGAGTAGAAGAGTGCAACCAATTGAACAAAAAGGAGCAAAGGAAATGAGGTTTGGAAACTGGTTTTATTTGATGTGTTTTGATGATAAATAATATTATTTGAGATATATTTGAATGATATGTGTTGAATCTATGATGATGATAGTGAGTGTTGGCTTTAGATTGTTAAAATTGTGCATGTGAGTAGGATTTGATGAAAACTGTGTTAGGAAATTCTTGACCCTTCTTCGGTTATTAGGCTTTATCTAGAGTTTTAGAACTCCAAATGATATACGACAAGTACCTTTTGAAATCTAAGACATATTTCTACAAATGTCTTAGAAATAGGCTTGAGCAAATTTTAGCTCTAAGTGTCCCAAAGGTGGTCGTGAAATAGAGCTATCTTCTGTGGCCGGGTTTAGGGGAGCAGCATAGATTGTTTTGATCATATCTGGAGATTTAGGTGTCCAAATGATATGAAATTTGTTCTATATGAAAGCTAACATCCTAAGGAGAATTGTTTAAGAAGGATACTTGGCCTAAAAATGACGTTTAGAGGTCAGCGTAGGCTGTTGAAGTTTGAAGTGGAAAGCAGTCCTGACTCTGTGCTTCTGTTTTGCTATTTTTAGGTATGTCACGGTGACAACCAAATTGGTTACCACCGTAACCAATGCCCAAAGAAGGCAGAATGCTTAATTTTGGACCTCATGGTCACAACCAAGTGGGTGCCACCGTGACCCTCCCCTATTTTGCATATTTTGGGTGTTTTTCCTCCTCAAACGCACCCGAACTTCACCGGAACTTTTTGGAACTTATCCAACGCATGTTTAGACTTTTATAAAGCATAATTAAATAGTTACAACTTAGAAATTCAAATGAATAGGGTTTTGAATAAGAATTTAGACTAAAATATTTAAAGGATTAATGAGTCGAACACTTTCGAATTCGTCCAACATTGACATAATTATAGTATATTAGGAGATTTGAAGCGAAATTTTACAATCTATACTTTGAACTTGTAGAACTACGGGGTTCGGATTGCCAATTCTTTGGGATACGTAGGAAGCTTGGAATATCCTTCGAAGTCCGAACCAAAACATAGAAATTTCTTCGGACATAAAAGATAATGTGTCAACTGAACTCGGTTAATGTCTTGGTGCTTGTTAGAAATAAATGTGGCGTGTATGAGAAGATTTATAAATGTTATTGAGCTATTAATGATTTAAGTCTCGTGTAGTATTAATTACGGTTTAAAATTGGTATATGACATTAAGTTTGAAGTAAATGATTGTTTTAGGCGCGTCATAAACTGAAAATGAAATGAATCTTTCGTATCTCAAATGGTATTTATATGACTGTCTAAATAATGAATGATTCTTAATAATTTGAATAGTCTGAGACACTTATGTTGAAGTTCTCGATTTTAATGCATGATGTTGGGAGAGTAATGTTTATTAAATTATTTGGGGACATTATAAGAATAAATATGTTTTTATGTAAAGTTCATTTAATTAAGAATAACAAGAGTGGGATGCTTGACTCTATAACGAGCGCAACGGGTGTCGCGAGCGCGACAGAAACCATTTAATTTTCTGTCGCGATCGCGACTACGGTCATGAGCGCGACTCTTCCCTATGTTTTAAATGCATGTTGTTAAGCTTTTGAACATGATTTTTGACTTGTGATTTACATATGACATATTGTTTCATTTAGGATATAATATACCATGTAAGCTACAGTTGAAATAAATTGTAAGCAAGTATTAAAATGTAAAATGTGATTGTAATTAAAGCTTATAGTTTGATATATTTTATATGAGTCAATGCTTTAGTTTATGAACGAATGATGCGTAGGATTGGTAGATGACTATAATAAGTGTTTGTATTTATGAAAAGTATTAAAATATAACATATACATTATTAAAAGAAACAAATATATGTTAGCCTGCATTAGTCGAGTCATGGATAGTTAGGCATGCCTAATAGAGTTAGTGTTGCTACAGCCAGTGTATTGATTTGGACCATGATCAGGTCCCCCGACTGGATCTTCGTGATCCCTCTGTCTTGGATCTTATTTAAGATCCCACGCGAAAATGATTTTTGAAACAAAAGAAAAGATTATTTTGATATCTTCGGATATCCAGTGTTATGAAAGCATTATTGATACCCTCGGGTATCCACGCGTACTCGGTATCCACCCCTTTGATTTAGCAGGCATTAAATGAACAAGAATATGTGAATCATACAATAAGTTATGAATTGATGAATACATATGTGAAGACTTGTATGAAAGTATGTATTTTGTTATTGCAATCTAAATGCCTTGTTGATTGAATAATTATATATTAAGGCATCTGTTAAGCAAGATGTGTGAAATGAATTTTTGAAACTGAAAGGGATGTGAATAAGTGCACAAAGTGACATGCATAAGATGTGAAAAAGGTGCGTTATTGTATAATTGATTTGTTAACGTTGATATGCACAGTAAGTGGCTATTTTGATATTCTCCTTGAAAGTATCTAACTTGTTATTATTGTTATGAATATATTTTCTATATTATGCTTTTCTTTGAACTTACTCGACTGCCATTCTTAGTGATCGTCCATATTTATATGTTTCCCACTAAGCTTTATGCTTAGCACGGATTTTCTTTCAATCTGTGTAGGTACTATGAATCGGATCGTTCGAGGGTTTTCCGCAGCAGTCCAGACCAATACAAGAACTATGAAGAGGTTTTAGGATAGGATTTGTATAGTCATCAGAATGTATGCAAGATTTGTAATTTTAAATTATAAGTTTTGTAAAAGTGATATTGGTTATGTAAAAGATCTACCTATAGCAAATTCTGAAGAAGTTTATTTTATAATGTGAATGTATAATGAATTTATAGTTAACTATAATGTGTTTTTGAAAATAAAAGAAATTTTATAACTCATATTTTAGCTTAAAGGTTTATAAGTTTTACAGGTTTGATCGGCAATGCCCCTTGACCGTCATCGTGAACCACCGGTTCACGGTATAGTTTACTACGTACGGGTAAGGGGTGTTACATTTATCATACACGTACCATATAAACATAAAAAAAAAAATCATACATACTTAATGGGAAGAATGGGATATTGTATCCACTAACCTCCTTTCCTTGTTCTCCACTCCTTAATCTTCCTTTTCTAGCCTTAACTCCTTGAAATACCATCATCTCCTCATCCTTCCATAAGTGGCAGAATTTCCTCACCAAAGAAACCATAAACAATTCACTTATTTTCTTCAATATACCAACATAAACATCATCTACATACCGTAAAATATCTATTTGAACCATTAAATTAAATTATGGAACCCTAAATCACTTACCTCATTTTTTAGACATAACCTTTATCTCTTGCTTTTTCCCACTTCTTTCACTTCAAATGAACTTTTGAGATCATTTCCAATGAAAAGAGAAGTTGAATTTTACTAGAAAGGCTTTAATTTAGTGAGAAATTTAGGAGAGAGATGAAGAAAACATAGAGAGATAGAGGAAGAGTTAGGTCAGCCATGGAGGGTGGGAGAAAGGGGTGGAGAATTCTAGAGAGAGGTAGATTTCTTTACCGTTTATAGGTCCTTTTCATGGACCCTTCTAGTGTGTTCGATATAGGTCAACCCAAATATAAGCCCAAATGCATTTATTCACCCATTTTCTCACTCTAATTTATTTCTCCCACTTTTCAAGCTCAATTTCTTTCAAAATCAATTCCATATTTCTCAAAATATATTTATTAGACTCCATGAGTATTTTTGGCTCAATCGGAGACCGTTTCCCGATTCGCTAATTATTTACCTGTTCGATAGCCGAATTTTTAGTCTCACCAAAAATTTAGTTTTTCAAAACCATTAGATTCTACTCATTTATACGAGCGCGTCCATATTTTTGAAATATTTTTTTGAGGTTCGTAACTTAAGATATATATGGTCCTGTCAAACTTGGTCAAAACTGGTCAAATCGAGTTGATTTTTGCCCATCAAAGTTGACCGACGGCCGTCCCTCACTAGGGACGCCTATTCCTCGACCCCGAATGCCCAAAATCAAATTTTTTCACTTATTTTTGCATTTTTAAGGCCTATTTGACCTCTGTTTGATCCCAAATTTTATATTCGGGCTCCCGTTGACATACTCTATCCAATAGTTCAATAAAATATTTTTTGATTCCGAGAGGTACTATTCAGCCCACTGTCACTATTTTCGGCTCGAAAATCACTATTCATTAAAATTTTGATTTTGGGCCATTACAGTAATTATGAATGAAATAGGCTTAAAAGGAATAATATGGGTAAATTAGATAATTAAATTGGTTTAAAATAGAATAAAGGTGTTGAACGTAAGGATTAAAGATGAATAATCTATAGATTTGATTTATAAGGACAAAAAGGTAATTTAAACGTAGAAAGGGTAATTTATATATAAAAAGAGGGACTTTTTATGATTAATGCATTTTGGAAAAATAATTGGGTTTTTGGGGTGTTTTGGCAAGTATTTTGAGAGATGGTGTGTTTAATTCATTTCTGCAACTGCATATTGCAAAAATTGAATGGCCAGCGTTCGCACGAATTTTAAGACTCATAGGGAAGTCAGGCATCGATTTACGTGACATGCAAACTAAAGGGAGCAGGGTGGTCAGAAGACTACCCATTTCCGTAGCTGACCGTTGCGGAAATGGGTGTGTCCTGACACCCAACACCAATCCTTGCCCTCCCCCATCCCCGTATAAATTCCCTTCCACACTTCAATCCTAATTTTACCGAGTAAGTGGAAATATTTTTGCTTTTTTGTTCTTAAATTTTCATTCATTCCTTCCTTTCCAAGTCAAGTGAAAAAAGTGAATTGTTTATTTTGAAGTTGTTGTAAAGTTTTTATTTGAGTTATAAAGAATAGCGTTTTAAAGGGTATTTTCAAAGCCATTTGTGGTATTTAAAATAGCCATTATTATATATATCTTGATTAATTTTATTTATTTAACAAGTTTTATAATAAATTTATTGTAAAGTTGTAGATATTAATTGTTTGAAATTTCGGTGACTTGAAAATAGTAAGGTAAGTTTTTAATTGCAATTTTTACATAAACATTCAATATTTATTATTTATATATAATATAATATAGAAAGTAATATGAAATATTACAATAATAATTTTAATTACTAAAACTATCATATGAATAAAAAAATATAAGTTACATTTATATTTATAGAGAAAAATTAAAAAAAAATATAAGTTAGATTCATATTTATATTTACATAAGTATAAGTGATTTTATTTATTGTTTGTTATTATATTGAAATTAGGTTATTTAAAACATGGATCGCTTTCAGAATCAACAATACATAAATCCAGGACTAATAGTATATGATCTTTTAACATTGAAAGGAAAACATTGAGCAGAAGCAATGTGGTGCAACAATGTAATTATATTTTAACCATTTATTTAATATTTATTTATTTATACGCGACTAGATATTGATAGATGGCAAATAAAAATACATTAGTATGATAGTTATTTTATATTTGTCAGGTTTCAAATAACATATTATTTACTCAGAGAGCCAGTGTAGAGGCTCACTATGTTGGTATAGATCAGAGAATTATACCATATTTAAGGTTGGCAGGGTTTTATGAAGTGTCTCAAATTGGTGCAATGCATGTAGATGCCAATTTGATCACTTCACTTGTAGAGAGATAGAGGCCGGAGACGCACACTTTTCACCTCCCGGTTGGTGAAACTAGCATCACACTGCAAGACATAGAGATGCTGACTAGTTTACCCATTGACGGGAGTCCGATAATTGGTCATTTGCAATACAATTTGGAAATTATCTGTAATCAGCTTTTAGGACAAATGCACCTGAAAATGTGATAAAAGGGCACTCAATTAAAATGACTTGGTTGTTAAATATTTTAAATTCCTTACCTGCTGATGCTACTGATAACCAAATTCAGTGCTCAACTCGCGCATGGTTATTGCGTTGTATCGGTGGGTTGTTGTGTCCTTCCCAATCGAATAATTATATCCATTTCATGTGGCTTCCCCTACCACAGAATTTAAAAGAAGTTGGAAGTTATAGTTGGGGGTCCGCTTGCTTGGCTTGGCTATATAGGGAGCTTTGTCATGCTACACGTCTTAATGCTTACGGGGTTGGTGGTTATCAAAAATTATTACAGATGTGGGGTTGGGAAAGACTTCCTAAATTTCAACCCCCTTTTATAGATGGATTTGTGCTAGATCAGAGTCGGCCGTATGGATATAGGTAATTTTGATTTATTTATTTATCTATTTATTTATTTATTATCAGGTTGAGATATTATGTTAACATGATGAATTATTATATATTAGGTGGCGATCTCCTATCATTTTAACTAATAATAATAGTAAAGATGTACATGCGTGCCGAGTAGATTTAGATATCCATCATGATGCTGAGGTAATTATTTGTATGTACTATTTAATTATAACAATTATTATGCATAGTGAGTAGATTTTGACCATAATGTTTTATTTTTAATTAGATGGATTGGCAACCGTACAGAGGTGTGATGCATATATTGCCGTCTTTCTGTACAAATGGACAAAGCATTTGGAGAGCAGAGTTACCTTTAATATGTTTTTATATAATTGAGTGGCACCAACCCGATCGTTGTCTTCGGCAATTTGAAATGGACCAATGCATTCCGAGTCCACCGTTGACTGATGATAGAATGCATTCAGTCTATTTGAGGGAAAATTATGACAAAAATTAGGAAATTACTTTTTCTGATTTGAGGGGAAATTACTTTTTCACACACGATTTGACCTCATCCTTACTATTGAAAACCAAACCTATTGATAACTCAGAGGTACCATCCCAAGTGCCAAATTTCTCAACTTCAGACCCACTAACTTGAGATGCATCAAAGTCAATGGTGGTATAGTGTTCCGATGGAAAGTTAAAGATCACCTCGTTTGACTCCCCACTGACATGGACAAATCCTAATAGACTAATATACTGCGTATCAGAAGACTCCTGACCGTCACCAAAGTCAGAATCATCACTTTTCACACTCATATTTGTAGTGTCAGTCTCATCATCGTCATGACCTGAAAGATAATCATTATTCAAATCCCCAGCTTCTAAATGATCCATGCCTCCAAAATCTATTGCAGGTTCAATTTTGACATTTGCACCAATATCATTATAAAAAGGACTCTCATTTGCCGAAATGTTTGGACTGTTGCCAGATAAGGAATTAGACAGTAAATTGGCATCCCGTTGACTAATAGACGGCCGTGCCTGACTAGGACCCGAATCTGGTCTATGACCAACTAATTGTCAATGAGTGTCAATTTCTGTACTTTGACTTGCATCAGCACCTGCCGCTTGCACAAAATACCTGTCATTTCGACAACTGCTTGATCTATTGCCAAATATGGATTTATTAAAAAAATCACTAACCCTTTGACTCAATAAATGACTAGGTTGACTAATATAATCCTCATGCATCTAGCTCAATGACCGTCTAGGATGACTCATAGAACCATCAACCACATGGCCAACTGACCGCCTACCTTAACTCATTAAAGCATCAGGCATATGGCTAAGTGATCTACGAAGAAAGCCGTGTCCTGATCTGACACTGTCCTGTCTTACAAGCAAGTCACCATCGCGTTGACTGACAGACTGCATAGGCTGACTAGGACCGGCATCTCCTAGCTGGTAACCCGATCATCGTTATCGGCTTTGATCGACATGTTGTACCTCATCTCTAATAAACTGACAAAAATTTGTTTTAGGCAAAATTTCAATATCTCCCACACTTATGGAATTCCTGGGCTGACTTGGACTAATATCATTTACAAATAATTGTTGACTTGCCTCAATATTTTTTAAGTGCGCTGCATCATTTCTATCCTGATCACCGGTTCCATATACAGCCATATTACCTCCTACACCCCTTCAGCCACTATAATAATTATTTCAACAGTCGTATAATCATCAATTTCTCTTAATTTTTCATAAATCATATCTATGTCACTATCATCTACCAAATCCACTAACGTCCAAAATAACGACCCTCGATTGTACATTGGACTTTTGTATAAAATTTTTAAAATCATGTCGCTAATACCTAAACTCAACTTAACGTAAATTTTATGTATCAATTCAGGAAAAGTTGGCTTATTTCTAAGTCTAAGTCTCCTTGTAATGGTATTTGGACCCAATATATCATATTGAAAACCTACAACCCCATAACTTATTTGTCCACCCATGTTCAAGTAAAATTCAGTATATACTGGCATCTTGAAATTATCTGTCTATCATAATACAATTATATTATTTTTTATTCATACTTATATGTTGTATTCATGAAATAAAGCAACTAAAACTGATTTCTAAATAATAATTTATTGCATTATAAAACTAAAATAACTAGAACAATACTAATATAATTTTTAAAATTATATACATTAAGCAATATTGGTATAAAATTTGATTACATATCATTGACACAGCCCCATAAATTTTATAATTTTACCCTAATGAACATAATATTTAGGCCATTCATTATAATTGTACCACATACAATAATTTTTTTACTCAATTGGTATTGTATCCCTAATTTTAAAAAAAAGTTCTCCACAAATTTTTATTACATCTTTTACAAACATCATAACAAATTCATCATATTTTGTTACATTATCACTATTCCAAATTTTCATTAATGACTTAAAATAGGTTATTGGTACTGTCATGCAAAGCGCTTCCACCGTCTTAAAATAGTTAAGTATGTGTACAATATCTATCGTATAAAATTAATAAAAATATAAATAATATTAAAAAATAAATTTATGTTTCTTTTACAAATCATTTTATTTATAAAATTTGTTTTTCCTTAAACCTTTTAAATATTAGAGTATAATAACATAACATATCTATTTTTACTTTTTTATAATTAAAAATATAAAATCACAAATAAATAAATACACTGTAAGTGAAATAATACTTTACTTCTCAGAGATTAGAATTTATCTTTCTTTTTTTCCTTTGCACTTCAATCGATATCTGCAATTTATCAAATTAAATAAAAAATTAAAATTTTTTTAATATAATACAATTTAAAATTAAATAGGACACATTAAAAATAAAAAAATTCTTACCGGATATTGATAAGAACTTCTAAATTTTCCTACGTTTAACAATACACTAAAATTTATATCACAAATTTTTCACTCTTGTAGCAAAACACACACAAATACTGCTAATGCTATTTTTTCACATAACATATCTATTTTTACTTTTTTATAATTAAAAATATAAAATCACAAATAAATAAATACACTGTAAGTGAAATAATACCTTACTTTTCGAAGATTACAATTTATCTGCCTTTTTTTCCTTTGCACTTCAATTAATATCTGCAATTTATCAAATTAAATAAAAAATTAAATTTTTTCTAATACAATACAATTTAAAATTAAATACGACACATTAAAAATAAAAAAAATTCTTATTGGATACTGATAAGAACTTCTAAATTTTTCTTCGTTTAACAATACACTAAAATTTATATCATAATTTTTTTCACTCTTGTCGCAAAACACACACAAATACTGCTAATGCCATTTTTCACTCTTCTAGAAACAACACAAAAGTTATAAATATACATCCAATTCACAAGTTCATATATATATATATATATATATATATATCTATGTAGAGTCGGTAACTATACTTTTTTCAAAGTCAACATAATTCACCAAGAGAAGGGGAAAAAGTGACTATTTTCGTAGTACCAAACTGTGAAAATAGTCACCCATTTTCGTAGGTCAGTCCTGCGGAAACTAAACTTTAATTATCACCCATTCTTGTGTATTTTTCACTGTATTGTGGGCCCTCGAAGCTATTTTTGTAGCCCTACCTTGCGAAAATGGACATGAAAAAATTCGTTCACCGGTGGGCCCCTTTTTCCATTTTCGCAACACGTAGCTGCGGAAATGATGCCAACCCTAATTCCCTAATTAGTTCCCAAAACACACCAATAACCCAATTTTTTTTGTCAAAATGCATTAAACATATAAAAAAAATCCTGTAAAAAAGAGTAGTTTATTGATGAAAATAAGGACTAATGGTAAATTTTAAGTTGTTAAAGGGTAAATTCAGAAATTAAGAAGAAAGTAAGGACCAAATAGTAATTTTGACAACATTAGCCTAAATTAAGGACTAGAAGTGTAATATGCATAGAAATGATTTATAGGGACTAAAAGGGTAATTTATAGGTAAAAAGGATGATTTAAGGATGAAAAATAAAGTTTAGTGACAAAATGGTAAATTTGAGTATAAAAGGGGAATTAAAAAAGAAATCAAGGACTAAATGGTCATTTTGACAATATTAGTCTAAAATAAGGATTAAATGGTAAATTTGACAAGGTTATGGCTAATAACACAATTAAAGAATTTAAATAAAGAAATAATAATAATAATGATGATCACGATGATGATGATGATGATGATGATGATGATAATAATAATAATAATAATAATAATAATAACAACAACAATAACAACAATAGCAATAACAATAACAATAACAATAACAATAACAATAATAATAATAATAGAAAAATAAATACTTAAGTCCTTAAGACATTTATGTGTTATATGTTAGAGAAATTGTAATGAATAGATAATATGAATAGTCATAGAAGAAATAAGAATTAATGATAAAAGATTAATGTGAGCATTAAGACATTCAAAGCATGGGTTTAATTATGCAATGATGCATGTGCGCGTATGTGATTAGATAGAAAATATTAGAATTGTATCCACAATTATACATTTTATGCTTAGCGCATAGTATTTGCTGCGCGCAGGTTAGGTTAAGCTGATAGGAAAACAAAAGAGCTAGAGCAAGCATGCAATCAATTTTGAGAGCCAATGAAGTAAGGGAATTAAATTAAAATAGTATTTTGGGACTTATATTGTGGCATGTATATGTAAAACCAGTATAGGTAGTCATATTTATAAAGTAGTGTAAAATAGTTATGTATGTTTATGGACAGTATGGTTTTGTATGGAGCCTCATGTATGTATATACATTATGGATATAAGTTTTATATTGTAAGTATTTATATTATAATGAAGCATGTGATGAATGATGTACCATGTAATGGATTTAGTTATAGGCATGGTTATCGGAGATTGTGGAATGGTTGAGAATAGATTGGGAGTGTTATTTTTAAAACTTTGCAGGAGGGTGGGTAAGATTTACAATGCAGCCGTTATACAGTCAAAATTTTTACCAAATAAATAATAACTTTAGATAGTTATGGGCACATCGGTAAGGAAATGGTTAATAAGAAAATAAAATGTTAAGGGAAGAAAAGAGAAAAAAAAAATTTACACCTAATTAGCAAATATAAGTTAAGGACAAGGTAAATTAATTATGATAATCACAAGATCCGATTTTAAAGCGACCATTACACGTAATGTAATATGGCTTTAGGGTGCTACAAACTTGGTAAATTTTTTAGTTAAAGGTGTTGTTCTGGATGATTTATCAAGATTAGACATGGATAAGCTGAGGAGAGATGTGAGATACTATGCTTGGAATGAACCATATTTATGGAAGTACTGCTCTGACCAAATAATCAGATGATGTGTTCCAAAAAATGAAGTGTAGTCTATACTGCAATTTTGCCATTCTAAAGCCTATGGCGATCACTTTGGTCCGAAGAGGACAACTCGTAAAGTATTGGAATGTGGCTTGTTTTGGCCTAATATATTTTGTGATGATATATGTTCTATAAGTCATGTGAAAATTGTCAAAGGACAGGTAATTTGGGATGTAGAAATCAAATGCCACTCACATCAATACTCTCTTGTGATATATTTGACGTGCGGAGTATTGATTCCATGGGTCCATTTCCCTCTTCTTTTGGCAATTTTTACATTTTACTTGCTGTAGAATATGTTTTTAAGTGGGTCCAAACAAAAGCCACAAGGACTAATGATGCTAAAACTATTGTGAATTTTGTCAAGGCTAACATTTTTTGCAGGTTTAGGGTGCCTAGAGTTCTCATTAGCGATAAGGGGACTCATTTTTGCAAAAAAATCATGGAAGCTCTATTGAAAAAGTATGGTGTAACCCACTGCTTATCCACTACCTATCACATAAAAAAAATAGCCAAGCTAAAATTTTCAATAGAAAAGTCAACTCCATCTTGGAGAAGATAGTTAATCCTACTCGGAAGGACTAGAGCTTTAAGTTGGATGATGCTCTCTAGGCATATAAGACAACATATAAAACACCTATCTTGGTATGTCCCTATATCGACTAGTCTATGGGAAGCCTTACCACTTACCTATGGAGTTGGAGCACAAAGCTTTTTAGGCAATTAAGTATTGCAATGTGGAGCTGGATAAGGTAGGTGAACATAGGAAATTGCAATTGCAGGAGCTAGAAGAGTTGAGAAATGAGGCCTATGAAACTTTAAAAATATATAAGTAAATGACCAAGCAATTCCGTGACAACATGATTTCTAGGAAAGAATTTCAAATTGGATAGAAAGTTCTTTTCCTTTCACCTTTGAAATTGTTTCTAGGAAAATTAAGGCTCAGATGGATCAGACCTTTTGTAATTACCAACATTTATGTTCATGATGTAGTGGAAATTAGGAGCTTGGTCGATCTTTACCCCTGAATCAAGTTGACATGTGTCGAAACGTGATTCGCTGCTGTTAACTCCATTTGCCAACTGGACTTTTCGTCCAAAATAAGAGTATTTTCCATCAATTTAAGTGACTTCAGGGGTGAAAACTGACCAAAAAAAAGTTTGAGGGCATTTTCACCCTATTTTCGATAGTTTCAGGGGAAAAAAAACCTCTTATCCCTTTTTTTACTTTTGCAAGTGTTTTGGTGGTAGCTATAGAGGTTTTAATGGTGGAGGACTATAATTTTTTTAATTGGGCATTATGGGTTTTCTCTTTTTTTTTTTTTTTAATTGAGTGAATATTGGGTTTTAAATGAGTTTTTACTCCACCTATATTTAAATCTAATTTTTACCCATTACCTCTTACTTTACCTAAAAATCCATTACCCTATTTTCCTGCCACTATTGTCCCCACATCTAAGCCTCCTCCATCTTCCCCATAGCCGCCATACCCACACTCCAAACCTTTAAATTCCTGCCATGGCTAGACTAAAGAACCAACCAAAGTAACCTCGGGCAGTAGAGCAACCGCAACCACTGCAACAAATATAGCATTAGCCATTGTCATCGCAACTAATGACGATGTCGATGTAATTAAAGCAACATCAATTTCTATTTCTTTTATTTTTATTATTTTATTATTCTCCTGTTACTAATTTTAGATTTTGCTTCAAATTAGATCATATGGGGTTGATTAATAAAAAAAAAATGAAAAAGCTTAAGAAAAATTTGATTTTGGACGACTACTAGTAAAGTGGTGCTTTCAAATTTTATTTTATTGTATTCTTTTTTCAGATTGTAAAGCATCACTTTTTAGCTCAAACATTTCTTCTCACCAACTGCCACTTATCTTTTTTTTCTTTAATTAATTTTGTTTGTTTATCTTTACGTAATTTGTTCTTATTTGCATTTTTTATTTTTTTAGCTTTAAATTCTACTTAGATTAGATTTTAAGGTGCTTATTTTATTTTATTTTCTAAAAAAATATAGTATTTAATTTTTTTCTTGCATTTAATCTATTTAATTTAGTTAGTTACTTTGTCATTTGTTTTAGTCCATTGGTTTGTCACTAGGTATGCTCATGCTCTAATTTTAGCATTTTATATTATGTCCCTACTCAATAATTCCATTTATGTAGTTAAATCTTGATTGTTGGATTTAGGTTATATTTTGGGTTACTAAGTATTCGGTTCCTTGAGTTACAACGAAAATTGCTAGAAAGAAGAATGGACAAGCTTGATGTTATCGCCCCATCACAGCAATCGTGGACAACTTTGCACCTTTCCTCCTCCACCAAGGACAATTTTAAAAACTTAATTTACTTATTTTTGTTGTCCTTCGCCCAATGATTGATTTATCGTTCCACATTGAGGATAATGCAAAGAGAAAGTGTGGGAGAGGAGTTTGAGTTAGAAGTGCAGCTGATTTTGTGATGATTTTTGATGATTTTGTGTTGGTTTTGTTGTTGAGTTTTTCATTTGGTTGATTAGAATTTGTGCATATTTTGTTTCACTGATTTTTAGCAATCTTTTGTTGTTGAAATTTTTGGACAAAGTTGTGCATATTTTGGTTAGTTGATGATTTTGGGACATTCTGATTTTAGAACCAATTTTTGGGTTATTTGATGCATATTAGATGATTTTTTGTGCATATGAGTATACACTTGATGAACCAAAATTTTATCATTTTTGTTAGGATTCTATCACTTGTCCAATGTCTGTTTGTTTGAAAATACACTCTGCATTTCTCTTGTCCTTAGCAAATGTTAAGTTTCATTTCCAATCCTAGGGAGAACTATTTGTCTAGAGACAATTTTTTGGCCATTTAGTTTTTGAATTGAGAAGTTGTAAGGTAGGATTGAGTTATATTCACAATTGCTTGCTATGACACAAGCCAAACCCCGTTGACCCCGGAGGCCCACTTTTAGGGTTCAAGAAGGTTCATAAGTCTCATGAAAATTGGTTGCTTCGCAATAGATAGGGAATCGCCCCTCGATCAACCTATGAGGGCGTCCATTTGGGCACCAAGAGGTAGGTATTGTGGAGTCGTCACCCAATAAAATGTTGGCAAAGGTTTTTCTAACCTCATGAAGCCTAAACTAGAGAAGGTTTGGGGCATCACTCTTACTTATACCTTGGTTAAATGTTTATATAAATGAGTTTTTAAGATTAATTTAATATCACTTTTCTCACGCAATTCATGCAAATAATTTAAAGGTGCACTTCAAGCACATCAGAAAGCTATAAGGAAAGCTATAAAGAAAATATAATAAAAATATCCTCAAAATAAAATAAAAAAATCCATAAAATAGTAAATAAAATACATACATAAAATGAAAAATTTATTTGGATAGGAACATTAGTTCCCGCATACATATTTAAAAAAGAGATGAAGAGTTCTTAAATAAGTTTTAGGAAAAGCAGGATGCGTGATCCCATTTTGAGAAAATAAGAACTCTTCTTTTAATGCGTTATTTTGGGAAGAAAATTGGACATTTGTCCATTTTATTAAGAAAATCCCATTTTATTATGCAAATCTCTTTTGATGAGTTTTTATGTTAACGTGCATAAAAATCTTTTATTAATACAAATCCCAAATCCAAAATAAAGGCAAAATAAATAAACAAAAGAATAAATAAGTCACAAAAGGAAATTATTATAATCTACAAATGTAACTCCTACTAGCCGTCGAATCTCCCTCTAATGGGACACACCTACACATAGGGTATTTTTAGGCCAAAGAGACAAAAGAAAATAAATACATTAGAAACACGATAATAAAAAATGCGTGTAGCACTAGAATTAAAAATAATAAAAAGCAAAATGACATACAAATGACAAAAACAAGATCAAAAACAAAATAAAATAGCTCATGCAAATGTGATATAAAGTCAATAAAAAAATATACATTAGAAACTTTAAAACCAACCAAACAAGAGGCCACAGACGTCTGCAAGCAGAGACAGATGGGCAGAATGGGATGCGATTTACGACAAGGAGAGGGCTCCGTGACGTCCCGTCGCTCTCTTGAGAGATGGGTGTCACCAAAGACTTATTCCCGTCTGTCGTACCAAAAACGCAAAAACAACACAAAACTTTATTTTTAACTCATTTTCATATCAATTAATATTATATCATGCATTTAAGAACCCAGAAGTACATGAAAAATCACTTATAGAATTTTAGAAACCCACTTTAACTGTGAAAAACTAAAAGTTAACGTAAAGTTACAGATTTAAGACAAATAATCTAAAAAGCTACATAACATTCAATGGATTTTAATTATAGAGAAATAAAACATGAATTGAGCCGAGGATATTTACCTTCAAAATTTATTTGATCTTTAGAGAATGGAACTGTACTTGTACCCTCCCACGTTTTCACAAACGGATTAGATCAAGAGAAAATTCTCTTTCTCTTTCTAAAAAGCTATTCTTTCTCTATTGTATTTTGTAAAAGAGATGAAGAACTCTAGTAGAAATTTGCTTTGAAAGGAAAAAAATGTGTTTTTCTTAGCAAACATATTTCTTCCCAAAAACTCGATTTTGCTTTTTCTATTCTTTTTTTTAACCTTATTGCTTTTATATCAAAAAATATAGAAATCTCGTAATTCTCTAGGTTTTCCCCTTGATTTTCTCAAAAAGATATACCTTTTCTTTTTAAAACCGAAAATTCCCTCATTTAATCCCACAAAATCAAATTTTCAAAAATCAAATGAATATTTTCCTTCATTCCCGTTGAGTAGATATGAAAGTTTGTGTAAAAAGATGATAGACGGGCATATGTCGCTTACAGACGGGCATCTCTCAAAGGCGCGATTGAAAATTATAAAAAATGCAACTCGATCGTGACTCGGCCACTTCTGCTTGTGACTCGGTGAGTCACAGGACTTGACAGACAGGCAACACTTCTTGACAGGCAGCCGTCTATCACCTCAAGACCATCATATTGCTCCAACGAAGTGCAAAAGGCCAAACTATGGGAAAATCTTTTAAAAAAGTGAAAACTAATGATGGAAACTGATACTTTCCGTCCTCCATCTGTGCCATAGGCAACATTATCCTCATTGGGTAATCTCTGATCTGGGTTGCCTTGGGATCCGATGTCTACAGTTGCTCCCAATTTTTGGGAGGCTAGAGCACTAGTGCCTAGGTGAGCCAAAATTCATAAAAAGGGAAATAAATGAGTACCTGAGGCGGCCATCTTACCAGTGTGATGATAGGATTGCCTGTTGGGGTAATTGCCATCAGCTTGCTGATGTGTTAACCCTTGGTTGAAGTGGTAGTTACCATCAACTCATCGACGTGTTAACCCTTGGTTGAAATGGTAGTTACCGTCGATGTGTTAACCCTTGGTTGAAGTGGTAGTTACCGTCAACTAGTCGACGTGTTAACCCTTGATTAAAGTGGTAGTTACTGTAAACTCGTCGATGTGTTAACCCTTGGTTGAAGTGGTAGTTACTATAAACTTGTCGACGTGTTAACCCTTGGTTGAAGTGGTAGTGTGATTATTGCCAGCTTATCGGCATGAAGAATCACAACTGTGCTTTGAAGAGACCTTTGCCAGTGCCCACAACGAATTTCTTTTCCTACAATATCAGAAACACAAGAAACACAAGAGAAAGGGAGTGAGCATGCACGTGTAATGCATGAGCCATGCAAAAATGCAGGGACAAAATTTGTCCAAGTGAGTAAGGGGTGACAGATAGGCTGGTCGTGACTCCCTGCATGAGTTACGTCCGTCTATCAGGGCATCCTTATAAATTTAGCTCCATTCTTGGGGTTTGTGCATCAATTCTTCTTGGCTTGTTGGTCAGAGCTCCTCATCAGGTAATCTCCCTTTTTTTCGAATTCTTTCTTTGCATAGATATTTCGATTATGTCAATCTTGGTCATTAATAAGCTACAAGGATTTTTGGATGACCCTAAATCTTGGGAAAATCCCACCTTAGCCACTTACTCCAGTTTAAAATCTCTGAAAAGTCTAAAGATTGATTAAAACCTTCTCCTAGCTGCTACTCGCTACTGGGATCCCAAATTCCATGTCTTTAGGTTCACATATTAGGAAATATAACCCCTTGCTAAGGAATTTGCTACGATCATTGGCACAAGGTTCTCTCCTGGAACCCTACCTTGTGTATCGAGTTGTGTGCTGAACTATCCAAGAGACGTAGTGAAAGCCTTGGGAATTGATCCTCCATCAGTTGCTAGACTGGTGACGCGAAACAGTCATTTTTCTATAGAGCTCTTGATCGATACACTGAACAGCTTCTCAGACGTTCCTACCTTGCATACTAGTGTCATCCTATTGATTTGTCTTTCCCAGTATCTGAAAGTGACTTCGAAGGAGTTGGTTGGCGATTATCGATCGTTCTGTATTGTAGATGGCATATATAATGGGCTGATCCCATTTACATTGGTTCTTGCTAAAATAATCCTCAACTTGGATACACTTTGCGTCAATCTAACTACTTTTCTGACCGGAAGTGCCTTACTGCTCCAGGTAATCATAGTCATTTATTTTAAAAGTACATCCCTTATGGATTTTCACATTGGATTTTCCTAGCGGGAAATACGTCCTTTTCGGATTTCCACACATCCCTATGCCTTATTTTTGCCTAGGATGGACCCAACCCATTTCAGCGGCTTTTATTTATTTTTATAGGACAAACTGCCTATCTTTAGGTTTTCACCTTGGCTTTCGACCTAAGTTTTGCTTAGAGAGCCAGTTATTGGTTTTTTTTAGGTGCGGTTGCAGGAAAAGTTAAAGCTGTTGTCCTAGCCTTCTCCCAAAGTGATTAGCACATACTCACTAAGACATTTCCTTCCCCAAAAATGACTATACGACTTTTATTCTCCTCATAAAAGTGTTGCATGGTTGGCCATAGTGGCGGACGGCGACATTAATTTCATGTGTCCATGGTTGACTCTCCATTATGTTACTCAAGATGGGCCTTCTGGATGCATACCATTGTGCAAATTACATAGAGCCACCTTCTGCATTACAGCTCATTGTGCCCGATAGTTTGGAGAGCGATAAAACAGTGTGAGGTGCCCGCTGTCTTTTCAGGGTGGTGCTCTTTCTACTATTTTCTTATCTGGCTATCATCAGCTTTGGGCATAATTGCCTATAAAGATCGGCATCCCAAAAATTGAGGACTGCGACTTTGCTACCTCAGTTGAGCACAAGTGATGGATTACTAGTCTCGTGGTTGATAACAAGACTTACTAGTTAAAACATATGGCTGGCGAGAGTAGCAAAGAGTAGTTATTAGATCATACATATAATAATGTGTTTCTTTTTACAAGAGAACTAGACAACTACGAGTATGCGAAATAAATTGTTCCGCTTATATTAACACATCATTGTATAAAAATGTACATTTCAATATGATTTCATTACACATAATGATTATTTAATACTAAGCTCAAAATACAAGACCACATCTAATCTCGAAATAGATCTTGTAAACATCAAACTCCTATTATCAATTAGCGCTCTTGGGTTTTCATGATTGAAGATTTTCTCTCAGCCCTAAATTTTTGCCCAAGATGTCTTTCTACAGTTTTCAGCCTAACAAGGCACACAATTTTAGCAAGGCCACCGTTTTTTGATTTTTGACCCTCAGGGCTTTATTCTCTTCTTTTGATTTTTAGTCTTAACCATAGAACCTTTTCAACCTATCAATGTTGACCAGCTCCCTTAACTCATTCCCGTCACCTTCCGTTAAGATTGCCACTCCTTTCGACAACAGTTTCTTCAGAATGAAAAGACCTTCCCAAGGTGGCCTAACCTTGCCTTGATTATCTGGAACACCTGGCCTCATTTGTTTGAAGACTAAATTCCCTTCTTTCAATGGATTCTTTCTAACCTTCTTCCCGAATGATCAAGCTAGTCTTTTCTGATAAACCTAATTATGGTAGTAAGCTCGCATTTGATCCCCATCTAATAAGTTTAACTGTAGTAGTATTTGTTGTGCCCATTCTACTTCTGATAACTTGGCTTCTAAAGCAACCTTCAAAGATTGGGGTTTGACTTCCACTGATAACACTGCTTCTATCCCATATACCAAGGAGAATGGCGTAGCCCCTATTAAAGTTCAAATAGTGGTCTTATAGCCCCAGAGCGGGAAAGGTAATTTTTTGGTTCAATCTTTATAGGTTTGAACCATCTTAAACAGTATCCTCTTCCCATTCTTATTAGCCGCTTTGATTGTGCCGTTGGCTTGTGGTCGGTAAAGAGAAGATTTGTGATATTAGATACCATACTTTTCGAGCATCTGCTAGTTTCAGCTTGGAATTGTACACCAATATCAAACATAATGTGATGTAAGAGACCATAGCTACATATCAAATGCCATTCAATAAATCTGGCCATTTCCCCGAGCACCCAACTTCTTAAAAGATTCAGCTTCTACCCATTTGGTAAAGTAATCAATGGCGATTACAATATATCTATGTTTGTTTGAGGCTGTTGGATGTATCTCCCCCATGATGTCGATTCCCCATACTGCAAATGGCCACGGGGATGTAAGATTGCATGGTTCTGAAATTGGTAAATGTCTCAAATCTGTATAGTGTTGGCACAACTGACACTATTTTACATATTTGGAACAATCCGTGTCCATGGTAAGCTAAGAAAACCTTGGCACATAATCTTCTTAGACAATACTAAACCGTTTACTACAATGGCTATGGAGTGTCTCCTCCAATACTGTAACACCCCCTAACCACTCGTAGAGCTTTACTACAATGGCTATGGAGTGTCACACACAAAAACACGTGAACACGAATTAATATTCACATAAAACTCAGGATTAATAAATTTTTCTTTCAAAACAACACTCAATTTTACTCTGAAAATACATGTGTTACATTACAAAACACTCATAGCCTTTATTTATTATTCACTTTACAAAATATAACTTTCTTAATACAAAAACTTAGTCCCCTTACATATTACTAACTATAGTTACACATCTTATAATATTACAAATATTCTACATTTACAGTGATTCCTAATGTGTTGGCCGTTGGCGATGCAGGACTGTCTTCCAAAACACTATCTTTAGATACCTGCATGGATTAAACATTCAGGCTAATCGCTTAAACCAACATATAAACCTCATTTTTCGGTAAAATGTCCTTCTTAACAATTGTTCCCTAGGATGTTAAGTTTCCAATGGGACAAGTTTCAGGTCATTTGAAAATCTAAAACATTAGATATGACCTAAACAACCTATACTATTATGATGAACCCGTCAGAATAGGGACACCTATGTTTGGACAACTTTTTGAGACATTTAGAGCTAGAATTAGCTCAACCATATTGTTAGACATTTTTAGGTGTGGATCTTAGGTTTCTGATCCACTTTGAATCAACCAATTTAGAGCACTATAACTCGATCTATAGGCAAAAGAGTCACCAAAGGTCAAGAGAGACCTACACAGAAACTTACCCTATAGGTACATTTTTCGCATTCCATACACATGACTTCTAAAATGAACTTTAACGACATTTTTAACCAACATGATCCACTAATAATTTATTCATATATATGTTAGCTTGCATATGGCACAATTCGCATCTCAATTTGATTAAAACACAAGGAGTTATGGCCTAAGGAACATAACATGCTCCAAAAGGCCCTCCTACAGAAAATTAACCACACTATAAGCCATTTTTAATGACCCTAAAGGTCTCAATATCAAAGTTACATTTACCACACTTTAAGACATGAATATGGCAATATCAACCCATTAATCTCCTTTTTCTCACTATACTTTGTGAACTCACATAATTACATTGACAATACCAATAGGTCAAAATGAAACTTACTAACTAACTAAACACTTAATTTTCACAACAAACTCAATCTTCACATCCTTAACTCAAATATCCAAAACATGCCAATAGCCATTCCTCAACGAATTCATTTATTTACAAATTCACAATTCACCCGAAATTAGGGTTCAAAAGACTCATAGAAATTATCATACTTTAATGCATTCCTTTCTTCAATTCAAACATCTCATAGCATAACACAAATAGTCTTAACACATAGTCAATTAATTTACACATACAAAACACATTTAGTTCCCAAACCTTAATTTCCTTAGCTCCACTTAAGCTCACTTAACACCTTAATCATTATTCCTGCTCCTTCTATTTCCTTTCTCATAGCCACCATCACATGCATAGTCAAATTCCAGAATTATAAACAAGGGGATTAATTCCCATCTCAAAACAAAAATGAAGAAGGAGTAGATGAGGATGAAGAACAACCCAATTAAACACTTAAATTGCTAACTCAAAAACTTCACTCTACCAATCACTCACTTGATCACCCAACAGAAATTATGGAATCAGAATTTGAAGGAGATGGATCACGTAAGAAAGAAGAAGAAGAAGAAGAAGAAGAAGAAGAAGAAGAAGAAGAAGAAGAAGAACAGAAAATTTAAAAGGAAGCAGCTGAAGATCACATGCAAAGAATGAAATTTTCTCTCTCCTTCAATGCTTATATTGCATGTAGGAACTAAGGCAGCTCATGCCACTTAGATTCCACCAACTCTTCTCCCCAATGCATGCCAATCCACCTTTCTCCTCCAATGCATGCAAATGCTGAAGTGGCAATATAACATCCCAAAAATGGCCTAGTTGAAATTGCATGTTAATTGGATTTATTATGGGTACTTTGGTATTTTGTAAGTAGTATTGGATATGAATTAAGGACTAAATTGAATGGGATTTGAAGTATTTAATAAAAGAATTATTGTTAGTGAGTGATATGTATTTTGCCAAGGATTTACAAGGGGAAAAGCCAAGGACAAAATGGTAAAGTCAAGTTATTTGACTGAGGGAACCTATAGAATTGGGACATGTGGTTGGTAGGTGAGAACAATTAATGGGATTTGAAAGAAAGAGAGAGGGAAGAAGGCAGAAAATCATTTTGCTTCCCGTGGAAGCTTTGTCCCTTCTTGCTTTTGCCGTTCTCCTCTCTTTCTCTTCTTCTTTTCCATTTTTCTGCTCTCTACTCTTTCCTACATTGTTCTTCAGGTTTGAGCTAGGGTTTTGTGATCAAGAGTGGTTTTCCAAGAGGTAAGTGGCTGGGTTGATTTTGGTTATATGGTTTTAATTGCATGGGTTAATTGAATTCCGTTTTGGTTAAATTGTGCAAGAATCTGAAGAGAGGAAAAAGAGTAAAGGAAAAGGAAAAGTGGTATCTTGAAGACAGTGATTAAAGCTCCAATTCCAGGTTTGGGAGTTTGTATTTTGGTTTGAGAGTGTTTTGCTCTTCTCAGTTCTGATCGGATATTGAGTTTGATTGTACTGGAATTTGTATGTTTTGATACATGAATATGTATGTGTTTGATAGATTTGTGTATATGATCTGAAATGCTAGAGTTATAATGGTTTGCATGTCAATTTTGAAGAGCATGTACATGAATATGAGATGGATTTTTAGGTTTTTCAACCTCTGTATATGTTGTTTTGATGCGTGTTGAAATTGAATAAATGAGTTGGTATTGTTATAAACATGTTTTGGAGGCACTGGAGGTAGGATTTTACATGAGTTTGCATGATATGTGGTTCTAGGTAAAGATTGGGTTTTGGTTTGAAAGCTCTGTTTTCCAGCATTTTGATGAGGAAAAGAAAACACGCTCCTGTCGCGAGCGCGACAGAAGTGAGCTACCCTTTCTCTTGTGGTGGGTCCGATCGGCTTATAATTCTTCACGACACATGAAGTTCTTCACGAGTCATGAAGAATAGCCCGCTCGGCAAGAGGTCCTTCACGACACGTGAAGTTCTTCACGAGTCATGAAGAATAGCCCGCTCGGCAAGAGGTCCTTCACGACACGTGAAGTCCTTCATGAGTCGTGAAGAAGAGGCCGCTCAGTATTGGCCCACTCGGCTTAGGCCCCGTTCGGCATGGGAGTCTTCATGGCACGTGAAGTTCTTGACGGCACGTGAAGATAGCTAGTTCGGAATGAGAGCCGCTCGACGTGGGAGTCCGTTCGCCAGGAAGTGCCCGCTCGGCTGATTGTGCACGTCTCGGTTGATTGTGCATTACTCGATAGAGGGAGCATGACTCGTACTTCCTTGGCTACTGTCGCGAGCGCAATAGTGACCCATATGCCCGCCTACCATATTTTCTGAAAATGGTTTTCAAGCTTCTTTTAACATGGGTTTTTACTATATGGTACATGATTTGTCTTATATATGGATCATTAAATGATAAGTGATACGTTCATGATAAAATTTATATATAATTTATATGTCTTCGAAATTTGTCTATATACATGTATACATGAAACTATATGATTATACTTGATTTTATTCTCTGTTATATCATGATAATACTAGAACATGATTAAGTTGTTATTTGAGCCTGATAGTCATAGTAGTGGATAGATAAGCGCTTATTAAGGGTTAGAGTGTGAGTGCAGCTGCTATATGTTACACGTTACATGTTGATCCCATTTGGGTTTATATGATTTGAGACTTCGGTCTCCGGTATACCTTCGGGTATACATGTTTACACATGAATCGAGACTCTTATCTCTATATGCTTGGATACTGTGTCCTATCAGTATCATTAGTACCCATATCCACTAGTTATTGAGTAATCAGGCTATTACATGAGATTTATATATGAGGCCATTATATATGATTATGATATGAAAAAGGATTATATGTTACATGTATATGTACATGCAATATGACAAGATATGATGCGATACTTGTAGTTGGATATGAATGGTTAATTACTCTATCTTGTGAATACGCATATGTTGAATAAGCAATGGTTACATTCCTATACTTGTGCGCGATGAATACTTGTTATAAGCATGAGTAGTATACGTTTATATGCTTTGTTTCTTGTTAAGCTCATATATTGTTAATGCAATTATATGTATATGCGTGTTTTATTCCTCCCCACTAAGCGTTATCGCTTAGCATGGATTGTTTTTCCGTGTAGGTGGCAGGTTCAGTTTGGAGTCGGACATCTGCAGGTCTGTCACTAGAAGTCTATAGTTGGAGCTCTTTTTGTCTTTCGCTATATTTTGTATTGATATAAGTTTTGTATATGGATTTTTATTTTGGGCAGTTGTATTTTTGTAAAGGATCGATTTTGTATATGTATATGTTAAATGTTTACAAATCCCTTTTGTAAAATGACATGATTATTTATATGGATTTGTTATCTTTTGATTATATGTATTTTCTTTTAGCATGATTGAGTATATGTATTTATATTTGTGCGCATAGAGCTCCGGTATCCTTCCAAGGTGGATATCGGGGTGTTACAGGCAAAGCCAAAGGAAGACACTTGGATTCCACTATCTCTTCCCTAATCCTCATTATTAAAAATCTGAATTTGATTAACACTAATTAACCTCCATTAAATTTAATCATGAACATTTACCAATTAGTCACTTAAACTTATTTTATTTATTCAATTGGGTCCTCAATTGCACCCTAAATCGAACTTCTATTAGATTTTCACTAGAGTGTTCTGTTGCTCTCACGACGATGTCACGCTTGCAATAGAACCTTCACTCAGACCACTTATTCCATGACTTGTTTGAACCTTGACACAAATTCTTTGCTAAGCCAAGTACTCATTCCAATGTGTTCTCTCTTATCAATACACATCCTCATACTTATCAGGATACCACAAATCCTACTAGGGTATAAATTAGGCTATTACAATAACCTTCTTAGCCTCCTTGTTGTCTACGTACCTCTGCTGGATACCATCAGCTTGTCTTTTGTACAATACCCCATCCACACTGATAAATTGGGTGGATAGCTTGCGAATCATCCTTTGGTCCTTTTTAATAGCTTATTTTGGCAATACTAATTTCTCTAAGTAATTTTGAATGTCGTAGTACCATGGCTTCCCCTTAACTGTCTCGATATCCATTACCCACTTAGTTTCAAAACATGGCTTGTTTGAGCTGGCAATTAACACCGACCTCATGACCACCCCTTTTGAATTATCCCACATGGATACTAAGGCCGTAGGGGCATCTGCCAACTGATTCTCTTCCCAAGGCATATATCCAAAAATGCAGATCTCAAACTGACTACTTAATGCTTTTAAATACTTTATGTACGGTAGCAACTATTCCTCTTTTATAAACCATTCACCCCGAGCTTCATGGATCATAGGCTTCATACTCAACTTCATTGTTGGTGGCCTTGTATCTTAACTTCTTAGCTAAATGAAGCTTTTCACCACATGGGGTTATAAGGATCACCCCCGCTCCAGCTCCCTTACTATTAATTGCTCCATCAAATACATCTACCACCTTTGTACTACAATGGCTGTGACATCTTCATCGGAGAACTCATATTCAACCCGGCCTCCTTCAAAGGGGTGCTTAACTAGAAACTTTGCTATGGCCTGTCCCTTAAAAGTTTTTGTAATGACCAAAAATTTACCTAGTAGCATTGGGCACTAGTAGGGTGATTAGGTGAGTTTGATTTAGGGTTTATAATTTTTGTACTAAAGTTTAATTAGGAATTAAAGACCTAATTGCATGAAATAAATAAGTTAAGTGACTAAAGTGTAATTTTGCATGATTAGTGTTAAGTAAGGATTAATTAAGTTAAGATTGATTAAATTAAGTTTAATTAACTCTTAGTGGGTTACAAGTGGCTTGAGGAGGGATTGACACTTAGGACTTACATGCATATATATGTGGGTTAGAAGAGGCAAAACTTGTCTCTTGTGTTCTTCAAGTTGGTCGGCCATCTCCCTCCAAGTGAAAGAGCTAGGTTTTGCTTTTTTCTTCTTCTCCTTTGTTCTCTAGTTTGATTTCATCCAAGGGTTAGTTGCTTGTTTTCTTTCCTTTGTTCTTCATCTCATTCATGAAATTTGTTGATTGAAAGTTGGAGAATCAAGTAGGAGAGCAAAGGGTAAAGAGAAGGTTACTTGATTTGTGAAGTTGAAAGAGTTAGCTTCTAAAGGTTTGGAATTTTAACCCTTTTAATTGATTTATTATTGAATAGATTGGGTGAATTTGGGTTTGAAGGGTTCAGAAACTCTTCTAATTTTTAAATTGTATTTGGGATAGTATTGTCGAATTGATGAATATGTATTGTGTAATGAGATGTTTTGAAATGTTCATGTAGGTGTTTAAGTGGTATGGAGTGAGTTTGGAGAGTTGGTTATGCCAGTTAGGGTGGTTTCAAGCTTGATGAGCTTGGTAGTGTGAAACTATTTTTGAAGTGCATTTTGGACCTATTTGGGTTGTTTAAGTCATAAAATGAGTTTTACAACTCTAAAATAAATGAGGTTAATTGGATTAGAATCACAATGTCCATGTCTTAAATTGTTGTACAAATAGTTCATTTGCTTTGAGGATTTTAAGGTCTTCAAAATTGCTTATACTTGTAGCTAAAATTCTGTAGGAGGGCTTTTGGAGCAATTTGTGTTCCTTTGGCCATAACTCCTTTATTTTAAGTCCAAAAGTAATGAGAGTTGCGTCATTAGAAAGTTAACATGTAGGTTGTCATTTGGTTAGAGGCTATATTGACTAAAAATGGCATTTTGATGGGTTTTAGTAGTCATGTATATTGAAGTAGGAATAAGGGTTTGAGAGGGGTAGGTTAAATGCTTTTGTTTTCCATTCTGCCTCAAATATTGCATATGTCATGGTCACAACCATTTGGTTGTCACTGTGAAGTATGCATGTTTTCTATTTTTTCCTCGAATTTTCATATGTCATGGTCACAACCAAATGGTTGTCACCGTGAGATAATTCAGTTCTGTATTCTGTTATGAGTTGTTCATATCTCACGGTCACAACCATATGGTTGTCACCGTGAGGTACCTGAATTTTCTATAATTCTTTTTTGAAACATTATCTAATGTTGAATAAGTGTATGAAATGGAATTCAATCAAGTTTAGCAACATTTAATAGAAACAATAATGTGTTAATCTATGTGAACATGTATAATGTGAATATGTATAATGAAGAGTGAGTTTGTTTAATAAGCTATATGTGTTTGTAGGATATCTAATGATACTATATTGTTTCATGTGAATAATGGGTTAGTTATATAGCCTATAAATCAAGTAGTGGATAGGTAGGCATGCCTATAAGGGTTATTGTTCGCAGTTGCTAGTATTGATGCCCGTTTGGTATATAGTGTTGGTACCATTTGGTATCTAGTGATTCGAGATTTGCATATCTCTAGTATTGATACTGTTTTTCCCAGTATCTAGTGATTGATACCCAAGTGGTATCCAGTGTTCCCGTTATCCACTGCTATATTGATTCAGGCTATAATAAGATTGTTGTTTCATTGATTGATTATAATATTGTGTTAATATGTGATATTCGCCATGATATAGTAATATTTTACGTATCATAGTATCAATTATATGTTAGTGATATTAATGATCTGAAGTATGTATTATTGAATGTTTGACTTATCATCTATTTATAGTATGTTTTGTAATTATATGTTTAATTCATGATTTCCTGAAGTAGATCATTTGTTTTGTTTATATCCCCACTGAGTTATAGCTCAGCACGGGTGTTTATCTCTCGTGTAGGTTCATAGTCGGAAGCTCAAGTTTGGGAGTTGTCATCTGCTGGCCACTAGGAGAAGTCTTTAAGTCTTCTAGTTAGGTTCAATCTTTTGTACTATTTAGAAATAGTGCCATTTTTGTATATTAAGGATATGTAATAGTATATTGTAAAATTTTGTACTTATAAGATGTAAATTTTTTATTAAGTAAAGTTAATGATGCCTTTGATATGTAATGTTTTTTTTTTAAGTTCACCTCATTAGCATGTATGTTTATGATTTAATGAAGAAGTTTCAGTAGCACTCCCTTACCCTCTTAGGGGGCATTGGGGTGTTACAGTTTTCCTGGTGATGTATTCTATGTCAAACTCTTGCAACAGTATCAACCATTTTCCCATTTTTCCTAACAAAGAAGGTGCTTTCTAAAGATACCTAGGGGGATTTTTTTTTGGCAACTGCTTGCACCCTATAAGAATGGAAGTAGTATCTCAATTTTTTAGAGGCCTATATCACCGCTAGACAAATTTTTTCCACCTCAACATACTTGGCTTCGTAAGGAAGGAATTTCTTACTAAGGTAATAAACATCAAATTCAATCCCAAATTCATCTTCTTAGGCCATCATGGCACCCACTGAATTTTTCCCTATTGCTAGGTAAAGGATTAAAGGCTTTACCACCTGTAGTGGTCTTAGAATTGGAGGGTGTAAAAGATACTCCCTAATGGTATCGAAGGCTTTCTAGCAATCATCATTACATTCGACCGACTGATTCTTCCTGGGAAGCTTGAAGATCAAATCACAGACTTAGCAAGCTTACCAATGAACTGACTGACGTACTGAAGTCTACCTAAGAAACCTCTAACCTCTTTCTCCTTCTGGGGCACTAGCATTTCTCTGATGGCCTTGACCCTATTGGGATCCACCTCAATTCCTCTCTGGCTGACCACATGACCCAATAACTTACCTGAAGTAACTCCAAATATGCACTTCTTGGGATTAAGATGGAAATTATAATTGTCAATCCTTTGAAAGAACCTCTCTATAGAGCTTCGAAGTGACCTTCTCGAGTAGCCGACTTGATCATTATGTCATTGGCATAAAGCTCTATCTCCTAATGAATTAGGTCATCAAGGATTCTACTAGCCATTCTCTCATAGGTTGCTCTAGTATTTTTCAACCCATAAGACATTACACTATAAGCAAAGGTCCCTCATTCCGTGATGAAAGCTATCTTGATCCTGTCCGCAATCTTGTTAAGGATTATACCCAGCATATCCATTAACAAAACTATACATATAACAAGCAGTAGCACTATCGACCAAAACATCTATATGAGGTAAAGGAAAATCATCCTTTGGGCATGCTTTGTTCAAATCTCGATAGTCAACACATACACAAAGTTTCCCATTCTTCTTGGCTACAGGGACAACATTGGCTAACCAAGTCGGGTATTCGACTTTAACTAAGAACTTAGTCTTAATCTGCTTATGCACCTCCTCCTTAACCTTTTACGCCCATTCTGGTCTGAGCCTTTGGATCTGTTTGACTGGCTTGCACTTTGGATAGGTTGGAATGGCATGTTCGGCCACTTCACACACTACAAGAAATTTAACTTTTTATGACGCAAAAAATTGTCATGAAAAATTCATTTTTCGTCGCTGAAAAGATAAGGTGACGATTTTTTATCGTCACAGACAACGTAACGGTAGGCACGTAACATAAAAGTTTACGTGACGATTTACTTTTTTGTCACCGTAAGTATATTTTTTATGACGAAAATGATTATCGTCATCTTTAGTTCTTACTTTTCATGACAAAAATTATGCCATAAATAAAATTATATTTCGTCACATTATATTGTTTATCGTCACTAAAAATTGATATTTTTCATGACAAATTTAAAATTCGTCACGAAATTAAATATTTTTATTGACGAAACTCTGCTTCTGATTAAAACCATTAAGCATTGGTTACGTAATTATCGTCATAAATAAATATAATTTTCGTCACTAAATCTAATACTTTAAGTGACGAAAAATGATTTCGTCATTAAAATAATATGTATTAACGATGAATATAAATTGTCATATTACGTTACATTTTAGTGACATAAATAGGGATAAAAATAATTGTCACAAAAAATAGTTTTAATGATAATTTTTTATTGCCATTAAATTATATTTTTTTATTACAATATTAATATCGTAATTATAAACATTATATCGTTATTTATGAACTAATAAGTCGACAAATTATGACAAATATACTTATCATATATGCATTGTAGTAAAAATGACACATTTTAAATTTAATGTCATACAATCAATTAAATTTCTAAAGAAAATCTAATATAATGTATTTATTCAAATAAAAGGTTAATTAAAAAAAAACATATTGTCTAATACAAAAAATTAAATTTGCATCCTAATCAAGAAATAAAATCTGTTGAAACTTCAAAATTTGCATCCTGTTCCTGAAAAAAAAAATCTTATATTAGATAAAAAAAACTCAATCATGTAGCATCCTTCATTTATACACACTACGATTCCAACAATACTGCACGATTACTTGATTTTCTTAAACTACTCTTCAAATTATTGCGAAATTCAGGTAATTATATTTTTTTTTTATCCTTTCACTATACCCATCTGCCCTATAGCTATTTAGTTTTATTATTCATTCAATCAAAATACAAATATATCACTTAATTCTACCGAAATTTCGGCAGAATTCCCTCTATAATATTGTCTATTCCCCTTTAATCAATAAAATCTTTACACTTCAAATAATCATATATTTATTCACCCCACTTCAATTCAAACTCCAACACAAGTTTGCCCATCCTCCAATTTAGATCCAATCTCACACACCATATCTTATAATATATTTATATCATCCAATTTCAGTACTCAATTCAATTATACAAAATACAAAGGTATAATATTAATACATCAAAACTATCGGCTAAAAATAAATGCACAAGTATCACTTTAAGGCAATAGTAAATAATTTTCCCAAAAGCAAGGTGAAAGCTACAGTATGTTTCTATAAAACTATGCTTCAAGAAGCCAACCAGGTAAAGGGCTATAATTCAATCTATTTAACAGCTAACACAGAACATTAACAAAGCTTTTATCAAAGAAATTATGATCAATTCCCAAATTCATTCCCACCGTTAAAAGTAGAATCACGCAGCATTTAATAATTTCAGAGCCCAGCAATAATAGTTTAGCAAATCCAGCTTTAAAGCTCAAATAACAGAAGCTACCTGCCATCTATTCCCAAGTATCAAAAAAATAATAACAAGACTTGGTAAGCAAAAAGAGCAACGGTGATTACAGTCTATCATAATTCTAACCGACAATTGAAGACATGCACACACCAAAGTAAGTTTAATTTTAGGGAAAATGAGGGGGGAGGTCAACCAAAGTGTAACTGAAGAGCATAAATAAACATTAAATCCTAGTAACAATATCTGAAAATTGATTTGGGTCCTAGTTCAAGAGTGCAATAGATATGGAAACTTAAAGAAGAACTAGCCATCAATGATGGTAACAAGTAAAATTTCTTACTGCTTCAAGATGCTAGGTGCATGTCTTAAATTATACCTATGTGAATATGATCATTAGAACCCATGGGGCAAGCAAATAGGCCCTCAAAATATCAATTAGTTCGGGCTAGTGATTGCTAGGATATTTTATATTGGAAGGGGATAATCATTTCTTCCTATAAACCAGAAGATGAGGATAATATTTTATATTTTGAACATTTTCCAAGTTTCGGTGTTCATATTAATTAACAAAGACAAAAAAAAGATGTCTATCAACTAAAACATAACATAACATTTAAAAGTAATAAACTTTATCTCCTGCAACATGTTATTTATAGAAGCAACTAAGCATCCAACAATAGCAGAGCTCAATTCGAAACAAAGCAAGACTATATAGTGATTAGTGCCAACAACTCTTTAAAACAAAATAAAAAAATAAGAACAACAATGTTAGCACGTACATAAAAAAATCTAAAATGACAGATCCAAGGATCAATCAAGAGTGGAGGATTTGCAATCAATGGCAGATCCAGCAGACAAGGAAAAGGAAATAGAAAAGAAGTACAAAACATATGATCTAAAATGACAGATCTAAGGATCAATCAAGAGTGGAGGATTTGCAATCAATGGCAGATCCAGCAGACAAGGAAAAGGAAATAGAAAAGAAGTACAAAACATATTGATTCCATAAGGCTAAACATATTGATTCCAAAAAACCCCAGCAGCTAATTACGGTAATAAGATGGAAGTGATGAATAAGATATTCACCACCATTCTTACATAAACGGAATATTTATTTTGGTGCCTCAATTTACTAAAGCAAAAAACATAAAGAAATTCAGTTGCTTAGAATGCATACCAAACCAGGGGTGATGCATCCAGCTCTTGTTTAGACCTTGATATCAATTCTGCCAGCCATGAGAGAGGAACACACACATCCTAATAAAAAGAGATTGAAAGAAAAAGGAAGCAAGACCAACATAAGGTGCATGAATAAAAAAAAATCAAACAAAGGAGACAGAAGTAAGAATATGTCAAAAGGATTTCAAGTCAAAAGTGAAAGATTTTAACATATATCAGATGAAAAATATTGCATCATCTTAGACACCAAACCACAGACAGACAAAAAGCAACGGATTAGACTCTTCTAATTTCACAACCTAAGAAAGTTCAACTTTCTTCCAATTTCACAACAACCAAACGAAATTTCCAAACAAAACCATCATTCCATTTATACTTGGAAACAAAATCAAAAGCAGAACGAGAATCATTCAAAAGTAGAACGAGAATCATTCAACAGCAGAGCAAGAATCATTCAAAAGCAGAACGGGAATCAATCAAAAGAAGAACGAGAATCAAAACCTAAACGAGAATCAAAAGAGATGCTAGTTAAAAGTAGCAGATACGGTTTTGAAATCAAAAATACCCAAAAAAAACGTACTTACCTATTTTAATGGATCGATTAACCTAACAGAAACGCAAATCCTCAAAACACTGGTATGCCCTATTTTCCTATTCGATGGGAAGAAGAGCAGATTAGAAATAAATAGATATGCAAATGGTATCAAGAGAGAAGAGAAAGAAGGGTTTTTTCAGTTTCTCACCTGTAATCACCAATTGCACAGTGCCCTAGACAGATTAAACCAGCAAATATTAAATCTGGATCTTGCAAAACATAAACGAACCGATTGCTTCTACTACGATTGTACAGTCAATTCTCGGCATATCTTCATAGGTCCAGGCAAAGACTTTTTCATATTTTTTTTAATATTCTCTCAAAATTTTTCCCTTTTTAGGAGTTATATCATATGCTATCAGGATTTCCTTTGGATTTTTTAAAGTTCGAAGATTAAATGGGGTAGTATTAGTTGAGTTAATGTCAAATATAAATGATTTATGTTTATAATCATGAGTAATGAAATCATAAGAAACATCACACAAATAAGCAAAATTGTTCAGGTTATTAATATAACTGGAATTGTAAACATAATTGTTAAATAGTTCAAGTATAAAAATAACATATGAAAAGCTATCATTTTCAATTTTTGCCAATGCAGGTGTTGCAGCCGATGCTTCACCATCTTCATTGCTTGTTGGGGTCTTCTCACCTGCCCTGATGTAATCCTTATGTCCTCGATCCCCAAATCTAGCACTGGTACTTAAGCTTCTATCTTCTCCTTACACTTTACCCTAGAGGTCAACAAACTACTGGTGAAAATCTCCTCAAGAACCTCACTGTAACACCCCGTTCTCCCCCTAGTAGTTTGAGCCATGATTGCCATGTGTATGTGTGCATATGTGAGTGTTTCGGCATGTGTTAAGGGTATTTTGGGTAAAATGCATGTTTTGTGGGCTTTAATAGAGTGTGAGTGCATATATGTTAGTAGGTTGTATATGTATTGGGTTGTGTTAGTGTGTGCATGTGCATATGGTAGTAGTGTGTGCATTATGAGGGTTAGTCTTGTGTGTATTATCATGCATAAGTGTAGGGTGTGAGTGGTCAAGTTCCACCAACCAAAGGGTGACATGTGTCTAGAGCATTTTGAAAGGAGGTATAAATAGAAGAGAGAGAAAAAGGGGATAGCTATTCTTGTTGCTTTTCTCGTTTCCTCCTCTTCCCTTTACTTTTTCTTCCTCTTTTCTCTTGATTTGTGTGCCCTAGCTTGGATTCAAGTGTTGGTGGTGGAAATTGATCATTCCTTGAGCTTTGATTGGTAAGTCTTTAGTGGATTCTCTTCTTCTTCTTCTTCTTTTTCTTCTTCTTCTTCTTCTTCCATTGTTCTTGATGTTGGTTATAATGTGTTTTAATTTAGGTTTTGTGCTTGTATGAATTTTGGGTGTTCTTGATTAGTTGAGCCTCCTCGTGATCCCAAGGGAAAGAAGAAGGCTAGTGGGAGCGGTGCTCATTGATTTGGAGCATAGGAATTACAGGTTTGGGAATTTGATTGTTTTTTATGTTCATTTGTGATTTGTGCCTTTGCATGAGATTGTTGGAAATTTGATGTTTGATGAGGCTTATTATAGTACTAATGTTATGGGTATTCAATCGATTTAAGTTATAATGCATGAATGTTGAAGTATTGAGCAAAATTTGATGTTTGAGGAACTTTTACTGGAAATTTCTGGGTTTGTGTTCTTAAGAAACTTGATTTTGTTAATGCATGATTTTGATTGTGTTAATTGTTGATTTAAGTTGTGTTTTATGTTATTTGTGATGGTGAAAGGTTTATTTGAAGGTAAGATGAGGTTTGGTTTGATTTTGGGTCAAAATGGATTTCTTGTTGGAAGTTTGGGATTTTCTGCATTTGGTTGGGAAAATGGAAGTCGCGATGTTGTCGCAAGCATGACAGAATGGTGAAATCCAGTTTTCACGTTGAATTGCTCTGCTGATTGTGAGGTGTCCCACTTGTGATTTGGCAGCACGACTCATGAAGCTTCAACTTGCGTGAGTGGTGCAGCAAATCACGCGTCGGCAGGGGAGAATGAGAGATTCACGAGACATAAATCGCATTCACGAGTAGTGAACTGTGTTCACGAGTCGTGAACAAGGTTCATGCGTCGTGAACCAAGTTCACAAGTCGTGAACAATGTTCACGAGTCGTGAACAACCTTCACGAGTCGTGAAGGTTGTCTCGTCCTGGCACAGCACGACTTGCATGCCCCGTTGCCCCTCCCCTCACGCAGGCCATCCGCCCACTGTCGCGATCGCGACAGTGACCCCTCTTTGCCCTATTTTTCTGATTTTGCCCCTTTCTTCTAAAATGACTTTTGTATCATTTCTTCTTGGGTTTTTACTACTGTATGGGAATAATTATGATTATATACGTGCACTTTTATGATTTCTTTATGACAAATTTATGTTATGCTTTGAGCATGATTTGTATTATGCATGACCTGTAAAAGTCAGTCTAGTGGATGTTAGGCATGCCTAAAAGAGTTCTATAGCTGCAGCCCTCTGTTCTATTCTAGACCCTGATCAGGTCCCCGTTTAGTTTCTTGCAAACTTTAATGTGTTTGGATCTTGTTTAAGATCCCCTTTTTAAAATGTTTTGAAATGAGAAAATGTGATATTGCTTTTCGATTCGTACCAGTAAGGTACCGCCATGCGTTCAATTCGTATCCGTAAGATACCGCCATGCTTTGCTCATTATCCACTACTTTGAGTCAGTAGGTGTTATGATTTGTTATGTTATGCTTATGAGGATGTTAATCCGAATGATTATGATTATAAGTTTGGGAATCTGAATGACTCTATTTATGAGCATATGAATCAGTTAGTATATGAATATGATTATGAACCTTTGAATGGTTATGAATGTGATTTGTTTATGATTATATCTTATGATACTTAGCATATGCCATTATGTATGTGTTTTGCCTTGACGACCATTATGAATGGCCGTCCATACTATTGTTGTTTGTTTCCCCACTAAGCATTATCGCTTACCACGGTGTTTCACCTGTGCAGGTGCGAAAGGTGTATAGCTTTTGGGAGAGTCGCTGCCCGTCAAGCCAACACAGTGGGATTATTGATAGGACTTAGCTTATTTTTGTATCATGATTATTTTGTAATAATGATCTCTCTTTGTATTTAGTTTTTGTTCAGCTTTTGCTTTGTATCTCTGAAAGTTGTGATTATGTTGGTATCAGAACAGTTATGTATTGAATATTGTTATTCCATCAATGAATGATCATTTGGTTTTAAAGTTTTAATTTTCGCTATTTATATGTATGTTTATATTATGTGAATGTATATTTTGTACCGTTCTGCTTGGTGATACCCTTGCTCATACGGGTTCTCACTCCTTTGCGGATGGGTTCCCCTACATATGGGTAGGGGGTGTTAGGGAGTTTGGTGATGTGTTTCCGAGTGAATTGCCTGGGCTGTCTCCTGAGAGAGAAGTGGAGTTATCCATAGAGATTTTGCTGGGTACTTCGCCCATTTCGAAAGCACCTTATTGGATGTCTCCTGTAGAGTTGAAGGAACTTAAGACTCAGCTACAAGAGTTATTGGATAAGGAGTTTATTCGACCCAGCATATCTCCATGGGGAGCTCCGATTTTGTTTGTCAAGAAAAAGGATGGTTCTTTGAGGATGTGTATCGACTATAGGCAAATTAACAAGGTCACAGTGAAGAACAAGTATCCCTTGCCTAGAGTCGATGATTTATTTGATCAGCTTAGAGGTGCGGGTATCTTCTCCAAGATTGATCTTTGGTCGGGTTATTATCAGCTTCAAGTTCAGGATAGGATGTGGTTAAGACTGCATTTCGGATGCGGTATGGCAACTATGAGTTGCTTGTGATGCCGTTTGGTTTGACCAATGCACCTGTGGCTTTTATTGATTTGATGAACCGCGTGTTTAGGCCATATCTCAATCGATTTGTAGTAGTGTTTATAGATATTTTGGTTTACTCAAAGGATGAGAATGAGCATGAAGAGCATCTTCGGTTAGTATTGCAAGTGTTGAGGGAGCACCGTTTATTGCGAAGCTCAGTAAGTGTGACTTTTGGCTTCGAGAAGTGTCTTTCTTGGGTCATATTATGTCAGCTAAGGGTATTTAAGTGGATCCAGCTAAGATTGAGGCGATTGTGGATTGGAAAGTGCCTAGTAATGTTCCTGAAGTGAGAAGTTTTCTTGGTTTGGCAGGCTACTACCATCGGTTTGTGAAGGGTTTTTCAGTTATTGCTGCTCCGATGACCAGATTGTTGAGGAAAGGAGTCAGATTTGAATGGTCAGATAAGTATCAGCTGTGCTTTGAGAGGTTGAAGAGTTTGTTAGTTGAAGCTCCTATACTGACTCAACCCACCTCGGGTAAGGAGTTTGTGATGTACAGTGATGCTTCGGGTACTGGACTCAGTTGTGTATTGATGCAAGAGGGTAAAGTAGTGACTTATGCATCTCGTCAATTGAAGCCTCATGAGAAGAACTATCCAACACATGATTTGGAATTGGCGGCTGTGATCTTTACTTTGAAGATTTGGCGGCATTATCTGTATGGGGAGAAGTGTAGAATTTTCACGGACCATAAGAGTTTGAAGTATCTCCTCACGCAGAAAGAGTTGAACATGAGACATCGTCGATGGTTAGAGTTGTTCAATGACTATGACTGCATTGTGGATTACCATCCGGGTAAAGCCAATGTGGTTGCGGATGCTTTGAGTCAGAAGTCGATTTCGGCTTTATTTTTTAGGCGGTTCAGATGGAGATTTAATTCAGATGGGGCTTTGGTTACCTAATTGAGAGTGAAGCCTACCTTAAGACAGTCGATTGTGGACACTCAGAAGGATGATTCGAGATTGCAGCGGGTTTTGCAAGAGGTTCAGCAAGGTAAGCAGTCTGAGTTTTCGATTTTCGATGGGGTGCTTATGTATAGGGATCGTTTGTGCGTGCTCGAGAGTGATGAGTTAAGGAAGAAACTTTTGAGTGAGGCACACACTACGATCTTCACTATACACCCTGGTAGTGAGAAGATGTATCGGGATATGAAGCAGTTCTACTGGTGGTCTGGGATGAAGAGAGATATTGTGGAATTCTTTGAAAAATGTTTGACGTGTCAGCAGGTAAAGGCTTGGCATCAAGTCCCTTTGGGATTGCTCACTCCTTTATCCGTTTCCCAGTGGAAATGGGATGATATTGCCATGGATTATGTGTTAGGTTTGCCAGTGACTCAGAGGAAGCATGATTCGATTTGGGTTATTGTGGATCGGCTTACGAAGTCAGTGCATTTTGTGCTGGTTAGAGTGGACTACTCGATGGATAAGTTGGCCAGTGTATATGTGGATGAGATAGTTCAACTGCATGGAGTGCCTTTGTCGATAGTGTTAGATCGAGATCCAAGGTTCACATCTAAGTTTTGGAAGGAATTGCAGAGAGCTTTGGGTACCAAGTTGAACTTCAACACAACATTTCATCCTCAGACAGATGGTCAGTCTGAGAGAGTTATCCAGATTTTAGAGAATATGCTTCGGGCTTGTACTTTGGATTTTTTTGGCAGTTGGGATCAGTATGTGCAACTTATGGAGTTTGCCTATAACAACAGTTTTCAGGCCAGCATTGGGATGTCACCGTTTGAAGCTTTGTATGGTCAATAGTGTAAGACTCCAATTTGTTGGAGAGAGTTAACCGAGAGATCTTTTATTGGGCCAGAGATGATTAGAGATACCGAAGAGAAGATCAGAGTTGTGTAGCGGAATTTGAAGGTGGCTAAGGATAGGCAGAGATCCTATGCCAATCTGAAGAGAAAGGATTTTCGATTTGAAGTCGGGGATAAAGTTTTCCTTAAGGTTTCACCTTGGAGGAAAATATTGTAGTTTGGCAAGAAAGGTAAAATTAGTCCTCGGTTCATTGGGCCTTTTGAGATTTTGGACAGAATTGGTCTGGTAGCCTATAAGTTGTCTTTACCGATGGAGTTGGCTAACATGCATGACATCTATTATGTCTCTATGCTTCATCGGTATAGGTCGAATCCGTTGCATGTATTATCAGTTCAAGACGTTCGGATTCAGCCGGATTACTCCTATGATGAAGAGCCGAAGGATATTTTAGCTCGGGAAGTGAAACAGTTGAGAAGCAAGCAAGTTCCTCTGGTCAAGGTTCTTCGGCAACATCACGGAGTCGAGGAAGTGACTTGGGAACCAAAGGCAACGATGAGGATTCAGTATCTGCATTTGTTCTGTTCAGGTGAGAATTTCGAAGACGAAATTCTTATTAGTAGGGGAGAGTTGTAACACCCCGTTCTCCCCCTAGTAGTTTAAGCCATGATTGCCATGTGTATGTGTCCATGTGTGAGTGTTTTGGCATGTGTTTAGGGTATTTTGGGTAAAATGCATGTTTTATGGGCTTTAATAGAGTGTGAGTGCATATATGTTAGTAGGGTGTACGTGTATTGGGTTGTGTTAGTGTGTGCATATGCATATGGTAGTAGTGTGTGAATTATGAGGGTTAGTCTTGTGTGTATTGTCATGTATGAGTGTAGGGTGTGAGTGGTCAAGTTCCACTAACCAAAGGGTGACATGTGGCTAGAGCATTTTGAAATGAGGTATAAATAGAAGAGAGAGAAAAAGGGGACAGCCATTCTTGTTGCTTTTCCCGTTTCCTCCTCTTCCCTTTACTTCTTCTTCCTCTTTTCTCTTCATTTGTGTGCCCTAGCTTGGATTCAAGTGTCGATGGTGGAAATTGATCATTCCTTGAGCTTTGATTGGAAAGTCTTTAGTGGATTCTCTTCTTCTTCTTCTTCTTTTTCTTCTTCTTCCATTGTTCTTGATGTTGGTTAGAATGTATTTTAATTTAAGTTTTGTATTTCTATTAATTTTGGGTGTTCTTGATTAGTTGAGCCTCCTCATGATCCCAAGGGAAAGGAGAAGGCTAGTGGGAGTGGTGCTCATTGATTTGGAGCATAGGAATTACAGGTTTGGGAATTTGATTGTTTTTTATGTTCAATTGTGATTTGTGCCTTTGCATGAGATTGCTGGAAATTTGATGTTTGATGAGGCTTATTATAGCGCTAATGTTATGGGTATTTAATTGATTTAAGTTATAATGCATGAATGTTGAAGTATTGAGCAAAATTTAATGTTTGAGGAACTTTTACTGGAAACTTCTGGGTTTGTGTTCTTGAGAAGCTATATTTTGTTAATGCATGATTTTGATTGTGCTAATTGTTGATTTAAGTTGTATTTTATGTTATTTGTGATGGTAGAAGGTTTATTTGAAGGTAAGATGAGGTTTGGTTTGATTTTGGGTCAAAATGGATTTGTTGTTGGAAGTCTGGGATTTTCTGCATTTGGCTGGGAAAATGGAAGTCGCGATGCTGTTGCAAGCGTGACAGAATGGTGAAATCCAGTTTTCACGTTGAATTGCTCTATTGTTTGTGAGGCGTCCGACTCGTAAAGCTTCGGCGTGAGCAAGTGGTGCAACAAATCACGCGTCAGCAGGGGAGAATCAGAGATTCACGAGACGTGAATCGCGTTCATGAGTCGTGAACTATGTTCGCAAGTCATGAACCAAGTTCACGAGTCGTGAACAACCTTCACGACTCGTGAATCGTGAAGGTTGTTTTGTGCTGGCACAGCACGACTCGCACACCCCCTCCCCTCGCGTAGGTGCGAAAGGTGTATAGCTTTTGGGAAAGTCGCTGCCAGTTAAGCCAACACAGTGGGATTGTTAATAGGACTTTGTATTATGATTATTTTGTAATAGTGATCTCTCTTTGTATTTAGTTTTTGTTCAGCTTCCGCTTTGTATCTCTAAAATTTATGATTATGTTGGTATCAGAACAGTTATGTATTGAATATTGTTATTCCATCAATGAATGATCATTTGGTTTTAAAGTTTTAATTTTCGCTATTTATATGTATGTTTATATTATGTGAATGTATGTTTTGTACCGTTCTGCTTGGTGATACCCCTGCTCATATGGGTTCTCACTCCCTTGCAGATGGGTTCCCCTACGTATGGGTAGGGGGTGTTACACTCACGATCCCTAGCAGTGCTCTGAGTTAAGATCTTTTCATCCCAAAAACTTTCCACAAACTTGACGATTCCACTAGACCAACCAAAGATGTCATTCAAGACCTCCAAACTTGGTGTGATCTTTCCATTAACCCACTGAGGTTCCGCCTCTCCACAATAAGCACATGCCGACACAGCTGGTATAAAACTTTCCACGATGAGAGGGATCTCAGCCAACTTCTCCTTAGACTCACCCTTTGCACTTATGCCTACATAGCCTAGGCCTCTACTATCCTTCTGATCCCTTGTTGTGATTGTTGCTTGTGGCCCCTGAGAGTTCTTGCCTAAACAAGCCCCTAATGGAAAGTGCATTCTTTTCATCATGTTAACCACTTGTGGCCTTTCTATTGACTCACTCTTTGCATTGATCATTGCCACGTGAAAACCACTAAAGGGTTTATTGGAAATTCCTAAAATAGATACTTGATTTTCCCTAACCGCTTTTATTATCACCACTTGACCCTCTTATGGGATTTTGATCATTTGGTAGAGAGTAGACGGAACTCCTCCTAACTTGTGGAACCATGGCCTCCCTAGCATAATCAAGAAATTATCTAGAATAGGCAAGATTACAAACTCAGCATATGTCTCAACTGGCCCAGTCTTCACTAACACCCTAAAGGTCCCCGCTACTTGGCTTCTCGATTTGTTGTAAGCCGTGATGGTAAGATCAAACTTACTCAACATATTCTCACTTAAACAAAAAGCAGGGATTTCCATCAATGGACAGACATTTATAGAGGACCCATCTCCACCATCATGCAAGTTGTGTGCTTGCCATTAATTCAAGCCCTTATATACAGAGGGCGGTTGTGATTGCAACCCTCAATGAGTACATTAGCATAAGTATAGGCCACATGCTCCCCTGATCCTCCTTTCACCATATTTAATAGCTCTGTAGGGGAAATAGTAGTAGCTAAAGTGGATTCGCACAAGGTTTCAACTAACTTCTGTTTATGAGAGGGGGATGTCTGAGTAGGTTCCATATAAAGATTTAAGCCGGCATCATTTTCAACTGTTTCATTATATGGTCCTCTTCCTGCTCCTTTTCTATAGGTAAGGGCATTGAGGCCTACTGCTTTTCAATCTTAGGAACAACCCTTCCACTTCAGGTGACAGCTCTGACCTTTTCCTCCTCCTCATCTTCGGAGTCCCATAGATCAGCAAGTTCATTATCTTTTTCTTCTCCACTCTTACTGGTTGACTCCCAGCAGTCGATCATGGCAACGGGTAGCTCTTCTTTTCTCACCTTTTGCTCGGATCGGGTAATAGCCACATACTCATTCCCGTATAGGTCTTTCAACATATACCACTCGGGCAAGCTCGACCCTATCTATAATACCTCTTACCAATACGTAGTGAATTACATCTTCATTAGATGAGTCACCATGACAGATAAGGTTTGTTTACCACAAACATGCAATCTAGGCATCATATACAATTATCAAGTTCGTATACATTAAATTATATCTGAAATTATAAAATTTCTTCTCAACATGATAATGGGATACATTCCATTCGTTGGTCATACACCATTTATACACATCACATTAAGGTCATTCACATCATAGGCAAATTTACATTACATCATTCTCCATATAAATACATACATCTCTTAAGTTAATACTTACATAACATAAATTACAACATTACATCCCAAAAAATTACAATTACGTCAGTACATCAACATATAAAACCTACAGCGTGTTGGCTCTTGGAGATGTGGGTTTGTCCTTCCAAAATTGCTAGCACTAACACCTGCACCTACACCTGGACGGATGTGCACGGATGTTTAAGCACTAAAGCTTAGTAGGGAAACATGAATTAGATGACCCCTCATAGAGGTCATCAATGCAAAGCACATGCACATGGAACATGCTTCTAATATAATTAAATAAAACATATATAGTAAGTAAAATGGTAACTATTATTAGACATATATAAAGCTCCACATATAGAACCATGTTCAGCCATACATATATCTCATATCGTTCAGTCGCTTATTTTTAGTCATACACTGCATGCATTTTCAAAGTAGTGGAAAACAGGTTAGACACATAGGTATCCGAAGGTACAAGTACATTTTTATCACATACGCATATGGAGCTAAGCAAGATCCATAAACACATGTGATCCATTAGGACCCGAAATGCAAAAGGACCCAAACGGGGGTCTGCAGTGACATAGACCCTATAGGCATGCCTATCTATCCACGACTCGATCACTATAGGCTATTAATTAAACCATATTCATTAGGTTCATATTAACGTCCACTAAAAATTGCCACACATATGATAATATTAAAGAATAATCAATGATATTCCATACTTTACCACATTTCTTACATAGTTAATATTTCTAAATCACTGTTCAGATTTTTTTACAAGTCATATTAAATGCGTGTCTAAGATCATCTTAAATAAAAGGAGCAAAACAATACACATAATAAAGTTGAGAGGGTTACACGGCAGTTAGGAAATCCTAACAGCCGTGTAAACCAAGACATAGGCATTAAATTGAAAACGAAATGCATTTACACGGCTGTTATAAAATTTCACACGGCAATCAGACAAGGTTACACAGTGGTTAAAAATTCCTGACAGCCGTGTAAACTGAGGAATCTTAAAGATTTTGAAAAGATGCTATCCATAATGATTTTACACGACGGTAAAAGGATTTTACACGGCGGTTAAGGTAGTTACACAGCGGTCAGAAATCCTTCACCAGCGTGTAACTCCATATTTAAGCCAAATTAACAGGACAAAATCATTTTACACGACGGTTAAGAAATCCTTATCGTTGTGTAGCCCTATTTTATTGCATATAAACCCAAAATTCAGCAAGGCTACAAACTTAACTTAACTTATACACTCTAAATGGATGGTTAAACATCCTTTTTAGGTAAAATGCCTTTCCAAATATTTATTCTCCAGGATATTAACATTTCAATGATACAAACTCATATCAACCAAACATCTAAAACTCAAAATATAATCTAAATAATCCGAACTGCTCCTATTAGGATGGAAAATCCCCTAAGTTAAGTTGGAGCTCATTTTAGGGAATCTTAGAGCCAGAATTAGCCCATGGCTATTTCTATCAAAAATACATATATACGTTTTAACTTTCCAACCCATTCAAACTCATGCAACTTAGAGTTGTATAACTCCACTTATACTCAAAACAACCATAGAGTTTCCCCTAAAACTCATCATGTCCTAAATTTAGCCAATTTAACTCAAATCACAACAATTCCAACCCTAAACAATCCAAATCAATTATACACATCTTAACACAGCAAATGATCATACTACATGCAATAAACATTAAATTTCCCAAACCTTTCTCCTTGGCCTCTTCTTAAGCTTCAATTGGCTCCTTCTTCACCAATCTTCTCTTTTCCTTTAGCTCCACTTGCCTTTTCTACTACAAAATACACCATGAATCATCAATTACACAATACTGACAATTTTCCAACCCCCAAAACCCATGGTAAAGAGAGAAGGAGAAATGGCCAACAACTTACCTTCCTAAACTCACTAACAAACACTTGCTTGGAACTCTTGATAAAATTTTAAGTAAAATCTTTGAGTGACCAAAAAGAGAAAGAAAAATGGCAACAAAAATGGAGAAGGAAAGGGAATAGAGGTTGGATTTCTTTTGGCCCTCTCCCACCAACTTCATGGCTTATAAATCCTTGAAGTTTGCTCATTTTTCTTCTTTCATTTTGGTCCATTCATTGGTCAAAGCTTTGGTTCACATTTTTTCCCCTTGTTGGTCCTTAAATCTCCTCTAAATCATACTTTGACCATTTAATTAAACTTAAATCATGCATTGACATATTAAACAACTTATTTAATGCAATTTAGTCCATAGGTATTAAATGACCATTTTAACCCTGACTTTTCATTTAATACCAATTATGTCCCAAACACATATACTTCGACAAATACATAACTTAGGCCATTCTTGTACCCCAATGATATTTAAAATGACTAGGGTACAAGTCGGGGCCTTACACTATCATGAAAACTGGCAGAGGGACTGCATTATAGCCGGCCTTCTTTTTCTTTTCTCTCTTGTCGGATCAGTAATTTGTTTGTTGTCAATGAGATCCTAAATTTGATCTCTCAATGTTCTACATTGATCAATTAAATGGCCGGTGTGCTGGTGAAATGCATAGTATTGATCCCCCGGTAGTATAGATGCCTATGGTTCCTAGCTGGTCTAACTGGCAGCGGCTGTAATTTCCCCTTTTTCATCAACCTCTCTAAAACCTAGGACAAAGGCCTGACTAAATTAGAGTAATATCTCTGGTTTACCTCCATGGCAGAGACTTTTGTTGTTTTCCCTTTTTTGTTCCCACTACTGGAGCCTACTAACTTTTTTGCCACCTAGTTTCCATAACTCCTCCGAGCATAACCCTCACTACTCGCCTTCTTTACTAAGTAATTATCCCCAGCCTCAATAGCTATGTCCTTCAATGACTCTCAATCCTTGAGCCCCTTCATCTTAAGTCCTTCCCTTTGATACGGGCTCGTATTTCTAATAAAAAGCCTGATTTGGTCAGGAGTGTCAAGCTTTCTTTTCATCTCCATAACTCGGTTTCTCCATTGAGTAAGGTACTCATGTAAGGACTCTTCTAGCTTCTATTATAGGATCTTTAGGTCTTTCAATGTGACCAACATCTGCATACTATAGTCGTACTGCTTTAAGAATTATTCAGTTAATAGGTCCCAATCCTCTTTAGCTCTCCTATCTAGTGTGTTGTACCAGTCTATTGGACGGCCTGTCAGGTTAAGGGTGAAGTACTTTATCTTTTGCTATGTCTTCAACGTTGTTCCTTTCATCACTAACATGTACTACTTAACATGTGTCGATGGATCCAAAGTGCCATCGAACTTGGGTATATTTGGCATTTTAAAGCTCTGAGGAAGCAGCTGCTCACTATCTAGATCCCTATCTTTTGGATTCATTCCATTTTCTGCTGTCAACATGCGAGCCATCGCATCAAGCTTCTCCATTTTCTTCCACATCACCTGTTAAACTTTATGTGCTTTACTTTTTACTATCGTCGGCGCCTCTGTAACACCCCGCCATCCCCGTTGGAAGGATACCGAAGTGCCACGCGAGCAAACACATATAAACGAATCCATATACACATGTATAAACAAAAACCAAATGAGATGTAAAGAAACTTTTAATCATTTAATAGTAAATCCTTTTTACATATAACATATATCAATATCGTTAATACAAAAAGAGGCTCGTAAGCAAATACATATACAAAAATAATATTTGTTCCTTTACAAAAGATTTACTTTGCTATACACAAGCCATATACAAAAATTTACAGCGGAAGACTTCAAATAACTTCATTCAAAAAGACTCCTAGTGGCCGACCTGCAGATATCCGACTCTGAACCGAACTCGCCACCTGCACGGGAAAAGAGCCCGTGCTAAGCGATAACGCTTAGTGGGGAGGAACAAAACAAACGAACAATATGCATATACAATATTTATAACAACACAAGCAATTAAGTACTCAATTCATCACTCCAAGTATACAGATACAAGGTGCATAATATACAGCTATGTAAGAATTCATGTGCATCATATACTTGTAATCATGTCAAAAATGCATCTTAAAGTATGCAACACATTTAAACATATAGCCTGACTAGTCTGAAAATATTCTCTAGAAGTGGATGCGGTCAAATGGATACTGATAGAACACAGTATCCCAAGCATATAGAGACATGAGTCTCAAACATGTACTTTTCATATAGAGACCAAAGTCTCGCATTTAAAATCCATATAGACCCATACAGGATCGAAACAAGGATCCAAACGGACCCACGTAAAATGTTTTATCATATAGCAGCTGCACACACACTCTGACCTAAGTAAGCGCTTACTTATCCACTACTATGACTATTCAGGCTTAAATGACACAACTCAACAATTCAAGTATCATATCATGAGATTTGAAAATAATACTGATTTATAGTCCATGTATACAGGTATACTGATCACATTTAAAACAAGTAACTATAAATATTAAATGCAACTAAATGCAAATACATATTTCACGTATACATGTGTCTAGATCAAATTCAGAAACATTTAAATACATCCAGTATCAATTATTGGAGGCAGAAGTACAAATAATTCACATTCAAGACAATTTATGTTCATGTAAAATATAAACTAGTAAATTATGTACATTAATTATTTAATCAAGTATACAACTCAATATTAAGCAATTATTAATTACAATTCAGATTTTAAACCCAAACATTTGTCATGTAGTGCAAAAACTCTTGAAAATAGAAGTTAAAACTTCATTTTTAATAAAACAGGGCAGCAGGGGAAGGCTGGTCACGAGACACCCAGGCAGTGGTGTCTCGTGACGCTGGTTTCTCGCAATCGCCACGCAGAGGAGCAGGCAGTCACGGCGTGACCATCAGTCACGTCTCGTGACGCCTGAGAGGAGAGGAAGAGAGGTCACGAGATCCTGTCTCGTGACACGCAGGGAAAGGCAAAAGTCACGGCGTGATGCCACATCACGTCTCGTGACCTTCAACAGAGAAGGGGTCACGGCGTGAAGCTGCGTCGCGTCTCGTGACCTTCAACAGAGAAGGGGGTCACGGCGTGATGCTCCATCACGTCTCGTGACCTTCTTCTCACACTTCTGCTTCTCTTCTCAAACTCATAATTTCCAGAAAACGTTGAAACCAAAATTCGCGAAAAACTGAGTATAACCAAAGATTAAAACCCCAATTCGTCTAAAACCCTTTTTCATGAAATAATGTTTCGAATACATACCTTCAAGTCTCCAGAGCACATCACAGCAATTAGAATACCAGTATCACATTTTTACAACTAACACAGAAGCAATGCCAGAACATTAACTTTCCAGGAAATCCATATTCAAACTCATGCATATTCAACTCATTGCATGTTCATATCATTCTTTTTCTACTGAAATTATATCAACAACATTACGTAACTCTAGCATTTCCATATACAAACACACACATAAACACATTAATACCAAAACTGGAAACAGGATCCAAAATGAGAAAAACAGACACTCCCAAACCTGATGATGAAGCTCAAAAACGTCCACTGAATTCTTCTCAATCCACAATCTTCCCTTTTCCTTTCTCTTTTCTTTTATCCTCAGATGCTTGCAAACAGATAAAACCACAATCAAAATCCAATAACAGAATCTCTATAAACCCAAAGGAGAATCAGAAGGAGATTCGACCAAAAGAACCCAGAAAACTACTGCCACTTACCTCTGAAAATCTCTACCAAAGCTCAAAATCCTAGCTCACAGCAGATGAACACACATGCAAGTGAGAAAAAGAACAGAAAATGGAGAGGAAAGAGATGGCTAACGCGAGAGAGAGCAAAAGAGAGAAAAACCTCATGTGTTTAGTTTCCAGAAACTAAAAACATTCAGACCTTTCTTTTCTCTCACCCACGTACACACTCACTCTCCACCTGGCACACATGCACATGAATCATGATCCACTTATTCCTCTTTTATCAAAATAGTCCTTGACAAATTACCTTTCACTCACTAAACTAAAATCTGCCATTTAAAATACTTTTGTTTCCTTGCAAAATAATCCTCTTTCATTAGTAAATAACCCAATTGCCCTTAATGTCCAATTAGAATTGCTAATTTCCACTTAAGCCACTTATGGGGTGTGACAACTCTCCTCTCCTTAAGAAAATTTCGTCCTCGAAATTTCCTTGCTTGTCCAAACACATCTCATACACTAAAACCGAAACGAAACAAAACTTAACATATAAACACTTACCCGAAGGTCCTGCAGCAACCGTCACATTTTCAGCAGTCATAGCATATGCCCGATGCCTAGTATGATCTTCTGTAGCACCAGGTCGTTGCACCGTCTCAGATGGTGCTCTCGGAGCTCTACTTGCATCCCGATTGCTTTGGATGACATTAGATCTTTTGCTCTCTTGCTGATTCTGGTCCGCTTGTCGATCAGGGCAAAATGCAAACCGATGTTCCATACTTCCACACTTGAAACATGCCCCGGTAATCTTGCGACATGTACCCCAATGGTACCTATGACAATGCTCACACTCCGGTGCTCGGTTTCCCTTGCTAGCATGCGGTGCCACACTTCCAACTTCTGAAGGTACTTGTACAGACCCTCTATTTCCTTGCTCAACTGGAGCACCCTTAGACTTCTTAATACTCGCAACTCCTCCTTCTGGTGCTCGCCTCTTCTGTGCCATCTTCTGTTTAATCTCCTCAGATTCCTCTAACTTCATTGCTGCAGCCACAAGCTGATAATACCCCACTGGTTGCAATACAATCATCGCAGACAAAGGACCTCTAAACACCTCACGAAGTCCCTCAAGAAAATGTCTACATCTGAACTCACTAGTCAACAACTGCTCGGGCACATACTTACTCAACCTATTGAACTCCTTGTCATACTCACTAACAGTCATTCCCCGCTGCTTCAAACTGATAAACTCTCTCCACTTAGCCTCTTGGTAAGCCTTTGTCACATACTTTTGCTCAAACTCTTGCTTGAAATATTCCCATGTCAACTCAGCTGGCCGCTGAGGATTCCTCATCACAAGCTCCCACCAATCATATGCTGGTCCCTGAAGCAACGATATAGCACATGAAGCTCTCTGATCTGCGGGACATCTAATCTCTTGCAAAATCCTACCTACTCTCTTGAGCCAAAACTCAGCCACATCTGATTCATCTAAGGCAGTCCCATGAAAATCCTCTGCTCCTCCTTTTCTTAACAACTCTATTGGAGCCTTAGTAGCAGTCAACCTATCAACCACTTGCAACAAACCTTGCACTAATACTGGATCAAAACCAACTCCTCTATTTGCACCCACAACTGGTGCAGGTTCCTGTGCAGGCCTATCCTGTCTCACTGGATCACCTCCTCTGATCGGACTATCTCTACGACCCATATAGACACTGTCCATCGTGTCGCCCATATACTCACTTGGATCCGACTCCATATAAACACTACAAAACACAAGACATCTGCATTAGGCCACTATACAAAACTGACTCTCATGCATAGACTCAACTCTATACTCAAACAATCACAACATAACCCAGAACCACCAAACCTGGGCTCTGATACCAAGCTGTAACACCCCGCCATCCCCGTTGGAAGGATACCGGAGTGCCACGCGAGCAAACACATATAAACGAATCCATATACACATGTATAAACAAAAACCAAATGAGATGTAAAGAAACTTTTAATCATTTAATAGTAAATCCTTTTTACATATAACATATATCAATATCGTTAATACAAAAAGAGGCTCGTAAGCAAATACATATACAAAACTAATATTTGTTCCTTTACAAAAGATTTACTTTGCTATACACAAGCCATATACAAAAATTTACAGCTGAAGACTTCAAATAACTTCATTCAAAAAGACTCCTAGTGGCCGACCTGCAGATATCCGACTCTGAACCGAACTCGCCACCTGCACGGGAAAAGAGCCCGTGCTAAGCGATAACGCTTAGTGGGGAGGAACAAAACAAACGAACAATATGCATATACAATATTTATAACAACACAAGCAATTAAGTACTCAATTCATCACTCCAAGTATACAGATACAAGGTGCATAATATACAGCTATGTAAGAATTCATGTGCATCATATACTTGTAATCATGTCAAAAATGCATCTTAAAGTATGCAACACATTTAAACATATAGCCTAACTAGTCTGAAAATATTCTCTAGAAGTGAATGCGGTCAAATGGATACTGATAGAACACAGTATCCCAAGCATATAGAGACATGAGTCTCAAACATGTACTTTTCATATAAAGACCAAAGTCTCGAATTTAAAATCCATATAGACCCATACAGGATCGAAACAAGGATCCAAACGGACCCACGTAAAATGTTTTATCATATAGCAGCTGCACACACACTCTGACCTAAGTAAGCGCTTACTTATCCACTACTATGACTATTCAGGCTTAAATGACACAACTCAACAATTCAAGTATCATATCATGAGATTTGAAAATAATACTGATTTATAGTCCATGTATACAGGTATACTGATCACATTTAAAACAAGTAACTATAAATATTAAATGCAACTAAATGCAAATACATATTTCACGTATACATGTGTCTAGATCAAATTCAGAAACATTTAAATACATCCAGTATCAATTATTGGAGGCAGAAGTACAAATAATTCACATTCAAGACAATTTATGTTCATGTAAAATATAAACTAGTAAATTATGTACATTAATTATTTAATCAAGTATACAACTCAATATTAAGCAATTATTAATTACAATTCAGATTTTAAACCCAAACATTTGTCATGTAGTGCAAAAACTCTTGAAAATAGAAGTTAAAACTTCATTTTTAATAAAACAGGGCAGCAGGGGAAGGCTGGTCACGAGACACCCAGGCAGTGGTGTCTCGTGACGCTGGTTTCTCGCAATCGCCACGCAGAGGAGCAGGCAGTCACGGCGTGACCATCAGTCACGTCTCGTGACGCCTGAGAGGAGAGGAAGAGAGGTCACGAGATCCTATCTCGTGACACGCAGGGAAAGGCAAAAGTCACGGCGTGATGCCACATCACGTCTCGTGACCTTCAACAGAGAAGGGGTCACGGCGTGAAGCTGCGTCGCGTCTCGTGACCTTCAACAGAGAAGGGGGTCACGGCGTGATGCTCCATCACGTCTCGTGACCTTCTTCTCACACTTCTGCTTCTCTTCTCAAACTCATAATTTCCAGAAAACGTTGAAACCAAAATTCGCGAAAAACTGAGTATAACCAAAGATTAAAACCCCAATTCGTCTAAAACCCTTTTTCATGAAATAATGTTTCGAATACATACCTTCAAGTCTCCAGAGCACATTCACAGCAATTAGAATACCAGTATCACATTTTTACAACTAACACAGAAGCAATGCCAGAACATTAACTTTCCAGGAAATCCATATTCAAACTCATGCATATTCAACTCATTGCATGTTCATATCATTCTTTTTCTACTGAAATTATATCAACAACATTACGTAACTCTAGCATTTCCATATACAAACACACACATAAACACATTAATACCAAAACTGGAAACAGGATCCAAAATGAGAAAAACAGACACTCCCAAACCTGATGATGAAGCTCAAAAACGTCCACTGAATTCTTCTCAATCCACAATCTTCCCTTTTCCTTTCTCTTTTCTTTTATCCTCAGATGCTTGCAAACAGATAAAACCACAATCAAAATCCAATAACAGAATCTCTATAAACCCAAAGGAGAATCAGAAGGAGATTCGACCAAAAGAACCCAGAAAACTACTGCCACTTACCTCTGAAAATCTCTACCAAAGCTCAAAATCCTAGCTCACAGCAGATGAACACACATGCAAGTGAGAAAAAGAACAGAAAATGGAGAGGAAAGAGATGGCTAACGCGAGAGAGAGCAAAAGAGAGAAAAACCTCATGTGTTTAGTTTCCAGAAACTAAAAACATTCAGACCTTTCTTTTCTCTCACCCACGTACACACTCACTCTCCACCTGGCACACATGCACATGAATCATGATCCACTTATTCCTCTTTTATCAAAATAGTCCTTGACAAATTACCTTTCACTCACTAAACTAAAATCTGCCATTTAAAATACTTTTGTTTCCTTGCAAAATAATCCTCTTTCATTAGTAAATAACCCAATTGCCCTTAATGTCCAATTAGAATTGCTAATTTCCACTTAAGCCACTTATAGGGTGTGACAGCCTCTCTCTCCTCTTCTATATAGTCATTCTCAGGTTCTTGAGCCCTATTCCTCCTCTGCTCTATACGTGCCTCATCTCTAAGCTCAAAAGCTAGTGAACGTGTTGCAACTGCTGTCGGGAGAGCCTCCCCAACTAAATTTGGTTCAGCTTGCCCCACTGCAGGAGCGGCAGGCTGCTGTCTAGCAAAATTCCCCATCATAGCCATCATTCTCCCCTCGAATTCTTCAAACCTTCTATCCATCTCTTTGGCGATTAAGGCACAAGTTACATTAGTCTCTTGTGGTAAGTTGGCCATGTCTAGCCCTGATGAATATCCTAAAAAAGATACTAATTCGCTGCAGTCCAAAATTAACTCTGAACCACACTCAGATACTAGCTCTGGCAACTCAAATAAAAGGTTTCTGGTGAGGCAGCCATCTGATCCCCTGAACCACTTGGATGTATCTATGATGGCTACAAGACTCAAAGCGTCAAGATGATACGTGAATGACATATGATGCATGGTCATGCTTAATGCTACACCCACAACCACATACAAGCGGATATAACCTTCCAACCTTATCGCTCCCACACAGGAAGTCGTATGGCCTCTATCCTATGTGGGCTTAGCCCAATAGTTTTCGAGGAATCTAATGGATGGGCATGGTGCATGGCGAAAAATCGGTAGCATAACCCTCTTATTTAAAGCATATACGTATGAAAGCCTTTTATGAATGACCACTTAATTTAGTTGAATTTGTTCAATATGTAATGGCCCACATAGCAAGCATAGTATTATGGCACATGTCACCGAGGGGAAGTGTTTATTGTCATTACATGGGCTTCAGTCGGGTGGTGAAAATTTAGAGCTACCCAAGTATGATCCCTACCAACGGATCTAGCTCATCACGAGCATAATGACCAATCGGGTCATCATTGATATACCAAATGGTACAAGGCTTGGGCTGGTGATTATCCTTAACACTTCCCTACATTGAGTGAACATAGGGTCATGCTTTGGGAATGCACTAGGGTTAAAAAAGGGGGAACCTAACTTAATTCTAAGGGTCTAGCATGAATGCAACACAATTTCTTTTGAAAAGAGATAGAACTTTAATTTCAAAAAATTACTTATATTTAACTTAACCAAGATACTTTAGGAGCAAGGTCTCTTAGTCCCCAGTGGAGTTGTCACTGTGACACGCACTGAACCTCGTCAACCCCGGAGGCCCGCTTTTAGGGTCCGATAAGGTTCATAAGTTTTATGAAGATTGGTTGCTTTGCAATAGATAGGGAATTTGTAGCGCCCCTTCCCAGCCACCCACACAGCTTTGCTGTGGTAGTCAGGAATGGTCGCCACAACACACAGATACACACACATATAACACATATATCTATATACTATAATCTTGTAATAATAAATTTCTTTCACTACTGCAATCATATCATGCATTTCATTTCACGGCAGAAGATATGCTATTACTTATATTACATGCCAAGTCCAAAAAGACTATATACATATAAAAATATTTAAGTACACAAAATACTCAAAACCTACACTAATCAAGTCCTAGTGTTGACCCCTTTGGTTATGCGGAATTGTCCTTCCAGATTGTCTCACTTCAGAACCTACACGGATTAGAAAATAACTCGTGCTAAGCGATAACGCTTAGTGGGGAACCGCAAACAATATACAATATAGGTATAAAGCACATATGCATCGATTAATTATCACTATAATTAAAGTGAAATACTTATAGTCATGCCTATACAAACATGCCACAATGACACATCATATCCACAACTTATTACAACCATAGCATGTTACACATTTCATTTTACGTATACACATGTATAATATTTCATATGCATTCATGCTATTAGATCATAATCATACAAATGCATCTCATGCCAAACTTTATCACTTTGTATTCATATTCTCATCTTTATAACTTTCTTCCAAATGATCACAAATTATCATTAATCTTTCTTTCTTTGTTTTGCCTTGCCTGCCATTCAAAGATGCGGATAATGGGTGATACTATCAGTACTCGAAAGTAACACTATTAGTTCGTAGCCATAGATACTCACCACTATTAGTACCCATAGGTACCACTATCAGCATATTACTATGCAAAGATGAACCCATTTAGGATTTAATAGAAAGATGATTTTCGATGAAATCGGATACTATCGGCCGTAACTTTAGACCCTTTTAGGCATGCATGCCTACTTATCCTCTACTTGACTCGCAGGCTAATTATTATTTCCAGTTATTTGTATATCAATCACAATTTACATTGCTCATATAATCATATGGAATAGATCATAGTACATAATAGCTCACATATATTTGTAAGCATACTATCATGTTCACATTCACTTCCATTTAAACACCTTTGCATAATTCATAATCTTTTCCCAAGTCCATATAATGTTGATATATTAGTATAAATCTCATTCCATAACATTATACATAGCTTTATACCTTGGTTAAATGTTTATATAAATGAGTTTTTAAGATTAATTTAATATCTCTTTTCTCACGCAATTCATGCAAATAAATTAAAGGCGCACTTCAAGCACATCTGAAAGCTGTAAGGGAAGCTATAAAGAAATAATAATAAAATTATCCTCAAAATAAAATAAAAGAATCCATAAAATAGTAAATAAAATACATATATAAAATGGGGAATTTATTTGAATGGGTCGCATGCACATTTACAAAAGAGATGAAGAGTTCTTAAATAAGTTTTAGGAAAAGCAAGATGAGTGATCCCATTTTGAGAAAATAAGAACTCTTCTTTTGATGCGTTATTTTGGAAAAAAAAATTCGGATATTGGTCTATTTTGTTAAGAAAATCTCATTTTATTTTGCAAATATCTTTTGATGAGTTTTTATGTTAACGTGCATAAAAATCTTTTATTATTACAAATCCCAAATTCAAAATAAAGGCAAAATAAATAAACAAAAAAATAAATAAATCACAAAAGGAAATTATTATAATCTACAAATGTAACTCCTTCTAGCCATCAAATCTCCCTCCAACGGGACGCACCCTTACATGGGGTACTTTTGGGCCAAAGAGACAAAAGAAAATAAATACATTAGAAACACGATAATAAAAAATGCGTGCAGTACTAGAATTAAAAATAATAAAAGAAAAATGACAGAAAATAAGATTAAAAACAAAATAAAATAACTCATGCAAATGTGACATAAACTAAAAAATATATATATTATAGAAACGTTAAAACAAACAAAACAAGAGGCCACAGACGACCACAAGCAGTGACGGACGAGTGAAATGCAAATTGAAGAATGGGAAGGAGAGGGCTTCGTGACGTTTTGTCGCTCGCTCAAGAGACAGGTGACACTGAAGCCTTCTTCTCGTCTGTCGTACCTAGAACACAAAAACAGCACAAAACTTAATTTTTAACTCATTTTCATGTCAATTAACATTATATTGTGCATTTAAGAACCCCAAAAGTACATGAAAATCACTTATAGAATTTCAGAAACCCACTTAGACCATAAAAAACTAAAAGTTAACGTAAAGTTACAGATTTAAGATAAATAATCTACAAAGCTGCATAACATTCAATGGATTTTAATTATAGAGAAATAAGAGATGAACAGAGCTCGAAATATTTACCCTTAGAATTTGTTTGATCTCTTAGTTTTCACAAATGAATTAGTTTTCTCTATTGTTTTTTCTAAAAGATATGAATACCTCTAATAGAAAAACACTTTGAAAGGAAAAAAATTGTGTTTTTCTTAGGAAAAATATATCTCTCTAAAAACTCTACTTTGCTTTTTTTGTTCTCTCTCTTTTTTTTTTTTTGCCCAAGAGAATATCCCTCTTCTCCTAAAACCTTTTTTCTTTTATATCTTAAAATATAGAAATCCTTTTATTTGTCTAGGTTTTCCCCTTGATTTTCTCAAAAAGATATACCTTTCCTTTCTAAAACCCAAAAATTCCCTCATCTAATCCCAAAAAATCATATTTTTAAAAATCAAATGAATATTTTCCTTCATTCCTGCTGAGTAGATATGAGAGTTTATGTAAAAAGATGATAGATGGGCATAGCGTCCCTCAAAGGCACAATTGAAAATTACAAAAAATGCCACTCGACCATGACTCAGCTACTTCTACCCGTGACATACGAATGGCTATCTATCACCTCAAAACCATCACATTGCTCTGACGAGGTGTAGAAGGCTAAGCTAATGGAAAATCTTCAAAAAAGTGAAAACTAAGGATGTAAACGGACACTTTTCCTCCTAAATTTGTGCCATTGGCAACATTATCCTCATTGGGTAATCTTTGATCTGGGCCGCCTCGGGACCCGGTGTCTAAACTTACTTTTTTCATACAATTTATTATGGCCTTAATTATATTTTGAATTAGAAATGCTAAGGTTAAATTTTTAAGGTAAAAAATAATTTGTGCTTGTTCCTAAATTGGAATCTTTGCATATTAAAAGCTTGTTAAAACCATTTTAGGCACTTTTTTGTATTATATTTTTAGATTGAAGAATTCGATTGTAAGAAATAAAAGAATAAAATGGAATGAAATTTGAATAAATTTTACTCCGCTATCCACTAAAAAAGTGATCAAGAATAGAGCTAGTAGCTTCTTGGAATTATGTAATCTAAGTAACCAGGTGTATGCAAGTCAGAATCAGATGCCCTCGCATAAAAAAGATTTTTACATACCAAGTAAGCCTTTAAATCTCTCTTAGGCTAAAAAAATAGGTGTATACGGGTCAGATCCGGGTACCCTCGAGTTCACCAAAGTCTAGGGAAACAAATTAAGCTTAAAAAATTTAAAATAAGTTTTTGGTTTCGTTATTTCTATTATCTATTGAAATGCTTCAGATTATGGTGTCTAAATTGGTCTGATGAGTTTTCTTGTATGCATTGATTTAATACTGAATTAAGGCATAAACCTCTTGATTAATGTTATAAAACCTTTATTGTTTCTGGTTTGAAAAGATAGTTAAGGATGTTTTGATATGAAATTGTTGGAATGTGTTGTGGATTTCTTACTCTACTTTGCCTTGCATTTTAGTTTCGTCAAAGCTTATGGGATTGAATTTTGTTTTTTAGTGAATGGACTTTTAAAAGGGTTGTTTATGTGGTTTAATTCATGCTTGAGGACAAGCATGGGACAAATGTGGTCGAATTTGTTAAGTGGTAAAAATTACAAATTTATACTTGACTTTTACATATTTTTATACTCTGATTTATGGTCAACTAGAATCTTTTTTACTTGTTTTTGTGATTTTGACCACTATAGGATTTAATTGATGAAAAATGGAGAATTTTATGGCTAATTGGAGCTAATTTGGGATAACCATAAGTTTAGAGAAGTTTGAGTGCAAAAGAACTATTACTGGGCAGACTTGTATCTTAGACTTACCCAAGGCTAAGAGAAAAGTTGATAGTGAAGAGTCAATACGGAATTGTCTCTTAGCCTTGCCCAGGGCTAAAAGAAAATTGGGAATGCAAAGTTATGCTACATGACTCTATTTTGCGCACAAGCTGACCTAGCTACCAATAATGCTCCAGCCGCATTTTGGGAATAATTAAACTATAATTTAGGGATTAAAAGGTAGTAGGTTTAGGAAGTTTGGATTGTATTAAATATCTTTATCTTATTTTCCTTTTTTGGGTAAGATTGAGTTACCTTCCTTATTTTTAGGAATTTTGTTTACAAAAAAAGATGTGAACATCATCATTTTCTTCCTCTCTAGTTTTTTTTCTGAGTTCTGAACATAGATTTTTAGCTTAATTTTATTTGCGATTTGTTCATAACTATGAGTTGCTAAACTCTCAATTCCGGTTAAAGGTTAATTCAAGGACGGAATTCATTCTTTTTACTATGAGATTGTTCTTGCTTCATTTTCTCTTTAATTTTCAGTAATGTTCATGTTATTTATTATGATTTAGAGAAATCTTGTCACATCCCAAAAATGGCCTAGTTGGAATTTATAATTTTTAATTGGATATTAAGGGTATTTTGGCAATTTATGTAAATGGATTAAGGACTTAATTGAAGAGTTATTTAAAGTATTTAGAGAAAGAATTTTTATTAGTGACCAAGTGGTAATTTGTAAGGGCTTAAAAGGGATTTAAGAAGGACCAAATGCAAAAGTCAAAAAAGATGAGACAAAGGACCAATAGTGGAGTGACATGTGTAATGGTTGGTGGGAGCATTGAATGAGGATTTAAAAGGAGTAGAGAGAGGGAAGGAAAAATTGTAGCTTCCCGTAGAAGCCATTTGGGTTTTGCCCTCTCCTTCCTCACGCCCTCTCTCTCTTCCTCTTCTCCATTTTCTGCTCTCTCAAGTCTTGCTTGTGGGTGTTCTCCAATTTTTGGACTAGGGTTTGAGCTTTGAAGGATTCTAAGAGGTAAGTGGCTGTATTTGCTTTGGGTATTATTCTTCTTTTTCTCCTTCTACGGGATTGAGTGGGTTTCTAAAGGTTATGTTCATGGGTTAATAGAATTATTGTTTTGATTGGTTGCAAGAATCTGAGGAAAAGAGGAAAGATAAAGGGAAAGGAAAGGTTGTGGCTTGAAGGAAGAGAAGTTTTGAGCTCCATTCCAGGTTTGGGAGCTTACTTGGTTATATGTTTGGAAGTTTATTTGAAGTGTTTGGCTCATCTCTTTTGGATCCTGTTTTTAAGTTTAATGTTAATGTTATATATGATCTAGGATGATAGAGTTTTAATGATTTGCATGTGTAATGGTGAGAATTTTGTATATAAACATGAGCTGGAAATTCTGGGTTTTTGAATCTCTGTGAAAGTTATTTGATTGTGTGATGATGTGGGATTATTTATGATATTGTGTTGTAAATGTGACTTGGAAGCTAAACAGGTATGTTTTTACATGTTTTGGCATGAAAAATGGATTTGGGTAAGGTTGGGTTTTGTTGTCCTTCAAATTCCGTAATTGGCTTTTCTGAGGTTGAGGAAGATCGGCTCTGTCGCAAGCGCGACGTTATCGCGAGCGCAACAGAGACTGGCTTTTTCTCCCACTCAAGTGAGTTTTGGTTTATGCCTTGAGGGACACGAGTCGGACAAGTGAACACGACTCTGCCATACGAGCGTGCCCCTGGCATTCTGGCAGCCTGTCTCGGATGAGGGAGCACGATTCGTGCTCCCCTGGTGAGGGAGAACACGAGTCGGAGGGAGGCATCCAACTCGTGTCCTCTAAAAATTTGTAGAACACGAGTTGGAGGAATCCTTCGACCCGTATCCTGAAGAGCCTAGCCGAGTACGAGTAGTGCTGATGCATCTGACTCGTGCTGGGCCTCTTTTCTGCGTAGCTCCCTCAGCCACTGTCGCGACCGCGATTCCTTGTCGCGAGCACGACAGTTGCCTCATTTGGTTGCCTCTCCTGTCTTCTAAAATGAGTTTTAAACTTCTTTTACATGGGGTTTTTCACTACATGACACATGATTTGGGTTTAATATGTATTTAATTTGACAGCATATGGTCTTAATTAGATTTGTACATGATTTATATACCTTCATCTTGATTAAGTACAAACGTATATATGAAATTGTATAATTATACATGATTTATTTCTTTATTATATGAACATTATTTTAGAACATGACTGAGTTGTCATTTGAGCCTGGTAGTCATAGTTAGTGGATAGATAAGTGCTTATCAAGGGTCAAGGTGTGAGTGCAGCTGCTATATGTTTATCTTTTCACATGCAGGCCCCGTTTGGGTCATATAAGATATTTGAGGCCTCGGTCTCCGGTATAATTTCGAGTATACATGATCATAAAATGTTTTGAGACTCATGTCTCCATATGCTTGGGATATTGTGTCCTATCAGTATTATTAGTCCCCGTATCCACTAGTTAGCGAGTAATCAGGCTATTACTTGAGTTTAATACATGCGATGGTTATATGAAGCTAATAGTTATATGAAATGAATATAAGTTACATGTATATATATATGTATAAGCACTATGACATGATAAAATGAAATACTTGTAATAAGCATGAGTAGTATGTGTTTATATGCCTTTGTCAATAAATATATATGTTTGCTTCATCTATATGTACATATATGTGTTGTTTCTCCCCACTAAGCATTATCGCTTAGCACGGGTTCTTCTCCCGTGTAGGTGGCGGGTTCTTCGTGGAGTCGAACATCTGTAGGTCGGCCACTAGAAGTCTTTTTAATTGGATGGAGTTTATGTTGTGTCTTCCGCTGTATTTTTTTACATGGGAGCTGATTTGGGAAATGTAACTTTTTGTAAAGGATGATTTTGTATATGTATATGTTTATCGTTTACAAATCCCTTTTTGTAAAACTATATGATTATATATATTTATGGATTAATTATCCTTTGATTAAATGTACTTGTTTCCTTAACATGTTTCGAGTATATGTATACGATTACGTGAGTTGTGCGCGTGGCGCTCCGGCATCCCTCTATCGGGGGTAACGGGGTGTTAAAAATCTCATCTTCATTGTTATTTGTTTTGTGATTAATGAAGCATCGTTGTTCATTAAATTAAATAACATATAACTAATTGAAAATATCAAATCCGTAATTATTCGAAAATTCAATAACAAGTGGTAATTAGTGTAACAACTCTGAGAAGGGTCATTATATTAATTAAATTGCATGATTTGATTTGAATCAGTCTCGCTTGTAGATTGGTCGGCTTAGGTCGAGTCTTTCTAGTTTATAAAGCGGTCAATAAATTAATTTTTTTCGTTTGTAAAGGGTTGTTTATTGGTTAGGGATTTTTTACAGTCTTTCTTGGTTAGCCTATTAGTATGGAAAGATTGGTTAAGAGCATATGTCCGACAAATATAATTGGTCCATTACATGACTTTAAAGTTATCTTTTCATCCGTGATCAGTAGAATTGAATCATGTGCTACAAATTCCTTTAACTGGAGTTTCTCATAATTGATTCCATATTTATTTATTTATTGCATGTTTATTTAATTATTTCAATTCTATATTTTTCTTATTCATGATTTACAAAATCCCCCATTTATTTTTATTTTTAATTTCTAGTTGTCTTAAATTAAATTAGTACTAATCTCTGTGGATTTGACCATTTTTCATCCGATTTATAATTTATTTTGTTGAAAAAAATTATGAATTATTTTTAGTGACTTCGACACCCATCAGATAAAAATAAGGAAACAACTAGTTATAGAGAGCAATATGTTGACAAAGAGTACAATAAGGAAGAAGAAGAGGCAAAAAGTGAGAAAGAAAAGAGTAAAGCTGATGAGCATTTTGAGGATGCTGATGAGGAAGTAGGTGATTAGAGGGAGGAAAAATCAAATGGTAAGAATTTTTCTAAAGAAACATAACAGGTCTCAAGTCCAGAACAAAGGCAATAAGCTCCAAAAGTGGCAAAACAACAAGTGAGCTGCAAACCTGAGTCACTTCATTAGCTTAAGCTTTGGACTACCATAGGTGATTTATAGACCAGCTCAGGATAGTTGGTTGAATGGTCTGAGAATATGTATGTTGCTTTAGAGTTCGGTTCTCAAAGTGTTCCAAAGATTGAACCCATTTCACCTTCATCTTTACCCATTCATTAAACATTTTCACCTATACCTGCACGAAAATTGAGAAAGTTAATGAGGTTAATTACCAAGCATAAATTCAAACCAACCCCCAAGCTTAGACAAATTGGCAACAACACCAATCCGAAGGACATTGAGTGATTAATGCATGTTTTTCATGAACAAATAAGTTCTGTTATATACTTATATGTTATGCTAGCTTGGTTGAATATTTTTGGATATTTTGGATATGTTTTTTTGGATGCTTAACACTGTTTAAGGATGGTTTGCCAATGTCTAGACTGAATATTATATATTATGGTTTGCTTAAAATTTTTTGCAGGTTGAGATTTTATTTGTTCATTCTTTACTCTTCTTGTTAATGATGAAAAAGGGGAGAAAGAGAAAGATAAAGAAATTAGTTTTGATTGTAAAGCACCAAAATATACCGTAGTAGAATTATGGTATACTCAGGGAGGATTAGAAAGTGGGTATGAAAGGTTAAGTAAGAAAAAGTATAGTTAAAGGACATATATGGAAAAAATTTAAAGTTGAGGGGCAATTTTGAAATTAATTTTAAATTGAGAAACTAATGAATATCTAAATATAAGACATGGGTTATTATGTAAATGAGGTAAATTATGTAAGCAAATGTGTGATTAGAGGAGAATTTTGGGGTACAAACATAATTATACAAAGCAAAAAGTGATGGCCAATAATTGGTGATATGTGCAAATTCTATAATATTGAAGAAATTGCTAAAGGAAGATAACACTTGTTGGCCGAACCATTTGATGGCCAAAATTCAAAATTTTCATCCTTCTTTCTCACTGAAACACGCATATACACCAAGCTCTCAAAGGAAGTTAAAAAGAGGAAGGGGAAACTAGGCAATTTTGGAAGCACAATCAAGGTAACTAGTCTAGATTTCTAGTTGCTTGTGTAGAAATTGATCTCTCCTTGATCTTTTCTTCATCCAAGAGATTATGATCACTATAAGAAAATCCAAACTAGCTATGACAATTTAGTGACGAAATTTCTTCTTTTTGTCGCTGAATAGCGATGAAATTAATTTTTTATCGCTAATGTAGTAGCAAAGTTGAAAATTTAGTGATGAAAAAATTATGTCACTAAAAATGATATTTATGCCAAGTTTTACAAATGGAATTTAACGATAGAAAACTCAACCCGTCGCTAAATGTTGCGCCAACTATCTATGGTAGAGTTATCTACGGTATTTAGCAATGGAAGTAATGTTTCTGTCGCTAATATTTAGCAATGAAAGGCATATTTTGTTGCTAAATTGGGAAATTAGCGACGAAATATGCTATCCATCGCTAAAAATATAAATTTACTATGAAATATAAATTTTCATTGCTCAATTTAGCGATGAAATTTTTTGTCCATTGCAAAAAATGAGATTTACCGATGGAGATATATTTTTCGCCGCTAATATTCGCCCTTAGTGATGGATATGAATTTTCGTCAGTAAGAGTAAATTTTAGCGACGAAGAAGCAAATTTTGTCGCTAAAGTTCCCATATATTAAAAAAAAAACCCTCCTCTTTTTTTCTTTCCCTCTCTCTCCCTCCTTCCTTCCGTCCCTCTCTCTTTCTCTCTTTCGCTTGGATCTACTCCGTTGTGCCCCCCCCCCCCCCCCCCCCCCCCCCCCGCGCCGGTCACAAGCTTTCGCAGCTCGCCTCTCCCGGCGTCGCCCTCCTCCCTTTATACACCACCAGACACTTACCGCTTGTCGGCTCTGGTCTCGCCGTTCACCACTGCCACCACTCGTCGCTTGCCCTCCGCTGCCCTAGTCGCTCGCCGGTCAATGCCGTCGACTTCATTTGACTATTATTTTTGTTTTTCTACTATTTTTTTCATATATTTTTTTTCAGTAAATTTTTTTCATTTGTGGTGTATATTTATAGGCTATTTTGCCATATTTAAAAGTGAACTAAGTTCATTGCAAACTTATTAAGCATAGTGGGACTTGAAAGATTTAAACTTTGCAGCCTCTTTATTATTGCTTCTCTATGAATGAAAAAATCTAAAAAGAATACATTACCATTAAATTCAATAGATTCAAAATAGCATGAAAATTTCAGATAAAATTTTGAACTTTTAGTTTATATTGGGCTTACCTATTTGTGTTCTGTTGAAAATTTACAAAAATGCTATGAATGGTTAAGTTTGTAGGTAATTTCCAAGATTTCTGTTAAAGGGTGAGATATGAAATGCTAAAATAGATGTAAAGTCACTCTATCATGTGATTCTGCCTCACTTAGGATTCTTCAAATTGTTATCTTCTATTTCTCTGTGAAAAGTTGCATATATACTATTAATTTCAAAGTTTTTGTCTTTCTATATCCTTTTTGTCTTTATTTTTTTATTGCTATTCAGTTTGTCATGTTGGACTAGCTTTCTTGGTTGATTGAATAATAAGAAAAAGTGAAATACCAATCATAAAAGAATATAATTCTTAAGTTCCAGCCATTAAAATGAGGGCCTCTTTTTCATTTATTAAGTTATGTTTGCATAAATTCAGCCCAGTTGAGCCTGGATATATGAATGGTTGAGCTACTTTACAAACAATTAGTTTATGGGTATTTCTTGACTTGAAGAGCTTTCTTATGCATTAATGAAAAATTTCAAAAAATTACCTGCTCAATTTTATCGGAGTTTGGTGTGGATGTTTTGGAAAGTGAGTGAATGTGATATGCTTTTTCTTTTTAATTTATCTTTTTGTGTAAAGCAGGATGCACATTTCATGAAGATATGCTTTCAAATTCAATGATTCTATCTTCAGATTGAAGCCTTATTGTACATTTGATTCACTGCAAATCAGGAACTAACCTTTTTAAGAACTTAGAAGATATTCATTGTGAAGATTATTGAGGTACAAGAACCATGGACATTGGGCATGGCAAATGTTGGAATAGCTCAAAGGTTTATGCTTTTTGTTTTCTGAGCTCAATTTGTGTCCTTGGATCCTCAAAGTGTTTTTATTATCAAGTATGATTTGGAAGCAAATAAAGGGACAAAATGACTGGATAAAAGAGGAGTTAGGAGAAATTTAATTATGTAAGATAAGAGAGTAAACTTAGAATTGAAATGAATTTCAACATTAGGGTCTATTTGAATTTATACACAGTATTTCTTGTTCCTTTTAGGTGTTTTTCATGTATCTATTCAAATACAAAGTTGCTAGTTTATTATGTTGAAATTTTTGTAATTGAGATATGCTAGATAATGGTTTTACTTTGAACTAATTTTTGGATTTGTATTTGTATTTGGCATATGATTAGTTGTTTAAATTCAGTGCTTCTACTGTTTAAAATTACTTTTATGTTTTTGGATACTCATGCTTGTAATGCTTTATTCTCATGTTCTGGATTGTGTTGTGCAACTAAATCTTAGATGTAATACCCTTGTGAACTCATTGATGTTCAGGGAATTCTTTTGTGAAGCCTAATGCCATATTTGTTTTTCCCCTTCAACAAGCAGATCACGTCCTGCATATAATTATACATTCCAATTGTCCAAATGCTGCTTCCCCTCCTAACTTTTATGTATATACAGTGTTCTTAATTTCTATGCATTTTTATGTTTAATTATGGATATTTACCTCCCTTTTTATGTTTGCAGCGAGTCAACTACAGCAAGCACCCTGGTTGCTTAAGGCATGGGTGCTTATTTACTTGGTATACTGTCGACTGGCTTGTGGATTGTCAGATTGAGTTCTTTCAAGTTTTAGAGATAGGCATTGAAAAATGTTTTGTTTTAGTTATTAAAATAACTGTTTTTATTCTTAAATTTTGTTAACCAATTGCTAGTACATGTTTATCAGTTTATGGTATGGAGCTGTAAAATTTTGATTATATATTTTGGAAAAGTATTCTTGTTACAGCAATTGTGGATGCAATTTCTATCTAAATTTAAAATGCCATTAATACATTTTCAATTATATTATTTTTGTCCATTTTAATTTTTATACTATTGATGATTCTATCAATTAAAAATTAAATAAAAAATAAAATTTTTCATAAATTAAAATAAAATTAAAAAAATAAAAATTCCATAATTTTGTGACCAAAACATTTTTTCCATCACAAAAACTTGTGACGGAAAGTCAGTTTCCATCTCTAATGTCAACGACGGAAAATGTATTTCCTTCTCAAACTTTTGCAATGGAAACATTTATTCCATCGCAAAATTTAGCGACGGAATTAAAGTTTTTGCCTCTAAATTTAGCAACGAAAAAATTCTATCGCTAAATTTAGCAATGACCTTGATAGCGACATAATTTTTCGTCAGTAATCTGGATTAGCAACGGAATTTCGTCGGTAATGTCTGTCGTTAATCCTTGTTTTTCTTATAGTGGATGAGTATGTTAATATGTGTTTGATTTGCACATATTTTTTTATTTAGAGGAAGAAGAAGCAAAAAGGAACGGTAAAGAAAAGTTGTGAAGGCAAAATAAGCTTGTTGACAAGGTATGGGAAATTGTTAATTCGTATGCATGTGTGCGGTCAGATTTTGGCTTGAGAAAGTTTGATACATGAGTTTTTATGGATGTGAAATTGTTGTATGTAAGTTATTTGAGAATAATATACTTGGACTTAACTTAATAGAAACTCTAATTGAATGATTGTCATGGAAAACAAGAGGTAGTATTGTTGGTTTTTTGGATAGTTGTTATAAATTTGGGTATAACTATGCTATAATTATTATGAAAAGACCAAAATCCAGTTCTATCTCCAAGGTACCTTAAAAGTGGCTTGAAGTCAGGGATCAATTTTGTCCCCGCACTAGAATAAACTGTAATGATTTGGTTATAACTCATGTTTTACAGGTCCAAATTGCTTTATTCTTGAGTCTTTGAAAAGCTTAGACATATTTAAACATTTGTTAAGAAGGCATCTTGGCCTAAATGTTGCATTTTCAGTGGCAAGAGTACTGATCAATCTAGATTATAGAAGTTGTCTTTGAGTCTGCCATTCTGGATTGCCTCTCATGGCTATCAAAGTTATGGTAGCCATGTAAAATAATTGTGACAACCATGTAAAATGATTCTGTACATGTTAAATTAACCCACACGGCTGTCAGAAAGTTGTGATAGCCATGAGCCCTCTGTTTTTCACTAAACGTGAGCATTTCATCACAAACCGACCCCAAACTTGAACTAAGCATTTTCCTTGATATATAATATATGGATACTATATGTGTAACACCCTATATCCGGTCCAATGAACGAGCCAAATGAGAATGTTACAACTTATTTTAAGATCCATAATATACAAGTAATAAAATTTCTTTTTTCTTAAAACTAGGAATACTCCAAATATTACTATGCATAATTTCCTCTATAATGTTGCCTATCCCCCTGCAAGGAAAATTTTTTTTTACACTTCTAAAATCACATATTCATCTCCAATACTCTAAAACAAACTCCAACACAAGTTTTCCATCCTTTATTTTATATCAAACCATTCACATGTTTGACAGCATTCAACACTTATTTCGCTATGTAAAATCATGAGCCATAATATCATACCTAACCACAACAATACACACTTATTCATAAATTAAATTATAGGTAACATAAAGATTCCTTACATAAACAACATTGGAACATCTTAAACTACCAACTTATGTATAATTACTCAACACAAAAATTTTCCTATAGCAATCGAATTTTAAAATTTGCTATCTAAAGTACATGCCAAATCAAAATTGAAATTTCCTGAACACAAAATAGAAAGGTCTTCTTTGAACTTCTATGCCTAAACATTAATATAATGTCATCAGATTCTTCAAACCATTCTCCTGATCTCAAGGATACTTTTCTTCAACCTATGCACAGAAAATAGCCACGCGCTAAGTAAAATGCTTAGTGAGAGTGCACTACTAATTTTATTTTTACTTTCCAAAAAAAATATGAATATATAATATAAACATGACATGTAATTATAACGTAATTAAAACACATAACCAAACATGATATAAAACACAAAAAGTCTCATTACTTAAATACATTTGCATGAACTTTGCTAATTTAAGTGACGTATATGATGTAGGCAACTAGGACACATAAAGTAACTAAACTAAGGTTCAACTTAATTGTATTTAAATCCCTTCTAAAATTCCGTTGACAAATTTTTCATTTGCAATCCATGAATTACCTAATATTGTACCGTATACTATAATTAAACTACCAACATATATGCATATACATCATGCATTCTGATGGATATTTTGTTCATGCATATACATAAAGTCATTTCCATCATGTCATTATATATAGGTTCGTTTACTATTATCATTTATTTTATTAAGATGTTTATTATTAAAGCAACCATTTGTTGCTTAATTTACAATCTTATTGCTACTATTTGCCACTAAACTTTACTTTTATTACAAATTTACTATTTTGCCCTCCAAAAATTACTTTCTTGTATAATTACCATTTTATCTCTTAATTTACACATTTATTATATAATTATTATCTTGCCCACTTAAATTTACCATTTTTCCCTCTAATTATTATTTTCTTACATGATTACCATTTCATATCATAATTTACATATTTAATTCATAATTATTATCTTATCACTTAAATTTATTATTTTGCCCCAAGTATATCCGATAGAAATCCTCGAACCGGATATGCAGGATGTGGCCCATAGGCCCATAACATACATCCGAGGTACCACCAATGCCATATATATAATGCCATGTATCTTGCAAAAAGCCATATAAGATTGTAAATCGCCATTGGCCTACACATGCGATCCGACATGACTTGCTGCCGCGGTATATCATGATGTCCCTATGGCTAGCCAATTATATCCTATACTTCTAATTTAACTACTAGTATAATAAGGGCAAAACTATTTAATTATACCATTATTTATTCACATACATGTCCATTGTTTTCATGCCATCTTTTATACCATAATAGCAAACTTTAGTCTTATATTTCACATATATCACATGTATTCACATGCATCATATTCATATAACACTATTCACATCACATTCTTATTTTCATGCCTTCATACCATTTTTATTACATAATTAACATTTTATGCCATTACACATAACTTTTGTATCATAATTCACATAATGTTACTTAAGTTCGCATTCTTGTTCTTTCATCTTGATTTGAGTTTAACCATTATCACTCTCATTTCCAAATTGCCTTAGTACATGCATTAGTATCATTATCGTATATTCAACCATTTTTTATAATCTATTTATTTCCAATACTAAAACCTCCATGAGTATTCATGTCATGTTTATTCGTATATTATTAATCACATAAACTCCATGTATAATCAATCAAAAAAACTCAAACAACACTAGGCATTCAATACCTATGCAATTCAGCTTATTAAGCATTTTCATCAAGCCTTCATGTTTTGTCATGAAGAATGATTCATTTTACTAATATTTACATCAATCATGAAAGCTCTAAATTAATTTAAGCATAATTCATACATTTGATTCTTCCTTGGCCAAGCATGATGAACTTAAATTGGGAAAAACCATCAAATTACATTCAATAATCAAGTTAAGTGTTCCATTAGCTTCAATTTATATTTAATCTCATTTATGTCACTTTTGCAACAATTTCACATTATTGCATAAATTTGGCCATGACATCTTATATGGATATCGTACTCATTTCTTCCTTTTAATCACATATACTTCATATTTCTAATCTTAATTTCCTTAATTTAGCTTTAATTCATTAAAATACATGTACATAGTAACTATCACTTCTTACAAAATGTATATATAGGTGTGATTTAATGACCTAAGTTTTCTTATATTAAATTTAACATTTCCTACACCTTAATTTATATCCGATTTAACTCCTATAAGGTCAATTTCAAATAACCACAACAATTCAAGCAACCAACCATACTTACTTAATCTATAAAGTATTAAAAATACTAGTAAATATATCCCTAAACTTTTTCTCCCGTGTTCATTCAATTTCCTTTAACACACTTATCCAATATTACAGTTCCACTACATAATCTTTTAATATAAACATACACATTTCCATAACACTCTCTTATAACCATTTCAAACATAATGTGTTCAGGTAATAAATATTCTCAAATTAAGCTTTCATACATATCTATTTTCAACTAATTTTTTCAATTCCTAAAACATAACAGAATACATGTTCGAATATAATGCACTATTTTGAATATAAATGAAAACTTTGAAGTCCAAAATTCACTTTAAATTCATGACACACAATTTTGAACACATAATTATGCATTTATCAGATTATTTGCATCAAATTCCAATTTAGGGAAAAAAGTGAATTTAGTAGAGCACTTACTACTTTAGGGGAAAATTCCTTCAAATTCTGTTCAAATGGCCAAAAATCTACATTTTGTCCATCGATTACCGATTGCCGGAGCTTCACCGGAGATGCACCGCTACTGCTAACATGAAGCTCAGAGCATCTAGAACCAATTACTGGTGGTCACGCACCCAAACACTGCGATGTTTGATTGAAATCAGAGTTGAAACACCTCAGCTCCTGAGTGAGGAGGATCAGGGACATCGAAAGACTGACCCCTCCTTCAGCTATCGTCTGATGTTGTTCGTGTTGCCACCCTACAGCAGTGGGGGCCGAAAAATAAAGAAGCAACTTTAATTTAAGAGGAGAGAGAAAGACATCAAAATCAGAGAAAAATCAAAAATGACAAAGCAAGACGGAGATGATGGCAGAGGAGGCGATCGCTTAGTGTGGCTACTACATCAATGGTAGCGAACAAGATGGCTGGCGTTGGTGATTGGCTCCGATCTCCCCTCCAGGCAGTAAGTCCTTGCATTTCTCCTTTCTTTCTTTTTTTTTTCTGCACTTCATATTTTCTCTTGTGCTCATACACTAGTCTAGAACAACCCATTAACTTTCATCATTTTTTCTTTCCTCTTGCCTTACTTCTCGATTTATTTTTTTCATCTTTCTAGAAAAATTTGGGACTTAAATTATTTTTATTTATTATTTACTCATATATATATACACATATATTTATTTATTTATTTTAATTACTTATTTGTAACAATGACTATTTGTGATAATGATTTATTTAGCAGTATTGTTATTTTATTCCAATTAACTCTAATTCTCTAATCCCATAAATCGTAAAAAAAATTATTTTACAACTCAATTATCGAGCTGGGGTTGACTATAACTAATCTCGAATCAACCGTGACTTTTAGTCAACTCCATTATTATTAGCTTAAATATCCTTTCTCAACTTTAATTTCAATTTAAAGCCTCAATGATGCATTCATATCAAGTAAATTTTAACCCTCAAAACTTGTGGTGAACAACATTATTTTAGTCTAAAAGTTATGGTTAATTGATTTAAAATTTGGGGTGTTACAATATGTTTAGAGGCATATGATGTATAAATATGTATGTAATTTGAAATTGTATATAAAGATGTTGATATAAACAAAGTGCATGAAAAGTATATACTTGTATATGTTTGAAATATATATGTTTATATTTATTATAAGTTTATGTTTGTGTATATATTTGGTATACTAAAATTTTGAAGATTGAATAAGATGATAGTAAAGGAAATGTGGATATATATGTTAACTTGCTTTCATAAATTTTGGAACAATACAATATGTACATCCACCATATTTGATTTTAAAGGGGCATGCATGGGGCATATACATTAGCCTAGAATTGTTATGCGAAAACTTATGATTACTCAAAGAATATGTAATATTTCTCAAACATGGTATGAAGCTTATGTGCATAAGTTTATGTTTATGACCTTAATCTTATTGTAAAGGTTCATGTTAACTATTAATTTGAAATGGCCGGACCAAATCTATGCTTGAAACCTTGAGTTCATAAAGTGTATATTTAGCATAAGAAAGCCTATGATATACAAATGTACAGGTAACTTAAAAATCTACTTGTGAAAGGTAAATAACTATATTCATGACAATAAAGGAAAAATATGCTATGATTTGAAGGTATTTAAAACATATGTGCATATGCATATTAGTATGGTAGTCTTTGGCAAATGAGTATATTTGTTTGTATATGCTTGATGCTTGATAGTCTAAAATGGGCAAAAAGATGAAAAACATAACTGTGAATCATAAGGCCTGCTGAATGTCTTGGTCGTAGACAGATAGGCATGCCTAATAGGGATATAGTCACAGCGACCATAGTCTGACACTCTTATTATAGTATCTATAGTCTTGACACCAATGGTGTCCATAGCCTCTTTTGAGATGATAATATCTCCATAATATTGATACTAAATATGTAGTATCCATAATTGATTTCCTAGTGGTATCCATAGCTTTGTTAACCACATCTGTAGATAGAATGCAGGCTGAATATGATTACGATATGGATATGAACATGTGAATTAAATATGTGTGAATAGACTATTTAAATACATAAATTCCATGGAATTATAAAAAGGTGATTTTATATCATATATGGTTTTGATGTGTGCATCTTGTATGATACATGCTAATATTGTGTTCATACATGTATACTTTTATAGTCACTCTAATCTTGTATAATTATTTGTAAGGCTAAGGTGAATTTTTACCCCTGAATTATCGGAAAGGGGGTAATTTTGCCATTATACTTTTTTTAGTCCCTTTTGCCCCTAAACTCGAATTTTTGGTTTGTGTTTACCCTTAAACTTAGGTTTAAGGTGTGAATTTACCCCTCAAACTAACGAACTTGCCACATGTCTAACGGAGTTAACGACATCCAATGAGACTGCAACACATCGACACACATGTGGCAAACTTAAGGTGAATTTTTATCCCTGAACTATCAAAAAGGGGTAATTTTACCCCTATCCTCTCCTCTCTCTTCCTCCACTTCCTCTTAGATTTTCCAGAATTGACCTGGCCTATTTCTTTTAGCGATTAGATATCCATCGAAACTCTGATCAAGCTAAATTTTGGTGGACAATTAGAAGACACATATTTCTTCATTTTGAATGGTGGGGATCATTTTAGAGGTCTGAAAGTTGAGGTTTTATTGTAAAAAAATGGACTATTTTTTTGGATTTTTTTATAGTGACTAGTTTTATCTTTTTGATGATTGGGTAGTCATTTACCTTTAGATCGGGCTAATTTTTGGTAAGTATGGTTAGAACTCCTTGATCTTCAATTTGAATGGTGGAGATTGCATTTGGATAATCATAACCTTATTCGATTTGCTTTGGACAAAAGTTGCATATGAGGAGCAAAATTTCTCTCCTTGTTCTTCTTTCTTTCTAATTTTTGAAAACCAAGAACAGATAATTAAGGAGTAAAATTTCTGAATTTGCTATTAATTTTTGTTTACCATTTTTAATCTTTTTGGGGTTTTGTGTTAGAATGTTTGGGAGCTAGTATTTTTGAAGAAAAAGGAGAAGAACAAGAATAGAGAGGAGAGGAAAGAGAAGATTAGGAGAGAGAGTTTATTGGCAGATGATTAGGATAGAAAAGTACACATGGCAAATGATTAGGAGAGATAGTTTGTTGACATGTTGCGTGTTAATTGGTTGCCGTTAGTGTCATTAGCCACGTCAGTATTCCATCCATTTCAAGGGTAAAAACACATTGAAAATTTGAGTTCGGGGGCAAAATGGGTTTACAAAAAGTACAGGGGCAAAATAACCTCATTTCCAATAGTTTAGGGGTAACATCACACCTTAGCCCTTATATGTATACACTAACATGTGGCCTAAATTATGCATGTAAATAAAAGACACATGACTGAGTATGATAAATATGAATTAATAATTTTAAGTACGTAAATTACATGGAATTGTGAAATGGAGGTCATCCATATGATATAGTTACCCACTAAGCTAGTAAGCTTAACACGGGTGTTTATCCACTACAAAAAAAAAACACAAATTAGCAACAAAAATTAGCGACGGCAATATTTTCATCACGGATTAGCAACAAAATTTAGAATTAGTCATGAAAATCATTTTTCCAATCTGGTTGCAAATTTAGCGATGATATAGCAACAAAAAAAAAAAGGAAACAGTCGCTAAATGTTGGTAGCAAATTTGTGGTGCCTTTTTGGAGATGAAATTAGCGACGGTCTTATTTGTCGCTAAAAAATTTCCGATTTTTGAAACTGAATTATAGTCGGTAATTGATGTTAAAATTTAGCGACTAAATAGCAACAGACATATTGGTTGCTAAATTTGGATTGAAATTTTAGCACCTTTTTTGCGACGGTTTAGCGACAAATTTTGATTGTCGCTAAATGTGTAATAATTACTTAATCAAATTTAGCAACATTAGTGTTTTAGTTGCTAATTTAGTCGCTATTTGAAAAACAATAAAAAAAATCCTTTTCTACTAAAACGGCATCATTTTGGGGTTTCCCTTTCTCTTTTTCTTCTTTCCTTTTCTTTTCTTCTCTTTCCTGGTCCCGATCTCCTCCTTTGTTTTCTAGCCGCCCCCATCTACTTCTCTAATTCCCTCACCATCTCTGCCATCTCCATCCCTCCGTTCATCGCCGCTAGTCACCGATATCTTCCTTCTCTCTTCTCTCTCTCTCATCACGCCATGGTCACCAACAGCTCTCACCCCAGCTCGTCTCGTCGCGCCTCTGTCAACTGCAAGCCAGTAGCAGCCGCACAGATCCGGTGCACCTCTAGCCAAACGCACAGATCCAAAGCACCTCTAGCCAACCACACAGATTCGGCAAAGATCCACTTCTACCCTAGCTCCGGTACTTCGAATATTCTATTCTCTATTTCTTTTTATCTTCTTCTTTGTTTAAAAAAGAAATTGAAATCAAATTTTTATGCATTGGGATTTTAGGGGTTTTGTTTCTTGTTCCGTTTGTTTGGGATTTTGGGTTGTTGATTATGTTCTTGATGATTTTGAAGTTCTAGTTTTTAGTACTTTTTCTTAATTATCTTTTGTTTGGTTGCTGATAAATAGACCAAACAGGTAGTAAGTCGTTTAGTTTTTACTTACATGCTAAATTTTCTCAATAGCCAAGCTTAGTTCTACCAATTACTTATCCGCTAGTTGAGTTAAACAGTAAAAAAAGGAAATTTTGATTTTTAATTTTGAAACCTCTACTTATTGTTGATGGAACTTGCTATTTGTTTGATATTGCACATACTTCTCGGGAATTAACATGACAATAGTTGAGGTTTTATTTTTTTAATTTTTTATTTATTCATTACTCAATTCGGATTTGACTAGATGGATTATATGGATGAACCAAGAACACTGTTGAGAAAGATGGAAAAAGTGATCATTACTCTAAAAATGAAAAGCATAAATTGGTTTCCCATTGATATGAAAGGGAGAAATTTCATGTTTTTACCATTAAATTTTTCCTTATTTCCTATCTATCTCCCTATTTGTTTTTCTCTATTATTTTTCATTTGTCTTCTTCCCAAAGATTTAACATTTATTTAATTTCAGGTAAATGGAATGCCATTGACTGTGGGAGTTAGAAATATCATGTATGAAAATGGTTATTCCTTGTTGATGTCACCCGCTGCTTCTGAATCTGTCTGGAAAACTCTTCTATCTCAGGGTGCAGTTCCAATTCTTGGGAAAAGTTGAGGATTATACAATGTGTTGAAACCTGAGTTATTAGTTTGTTGGCATATTTTGACTTAGTTATTGGATTTCATATTTGCTTATTCATTTAATCCAACATTTCCATGTTTCAAAGTTCATATTCTAAATGGAGTTAGAACTTGATAGTGCATAATTGGGATATTCTCTTCCTTCTTCCACTTCTCTTCCTACCTTCATTTGAATACCTTAATAGGTACATTTTCCCTTTTAATTGCTTTTTGTATGTTTATTTATTTATTTTGGTTCAACTTATATGTCTATTATTTTCTATGCATATAAACCTCAAATTTTGGATGTTACAATAATAATAATAATAATAATAATAATAATAATAATAATAATAATAACAACAACAACAACAACAACAACAACAAAATTAAATTGTAAATAATAATAATAATAATAATAATAATAATAATAACAACAATAATAATTATTATTCTTTATCTTGTTATAAAATATTAAAATTAAATTAGCGACGAAATTTACCATCGCTAATTCCCTTTTTTCATATGGAATTTTAAAAATGTTGTTTTGCAATGGAATTTGGCGATAAAAAATTCCGTCGCTAATAATTTTTTAAATCTCTTGGCGACCAATTTTAGGGATTCATTAGTAATGGATTTACTGTTTGTAGCGACGGTTTTGTCGTCATTAGGTTTAGTGACGGTTTTATGTTTTGGTAGCAAATACGCTTGTGACAGTGCAAATTGCAACAATTAGTCGTTTTGTCGCTAAAATTAATTAGCCACAAAATATTCATTAATAGTGACGAAAAATGCCGTCACTAGTTGACCTTTTTTGTATCGATTTAAGTGAAGGTACTTGGTCCCAAGGATAATTTACAGTTTTGATAGGCCAGCACAAGTGGAGACTTAAGCTTGTATGTTTATGTTCTTGTAATTTTGATTGTGTCATGTGCATCAATAGGTATAATTATGTTTTGCTATAATTATATACGTCAATATGTATAATTATGTAAAATAGTTTGTTGAATTTTATTATAACAATATATATATAACTTAATAACGTGAACTTGCACAATTAGTGAAGCAAAGTTGCATCCGTAATATTATATAATTGGGCCAAATAAGTAAATAGCCTAAATTGAGAAAGCATGTTAAAATGAAAATATGCCTAAACCATTAAGAAAATATAGGCATGTAAGTGGTCTATACGATCAAATTAGGGATGTTACATTGATGGCATGAGTTGTTTTGATATTTGATGAATGTGTGTTTACTCTTTATCTTATAAATTGATGCTTATTATACTTTAGAGCATATATTCAGGGGGAGCTCTAACATAGCAAAACTAAGATTCATGGAAGATTTGTCATCATCAAAAAGGGAGAGACTGTTGGCTCAAAAGGCTAACACTCAATCTTGGATTTTGATGTATAACAAAACCTTCTAAGACCAATTAGTTTTGGATTTTTAAAAGTTTAAGTTTGCAGGTCCAATTCACTAAAACTTATGACATGTTCTCTATCCGAATTAGAACAAACCATACATGTTCTATCTATTGTCAAAATCAGACATGGTGTTTACGATTTGAAGATCAAAATGCTTTAGGAAACAAATGTAAAATCATTTTTTGAGGATTCATACACATGCATAACTCATTCATTGCATTATAAGGCTTTTCTAAAATCAAAGCAATTTATATTGACATATTTAAAATGATCCTTTCCTAAACTAAGTTTTCCATATAAATATATTTTTGAAAAAGGGAAGAAATTCTTATATAATTTTCTAGCTGTTCAGAATTATCAAAGGGAAATAAAATCATATTTTTATCCATATGAAAATTGTTTTGAAAAATTATTTCGACACTTAACAATTATTTTTATTTAAACTTTTGTTTGAGCATTTCATTTGCTATAAGTTTTATCTCATCATGAGCTATCACGATCACATATCCTCAAAATGGTTATAGTTTGTATTGGGGAAAAAAGGTATTTTTGCCCTCGAACTATTAGAAATGGAGTGAAAATGCCCTCAAATTTTTTTTTGTCAGTTTTTACCCCTGAACTCAGTTTTATGGTTAGAAAATGCCCTCACAATAAATGAAAAATCTAGCTAGAAAATGGGGATTAATGGCACCCAATCATGCGTCGACACATGTCAACTTTCTTTCCTAGTCAGATTGCTGATTTGGACTCTATAAGGGGGTTTTTGCCCTCAAACTATGGAAAAGGGTGTGAAAATGCACTCAAACTTTTTTTGGTCGACGTGTGATTGGCTTCCATTAACTCCGTTTGCCAGCTGGACCTTTCGTCCAAAATGAAGGTATTTTCCATTCATTTAAGTGACTTTAGGGATAAAAACCGACAAAAAAAAGTTTGGGGGCATTTTCATCCTAATTTCGATAGTTTGAGGGCAAAAAAATCTCTTATCCCATTGTATTGTAATCATGTTAGTGAGGTTGACGCAGCAAAAGTATCCTGAAAAGTATAATTCTATTCAAATTCAAAAAAAATCCCTTTTAAAGTAGGGTAACAAACAACTTATATGAAAGAAATTAACAAAATTACGAATATGCACTAAAACTTCAAATTGAAAAATGAAAGCCTAAAAATCATTTTTAAAGGTCCAAAATGGATGTTATGGGGGTTATGTCCCAGCTAGATGCACCCGGATTGAAATGAGCTTTTCGAAAATATATTATAATAAGCAATCGGACACCCGTAGCAAAAGTTATGGCCGAATGGCCCGTTCGGCTCGCTCTAGATACTGAAAGCCCAACTCGTCCTCATCAGAGATTTTATAAACTTGTGAGATTTGTGAGGTTAGATTGCTATGACATAATAAAAGAAACTATCAAGTATTTTAGGTCTTTTACTTGGAAAAAAGATTAAGTTTTTAGATCATTTTACTTTAGGAAAAACGGTTAAGTGTTTAGAAAATTTTCACTTGGGAGAAAAACCAATGAAGCTTCTTATATAATGGATTTTGATTATTACCCGCTAAATAGAGTCATATTAGAAGAGAGAAACTCTTAAAAAGTATTGTCTTAAGGAGATGATGTAGGTAGTAGCAAAATCTCTATAAATTATTGTGTTAAACTCTCCATCCCCTACTCTCTTTCATTTTTGTGTTCTATATAGGTTTATGTTCTTCTATATTTGTTAGTTGTTATATATCCATCAGGTGTTATTTAGAATTGGTCATGATGTATTTATGCTATATCATGTGATCATATTGAATTTTTGAGTAAATTGTTTTTGCATATGTTAACTGGATTTTTGCTCATGGTTAATTTCGTGCATTCATTTATTGATCATTAGAAAAAGCTTGAGTAAAAATATCTTAACTAAAATTCATAAAATGTATTCATCATGGTCTTGAGCTCTACTTCAATGTTGCATATGTTCTATTTAATTCTTGCAAAAGTTGTAATACTCTATTCGCCCCTTAAAGAGTATATATTTGAAACTCAAACTTGGAATTTGATATTCTAACATAAATATAAGGCTAATATAATATACTTTTCAATAGTAAATATTCCTTAGGAATTAGATTTTATTTTAATTAGTGGTGAGATAGCTAATTAGAAAGTTCACTTTTATAGGGTTGTTTTATTTTGATTAGTTTAATCCACGAATAAAAGAGATAAGAGTTGGATGAAATATTCTTGATATAGTTACAAGCATCTAAGTGGGGTTAATCAGTTTCTTGATGAGGTATTTGAAAGAGCAGTTCAAGGTGATGAAATTCTTTGCCCTCGTGGAAATACCCATCGAATTCGGCAACCCAACCACATAGGCAATGTCATTAACCTTCTTCTCAATTGTGTATGGCCATACTTCTTTGGTTTCAGCTTGCTGTAATTGCCTACTAGAATACGCTTCTGTCGTAAGAACACCATCACCTGATCCCCGACATTAAAGACTTCATGATGCCTATGCTTATCAGCAGCCTGCTTATATTTTTTATTAGCTTCCTCCAGCTTCCGTTTAACCTCCACATGAACATCTATCACCTGTTCAGCCACATGTTTAGCTGGTACATTATGCTTCTAACCCTTAGGTAACTTGACCAAATCAAGAGTGTGTTGTGGTGCCTTGGTGTATACTATAGAGAATGGAGACCTCCCTGTTGAGCTTTGAACGGCATTATTATAAGCAAATTTGGCCTGTGCTAAAGCAACATCCCACTGCTTCGGTTTATCCCCACAGATACTACGAATTAGGTTAGCCAATATTCTATAACAGCTTCAGTCTATCCATCGGTTTTGGGTTGAGTTATGCTACTGAAATTCAGGGTTGAATCGAAGAGCTTCCACAATGTTCACCAAAAATGACCCACAAATTTACCGTCACTATCTGATGTGATTGTTTTCGGTACCCTATGTAGACGAACGAGCTCTTTAAAGAAAAGCTTCACCACACCTACAACATCTGAGGTCTTCTTACAAGGGATGAAATGGGCCATCTTAGAGAATCTGTCAACAACCACAAACACAGAATCGGCACCTCTCTGAGTTCTGGGCAGTCCCAACACGAAATCCATGGATAAATCCTCCCAAATGTTATCCAGAATAGGCAAAGGCATGTAAAGCGCACTGTTCTTGGATTGTACCTTTGCTCTCTGACAGACTACACGGTGCTCCACCAGCTTGGTAACATCTCTGTGGAGCTGAGGCCAATAAAATCTTTCCCGAACAGCTGCAATTGTCTTATCACAACCCAAATGCCTAGCTAAACCTCCCCCATGTAAATCTGTAATTACTTTCTCCCTCAAAGACGTTCTTGGCAAACACAACTAGTTCTCATGCATCAAATACCCATCAAGAATATAAAAATAATCAACAGGATGGTTGTTAGACACCTTATCCCAAATTTCTGCGAAGTCTTCATCTTGGTCATAACCCTTCGTAATCTGCTCAAACCTCAAGATCTCATTGCTTAACGTGGTCAACAAAACAACACGCCTGCTCAAGTCATCCGCCACTCTATTCTGGAGGCCTAATTTGTAGTGTAGCTTAAACAGAAATTTCTGCAAAAACTGACTCCATCGAGCATGCATATCATTACTAATCCTCTTCTGGATGTTCAAATACTTCAAAGCCTCATGATCATAATACAAAATGAACTCCTTACTAATCAGATAGACCTCCCAAACCTTTAAGGCACGTACAACGGAATAAAATTCCTTGTCATAGGTGCTCCACCGTCTCCGCAAATCACTGAGCTTCTCACTAAAAAAAGATACAGGCCTCTTCTCCTAGGATAGAACATCCCCAATACTTACTCCACTCTCATCACATTCCACTTCAAACAATTTATCAAAGTTGGCCAGTGCCAACACAGGAGCTGTACATAACTTCTCCTTTAGTATTGCAAAGCTATTCTCCGCCTCCTTACTCCACACAAATTTCCCCTTCTTCAAACACTCAGTCATACGTGCAGCGATGGTGCTAAAATTCCTAATAAACCGTCTATAGAGCATTGCTAACCCATGAAAACTGCGAAGTTCAGACACAGTGGTCAGGGTAGGCCAATCTCTAATTGCCTTGATTCTCGAATCATCAACCTGAATGCCATTAGCAGAAATAAAGAATCCCAAGAAGAGTAGTTATTGAGTCATGAAACTACACTTCTTGAGATTGACATAAAGTTTATTCTCTTGCAAAATGGTTAGCACTTCTCGCAAATGCAACAAATGTTCCTCCTTAGTTTGACTATAAATCAGAATGTCATCAAAGTATATCACAACAAATTTACCAATAAAAGGCTTCAATACCTGGTTCATTAACCGCATGAATGTACTCGGCGCATTCGACAGCCCAAAGGGCATCACCAACCACTCAAATAACCCTTCTTTTGTTTTAAATGCTGTTTTCCACTCATCCCCAGGTCGTATACAAATCTGATGATATCCATTCTTCAAATCTAGCTTGGAAAACCACTTAGCACCATGAAAACATTCAATCATATCATTCAGTCTTGGAATGGGGAATTTATAGCCTATCGTGATCCGATTTATAGCTCTACTGTCCACACATATTCTCCAGCTACCATCCTTCTTTGGGGTTAACAAAGCAGGAACTACACATGGGCTCATGCTCTCCTGGATGTGGCCTTTTCGGATCAGCTCCTCCACTTTTTCTTTTAAAATTGCGCTTTCCTTCGGGTTCATCTGGTAGTGAGGTAGATTGGGTAAACTAGCCCCCGGAATGAGATCAATATGATGTTGCATATCTTGCATTGGTGGCAGACCGTCCGGTATCTCCTCAGGCATCACATCTTTGAACTCCTGTAGCAACAGACGAACTGATTCTGAGCACTCCTCCACCTGATCTTCCGTCCCTGTAAATAACATCTATTTCACAATCAGTACATGAACTTGCCTAGTCTCTTTCATTTCTGCCTCAAACTTCTTGGTGATAGTTAGAAACGTTCGTGCTTTCAGCTGAGTAGCCTTCCGTTTATCCTCAACTGGCAGCAATGTATACTTAATGTCCCCTTTCTCCAACGTGTATATATTACTCCTACCAAAATGCTACACATCAACATCAAACTGCCATGGCCTCCCAAATAACAAATGACAAACGTCCATATTACAGAACACCACGTCTTTATACTTCCCAATTGAAAAAGGAACTTTACAACGTTCAGTCACCTCCACCTTATCTGCTGCTGCTTTAATCCATCCTAAAGTGTAAGGATGTGGATATTTTTCAACTAATAGTCCTAGCTTCTCTACTGTTCCCCTCCCAATTATATTTTCGCAACTACCACTATCAATAATAACACCAAATACTGCATTATTAATTGTGCACCTGGTTCGAAATAGCTAGTGGCGCTGAGTGTGATCTTTCTATTTTGGGGCTAACATCATTCGTCTCACCACATAGTTTTGACCCTCATCAGTGCAATCTTCAATATCCTCTTCTTCATCACCATCTGCCTCACAGAAAACCCCTTCATCCTCATCATCACAGAAAACCCCTTCATCCTCATCTCTACCCTTGGTCTCCTAATGTCATTAGGATTCCTATGCGCATCGACTCCCAACACATCTAGACGATCTACAATTTCTTCAAAGCGTCTCTCAAAATGCCAAAATCTGAGATCAATCTGTTGCTCTATATGCTGCTCCAAACGTTGTAGCAAATCGTTCTCCAGGTCTGCAGCCTCACAGACTACATTGCGATTTCCATCACCATCATTCCCTGTCACCATTAGGCTCTGATACCAACTGACGCAACGAAAGTATCCGAAAAAGTATAATTCTATTCAAATTCAAAAAAAGTCCCTTTCAAAGTAGGGTAACAAACAATTTATATGAAAAAAATTAATAAAATTACGAATATGCCCTAAAACATCAAATTGAAAAATGAAAACTTAAACGTCATTTTTAAAGGCCCGAAATTACTGTTATGGGGGCTATTCCCCAGTTACATGCGCCCAGCTCGAAATGAGTTTTTCGAAAACATATTATAATAAGCAATCGGATACCCGTAGTAAAAGTTATGGCCGAATGGCCCGTTTAGCTCGCTCCAGATACTGAAGGCCTAACTCGTCCGCATCAGAGGTCTTATAAACTTGTGAGATTTGTGAGGTTAGATTGCTAAGACCTAATGAAAGAAACTAGCAAGTATTTTAGGTATTTTACTTGGAAAAAAGATCAAGTTTTTAGATCCTTTTACTTTGGGAAAAACGGTTAAGTGTTTAGAAAATTTTCACTTGGTAGAAAAACCAAGGAAGCTTCTTATATAATGGCTTTTGACTACCCGCTAAATAGAGTCATATTAGAAGAGAGAAACTCTTGAAAATGATTGTCTTAAGAAGATGATGTAGGTAGTGGCCAAATCTCTATAAATTATTGTGTTAAACTCTCCATCCCCTACTCTCTTTCATTTTTGTGTTCTATATATGTTTATGTTCTTCTATATTTGTTAGCTGTTATATATCTACCAGGTGTTATTTAGAATTGCTCATGATGTGTTTGTGCTATATCACGTGATCATATTGAATTTTTGAGTAAACTGTTTTTGCATATGTTAACTGGAATTTTGCTCATGGTTAATTTCGTGCATTCATTTATTGATCATTAGAAAAACCGTGAGTAAAATATCTTAACTAAAATTCATAAAATGTATTCAACATGGTCTTGAGCTCTACTTCAATATTGCATATGTTCTGTTTAATTCTTGAAAAAGTTGTAATACTCTATTAGCCCCTTATAGAGTATATATTTGAAACTCAAACTTGGAATTTGATATTCTAACATAAATATAAGGCTAATATAATATACTTTTCAATAGTAAATCTTCCTTAGGAATTAGATTTTATTTTAATTAGTGGTCAGATAGCTAATTAGAAATTTAACTTTTATAGGGTAGTTTTATTTTGATTAGTTTAAGCCACGGATAAAAGAGATAAGAGTTGGATGAAATATTCTTGATATAGTTACAAGCATCTAAGTGGGGTTAATCAGTTTCTTGATGAGGTATTTGAAAGAGCAGCTCAAGGTGATGAAATTCTTTGCCCTCGTGGAAAGTGTAGTAATCGATATTGGTTCTGTAGTTGTGCTGTTTATGACCATTTAATTGTGCATGGTTTTCTTGAAGGATATATAGATTGGGTTTTCCGTAGAGAGGGGCCATCATCAAGGATGAGTTTAGATAGGGTTATTGATGATGATGATGTTGAATTGATACGATGATATCGATGAAGAAGAGTTCGATGATAACCAAGGAGTAAGAGAGGGTTTAATAACTGAGGCAAATAAGTTTTATAAGTTAATGGAAAAATAGCAACAAGAGTTATATCCTAGGTGCAAGAATTTCTCCAAGCTTCCTTTCACTGATTGGTTATATCTTTTCAAATGCTTACATGGAAATAGCAATGCAACATTTACTGATGTATTAGAGTTATTGAAAGAAGCATTCCTTGATGCAAAACTTCATGTGTCTTTCAATAAATCTAGAAAAATGGTGAAGGATCTGGGTCTTGATTACCAAAAAAATACATACATGTTCTAATGACTGTTATTTTGGAATGGAAATGAAAAAGCAAATCATTATTCTGCTTGCGGCAAGTGTCAAAACTATTACTGTAGATCTATGATCACATTTTTCGTATATATTGCAACAGTTTCCAGTGTTTTTTTTGTCAAGTTGAGGGTAGAAATTATATATATTATTTAGAAAAGAAAATACACAGACATTATTCAATTTTAAATATTGCATCAATCCATAAGAGGGAGAATAATAAGTTCAAAAACTATATATTGATAATGTTAATTTTTGTATTTTAAGAAAATTTATAGTGAAAACTAAAAGAATTAACATTCATGAAGAAAGGGAATACAATGTTGGTTCTTTAAATGCCAACAATTTAAACTAAGGGTCATCATATAAGCAAAAAATTCATCCATTGTATTCACAAAGGGTAATGAACAACTATGGGCTACCATTAGTAGAGGTACTTTGTGAGCTATTTCTTCTTTGGCATATTTTCAGATTCATAATATCAGTGATGAGTCCAGGTTGCGTAATTTGAATTTTGCTAATGTCAATTTCATTTCTCATCATCTTTATTGCTTTTGACAATTTAGGCCTCAGCCCACATTTCTCTTGAACACAAAGTAGGCCGATCTTCAGAAATCTCACTGATTCTTCCTCTATGAAATCCCCATTTAGCATAGGATCCACTAATTGTAAAAGCTGCTTGGCCTTGTACATTTCCCATGCCTGCATATTCCATTAAATAGTATATATAATTATGGCAAATAGGGTAATCTTTGTCAACTAATGCCGACCATATCAATTGATTCAACTATATATGACTAGCTTCATGGTCACACACCTTTATTTAATGCTTATAATTAAAATTCTAGAGGATTGCTGACTGTATAATTCATTAAATAAGTACATTTTTTTATTGCAGTTCAAAAGTTTATGACCTTACCTTAAAAAAAAAAAAAAAAGAGAGAGAGAAACAAGTTGAGAGTTTAATTAATAATTAAAGTAACAAATTATTTGTCTTTCACATTTACAGTATTATTTTTTTTTCAAAAAAAATGAATATATGAAATATAAATTATTTGAGAGATGATTCAGTACTCGTGAAATTATGGCAAATAGGGAATATACATCATTAATATATATATATATATATATATATATATATATATATATATATATATATATATATATTGATTCAATAATCCATACTACATACCGATACATTTGGCATACTAAAAGGACACTCGCATTGCCTGTTATCGATATTTTACGTGAATATATGGATCAATATAGACAATCGACCCACATAAGACATATAGAAATTAATTTAAAATAATAGGGAAAAATATAAAATTTGTTTGAAAAGTCAAAACTATACGTAGATGTAATACTACTAAAATAATCTAAATATTTTGTAATGATTCACAAGAATATCTTTTACGAAAACAATCTAAATGGATAATTAATTGCTTAATAACAAAAAACCAAAGAAAGAAATTTGGTGGTTGGCATGTTTCCCACGACTCAAACAGCCGACAGACAAAATATTGATTACAAGAACTGGAAGCAAATTAATTTGTCTATTAGATGCAGTATATCACAAATTAATTACACTAGAAATTTAATTATGCATGAGTTTTTTTTATTGGTCACTGGACGTATACTTAATTCAACGGAGAAAATAAAAATTATGATAATTAAGAATTAGGATTAGGGTTAAGATTGAAAATAATGTACCTTCTCGACAAGGTAGTGTTCTCCAAGTTGTAAGTCAAAATCAATGGCCGTTCGTCCACTCACTATCTCAAGGATGAGCACACCAAAACTGTATATGTCTGATTTCCTTGTTAGGTGGCCAGTAATTGCGTATTCCGGTGCAAGATAACCTCTTTCGATCACCAATTAAAAAACAGTCAGTTTAATTATTTTTTAATTTTTTATGTATTTAATTATTTTGGTTATGTAGAAACTAAAAAAAGTTAAATACAAAGTTATACATCTAAATTCAGAAAATCAATCAAATCTGCTTTAGTTTATAAAATATCTTCTTAATTAACTTTTGGTTTTGGCAGTTTATAAACAATTATCGGCTGATTTGAATAGTCAATTCAAACACTTCTATAGATGCTGAAATTTGACCAAAATAAAATGCTGAAAAAATAAAATTCTTTTTCAGAAAAAGGAAAATGAAAATCTGATTTTTTTTTTTTATTTATTTCCTATGAGTAAATTGAAAGTACATACATCCAATATTAAAAATCATAAAACAAATGTAATATTCATTTTTTTATAGACTAATATTCAATATTTTAATAGATGTTGGTGACGCATATTTATTTTGAGGGCTGCATTCTGTCCGTTTCAGGCCATAATTAATTGAGGTCAGCATAGAGGATAACTATAAATATTAGATACTAACAAAATGGCCAAAGGAAATCCAATGAAATAATAATTTTATATAATTGAAGAATGGCTCGATTCATGGATTAACTAAAAAAAATAATAAAAAAAAAAAATCATTGAACATATATAGATATATATCGACTACCGACAATCACATCAGAAATGAATATTAAATAGCAGAAAGAAATTAATAATGGCGTAGAAATACTTACAATGTTCCTGCAACTCTAGTACTAACGTGGGTAACGTTATCTGAGAATAATTTAGAGAGTCCAAAATCTGAAATTTTAGGAGAAAAATTTTGATCCAAAAGCATATTGCTAGCCTTTATATCTCTATGCACAATATGGGGTTTGATCTCTTCATGTATATAAGCAAGCCCTTCACCAATCCCTAATGCAATTTTTCTTCTTGCTTTCCAACTGAATTTATCTTTATATTTTTCCCTACCTTACATTAAAAAAAATGAATATAAATAATTATTATTAAATATGATGAATCAATAATTACAAATATCACCCAACTTGCCATGTAGATTTTAATTAGGCCTCCGAAATATACAACTATATAAATCACTTCCAACCTTTTCAATCCGAATCCTCTATTACTTTATCCGCCAAAAACTAAGATAATTTATGAAATCCACGAAAGTGGATTCCATAAAATGCTGCTAAACTCAACTTTTAGTTTTTGACAAATAAAATAATAATAGAGGGCTTAGGAGTAAGTTTTTATATGTTGAAAGGTTAATTGAAATTTAAGTGATAAATTAGGAGATATTTATAATTATTGATAGAGGAAATAGAGAAATTACCAAGTAAAACTTGAGAAAGATTGCCATTAACCATAAACTCATAAACAAGAATCCTGGTAGAACCATGAATGCAAGCACCTTGCAGCTTAACAAGATTTTGATTATGGCTAATTCTTGAAAGTGAATCTATCTCACACAGAAATTCTTTGTCTCCTTGCTTTGATTCTGCTGATAACACTTTCACGGCAACCAAGTTCCCATCTTCTAATCTTCCCTATTAATTCCAAATTAAACTATAATTTACTTCCTCATTAATTAATTATAATACTTCCACCAATTAACACTTTAATTACCTTATAAACACAACCAAATCCACCTTCTCCAATTTTGTTTGATGAACGGAAACCATTGGTGGCGATCTCTAATTCACTGTAAGAGTAGGCATGAACATTTTGAAGAATATATTCATCTCCTGCAATTACTTTTGAATTATTAAAAATAAATAAATAAATTCGCACGCAGCTTGAAAGAGAAAATTTTGCAGATATATAATTTATTACCTCTGGGGCTATAATCTGAAGAAATTTGTGAAGAAGAAGTGAAGCAAGTGAAAGAGCATTTGTGTTTAAGTTTCTTGAACAGTGATTTATTCTCAATCTCCATAGCCATGGGGATTTTAGCTCAGAGATTATATATTTATATGTGTACCAAATAAATAAGAAAGTAAAAGATTCACATTATATATATATATATATATAAAAATTAATGTGTAATTCAAATTATCAAATCTATTAAACTTTGGCTGGCTGTGTGATTGTGCTATTATAATAATAATAATTATCATAGGTCGGTCTACTTGTCTAATATGATTTAAACATTAATTTATTCATTTTTATTTTTTTCTATTATATTTCAGTAATCAGTTTTTGTTTTCTTTAAATTTAGAGAACCGATTAATTCAAAATTAAATATTTTTGAACCATAAGCTAAAGATAAACTTTTTTACCAGAATATGCTCTATACACAAATTACAGATTTAATTTGAAATTTCATTTAAAAAAAGTCAAACTCGTTTAGTAGCTGTTTTTAAACAATAATTTATTTAATAGTAAAAGGCAATACATAAGAATGATGTAAGGCGGCTATGATTAGGATGTCGAAACAGGATAGGGTTAGTTTTGCGCGGCTGGATATCCCTTCCTAAGTATAGGGCTGATTTTTATTTTTATCAATTCCACAATACATTCCGATTTTTTTTTATAGAGGTGGCAAAATGGGCAGATTGGGCGAGTTTGGGTTGGGTCATAAATGGGTGAGTTATAAATGGGTTAGGTCATAAATGGGTCAAAGACATATGGGTCATAAATGAGTCAATACTCAAATGGGTTGGGCGGGTTTGGGTCGACCCATTTATGACCACTTGTTCATTTTAAAAAATAAATCTAATAAAAGTATTGGATATAGAAATAATAAATAAATGTCCATTTCCAAAAATTAGTTTTACAAAAATATTAAATATACAAATAGTAAATAATATATTAATTTATATTTCGACTTTAACTAATGATCACTCCACACTTTGTTCTGATTTTGAAAATTTAATATCTTTTCCCATGTGATTTTCAGACCCATCCTCACCTGCAATAATAATAAATATCTATATAAGAATATTATAAGAATATGTAAAATAATCTATATACACATGTAATCGATTTATCAATCAATTTCAAACCCTCTTGAACAATAAGATTCAGAATATGAGCTCCACAACGCACATGGAAAAAATCACCATTACAATGCAAATAACCATGCAAACTAAGTTGATATCTTAATAACTCTTGCATGTTGTCATTATATCTTGCATTATCTAAAGTAATGGTAAAAATTTTCTTCTCTATTCCCCAAAATTTTAACTTATCATACACTTTTTCATATAATAGAGAAGCAGTATGCGGAGGAGGAAAATGACAAAAGTTCAATATTTTACAGCATAATTTCCAATCTTTATCCACATAATGAGCAGTTAGGCAGAGGTAACCCTCAGAAATGCATGAGGTCCATACATCACAAGTCAAACAAATCCTACCAGGTACTTCACTTAAAGTATTCTTAAGAGCATCTAATTCCCTCTTATGTATCTTTAAGCAATATGATTTTGCTGTATTCCTACATATCGGCTTTACTCCCTGGTTCAAGTATATATGAAGATTTCTATTTTCTTCATGTTCGGCAAAAGTAAAAGTATACCCATGCCTAATTATAGCTAAAGCTACACGCTCTTTGTATGAATCTTGATCTATCTTGTAGTTTACTTCATCAGACACAACATTAAATTTAGGACATACCTTCAAGTGACGTATTAAATTAGAAGTTTCATGTGTGGAATCAGCAATATATTCTTTCGAGCAATGCTTACACTTTCCTCTTGATTTTCCATCATTATACTGACTTGTTGGTACGAAATCGAATTCATTCCAAATAGAAGACACACGTCGTCTTTTGGAAGTGGTTTCTGTAGAAGTGTCAATGCTTTCATTTACACTACCAACACTGGGATCCATTCTGCAAACAATAACAAAGAAAGTGTAAGGTGACAAGAATACTCATTATTGTGAAAGCATAAAAACCTAAAGAAATAAAGAGACCAAATGAAGTCCTTCCAGAAAGACCTATTATATGCATAGGCCAAGTCATAGCAAACGGCTTTTAAGAGTACATTGCAAGTTAGCACATAACCACTACTCATGAAATAATCATGCATAATCTCTTAATAAAGATCTAACAAGAGAATAGCAAACAATTATTAAAAATCCATGGTGGGTACTCTGCTATTTCTCAAGAAAAAGCAACTATTACAACTCATTTCAATCTAGTTGACATAGCAGGTCTATTCTCTGCCCATAAGCAGTCGTATGAGAAAAAATAATAAGCTAATCAATTATGTCCAAGTCCAAGTCAATTGAAAATACTCAAATATAAAAAATAAATAAATTAAAAGATGAAACCATTTAACCTTGTGTATATAGGATGTTTCTCCCTCATTGGCAAAAGTGATTGCGTTTAAAGAATCCAGGAAAAATGGTGCAGAGGACGAAAGCAAGAATTGAAAGGGAATTGATTTCTACCACTTACAACTGATCAACAATCCCAATATATTTTAGTTAGGGAATTGAAAGGTAATTGGTATGAAAAAAAGTATTTAGAAATAAACAAATAAAGTAATAGAAGTGATAAGATTTAGTGGTGATGACCACAAGGGCATGAAAAACTAAAACTGGAAGTGCATGTGTGTAATGGGAAAGTGAAAGGGAAAACAAAAAGAGAATCAGAAACCCACTGATCATTGAGTTATTGAAATGGACTGATCATGTAATCTCTTGAAAAGGTTTCACCAGTACTTGTTTTAATTATATATGCTGCATCCAAATAAAAGATTCTGCATGATTCAATTCCAGAACATACACTTCTTTCAATTCATGAATGATTATCACCACCGTCCAAAATCTCCAGTCACCAAACACACACTTGATCATAAAATTTATATATAGCCCCCCTCTGCATATCTGGAGTTTCAGTGCCACTGTAAAATCATCTAAAGAAAAGGATGTGGGGCACCAATTTATTTATTTTGAATAAAACATTAGAAAAAGTCAGGTAGAGCAAGTGGATGTCAAGAGAAGAAAGAAATCCGATTTTAGTTTCTCTTCAGCTAATCATGCATCTCTGTTAAATATTTTTATAAAAAAAATTAATAATGATTGCTTGCCATAATAATTAAATATGTAGTGTTCATTAAAGTAATATTTCTTCATCATCATCATGCCTTGTAAACACTATCATTACCCGCTTTTTTTATGTATAGCTGTTATTTATAATCTTCATAAAACATACATACATGGATTTCAACTTATTGTTAGGATTTACAACAATTAGATTCTAAGTTTCAGTTTTGAAAGAGAGAATTAATCAACAATTTGGTTGAAAATCTTGGATTGCCAGAACTAGACATAGCATGCATGTATGCTTCTAACTGTAAGTTCCAAATATGTCTAAGAAAGGGGTTAAATAGAATTTTTTGCAAACATAAAGCATTATACAGGCAAGTAAAAGCTTAATTAGCAAACCACTATTGTAATATTCAATCAAAATCAAAAAGGTCAAACTGTGCACACTGGTAGATCAAATACATTTATATTGATAACTCCACTATCGAACACTACAAAATCAACTATTTTAACCCATCAACTCCTAATTACGACTCAAGATACCATTGTTATGTAATTCCCTAATCATTTTTATATTATTTGATTGTGATGAGAACAAATAAAAGCAAACCTAATCCCCTAATCCCCTATGCCCAGATACATCAAATGCCCAGATAAATCTGAATGTGATGAGAACAAGTAAGGAAGATTTACTTACATAATCACCCAAACCGGCGAGAGGCAGAAGACGACCGGCGATACGATGACCGGCGATACGATGACCGGCGGCTGATTTCGATAGATCGATCGATCTCGAGAGAGAGAGAGTGTGAGAGAGAGAAGGGGGCAAACAGAGAAACTGAGAGATGAATGAATGAAGGCAACCCGTTGGGCATAAGCCTGAGACCCGAACGGGTTGAATGGTTGGGGGGTTATTTTTGGGTGGGTTGATATGGGTTCTTTTTTAATTAAGTTGGGTTTGGGTCAAGGTTTTTTTGGGCGGGTTGGCGGGTTTGGATAAATTTTTACAGGTCTAATTTTTTATATATATTATTATTAAGATATAATTCTCTAATTTGTTCTTATTCAATTAATTTACAATTAATAATATTCTTATTAAATTTGTATTTTTCTCATATTTATTTACTAAAAATAGCTTTAAATAAGCTAAATTTTATGGACTAGAGATAAATACCGATCCCTCTAATTCAAATTAGTATTGGACACAAGGATAGAAAAGTCTAATTAAGAATTTTTAGTATTTTATCTCATATTTTTTTGGGTATAAGTTGTTAAAACGTTAATTGATATGGCAAAGTGGATGTTAATGGTCAAAGTAATGATTCACTTGAACTTCTTACACGGGAAGATCCAAGAATTTTGGACATGAAAAAGCATATGTAATAATTATAAATTTGAAGATGAATATAAATAAATTGGATGATTGTTGTGTACCTTATGGAGCATAAGGCCAAAACAAGTGATGCCATTTGCTTGAACTTGTATAAAATAGTTGTTCCTGCACCTGAATTTTATTAAAACCACATTTGATACTTAAATTTTTATTTTTTTCAACTTTTTTAACACTTTCTATAATGATCCAAAATGTATTCTAAACAGATTTGCACATGTCTAGAGCATTATGGTGGCCAAAAATATTGAATTTGATGATTAAAGCGGTTAAGTGTAGTAAAAAACGTAGTCGGTATTAATTGAAAAGTTGTGGATAAATTAGTAATTTGATATTTATGGACTTTAAGTCAAGAAATGAGCTATTTAGTATGAATATGAATAAAGTTAATAAAAAGATAAATGTAAAATTGGATGATTAAAGTAGTAAAATGAAGTGGAGGACGTAATTGGTATTAAGTTAAAGGCTAAGGGTATATTGGAAATTTAACACTTATGGACTAAATTGCATAAGATTTGCAAATTAAGTATGTCAATCTATGAAATAGCAATAATTATATGGTTAACGTAAGATTTAATTAGATGGTTGAGGATCAAAGAAGAAATGTACATAAAAATCAATGAAGGACCAACAAGAGCTTGACATGTTGAATTTAGGATAACTATCAATTGATGGCCATATAAAAGAGGACAAAGTGGCCGGCTAAAGGGGGAGAAATTCTGCTCTCCATTTTTCCATTTCAATTACATATAATTTGTGACGCGCGCCGAATCTAGCAAATGCACTCGTGGGCGAGACCCGCTTTTACGGTTCGAGAGATTGGTTCGCGTCTTTTGATTTTGGGCGCCATGAGACATCTTGGAATCCCTACCCAATAGAATATTGGGGAGTTCATCCAGCCTCATGCTACCTTTAGGCACCTTTGAGCTATTTTGGAGTCGCCACCCAATTTACGAGAAATTATGAAAGGTCATCTAACCTCTATAGTCTAAACCAGAGATTAGGGGTGAGCAAAAAAATCGATGGACTCGGTTAACAGAAAAAAAAATCTGAAACCGAACCGATGGACTGGTTAACCGATTGTAATGGACTGGTTAATGGTTAGTGTTTTGAAAAAACCGATATTAATGGACTGGTTAATGGTTTTTGACTCATGTGACTGGTTAACCGAACTGAAACCGAATTTTTAGTTAATTTATTAATTTTTTAATAATTTATAACAATTTATCCTAATTAAAAGTGATCATGTACTTTTTTTTATTATACTAATTATTTTTAATTGGCTATTAGTAAGTATAATAATTTATGTAATTAAAAGTTATTATGAACCGGTTAATATATTTACTTATTAAATATTAATTTTTAAAAATAAATTTGCTTATATCCACCAAATATTTTTATTTTAACAACAATAATGTTATATTATAGTGAAAAAATTTTAATTTTTAAGTATCTTGAATATTTTAATTTTATTTATGAATATATTTATAATTATAGTGGTTAATCGAAAAATATTGGGTAACCGATCCGAAAATCCAAAACCGATGGACTGGTTAACCGATGGTAATGGACTGGTTAATGGACTGTAATTTCAAAAAACCGATATTAATGGACTGGTTAATGGACTGAGGCTAATGGACCGGTTAACCGACCATGCTCACCCCTACCAGAGATGGTGTTCGGAACTTCATTCTTATTTATGTCTTGATTAATTATAAATGAGTTTTTAGATTTATACAATTCTATCTCTCATCTCACATGATTAATGCATTTAATTTAAAAGCGCATTACAAGTATTCGAAAGCAATAAATAAAAACTGTAAAAAAAAGCAATAAATAAAGCGGTAAATACATCAAGCACCCAATTACAAAGAAGAAATTGGGACAGAATACAATCCCAAATGAAAGAAAGCCAAATGAAATTAAAGTGAAAATTAGGACGGAATACAATCCCAAATGAAAGCTAAATAACATTGCCCCAAAAATAATTAATTACAAGGACTCACAAGATATATGAACATAAATTTAAAACAAATAAACAAAGCCCAGCCTAAAAAATAACATACATAAATCGGAATATTTATTTGGTTCAGGTACATTGGTTCCTTTACACTCACTTAAAGAGTGATCGAAAAGTTATTCGATTGTTGAATTGAAAGCCGAGATGAGTAATCCCATTTTTGAAAAACTTAACTCTTCCTTTTATTCGTGACATTTTTCATTTTTTGGCTAAAATGAGGGACATTGGTCCCAATTTTATTTATAAAATCCCAATTTAGTTATAAAATATTTTTGTAATTTTTTATCCGACATGTGCATAAATAAAACTATTTTATTTACAAGTAAATACAAACACAGAGAGGGGATAAGAAAGGTCTCACCCAAATGATGTGGTCTCCTACGCGTCGTGACCGCTCCATGTGGTCACGGCGATGCTCGAAAAACAAATATCAGATTTTACCCACATAACAAAAATAACAGTAGGAAAAGGTTAGTAATAGTTCAAAAATTAATCACATAAAAATAAAAGAAAAACAAGACACAATCAACAATAATAACATGGTAATAATAATGCGTTAACAACAATAGCATCAATAATAACAATCATGAAATAATGATGATGCTTAATAACAAAAGAACAAATATATGGTGGCATTAATAGTGATAATAATAGTAACAATAATAATAATAATGGCAACAGAATAATAATAATAATAATAATAATAATAATAATAATGGCAACAGAATAATAATAATAATAATAATAATAATAATAATAATAATAATAATAAAATAACAATAATGATGAAATAATGAAATAATAATAATAATAATAATAATAATAATAATAATAATAATAATACAATAATAATAATAATGATAATAATAATAATAATGATAAAGTAAATGACAGTGGACAAGATTAATACTAAGCAATAATGTTAACAATAAGCCCATTAAATTAGATAAAGGAGAATAAAGAAACTAAATGAAAATGCAGTAGCAAAATTATTAGTATATAAACATAGAAGAAAGGTCACAAAAAATCATGCCAGCAAATAAATCTCAAACTCAAAGAAAAGGGACATGCATGTATCAAACCACTACTTGTATATTAATCAAGATCTCAAAAAATAAAGTAAATGAGGTGCCAAAAAGATAAGTCCAAAAATCTTTACCCTCAGAGTTTATAGAGTGGACAAATAATGTCTTAATTCGTCCCCCTTGTCGAATTTACGGTGGCAAAATACCGAAAATATTTAAGAAAATCTAATATTTAACACAAAAAAACAGACTAAAAAAAATGATTTTGATAGAGTGAATCAAGCCAAGGAAATTAATTTTCCTTACTAAAGGCAAACCAAGTATGAAACCCTTTTTAGAGAGAAGAAGAATTAAATTCCAGATTTTTTGAAGATATTTTCTCGTTTTGCTCTCGTCTGCCTCTTTTCTAAGTGAGAAAAACCTTCCCTCTTCTAAGGAAGCAGCCCCCCTTGAAAATGAAGACAGTCTCTCTTTTCTTTTCTTCATCTCCCGGAATCAAAAATAAAAAAGTCACTTTCTTAATTTTATTTTTCCTAAAAAAACCTTAAAACGTGAAAGAAGCTGGTTTTTTACGGTCCCAAAATAACTTTTTGCAGGTGAAAAAGGACAGCGCAGAGTAGGGGTGCCCGCAAGTGGGGGGGGGGGGGGGGGGGGGGGGCGCACCTAAAAGCCGCGAAGCGCGGCCTCCCCGCCCATGATGTGCGGCCAAGGGAGGCCGCATGTGAACATGTTCAGGTGCAGCCTTGCACATGAACACAATTTAATTTGGTGACCACCAAATTAAGACCCACTATTTTGTTTTTTTTTTTATATTTTTTTTAATTAATTAATTTAATTTTTTTTCCTTTTTTAAATATATATATTTTTTAACCAAATATTTTTGATATATAAAAATAACACTTCCTCCCTTTTTCTATTTCTAATTTTTTATAATTTTTATGATATATATTTATTTATCTATTTTTTATTTAAAAATAAGGGTCTCGATAAGCGAAACATCATCTTCGACTTTTTTGCCTGTGAATAGGCGACGCTTTTATTATCGGGTAATCCTGATTTTAGACCGCCTCAGGAACCGGTGTCTACAGTTGCCCCCAATTTTGGGGAACCTAGAACTTAGGTGCCTAGATGAGCCAAAATTTAGAAAAAGGAAAGAAGCGCGTACCTGAGGCGGCGACCTTCTTGCAGCACTATCGTCGACGATCGTTGTGTGATTAGTTTCCTGCTAACTTATCGGCATGTGAAACCACAGTTGAACGATTGATAAATACCAACTTGTAGGTGTGTGAAACTGCCAGACTCGAAGAACGTGATTGATAAACACCAGCTTGTAAGCGTGTGAAACCACGGCTGAACGATTGATAAACACCAACTTATAAGTGTGTGAAACCGCCAGACTTTGGAGAGCATGATTAATAAACACCAGCTTGTAGGCGTGTGAAATCACGGCGGAACAATTGATAAACACTAACTTGTAGGTGTGTGAAATCGCCAGACTTTGGAGAGCGTGGTTGATAAACACCAGCTTGTAGGCATGTGAAACCACGACTGAACGATTGATAAACACTAACTTGTAGGTGTGTGAAACCGCCAGACTTTGGAGAGCGTGATTGATAAACACCAGCTTGTAAGCATGTGAAACCACGGCTGAACGATTGATAAACACTAACTTGTAGGTGTGTGAAACCGCAAGACTTTGGAGAGCGTGATTGATAAACACCAGCTTGTAGGCGTGTGAAACTACGGCTGAACAATTGATAAACACCAACTTGTAGGTGTGTGAAACCGTCAGGCTTTGAGCAACGTGATTGATAGAACACCAGCTTGTAGGTGTGTGAAACCACGGCTGAGCGATTGATAAACACCAGCTTATAGGTGTGTGAAACCGCCAGTATTTCCTGCAAAATTAGAAATTCGTATGCAAGGGTAAGTTATGCATGTGATATGTTATGCAAAGTGCAAGTGACACCATTCCCCCGAGCGGCCCAGGCGTTAAGGCGCGGTAGCCTCGGCTGAAATGATTCATGGCCCGATTTGTTTGATTATGCCCCCAAGCATATGGAAGTGTAATATTGTCCTAGGGACTCAGATCCATATCTTGGATTATGCGTCATCTTTCCTGAAAGGGATTGTCCGAAGTGATGCTGCCTTATCGCTCAAGGCGCCGGAAGTCTATATCTCATCTGTCCGAAGGGAGGTCGTCCGAAGTGCCACCGCCTTATCGCTCTAGGCATCGGAAGTCATTGATTAAAGGTAGTGTGCCCCTTGTGGATTTTCACACTAGCTTTTTTTAGCGGAAAATGCGTCCTTTGTGGATTTTCACATAACCCTACGCCTTATTTTTGCCTGGAATGGACCCAAGCCAATCCAGTGGCTTTTTTTTTCTTTTCTTTTCTTTTCTTTTTTTAATCCCTCATACTTTTCAGGCCTGGCTACAAGAAAAGCTGGAGCTACCATCAGAGCCTCCTTCTAGAGTAATCAGCAGTTATTCGTTGAGGCATTTTCCCCCTAAGCAGCGATTATATTCCCTTGTCTCTCTTGATGAAGGTGTCGCTAGATTGGGTGAGGTGGTGACTAAGGATCAACTTCCTGCGCCCCTGGCTCTCCACTTTTCTGCTGCGATTCCGGATGGTTCTTCAGGGTGTGTCTCGTTGCGCGGGCTCTATGAGGCTACCTTCCATATCACTGCTCGCTGTGTCCAACAGTTCAGATGGAATTCAAGATGTTGTGAGGCCCCTCCCATCCTTTCCAGATGGCAACTTGTCTTCGACTTTCACCTCCAAGTACTATGGCCTCTGGACCCAGCTGCCTGTGAAGGCTATTATACAACTAATCGGAGGTTGCCCCATTGCTTCTACTAGTGCATGCAAATACGGGTGCCCAGTCCAGCGGTTGATAATAGGACCCATCAGCTTAAGTGCCTGGCCGGCAAGAGCAGAGTATAGTTATTTAGATTAGATGGATTCAATAATGAATGATGCTTTTCTTTTTATAAAAGAACTAGAAGACAATGAACACATGAGTCTAATTGCCTTTGTTTTATATCTTTCTTGCAAAATTGTGTACATTTCAGTATGATTTCTCTATACATGATCATTATCTAACATAGATTCAAAATGCAAAACTACATCTAATCCCATAATGGATCTTGAAAGCATCAAAACTCCTGTTTCCAATCAACCCTCTTGGATTTTCTTGATTGGACATTTTCTCTCAAGCCTCTAATTTTTGCCTAGGATGCCTTTTTTCGATTTTCATCTTGACAAGGCGCCCAATTTTAGTAAGGCCGCCTTTTTCGGTTTTTAACCCGCGAGGCATTTATTCTCTTCTTTTGATTTTTAGTCTTTAGCCATGGAACTTCTTGAGTCTGTCGATGCTAAATGGTTCTTCATACTCGTTCCATCACTGTCTGTCGGAATGCTGCTCCCTTAGATAACAACTTTTTAAGAATAAATGGGTTTTCATACGCTAGTCTGAATTTACCTCGTCTGCCTAGAACACTCGGACCTATTTGCTTAAAGACCAAATCTCACTCTTTCAGTGGGTGCTTTCTGACTTTCTTCCCAAATGATCGAGCAAAGTGTTTTTTGATAGGTCTGATTGCGATAGTAATCCCACAACTTGTTCTCATCCGACGTGCTTAACTGCTGTAGCCGCTGCTTTCATGACTGCCCTGTTCTTCTCTAATGTGCTTAGCTGCTGTAACCGCTGCTTCCATGACTACCCTTAAAGATTTGAGCTCTACTTTGACAGACAGTAGTGTTTTTGCCCCATGCATCAAGGAATAAAGCGTGACTCTTGTAGGGGTTCCGACTGCAGACCCTAGCATGGGTCTCCTCTATAACCTTCTTGGCCTTCTTCTCGTCTAAGCACCTCAGCCATATGTCATCAGCTTACCTCTTGTACTGCACATCCTCTACACTGATGAACTGGGTGAATAGCTTGTGAATCAGTCTTTTTGTCCTTTTCAGTAGTTAAGAATAATGGCAAAGTACGGGTATGTATAGATCAACGGGATTTGAACAAAGCTTGCCCCCAGATGACTTTCCTTGCCCCATCTCGATGATCAATTCTTTTTTTTTTCTTCTCTTTTTTATTTTATATTATTATTTTTTTTTGTTTATTTATTTTTTTTTACAAGTTTTGTTCAAATCCTGATAGTTTACACAGACACACTTCTCTTCCTAACCATTGGGGATAATGTAGATCAACCCAGTTGGGTGTTGCGCTTTAATAAGAAATTTGGCCGCGTTTCTGCTTGTGGATCTCTCTTTTTAACCTTTTTTGCCCCTTCCGGCTTGAGTCTTCTGAGCTTCTGCGTGACTAGTCCATGATTGTGATATGCTGGCATAGTTTGTTCAGTAACTTTGCGATCATCTCCCCGCGTGTCTTCGTAGGTCCAGACAAAGACTTTTCTACACTTTTTTTTATTCTCTCAAATTTTAATCTCTCTTCAGGAGTTATAGATGCTATCAAGATTTCCTTTGGGTTCTCCAAAGTCTCCGAGATTAAATAAAATGGCATCAGTTGAATCAATGTCAAAAATGAATGAGTCGTGATCATGATTATGCACAGTGAAATCATGAGAGATATCTCACAAATAAGCAAAAACCATTCATTTCATTTAATAAAAACTAGAATTAAAATGCCATTATCAACTAGTTCTAAAATAAAAAAAGCATCTAAATAGCTATCTTCTTCCCATTTCCGCTAGCACGGGTGTTATAGTCGATGGTCCATTATCACCCGCAAGAACCTTCTTCCCCAACTCTCAGCTCCTCATTAATGAGGCCTTGAACAAACTTCTTCAGAGTTCAGCACCCATCAGTCTCATGCCCGGTATGCTGATGGTAGGCACGATACTGATTCACTCGATGGCTAGGATGCCCTTGAATCTTGGCAGGTTTCGCCGACATTGGATGCAATTTTCCCTTGTTAACAAAATGAGCGAGGTGCTTAGACAAAGGATTTTATAATATGGCATAGCAGCTTTGAGTCATTCCGAAGGTTGAAGCCTTTGTGGCTCTAAAATGTTTTTCACTGCTGCCCATGAGACTTGAGCTCCCATGATTACCCCTTCGGCATTCAGGATCTGTGATTTGCTTACTATTGATCAAATCCTGAATCTCATGCCTCAGCCTAGCACAATTATCCGTCACATGCCCAGTGTGCTAGTGGAAGGCACAATACTGATCCGCCCTTTGATTGGGCTGCCCCTGGTTTCTAACGGGCTTAGGAGGCATTGATTGTAATATCCCCTTCCTCATTAGCCTCTCAAGGACCCAAGACAAAGGTCTACCCAAATTAGAGTAGTGCCTCTGAGCCGTCTCAACTGTTAGTTCTTTCCCTATCCTTCAGGTACCCTTGCTATTATCACAATAACCAACTCTTAGACTTGCTGGGCCAATAATAGTCTTATTGAGAGGTGTCCGAGTAGTTGCAACCTTGGACTTCACAATCTCTTCTTTAAGGTCAGTGTAGATACCGGGTCCTGAGGCAGCTCAGACCAAGGTTATCTAATGATAAAAATGATACTTGTTTGCGACTAAAATGATTAGAAGTGCCGATTTCCTTATCGAAACCTTTAAAAAAAAGAAAAAGAAAAATAAAAAAAAGTTTATATATATTTTATTTTTTATTTTTTATTTTATTTTTATTTTTATGCTTTTTTCGATTTTTAGGAGCGCGATCCGCGCAGTGTGTAGGGCGGCTTCTGCCAGCAGATCATGGGTGGACCATGCCCATAAGCCGCGGCACTTGCGCGAAGCGCGGTGCCTACGCAGCGTGCAACCCGTAGGGGGGCATGCCGCACGACGCATGGCCCCTGTGCGCGGGGGCGCATGCTGCTTGCCCTCATGAGTAGGGCTGCATGTCGCGCGAGTGGCATGCGGCCCCTGGGGAGCTGCATGCCGCTCGACACGCGGCCCCCCTAGGCAGGGGCGCATGATGCGCGACACGCGGCCTTTTTGCTCGGAGACGCATGCCACGCGGGTGACATGCGGCCCCTCTTGCGCATGGCCGCATGTCGCGCAGGCAACATGCGGTCCCTGCGCAGTGGCGCACGTTGCCATCTCCCCCAGCATGCCTATTTTTTTGTTTTGGACTGTTTTTTTTCGATTTTCTCGAGTTTTCAATTTAAAAATTTAGGCTACCTTTTCGATTTTTAAAGGGTAATTAGGATTTTTTTTAACATGAAAAAAAAGGGGTTTGAGAAACCTAAATTTTTGAGGAGGGTATAAAAAGAAAAATTAGAACAGATGTGGGGAGGTTTTTTGGAACGACAAGAAAACCCAGAAATTAAAAGAGAGTTCTTGAAAGCAAAACAACTTTTCTTTTCTAGAAATATATTTTGAGATTTTTCTTGAGCCAAGTAAATCGATTATTTGTGCTTAAAGCTCAATTCTCACAATCAGATTGTCTACAAATAATTTTGAAACAATGATTTTAATTTTCTTTTCAAGCAAATCGACAGGGAAATCAACTTTTCTTCATTTGCAATCAAAAGTCATATCTGAGTGTAAATACTGACTAAATCAGTTCTTTCTCTTTCCCTTTCCTTCTTGTTTTTGCTTTGCTAATCAGTTTTCATCCATTGTATATACTGCATATATTGTTTTTTGATTTTGTTCCCTCCGTTGTATATACTGTATATATTTCTTGTTGTTCTTTGTTATTTCATTTTGTCTGTTGTTATCACTTATTTATTATTGGATGTATTTGATGTTTTGACATGATAAATCATTTGTTATTGGTTGTTTATCATTAACATTTGTTATTAATCATTTTATCTTTTATTATTCTTTCATTATTGTTTACTGTTAATCTTGCTATTGTACATTGATAAAGCTATTCATTATTGTTGTTATTATTATTCTGGTCACCAATTTGTTCTTTAATATGGCTATTGTTCATTGGTTACTTAGGTGTTACGAGTTATTATTAATAGTTAACTTAATAATTGATCTAGTTATTAAGTTATTTATTAATTGCTTGTTGTAATTAATCTGTGGGTTGCTATTATTTATTTATGTGTATATCAATGTGTTTGTCATGAATAACATTAACTTAAATTAATTTATCTACATGATGCATGAACATGGTTTATAAACTAATTAATAATAATTTTTTGTTTCTATTAGATTCTGACTTGTTATTATTTATTTGATTAATTTTCAATGTTTATTCAACCTGTAATCTTAATGCAACTATTGATTATTTCTATTCAATTAGTTATTTATATTCAATTGATTTAATTGATTGTATATATTTAATTAGTTTAATTGATTGTTATATTATTCAATTAATTGTTTAATTTATCGTTTAAATCGATTAATTTATTCAATTAATTACTTGTTTATATTGTATTATTTATTTGATTCAATTTACTAACATTTTATTTTATTCCTTTTTTATCGCCTCAAAATTTATTTGCTTTCACCATGAGTAACATTTCTGAGCGAGCCGGGGGTCAGGAAAATCAAAGACTTTCGGAATTTGGGTTTGCATTTCTAATTGTTGTATTTTCTTTATTTTATCATTTTTTATGTTGTATGTAAAATGTGCTTTACATTCGTTTGTATTATAGAAAATCATATTTTTTACAATAATTAAAATTGGGGTTTTTTACTAATAAAATGGACCAAAGTCCCATTTTAGCCAATAAAATATCACTTTCAAAATAAAGAATTAATTTTCATAAAATGATATCACTCATCACGGTTTTTTCCAATAAATACCCACAAAAGAGTTCTCCAATTTTCTAAGTCAATAAAGGGAAACAATGTTAATAATCCCAATAAATGTCCCAATTTATGTATGATGTATTTTATGTTATTTATTCTTTTTGTAGTATTCATTTATTTATTTTGGGCCCTTGTAATTTATTTTGGGGCAAATTTTAGTCTTTTATGCCTTTTTATTTTGGGGATTGTTCTGTCCTCTATTTTTCACATGCAATTTATTTACTGCTTTCTTTATCGCTTTCTTTACCACTTTCCAATCTGATTGCAATACGCTTTAAATTTATTGCATGGTCGCGTGAGATGATCGATGGAATTTTGATTTCTTAAAAACTCACTTATAAACTTAACTTAAGGCATTAAGAAGAGTGAAGTTCCGAACACTTTCTCTAGTTTAAGACCCCCGAGGTTAGATGACCTTTTCTAATTTCTCGTATATTGGGTGGCGACTTCAAGATACCTCAAAGGTGCCTAAAAGGCGTTATGAGACTAGATGATCCTTCTAATGTTCTATTGGAAGGAGGTGTCTAAAATCTCTCATGATGCCCAAGATCAATAAGATGCGGACCAATCCCTCGAGGCCTAAAAGCGGGTCTCACCTACGAGGGCCTTTGCTAGGTTCGGCGTGCGTCATAGTGGTGACTCCACTGGAGATGATCGAAACTTCACTTCGAAAGTGAATTAAGTTAAAATTATAATTGAGTTGTTAAGAATTGAAAATTCTATTTTTACTCAAAAATTGCATTTCATCCACTAGAGCCTTAGAACTATGTTAGTTAGTCCTTTATTTTACCCCGATGCATTCCTAAAATACAACCATACTTTCACTCATTGTAAGCAAGTGCTAGGGATAATCACCAGCCCAAGCCTTGTGCCGTCAAATGGTATATCAAATGGAGACCCGAGTAGTCGCTATGCTCGTGATGAGCTAGACCCAAGACCATGCTTGGGTAGACCTAAAGTAACACCACCCTTGACCAAAGCACATGTAATGGCAATAGAAACTTTCACTAGGTAATTTGCTTCTTAATATGATGCTTGCTACGTAGGCCCTTATATATTAAACTAATTCAAACATATTAATTGGACACTCATCAAAGGCTTTCATGCCCCGATAAGCCCATTTTTAGTCTGTTTGAAAGGTCCAAATATATAATGGCCAAAATCCATACGAATGTGTTTTTAAATTAAGAGTGTCATGCTGCTGGTTTCTCGCCACGCACCATACCCACCCATTGGGTTCCCCGTTAACCCATAAGTCAAGCCTACCTAGGAAAGAAACTGCACTACCTCGTGTGTGGGAGTAACAAGGTTGGAAGGATCTATTTGCTTGCATGTGGTTGTCTATGCTGCATCAACACAACCATGCATTTTTAATGTCATTCATGCATCATGCTAACAAACTAAATCTTTCAGCCATCATAGGTACGAATCAGTGGTCTAGGGGTCCAGACGGCCGACTGGTAAGGAGTAACCTGTCCTTCGAGGCAGTAAAGCGAGTCGCGTATTGGGGTTTAGAGTCACTTTTCGATAGCACCGAGTCCTTGTCTTCAGAATTATCACTGGATATGGCCAACCAAGAACCAAATGCCACCCGAGCCATGTTCACCGAGGAGATGGATCGAAGGGTCCAGGAGATGGAGTGCGGATTTGAGGATTTTGATCGTAGAATGATGGCTATGATGGGAAACCTAACTGCTGCTCTAGTACCGCCAGTGGGCCAACAACCTGCCACTCCTACCGGAGGACAAACTGAATAGGTTCCGATCAGGGAGGCTCCTTCGGCAGCAGTTATGGAACCACCTCCTGCTATTGAGCCTAGATTTTTTTTAAATATTGAGCCTAGAAGAATTAAAGAGCATAGGCCTGAAGAAGATTTTGTAGAGGACGAGCATGAGGATTCCATGTCAGTAAGAGCTAGATCTCCTAAAGAGGATGCTGCCCTAAAAAAGATAGAAGAGAGAGTCGAGGCGATGGCCTGTTTGTTGTTTGTTAGGAAGGGGATAAGCCCCGAAGATAGGGATTTAGATGACAAGGAGATGCTTCCTCAGAGGTTTAAGATGCCTGATCTACCCAAATTCGATGGCATCTCAGATCCGTCTGCTCATATCAAGCAGTACACACTCGTGATGAAGGGGACTATGCTTACCAAGAGATAGAAGGTTGAATACTTCTGCCTCAACTTGACAGGGTCTGCTGTGGATTGGTAACATGGTTTAGATAGGAGGGTGTAAGACGCGCCGGACCAGCAAGGCCCTTTTTGAACCCGCTTTTAGGATTCGAGAGATTGGTCGCGCCGGACCAACAAGGCCCTCTTTGAACCCGCTTTTAGGATTCGAGGGATTGGTCGCGCCTTATTTGATCTTGGTCATCATGAGTCATTTTGAATGCCTGCTTTCCAATAGAATATTGGAAAGGATCATCTAGACCCATAATGCCTTTAGACACCTTTTGAGGTATTTTGGAGTTGCCACCCAGTTTACAAGAAACTGAAAAAGGTCTCTAACCTCTATTGGTCTAAACCAGAGATGGTGTCCGGAACTTCACTCTTATTAATAACTTAAGTTTTATAAATGAGTTGTTAAGAAATATAAATTCTATCTCTTATCTCACGCGGTGATGCAATAAATTAAAGTGCATTCATTCACATTAAAAGCGATAAATAAAGCGGTAAATAAATAAATTACAAAAATAAAAAAATGGGACAGATCAATCCCCCAATAAATAAATAATAAATAAAAACGGGACAGAACAATCCCCCAAATAAATAAGTAAATAACTAAAACAAACAAATAAATAAACACATGAAGGGAATTAAAATGCAACATACATAAATCGAGTTGTTTATTGAATTTTAGGAACATTGGTTCCTTTTTATTAATTAAAAAATTGGAGGACTATTTTTAAGGCATTGATTGGAAAAAACTAGGATGAGTGATCCCATTTTATTGAATTTTAGTTCTCCATTTAAAAGTGTGATTTTCATTGGCTAACACAGGACATTGGTCCATTTTATTAGGAAAAATTCACAAATTATTAATTATTAAAAAAATGTGATTTTCTATGATACGAGCAATTAATAAAATATATTTTACATGCAACACATAAAAATGATAAATAATAAATACAAAAATTAAAATGCAAACCCTAGATTGGATGGCCTCTAATCTCCCGAACCTCCAACCCGAGCTCAAATGTAACTCGCACAAATAGGTAAATTTTATGGCGACCAAACAAACACAAACAAAATAAAATGTTAGTAAAATAAATTAAATGATTAACATAATGTGAACAAATGAATTAATTAACTAAAATTAATTGAATAAGATAAATTATTAAAAACAAATAATAAGTCAATCAAATAATAATTAGATAAACCAATTAAATATGAACAATTAATTTAATGGAATGAATTAACTATAAAATGGATGCATTAATTAAAGGAAGAAAATAAATGGAATAAATATAATATATATAGAAATAAGAGAAAAAAAAAAGTAAAAAAAAGGAGAAGGGAAGAAAACACAGCTGTGTTTTCATCAAAAAAACACGGTTGTGTTTTCACAATAGGACAACGAACAACATAAAAACGAAAGAAAGGAAAAGCGAGAGAAAAAGAAAACATGGCTGTGCTTTATCACGAAAGACAGCTGTGTTTTCACAATGCAAAGATGGGGATCGCCGAAAACGAAGGAACGCACAGGGGCTAAGCTGCGTGAAAAGCACAGCTGTGTTTTCGCAAAAGCACAGATGTGCTTTTCAAACTGATTGCGCGCCAGGTAGAAACACATCTGTGTTTCTTGCAAAGCACAGCTATGTTTTTGCTCTGATACGTAATTCAGCTCTGTTCCAACGCAAAAACACTGATTTTGAGTTTTTAAAAGCCACAGCAACAGAATCCAAGCATCAACCAACATATATATGAAAGAAACAACATGCAACAAAGGCAATAAGAGCTGAAATAGGATCTTAAAACATGCAAAGAATGAGAAACAGTAAAAGGCAAAAGATTTGCTTTTGAAGGAAAGGAAAACAGAGGCAAACAGAGGGTGAGAAAATAGATAAAGAAAATAACCAAATAATCAAAACATACAAAAAAATACAACAAATAATGTACTGACATGCACATGGTAATCATAAACACACGATCATCAATTTAATAGAGTCAAATAAACAACATATAAAATACATAAAATATATACAAAATGTAAAACCTACTGGCTCAGTAAACAAAGAAAAAAAATAAAAAGAAAGAAAGCAAAAGAGAAAGAAAGAAATAGAAGAAAAAGAAATGGATGTTCAATATTTACCCTCAGATTTTGATTCTTGATTCTGCAAATGAAGAAGTTTTGTTTTCCTCGTTGTTTTTTTCTTGATAATGAAGTTGCAAACCGATACTTGAGAACTCCAGCTGAAAATATGTTTTAGAAAAAAACCATCACCAAAATGATGAATTTTCCCACGTTAAAAACTCCTTTCCTCTGCTCTCAAAATAATCTCATAATCTTTTTTCTAGCTCTCCTTTTTTTTCTCTAAGTTCTCCTCTTTTTTCTGTATTTTCTTTTGTTTTCCTTATTCTTTGCTCTCCAATAATGCTCCCCCTTTTGCTCTCCCGTTTTTCAAACCATTAAATGCCACTTGACAGATTAGTTAGCCTCTTACCAAATCCATCACATAAATCCTCTTTTTCAAACCAAAACCCTTGGAAAAGAGCAAGAGAGAGGCACTGAGGGAGAGATGGTCACGTGGGAAATCCCCCAAAGGCATGGACCTTTAGGTAGCAAGGCTGCCTCTCACTCATGTGAGATGGGCCTCACAAATGTGAGGCCCCATCTCATAAGAGTGAGATGGGCCTTGATGCTCTAGGGCCCAAAAAAACCCAAAACACACATAAAATATTTTTTTTATTATTAATTATTTATTTTTTAAGAACAAAGAAAGTAATATATATATATATATTTTTATTTTTAAATAAAAATATTTTTAAATAAAGAAAATGAAAAAAAATACTTTATTAGTATTTCATACTATATATTATATATTTTTTCCGAGGAAACCGTTACTTCCATTTGCCTATTCGCCAGTAAATAGGCACCATTTTCATCATTGGGTAACCTTGGTTTGAACTGCCTCAGGACCCGGTGTCTACAGTTGCCCTCGGAACGTAGTGCCTGGGTGAGCCAAAACTCAAAGAAAAGAGAAAAGACACATACCTGAGGCAGCTGTCCTTCTCGAACCGGGTAATGCACCAAATCTGTTATAGACCAACAAAATGCGAGGTTTGCTCTTTTGAGCAAGGTTGTTGTTCTTCTGAACTGCTCTTCTGAGCGAAGTTGCTCTTCTAGAACTGCACCGAGCCGAGGCTTACAAAGTGCAGGATTGCTCTTCTGAGCGGGGTTGTTCTTCTAGAACTGCACCGAGCCGAAGCTTACAAAGTGTGGGATGCCCTTCTGGACTGCTCTTCTGAGCGGGGTTGTTCTTCTAGAACTGTACCGAGCCAAAGCTTACAAAGTGCGGGATGCCCTTCTGGACTGCTCTTCTGAGCGGGGTTGTTCTTCTAGAGCTGCACCGAGCCGAAGCTTACAAAGTGCGGGATGCCCTTCTGGACTGCTCTTCTGAGCAGGGTTGTTCTTCTAGAACAGCACCGAGCCGAAGCTGACAAAGTGCGGGATGCCCTTCTGGACTGCTCTTCTGAGCGGGGTTGTTCTTCTAGAACTGCACCGAGCCGAAGCTTACAAAGTGCGGGATTGCTCTTCTAAGTGGGGTTGTTCTTCTAGAACTGCATTGAGCCGAAGCTTACAAAGTGCGAGATGCCCTTCTGGAATGCTCTTCTAAGCTGCTCTTCTTGGATATTTCCTGCAAAGCTATGTGCATGGAAGTATATACAAGAAATTGTATGCGTGATATGAGATGTAGATGTTTATAAAAATGGATGGACTATGCCCTGGTGATCAAGGGTCCGTTATATAGCTTGCTCCACCATGCCTCCAGGGATCTATAAGAGTGTCATTTTGACTTGAGGGACTCTGACCCAAAACCCGTTCTGACAGATTCGTTAGGCGTGCATCTTCCCTCCGTCGACGATCATATACCCGAGGTTCTGACTTATGTCCCTACCTCTGAAATAATGCCGCCTTATTGCTCTGGGAGTCGAAAGTCATTATTTTAAAGGTAGTGCGTCCCTTGTGGATTTTCACACTAGCTTTTCTTAGCGAGAAATGCGTCTTTTCGGATTTTCACATAACCATGTGCCTTATTTTTTTACCTGGAATGGACCCAACCCAATCCAGCGGCTTTTATTTTATTTATTTATTTATTTTATTATTTTTTTTAGGACAGACTGCCTGTTCCCAGGTTTTCACCCTGTCCCTCAACCTAACTTTTGCTTAGAGCGCCAATTACGGTTTTCATCTCTAACGGCCTTTTCTCTCTCTCTCTCTCTCTCTTTTTTAAATAAAGATTCTTAAACAATAGTTATTGGATAGATCAATGATATATTGCTTTGAAGATAGAATTACAAGGCCAATGAAAATGCAAATGGAACTCTTTTATTCATTGCAAAATTGTGTACAGTTCTATATGATTTCACCATACTTGATCTTCTTTTGACAAGAATTCAAAAGCACAAGACTACGCCTAATCTCAGAATAGATCTTGTAAGCATCAACTCCTGTTATTAATCGGCCCTCTCGGGTTTTCTCGATTGAACATTTTCTGTTGGCCCTTAATTTTTGCTCAGGATGCCTTTTTTCAGTTTTCACCCTGACAGGGCACCCAATTTTAGCAAGGCCGCCTTTTTTCGGTTTTCGACCCGCGGGGCATTTATTCTCTTCTTTTTATTTTAGCCTTTAGCCATGGAATATTTTTAATCTGTCGACATTGACTGGTTCTCTGAACTCATTCCCATCACTCTTTGCTAAAATTGCTGCTCCCTTTGTCAGTAACTTCTTCAGCACAAATGGACCTTCCCAGGTTGGCTTGAATTTGCCCCGTATATCTGGTACTCCTGGTCTCATCATCTTAAAGACCAAATCCCCTTCTTTCAATGGATGCTTCCGTACCTTCTTGCCAAATGACCTAGCTAGTCTTTTCTGATAGACCTGATTGTGATAATATGCCCGCAACCTATCTTTATCTAACAGATTCAATTGCAATAGTCACTGCTGTGCCCATTTTGTCTCCGGAATCTCAGCTTCTATGACTACCCTCAAAGATCTCAGCTCAATTTCGACTGGCAGAACTACTTCAGTTCCATATACCAGAGAGAAAGGCATCACTCCCGTAGAGGTTCTGACTGTAGTTCTATAACCCCAGAGTGCAAAAGGTAGCTTATCTGCCCAGTCTTTATAGCTCTGAACCATCTTGGCCAATATTCTTTTAACATTCTTATTCGCTGCTTCAACTGCACCATTAGCCTGAGGCCGGTAGGGAGAAGACTTGTGATGCTGGATCCCATATTTCTAGAGCATCTGTTTAGTTTCTGCTAAGAATTATACCCCATTATCAGACACAATGTGGTGCAGGAGGCCATATCTGCATATCAAATTCCGTTCAATGAACTTAGCCATGTCCCTAGCATCAATCTTCTTGAAAGATTCAGCTTCAACCCATTTAGTGAAGTAATCGATGGCGACCACAATGAACCTGTGCCCGTTAGAAGCTGTAGGGCATATCTCACCTATGATGTCTATCCCCCAAGCTGCAAATGGCCATGGAGATGTCAGATTATGTAGTTCTGAAACTGACACATGCCTCAAATTCGAGTATTGCTGGCATAACTGGCATTGCTTCACATATTTTGAACAATCCGTGTCCATTGTGAGCCAATAAAATACCTGGCGCATGATCTTTTTTGCTAAGGCCAGACCATTCATGTGAGTTCCACAAATACCGGCATGAATCTCTTCTATAATCCTTTCGACTTCTTTCTCCGCCAAGCATCTTAACTGGATACCATCCACTTGCCTCTTATACAAAGTTCCGTCCACATTGATGAACTGAGAGGATAACTTTCTAATCATTCTCTGGTCTTTCTCAGTGGCTTCTTCTAGAAAAATTGACCGTTCTAAGTAGTTCTGAATATCATAATACCAAGGTTTCCCATCAGCGACCTCAACATCCATTATCTGCTCGGTTTCGAAACAAGGCCTCTTCGTACTATAGATCAGCACGGGTCTCATAGCAACCCCCATTAGATTATCCCACATAGACACTAATGTTGTAAGGGCATCAGCTAACTGATTTTTATCCCTAGGAACGAAGTGAAAAGTGCAGGTCTCAAACTGGCTACTTAACATTTTCAAGTGCTTCACATAAGGCGACAGCCTCTCTTCCTTAATTGACCATTCCTCTCTGATCTGATGAATCACTAAGGATGAATCTTCGAAGACTTCTGCGGTCTTTTCCCCCAGAAAAAGCAATGCTTCCAATCCGAAGATGCAAGCTTCATATTTCACTTCATTATTGGTCGCCTTGTACCTCAACTTCTTGGCTAATGGTAGCTTTTCACCATCCGGGGTTATAAGAATAATCCCTGCTTCTGCCCCCTTTTTGTTAACTACCCCGTCAAAGAACATCTGCAACCCTTGTACTGTTATGGCTGCGATATCTTCGTCTGGGAAATTGTATTCGAACTGGTCCCCCTCAGTAGGGTGTTCAGCCAAGAATTCAGCCACATCTCTTCCTTTAATGGTTTTTCGAGTAATGTATTCAATATCAAACTCCTGCAACAGTAATAACCATCTTCCCATCTTTTCTAGTAGAGAGGGTGCCTGTTGAAGGTACCTAAGTGGGTTATGCTTAGCAACTGCTTGCACGCTGAAATAGTGAAAGTAGTGTCACAACTTCTTAGAAGCCCAAATTACTGCTAAGCAAATTTTTTCCACTTCAACATATCTGGCTTCATATGGCAGGAATTTCTTGCTAAGGTAATAAACCGCGAACTCCACTCCAAACTCATCCTCCTGGGCCATCATAGCAACTACTGAGTTGTCCTCTATTGCTAAGTACAAGATTAGCGTCTTGGCACGGCATGGTGGCCTTAAAATTGGTGGATTTAAAAGATAGTTCTTTATAGTATCAAAGGCAAGTTGGCAATCATCATTCCACACCACTGGTTGGCTCTTCCTGAGAAGCTTGAAGATGGGCTCACATACTGAGGCTAGCTTGGTGATAAACCGACTGATGTACTGAAGTTTTCCTAGGAAACTCCTAACCTCTTTCTCTTTCTGGGGCGCTGGCATTTCTCTAATGGCCTTGACCTTATCAGGATCTACTTCTATTCCTCTTTGACTTACCACATGGCCCAATAACTTGCCCGAGGTAACTCCAAAAATGCATTTCTTGGGGTTAAGGCACAGGTTGTACTTACTGATCCTTTGAAAGAACTTTTCCAGAGCTTCAAAGTGGCCTTCTCTAGTAGCTGACTTAATCATCATGTCATCTACATATACCTCTACCTCCCTATGAATCAAGTCATCTAGGATTCTTGTTGCCATTCTCTGATAAGTTGCACCCGCATTCTTTAATCCGAAAGGCATCACCCGGTAAGCAAACGTTCCCCATTCTGTGATGAAGGCTGTCTTAATTCGATCGATTATCTTATTGAGGATCTGATTATAACCTACATAACCATCCACAAAGTTGTACATCATACATGCAGTTACACTATCCACCAGCACATCAATGTGAGGCAAAGGGAAATCATCCTTTGGACAGACTTTGTTCAAGTCCCGGTAATCCACACATACTCGGACCTTTCCACCCTTCTTCACCACAAGAACTACGTTAGCTAACCAAGTCGGGTACTGAACTTCCACTAGAAACTTAGCCTCTATATGCCTATGGATCTCTTCTTTCACTTTTTGTGCCCATTCTGACCTAAGTCTTCTGAGCTTCTGCTTGACAGGTTTAGACTCTGGGTAAGTTGGAATAGTGTGTTCGGCTACCTCCCGATCGATTCCCGGCATGTCCTCATAAGTCCAGGCAAAGACCTTTTCATATTTTCTTAAAATTCTCTCAAATTTTATTCTCTCCTCAGGAGTTATATCTAATGCTATCAAAATTTCCTTTGGGTTTTCCAAAGTTCCAAGATTAAACGTAGTTGTGCTAGTTGAATTAATGTCAAAAATAAATACATCATGTTTATGATCATGAGGGATGAAATCATCAGAAAGATCACACAAATAAGCAAAGTTGTTCATATTATTAATACAATCAGAAACATTAACATTGTCTTCATTAAAAAGTTCTGGCATAAACAAACTATCTAGATGACTATTGTCTTTATCTCCTGTTGATGCTGATGTTGTAGCAGACTATGCTTTGGCCTCTTGGCTTGATGAAGGTTTTTCAGCTACCTCTAGTGAAATTCTCAGATCTTCAATCTTTCAATTTGGCTCTACCATCTTCTCTTTCCCTTTCAATCGGGTGGCTAACAGCTCTTCAGTAACGATTTCCTCGGGTTCTTCTCTATCCCAAATGCTGCACTGTGTCATAATCTCCTCGTCCCAGAATTCTTCTGCAGATTTTATTACTTCGACATCCCAGTCAAAGACATCACTAAAAATTTCAAATCGTGGAACAATCTTTCCATTCACCCATTGAAGCTCTTCCTCTCCGGTATAAGCACATACTGAGGATGCAGGAACAAAAGTTTCTAAAATATGGGGGATCTTTTCTGACTTCTTCGTCTCGCCACGTGCACCTTTATACCCCAAACCCTTTCAATCTTTCTGGCCTTGAGTAGTGATGGTAGATTGCAGTCCTTGTGAGTTCTTACCCAAACCAGCTCCTGGGAGAAAGTGCATCTTTTTCATCATATTTACCACTCGAGGGGTACCCGCTGAACTTTGCTCTTCTCCTATCATGGACACATGAAAGCCACTAAACGGCTGGTTGGAAATCCCCAAAGTAGACACCTGATTCTCTCTTGCTGCCTTAATAGTTACCACCTCTCCTTCGTGTGGTATCTTAATCATCTGGTGTAGGGTAGATGGCACTCCTCCTAATTTATGGAACCACGGCCTTCCAAGTAGAACTGAGAAATTGGTCAGGATAGGCAAAACCACAAAATCTGCTTCCGTCTCAATAGGTCCCATCTTAACCAGAGCTCTAAATGTTCCCGAGGCTTGTCTTCTAGAATTATCATAGGCTGTGATGGTCAAATCAGACTTGCTAAGCTTGCTTTCTTCCAACCCAAAAGCCTGAAGTGCCACCAAAGGGCAAACATTTATAGACGAGCCATCATCCACCATGACATAAGCGGTGTGCTTACCATTGATTTGTGCCTTGATGTACAACGGCCGGTTGTGATTTCGGCCCTCAGTTGGTAGGTCTGCATTAGAATAAACCAATCTCTCTCCTGATCCCCCTTTTACCATCTCTAGCAATTCGAATGGAGAAATTGTGGTGGCCACGGTGGACTCGCTCAAAGCCTCAACCAACTTTTGTCTATGTGAAGGAGACTGTCTTAAAAGATCCCATATGGATATTTATGCCGTTGTCTTCTTCAACTGTTTTACTATTTGATTCTCTTCTGGCTCTCTTTCTACTGGTGCTTGTGCTAGTTCCTACGACCTCTCTACCTCCGGGATCACTCTACCACTCCTTGTTATAGCCTTTACCTCTTTCCCTTCTCCATCTGCTTCCCATAAGTCTACAGACTTTTCTTCTTTCTCCTCATCTTCATCTTCTTCGCCACTCTCACTGGTGGACCAATAATCTATTGCCCCCACGGACATCCTTTCTTCATTAACTCGATGGCGAGTAACAACAACATATTCATTCCCATACAGATCCTGCAAGACATACCATTAGGGTAAACCTGACCCAATCATGAAAACGGGTGGTGGCACAGCATTATAGTTGGACTTCTTCTTACTCTCTCTCTGTTCTGGGTCAGTGACCTATTTACTGTCGATTAGATTTTGAATATTGTGCCTCAGCGTTACATAATTATCTGTTAGATGTCCCGTATGTTGGTGATAGGCACAGTATTCATTCTCTTTATGACCCGGCTGTCCTTGGTTCCTAGCTGGCCTGGGTGGTAGGGGCTGCAGCTTCCCCTCTTTCATCAATCGTTTTAACACCCACGATAAAGGTTGACCCAAATTCGAGAAGTATCTCTGAGTCACGCCCATTGCTGATACTTCAGCCGTCTTCCCACTTCGATTTCCACTACTGGAGCTCGCTGGCTTAGTTGCCCCCTGATTAGCATAACCCCTCTTGGCATAAGCTTCACTATTGGCCTTTCTCAAATGGTACTCTCCCTCAGCCTCAATAGTGATGTCCTTCAAGGACTCCCAGTCTCTTAATCCCTTCATCTTCAATCCATCCCTCAAATACGGGCTCGCTTTTTTTATGAACAGCCGAATCTGATCTTGAGTATCCGGTTTGCGCTTTTATTTCCATAACCCGATTTCTCCGACGAGTGAGGTACTCATGAAAAGACTCCCCCGCCTTTTGCTGTAATAGCTCCAAATCCTTCAGAGTTACCTCCATTCTCGTACTACAATCGTATTGTCTGAGGAACTCCTCTATCAATAAATCCCAATCCTCCTTTGTCCTTCGATCTAGCCCATGGTACCAATCCACCGCCGGGCCGGTTAAACTCAGACAAAAATACTCAATCTTTTGTCTCTTAGTCAGTGTAGTACCCTTCATCACCAACGAGTACTGCTTTATATGTGCGGTAGGATCAGAAGTGCCATCAAATTTGGAAATATCAGGCATTTTAAAGTTCTGAGGTATTGGATCATCGCTATCCAATTATCGATCCTCTGGATTCATCCCTCCTCCTACTTTCAACATTCTCGTCATCGCTTCAAATCTTTCCTCCATTTTCCTCCACATTGCATCTTCTAACTTGGGCAATTTTCCCTTCACTACCGTCGGTTCCTCTTGCTCCTCCCATAAGTCAACCACAGATTTCGGGCCTTCCCTCTGCTCAACAGGCGCTGGCGCTCTTGGCTCAACCACAGGTGGGTCAACTGTAGCCGGGGGATCCTCTTTGGAAACCTCTTGTTCATCATGTTCTCCAACTGGAGTAGTAGCCTGTTGCCCTGCTAATGGGGCCAAGGTAGTGGCAAGGTTGCCCATTATGACCATCATCCTAGCCTCAAATTCCTCCATTTGCTTCCCTACTTCTTCAGAAATCATTGCCCTAGTTGCATCAGAACCACTTGTTGGATTAGACATACTTTCTTTAGCTGATGATTCAAAAGATAAAATCTCACTACCCTCTGAAAAGGAATCCGAATTCTGATCTGAAACCAGCTCTGATAATCCCAAAAGTGAAACCTTTTTCAATGGACCGTCGAGACCTCTAAATCACCTGGGCGAATCTATGATGGCTGCAAAATATATCTCTGTTAGGATAATGCATGACTTGAAGTGCAATGCATGGTCGTGCTGATGCAGCATAGATAAACACATGCAAGCAGATAGATTCTCCCGACCTTATTTCTCTTACACACGGGGTCGTGCTATCCTCCCCTAGGTGGGCTTTATCCAAGGGTTAACAGGGAACCCATTGGACACGTATAATGCACGGTGAGAAACCGGCAACATAACAACTCTTGCCTAATGTACATTCGCATGGGTGTTTGGCCATTATGTATTTAAGCAATTCAACCAAATTAAGATGGGCCCACTGGGACATGAAAGCCTTTGATAAAGACCATTTAATTTAATTGAATTTATTCAATATATGACGGCCCAAATAGCAAGCACTATATTATGGTACATTTCACCTAGTGAGAGTATCTATTGCCATTATATGGGCTTTGGTCAAAAGGTGGTATTACTTTAGGGTTACCCAAGCATGGTCCCTGCCAACGGGTCTAACTCATCATGAGCATAGCGACCGATCGGGTCTCCATTTGATATACCATTTGATGGTACGAGGCTTGGGCTGGTGATTTTCCTTAACACTTTCCCACATTGAGTGAACATAGGGTCATGCTTCGGGAATGCACCGGGGTTAGAATAGGAACCAAACTAGCATAATCTAAGGCTCTAAGATATGTAATGCAATTTCGATTAGAAATGGAATTTTTGATTCTTAACAACTCAATTATAATTTACTTAAGTCACTTTCGAAGCAAAGTCTCGATCACCGTCCCCAGCGGAGTCGCCACTGTAAGACGCGCCGGACCAGCAAGGCCCTCTTTGAACTTACTTTTAGGATTCGAGGGATTGGTCGCACCTTATTTGATCTTGGGCATCATGAGTCATTTTAGATGCCTCCTTTCCAATAGAACATTGGAAAGGATCATCTAGACCCACAACGCCTTTAGGCACCTTTTGAGGTATTCTGGAGTCGCCACCCAATTTATAAGAAACTGGAAAAGGTCTCTAACCTCTATTTGTCTAAACCAGAGATGGTGTCCGGAACTTCACTCTTATTAATGACTTAAGTTTTATAAATGAGTTGTTAAGAAATCTAAATTCTATCTCTTATCTCACGCGGTAATGCAATAAATTAAAGCGCATTCATTCACATTAAAAGCGATAAATAAAGCGGTAAATAAATAAATTACAAAAATAAAAAATGGGACAGAACAATCCCCCAATAAATAAATAATAAATAAAAATGGGACAGAATAATCCTCCAAATAAATAAGTAAATAACTAAAATAAACAAATAAATAAACACATGAAGGGAATTAAAATGCAACATACATAAATCGAGTTGTTTATTGAATTTTAGGAACATTGGTTCCTTTTTATTAACTAAAAAATTGGAGGACTATTTTTAAGGCATTGATTGGAAAAAATTAGGATGAGTGATCCCATTTTATTGAATTTTAGTTCTCCATTTGAAAGTGTGATTTTTATTGGCTAACACAGGACATTGGTCCATTTTATTAGGAAAAATTCATAAATTATTAATTATTAAAAAATGTGATTTTCTATGATACGGGCAATTAATAAAATATATTTTACATGCAACACATAAAAATGATAAATAATAAATACAAAAATTAAAATGCAAACCCTAGATTGGATGGCCTCTAATCTCCCGAACCTCCAACCCGAGCTCAAATGTAACTCGCACAAATAGGGCAATTTTATGGCGACCAAACAAACACAAACAAAATAAAATGTTAGTAAAATAAATTAAATGATTAACATAATGTGAACAAATTAATTAATTAACTAAAATTAATTGAATAAGACAAATTATTGAAAACAAATAATAAGTCAATCAAATAATAATTAGATAAACCAATTAAATATGAACAATTAATTTAATGGAATGAATTAACTATAAAATGGATGCATTAATTAAAGGAAGAAAATAAATGGAATAAATATAATATATATAGAAATAAGAGAAAAAAAAGTAAAAAAAAAGGAGAAGTGAAGAAAACACAGCTGTGTTTTTATAAAAAAAAAAAAAAACACAGCTGTGTTTTCACAACAGGACAATGAACAGAGTAAAAACGAAAGAAAAGAAAAGTGAGAGAAAGAGAAAACACAGCTGTGCTTTATCACGAAACTGCGAGTCCATACCTAAGAGAGGGGTTAAAGATGAAGGGGCTCCGAGATTGGGAATCCTTAAATGATATAGCTATCAAAGCAGAAGAGGAGTATTTAGCGAAGAAGGTAAGCCAAGACAGCTTTGTTAGGAAGAGTTTTGGGAACCAATTAGGGAATAGATCAGCCGGTGCTAGAAGTAGTAGCAGTAATAAGTGTGAGGGTGGCAAAATAGCTGAGGTCTTGGCCACAGAATCTAACCAGGGTCAAAGGTATTACTCAAACTTGGGGCAACCCCTATCTTGGGTTTTGGAGAGGTTAACAAAAGAAGGGCAGTTAAGACCTTTAGAGTCGAGGCCAGCTAGAAACCAGGGTCAGCCAGGACACAGGAGTGATCAATTTTGTGCTTATCATCAACACACAGGGCATCTGATTAACTTTTGTAGAACTTTGAGAAACAAAATCCAGGATCTCATTGACAGTAAGCAAATCACGGATCCGAAAAAGAGGGAGAAAAAAAAGAAGCCTAGTAACTATGTAACAGTTCCCCCGCCAGTGTACATGATCGGGTCTAGTTTGCTCGAATGGTATGTATTGCGAGATCTTTATGGTAATGAGTATGTTGCTATCACCCATGAAACGAGTGAAGAGGAGGTTCTCGTAGCGACAATAGACTGCTGGTCCACTAGTGAGAGTGGAGATGAAAATGAAGATTGTGAAGAACCGGCAAATCCTTGGTATTCAGAGGATGAGGAAAAGAAAAAGGTTGGAGTTGTGACCCGAAGTGGCAGGGTAATTCCAGAGGTAGAGGGGCCTCAAGATCCAGCACCTATACTTGAAGAAAATGAGCCTGAGGAAGATGGGTTAGTAAAATAGTTGAAGAAAACAACAGCTTAGATATCCATTTGGGATTTACTGAGGCAATCCCTATCACACAGGCAGAAGTTGGTAGAAGCCTTATGTGAGTCCATTGTCGCTACCACTATCTCACCATCTGAGTTACTGGAGTGAGTTAAAGGGAGCTCGGGGAAGAATTTAGTTTATTCTGATGCAGATTCACCACCTGAGGGCCGCAAACACAATCGCCCATTATACATCAAAGCACAGATCAATGGCAAACATACTGCTTATGTAATGGTTGATGACAGCTTCTCAATAAACGTATGCCCCTTGGTTGCATTTTCGGCTTTTGGGGTGGATGAAAACATGCTTAGTGGGTCTGATCTAACTATTACAGCGTATGATAACTCCCGAAGACAGGCCTCGGGGACTTTTAAGGCATTAGTCAAAACTAGGCCCATTGAGACAGAGGCAGAATTTGTAATCTTATCAATCCCGGCTAATTTTTCAGCTTTACTTGGAAGCCCTTGGTTTCATAAGCTGGGGGGAGTGCCCTCTACCCTGCATCAGATGATTAAAGTACCGCATGAGGGCAAGGTAATAACTATCAGGGCTGCTAGGAAAAATTAGGTTTCTGCACTAGAAATCTCCAAATAGCATTTCAGTGGTTTCCATATGTCATTGATCGATAAAGAAGGGAATTTAGAGGGTAGCTACCAAGCGATAAACATGATAAAGCAAATGCATTTTTTTCCAAGAGCTGGTCTGGGCAGAAATTCGCAGGGGCCGCAGTCACCTATCATAACGAGGGGTCAGAAGGATCGAAGAAGACTAGGCTATAAGGGTGTAAGCAGTAAAGGGAAACAGAAGTTAGCAGACATTCCTCATATTTCAGAAAGCTTCATGCCAGCGGCATCTCTTTGTGCTATTGTAGAGAGGCTGAACCTCAGCTTATCAATAACCAGATTATCCCAGGCTTCGAAGTTTTTAATAATGTGTTTGATTGGGCTGATGGGACCATCAAATCAGTTGAAGACTTTTGGGATGAAGAGATTATGACTCAAAGCACCATCAGAGATATAAGTGAGCCGGAAGAGGTTTATACTGACAAGTTGCTTGCCACCAGGGTAAAAGGGAAATAAAAGATAGGGGTTGAAGTGCCAATGCAGAACCTAAAGATCTAAGACCTATAAGCTCCACCTGAAGAAGTCGGGAAGCCACCCCCAAGTCAAGGCAACATTGACCTATCGGCTACAACATTTGGATCGATGAATGAAGAAGATCGTAGTCATTTAGATGTTCTTTTTGTTCCAGAACTTTTTAATGATGATAATGTCTACAATTCTAATTTCATTAATGAAATGAACAATTTTGATTACTTGTGCGATGTTTCTGATGATTTAATTTCACATGATCATACATATAATGCATTTATTTTTGACATTAATTCAACTAATACAACTCCATTTAATCTCGGGACTTTGGAAAACCCAAAGTAAATATTGATTGCGTCTGACGTAACTCCTGAAGAGAGGTTAAAATTTGAGAGAATCTTAAAAAAATATGAAAAAGTCTTTGCCTGGACCTACGAAGACATACCGGGGATTAACAAAAACATTGCTGAACATGCAATTTTGACTTATCCAGAGTCTAAACCGATCAAGCAAAATCTTAAAAGGCTAGGCCAGAATGGGCATATAAGGTAAAAGAGGAAGTGCATAAGCAGATTGAGGCCAAATTCCTAGTTGAGGTTCAATACCCGAACTGGTTAGCTAATGTAGTCCCTGTAGCTAAAAAGGACGGGAAGGTTCGTGTATGTGTGGATTATTGGGATTTGAATAAAGCCTATCCAAAAGACAATTTGCCTCTGCCCCACATTGATGTTTTAATAGATAGTGCAGCTTCTTACATGATGTACAGCTTTGTAGATGGCTATGCTGGATATAATCAAATCCTCAACAGAATTGTAGATCGGATTAAGACAGCCTTCATCACCGAATGGGGTACATTTGCTTATCGAGTTATGCCTTTTGGACTAAAAAATACAGGCGCGACTTATCAGAGGATGGCCACTAAAATTCTTGATGACTTGATTCATAAGGAAGTGAAGGTGTATGTAGATGATATGATGATTAAGTCGGCTACTAGGGAAGGTTACTTTAGAGCCTTAGAGAAGTTCTTTCAAAGGATTGATAAGTATAACCTTCGCCTTAACCCTAAGAAGTGCATTTTTGGGGTTACCTCTGGAAAATTGCTTGGTCATGTAGTAAGTCAAAGGGAAATTGAAATAGATCCCGACAAGGTCAAGGTAATCAAAGAAATGCCAACGCCGCAGAAGGATAAAGATGTTAGAAGTTTTTTGGGAAAACTGCAGTACATCAGTCGATTCATAGCCAAGCTATCTTCGATTTGCGAGCCAGTATTCAAGCTTCTCAGAAAAGACCAGCCTATTAAATGGAACAACGATTGTCAGAAGGCTTTCAATGCTATTAAGGAGTACCTCTTGAATTCGCCCATCTTAAGGCCACCTCAGCCGATCAAGCCGCTAATCCTCTATTTGGCAATTAAAAGCAACTCAGTAGGCGCCATGATGGCTCGAGAAGATGAGTTTGGTGTAGAATATGCAGTCTACTATCTTAGCAAAAAGTTTCTCCCTTATGAGGCCGGGTATGTTGAAGTTGAAAAGGTCTGTATGGCAATAATTTGGGCCTCAAAGAAATTGAGACACTATTTTCACTGATTCAGAGTTCAGGCAGTCACTAAACAAAATCCTTTGAGATAGCTTCGGGAAGCGCCTTCTTTGCTTGGAAAGATGGGTAGGTGGTTAATACTGCTCCACGAATTCGATATAGAATACATCACTAGGAAAACCATTAAAGGGAGAGTTGTAGCTGAATTCCTAGTTGATCATCCTATTAAAGGAGACCATATCGAGTACAACTTCCCAGACAAAGATGTCATGGCCATTACAGTTCAGGGGTGGCAGATGTATTTTGATGGAACAGTTAATAATAAAGGGGCAGGTGTCAGGATCATTTTGATAACCCCAGATGGTGAAAAGTTACCACTAGCTAAGAAGCTAAGAAACAGAGCCACTAACAATGAATCCGAGTATGAAGCATGCATTTTCGGTTTAGAGGCTCTTCTAGCCTTAGGGGCAAAGTCTGCAGAAGTTTTTGGAGATTCGTCTTTGGTGATCCATTAGATTTGAGGAGAATGGTCCATTAAAGAAGAAAGACTGGTACCATATGTGAAGCATCTCCGCAAGCTGAGTGGTCAGTACTTGTACTTTCCATTTCATGCCAAGAGATGAGAATCAACTGGCCAATGCCCTCGCAACTCTGATGTCCATGTGGGATTGTAACACCCCGAATATACCCTAGTCGGATTAGGGTAAGTTTAGGGTGTAATGGAAATCGAATGTGATCGAAATAGGGACGAAAGTGTTAAAAAGGACGCAACCATCATTAATTTAAAAGTTTCAGCGGGTTTTGGTAAATTGGACAGTTATATCGTCGTGTCTTAAACAATATGAAAATAATTATTTTGGTGATTAAAAATGTGTAATTGGATGAAGAAAGTGATTAATTGTAGTAAAAGAATGTGACTAGTTTTATTTGTGTAAGGTAGGGGTATTTCGGTCATTTTGTAATTAAGGATTAAATTGATTGAATTACTTAATTAAGTGGGCCAATGTATGTAATAGAAAAGTGGAATGCCAATTGAGGGAAAGGAAGTAAGGAAAGGGATTAAAAGAGATGTTTGACATAAATATCAACTTTGGACCAATGAAGTGGTGACTTGTGGCACTTGGGATTAGGATGAAGTTATGGCCATAATTAAGCAATTTTGACTTCATTTTTTAGGCCATTCTTGGCCGGCCAAGTGAGGAAAAGAGAGAGAGAGAGAGAGCCCAGCCTCCTCCTTCCTCACGCCAATCCCCTAATTCAAGTGCCTAAATCAAGTTAAAAAGGTAAGTTGTGTAATTGTACCTCTTCTTCTTCTTCTTTAATTGTAAGTTTCAGAATTTATATAGAAATTATGGTTATTAGATATGCTAACATGTAATTTTATGGTTTTTGATGAGGAAATTGGATGATTGTGATCATGAAAGAATATGGGAGTAGAGGAGTGCAACTAATTGAACTAAAAGGAGCAAAGGAAGTGAGGTTTGGAAACTAGTTTGATTTGATGTGTTTTGATGATAAATAATATGATTTGAGATGTATTTGAATGATATGTGTTGAATCTATGATGTTGATAGTGAGTGTTGGTTTTAGATTGTTAAAATTGTGCATGTGAGTAGGATTTGATGAAAACTGTGTTAAGAAACACTTGACCTTTCTTCGGTTATTAGGTTCTATCTAGAGTTTTATAACTCCAAATGGTATGAAAAAAGTACCGTTTGAAAGCTAAGACATATTCCTACAAATGTTATAAATAAGATTGAGCAAATTCTAGCTCTAACTATCTCAAAAGTGGTCATGAATTAGAGCTATCTTCGCTGGCGCGTTCAGGGGAGCAGTGAATATTGTTTTGTTCATATATGGAGATTTAGGTGTCCAAATTAACTGAAATTTGTTCTATATGAAATATCACTTCCTAGAGATCATTTGTTAAGAAGGATGTTTGGCCTAAAAATGAGGTTTAGAGGTCATTTTATTCTTTTGAAGTTTGAAGTGGAAAGCAGTCCTGACTCTGTGCTTCTGTTTTGCCATTTTTAGTATGTCACGGTGGCAACCAAATTGGTTACCACCGTGACCAATGTCCAGAGAGGGAAGAATGCTTAATTTTGGACCTCACGGTCACAACCAAGTGGTTGCCACTGTGACCCTCCCCTGTTTTGCATATTTTGGGTGTTTTTCCTCCTAAAACGCACTCGAACTTCACCGGAACTTTTTGGAACTTATCTGACACATGTTTAGAGTTTTGTAAAGCATAATTAAATGGTTACAACTTAGGAATACAAATGACTAGGGTTTTGAATAAGAATTTGGACTAAAATATTTAAAGGTCTAATAAGTTGAATACTTTTGAATTCGTCCAAAATTGACATAGTTATAGTATATCAGAAGACTTGAAGCAAAATTCTACAATCTATACTTTGAACTTGTAGAACTATGGGGTTCTGATTCCCAATTCTTTGGGATACATAGGAAGATTGGAATGTCCTTCCAAGTCTGAACCAAAGCATAGAAATTTATTCGGACATAAAAGATAATGTATCAGCTGAATTCGGTTAATGTCTTGGTGCTTGTTAGAATTATATGTGGCATGTATGAGAAAATTTATAAACATTATTGAGCTATTAATGATTTAAGTCTCGTGTAGGCTTATTTATGATTTAAAATTGGTATATGACATTAAGTTTGAAGTAAATGATTGTTTTGGGTGTGTCATAAACTGAAAATGAAATGAAACTTGCGTATCTCAAACAGTACTTATATACCTGTCTAAATAATGAATGATTCTAAATAATTTGAATAGTTTGAGACACTTATGTTGAAATTCTCAATTTTAATGTGTGACATTGGGAGAGTAATGTATATGAAATTATTTAGAGACATTATAAGAATAAGTATGTTTTATGTAAAGTTCATTTAATTAAGAATAACGAGAGTGGGATGCTTGTTTTCTGTCGCGAGCGCGATTCCTTCCTATGTTATAAATGTATGTCGTTTGAGCTTTTGAACATGAGCCTTGACTGTAATTTACATATGACATACTGTTTCAGTTAAAATATGATATACCATGTAAGCTATAGTTGAAATAAATTGTTAAGCCGTTAAATAATTAAATTTTGATTGTAATTAAAGCTCATGGTTGGTTATATTTATATGAGCCATTGCTTTAGCTTATGTATAAATGATACGTAAGATTATTATATGACAATAATAAGTGTATCTATTTATGAAAAATATGAAACTATAATATGTACATCATTAAAAGAAACAAGTATGTGTTAGCCTGCATTAGTCGAGTTGTGGATAGTTAGGCATGCCTAATAGAGTTATGTGTAGCTGCAGCCATGTGTACGATTTGGACCCTGATCAGGTCCCTCGAATGGATCTTCGTGATCTTTCTGTTGAATCTTACCTAAGATTCTATGTGAAAGTACTTTGGAACAAGAATGAAAAGAATGCTTGAGGCCTTTGGGCGTCTATGTGATGTGATATGATACTGATACCTTCGGGTATTTATGTGTACTCGTTATCCACCCCTTTGACTTAGCAGGCATTAAGTGAACAAGAGTATGTAAATCAAACAGTAAATTATGAATGGATGAAAATACGTGAAGACTTATATGAAAGTGTGTATTTATTATTGTAATTCAAATGCCTTGTTGATTGAATCAATTATCTGATAATGCAACTACTAAGAAAGATGGGTGAAATGAATGGTGGAAACCGAAAGGAAATGAATAAGTGCACAAAGTGACATGTACAAGATGTGGAAGATGTGTGTAGGTGTATAATTGATCTGTTAACATTGATATGCAAAGTAAGTGGCTATTTTGACACTGTCCTTGAAAATATCTAATTTGTTATTCTTGATATGATTATATTGTTTATATTATGCTTTTTTTTGAACTTAATCGATGGCCATTCTTAGTGGTTGTCCATATTTATGTGTTTCCCACTAAGCTTTATGCTTAGCACAGATTTTCTTTTAATCCGTGTAGGTACTATTGATCGGGTCTTTCGAGAGTCTTTCCGCAGCAGTCCAGGCCAATGCAAGCTTATGAAGAGATATTAGCGTAGGATTTGTATAGTCTTGATAATGTATGCAAGATTTGAAATTTGAAATTATAAGTTTTGTAAAAATGATATTGGTTATGTAAATGGTCTATCTATAGTAAATTCTGAAGAAGTATATTTTATAGTGCGATTGTATAATGAATTTATAGTTAAATATAATGTGTTTTTGAAAATGAAAGAAATTTTATAACTCATATTTTAGCTTAAAGGTTTATAGGTTTTGCGTGTTTGTTTCGGTAATGCCCTTGACCGTCGTTATGGACCACCGGTTCACGGTATAGTTTACTACGTACGGGTAAGGGGTGTTACAGGGATAACCTGGAAGGAAGGATTATAAAGCCTGTGTTAATCTCAAGTTCGCAAAAGCCATGCTTTGAACATGAACAGGTGATGGATGTCGAAGTCACTGATGGAAAACCTTGGTACTATGATGTTCAGAATTACCTAGAGAGGTCGGCATTCCCAGAAGAGGCTTCTGAAAAGGATCAAAGAATGATTAGGAAGTTGTCTAATCAGTTCCTCAGTGTAGATGGCATTCTTTACAAGAGACAGGCAGACGACATTCAGTTAAGATGCATAGCAGAGAAAGAAGCTAAGAAGGTTATGGAAGAAGTCCATGCCGGTGTTTGCGAAACTCATATGAATGGCCTGTTCTTAGCAAAGAAAATCATGCGCTAAGGGTTCTATTAGATCACTATGGATACAGATTGTCCAAAGTTTGTGAAACAATGTCATCTGTGCTAACAGTATGCAGATTCGAGGCATATGCCAGTGTCGGAGCTATATAATTTGTCCTCACCATGGCCATTGGCAGATTGGGGGATAGATATTATAGGGGAGATACGTCCTACTGCCTCTAACGGACATAGAGTCATTATAGTAGCCATTGATTACTTTACTAAATGGGTCAAGGCTGAAACATTTAAGAAGGTAGATGCTCGAGACATGGCTAGATTTATTGAGCGGAATTTGGTGTGTAGGTATGGCCTCCCCCATCATATAATATCTGATAATGGGGTACAGTTCTTGGCTGAGACTAAGCGGGTACTGCAGAAGTATGAAATATAGCACAATAAGTCCTCCCCTTACCAACCTCAGGCTAATAGAGCAGTTGAAGCAGCCAACAAGAATGTCAAGAAAATTTTGGCTAAGATGGTACGGAATTACAAAAACTGGGCGAAAAAGTTAACTTTTCCACTATGGAGCTACAGAACTACCATCAGAACATCGACAAGCGCAACACCATTTTCTTTAGTGTATGGAATGGAGGCAGTTCTACCAGTTGAAATTGAGCTCAGGTCCCTGAGGGTGGTTATAAAAGCCGAAATTCTAGAAATAGAATGGGCCCAACAGAGATTACTACAGTTGAACTTGCTTGATGAGAGTAAGTTGCGAGCTTACTATCACAACTAGGTCTACCAAAATAGGTTAGCCCGGTCATTCGGTAAGAAGGTTAGAAAGCATCCGCTGAAAGAAGGAGATCTGGTGTTCAAACAGATAAGGCCAGGAGTACCAGACATTCGCGGGAAATTTAGGTCAACATAGGAAGGTCCATTTGTGCTAAAGAAGCTGTTGTCAAAGGGGGCGGCAATTTTAACAGACAGCGATGGGAACGAGTTCAAGGAGCCGGTCAACATTGATAGATTAAAAAGCTTCCATGGCTAAAGACTAAAATCAAAAGAAGGGAATAAATGCCCTGCGGGTCGAAAACCAAAGAAAGGCGGCCTTGCTAGAATTGGGCGCCCTGTCAGGGTGAAAATCGAAAAAAGTCACTTTGAGCAAAAATTAAGGGTTCAGAGAAAATATTCAATCATGAAAATCCGAGAGGAATGATCGATAATAGGAGTTTGACGCTCGCAAGACCCGCCTTGAGATTAAGTGTAGTCTTATTTTTTTTTTTTTTGAATGTTTTGTCAACAAACGATCATGTGTGATAAAATCATATAGAAATATTCACAAATTTGCAATAAAGAACTCAGTTTGCACTTTTCATTACAAAAAGCATGTTGTCATTCGCAGTCTAAATACTATTCTTTACTGCATTCATTCGGTCAGAGATTTAAGCCAACTTATCCTGTTGTCAACAGCGGGACTAGTCACCCATTATTTATACTTGAGTGAGCTGGTAAAATTAGAATCTTCAGCCCTCGGAATAGTGGTATTCAGAGGTAGCTGTGCCCAAAGTCTGCAGTAACCAGTAATGAATGCTGAAGACATGAGCCCACCATGAAAAGCCAGCGGTGGAGTCATAATCGTCTGACACCTTTCGAACTGACGAATGCAACGCGATGTGATGCAAAAGGAAGCCCTGTGAAGTCCGCATAATGGGACACATCCCGAAGGCCCGTCCTGAGTCACATAGTCAAGACGTATCCAAGGGCTCATAAACCTGATATCTCCGTCTGCCAAGGTGGCTATCCATACAAAGCCTTCATGAGGAGAGTCGAACTGATATGTCCAATGTCTATGGAAAAGGTGCACCAGCGAGTATGCACTCATCACCCTAGGAGGGGGTTCTGTCAATAACCTTAACTTCTCCTGCAGCCACACCTGAAAAAAAATAATAAATAAATAAATAAAAATAATGAAAGCCCCTGGAATGAGTTGGATCCATTTCAGGCAAAAATAAAGCACAGGATTGTGTGAAAATCCCTAACAAGACGCATTTTCCAATAAGAAAAGTTAGTGTGAAAACCCACAAGGGGCGCACTATCTTTAAAAATAATGACATAAATTACCTGGAGTAACAGGGGACTCCCGGTCATGAAAGTAGTAGGGTCAATATAGAGGGCATCCAAGCCAATGATCGTCTCGCCTAGAATAACTGGGAAAGAGGTCAGCCTGCGGTGAATGCCATCTACGATGTTGAATAGTCGATAATCGCCGATTGGCTCATCTGAGGTCACTAGCATGTATCTGGATAAGCAGACCAATAGAACTACGCGGCTCGATAAGTAGGCATTTCTGGAAAGTCACCGAGTGCGTCGAGTAGCGACTCTAGAGAAAAGAGATCCCCTCTAGGAACTAGTCGAGCAGCCTCGGAGGGTGATATGCCCAACGCGAAGGCCACATCCCTAAGCTAATATGGTCCTTAACTTGGGACACAAGGAAGGATACCAGGGGAAAACCTTACATCGGTAATTGCGGCAAACTCTTCGGCCAGAGGACATAATTCTTGATGAGTAAACCGGAAAATATGAAAGCGGGGATCCCAATAGCGGAAGGCAGCCAGCATAAGATCTCGGTCGAACTTGATCCTTCTCAAAAGCCTCAGACTCGAATAGGGAGCTAGAGTGCCTGTTTCCCAAGTCTTGAGATCATCCAATAGTCGGCGCAATTTATTGAGGACGTGCGTTGACTTATGCATTTCCACTAGCATAATTTACTTTTTTTCTTATTGTTATTTTTTGGCATATATAATTTACTTGCAGGACAATACTCAATAAACGGTGTCAACCGCAAGAATGAAGCACAAGAGAATATTCAGGGAGTAAACAAAAAAATTATAATAAAAAAATGTAAAAAAAATAATATATATATATATATATATATATATAATAACAAAAATAATATAATATAATAGTAATATATAAAAAAAAAAAGATTTTTTAGTGTGTGGCTGTGGCCGCACCTCCCTTGGCCGAGATGCAGCCACAAGGCCGCGTCTCAAGGCCTTGACATGCGGCCTCACCTTGAGGCCACATGTCAAGGGGGTATTTAAACCCCCTTTTGCTCGTGAGTGAGTCTCTCTCTCCTCACTCAGTTATTTCTTACTTTTATTTGTTTTCTTCATCCGTTTTTTCTTGTTTTTTCTCATATCTTGCTCATTTATGATCCATTTTGGGTGTTTTTCACACCAACGTGATCCTATTTCAACCTTTTACAAGGTGATATATTTTTTTTTTAAGTTTCTCTACGATGTTTTTTAATGGGTATTTCACTAGCAGATTAGTTTTGTTTTTTTTTCATATTTTATTTTATTTATTCTACGTGTTACATTTTCTATTTATTTTCTTTGTAAATAGACAGTAAAAAAAAATAAATAAGTAATAAATAATAAAAAAAATGAAAATGATGAGAAATGCTTACCTTGTTCCTTGCCCGGACCAGTGGGAGGAAAAGTGAAAAATGCAGTAGAAATAATGTGTAAATGAGGAATGCATAGAAATTAGATATTTATGTGATTTTTTAGCACGCAATTAGATTCTGTTATTATGTTTATTTTTATTTTTTTTAAAAAAATAATATGTTAAAATGTAAATAAGTAAAGATAAGTCTAGTTAAAACTGCAAACGAGTAATTGCTGCTTTGAGTTATGTAAAATAAATAAATAATAATAATAATAATAATAATAATAATAAATGTACATAATTTGGCCATTGAAATTGGTTGTACAAGATGAGAACCTTGTTTAAGTATTTGGTATGCGTACAGAAAATTTGTTGCATTTCAGTTAAAGAGTTGCTTGAATTTAGTTAGAATGTTGTTCTTACTTAGTTAAAATGTTGTCTGTATTTAGCTAAGATATTGTTTGAATTCAGTTAAAATACCATCTGAATAATCGATAAAATAATACTGATTAATTCATCTTGCATAAACTAATTGTATTTTTTTTTAGGATGCCTCGACAGCGTAGAGTACGCCGGTGACTGGATGTGCCTCCACCTACAGAGGAGATGTCAGATGTGCAGAGGTAGCGTTATGAGACCTTGTGTCAGATGAGGATTTTGCCTAGCAGATTTGTGTGTAGACCGTTCTTAGAGCAGATAGGCATGTGGGACGAGGTGAGCGCTTTGATAGCATCAGCCGGCTGGACCGAGTTTTTGAGATTAGCTTACATGATGTATCCAAAGGTCACCAGAGAGGTGTTGGCCACCCTACAGTATAAGGGGTATCAGAGGCCAAACACGGAGCCTGGGACTATATCTTTCTAGGCTAGAGGTTGTTATCACAAGATGAGCCGTTTGGATTTCTCTCTAGCAATGGAGCTCTCGACATGGGAGCAGGTCATGGTACCAGGTAGGACCGTCCCCACACATTGCTGGGAGTGGATCGCTGCACCAGGTGTCCCTTACCACTCTAATCAGGCGAAGAGCACTTTGTTTCGTTCGCAGGCTCTGAGGTACATTTAGAAGGTGTTGGCCAGCAGTTACCTCGGCCAGATTGGGAGTCAAGGTTCCATGAATGCTATAAAGATCTGGAGTTTGTGGCCTATGATGACGGGCAGGCAGATGAACATTGCCCATGAGATTTTATCTGCGTTAGTCAGAGCTGGACGAGGGAACACTGGGTATATATGTGTCGAAGGAGTGGTGACTAGGTTGCTCCTTTATTTGAGACATGACCACAGTGCCTTCAGGCCACACTTGGAGGCTCGCCGTCGCCGGAGCTATGGGTATGGTGGAGCCAATATCTGAGGATTCAGACGAGTACAGGCTACCGAGTATAGCAGAGGCCAGGTTTCTCTGTAAGTTGCCTCCACTCCCAGATGTAACTGGCACTTCAGGAGGGGCTCACATGTAGCTAGATGATGAGGAGCCATATACACCACAGGATGAGGAGGGTGCATATGATTTGGACATCACACATCTTATTGGCACTCCCCCTTTACGGCGGATCCTGCATGAGAGCGGAGCCCGTACCACTCCTCCACCACAGATGTGTTATAGTCAGCCAGGCCATCCGAGGGCATCCTCCTCTGCAGTCTCACCGCCACCTGAGTACAGGGCGGAGCAGAGTCAGCCCACCCTAGAGATGTCATTCCAGTCTATGTATCGAGATATGATGTCTGCATTCACCACTCTGGGGCAACGCCAGGATGAGAGATTCACCCTATTTGGCCAGCAAATGGCGGAGGGGTTCGGAGAGATTGGTAGCCGTTTAGACAGGATAGAGGGATCCTTGACTACCTCATTGGCTACAACGGCACAGAGGTTTGATGAGTCCTTCCAGGCGATGGACGAGTCATTGGCTACCACCCGACACCGGATGGATATCTTGGAGCAGACTTCCGCATGGGCATCCCAGGGCGTGAGAGATCTGCATGAGGACTTAGGGAGAGACTTGCCCGTCATCCGAGAGGATTTGGGGTCTCACATTGATGGATACGCTTCTACTGTATCTAGCCTAGCCTCCAGTTTTCAGGAGCTGTCTCACACTGTTGCGAGCCCTTTCCTCGACAGATAGGCATAGGTTAGATTCCGGGTATCTCATCCGTCATCATCGAGGCCACCGCCTGAGGATGTCACACATCAGCCGGCACCTCATCTAGCTCAGCCTGACGATCCAGACATGCCCACAGATTATCCTCCTTTGTAGAGTGTATTTCAGGGAGATATTATTTTTGTATGATGTACAAAAATTTTCTACTTATAGTATAAGTTTATGTTTATGTTTATTGTGTTTTTACTGCTAAGCGTAATGAACATATCAAAAAAAATAGATTATATAAAAAATGAAAATGACAACATGAAAATAAAGAAATATTAAAATAATGAAAATAAGTTGACTCATACACAACCAGAACAGGTTAATGCATTCAATTAAATCATTTTCTTTGAACATTCAGGCAGTTGACAATGATGTCTAACGGCCATTCAAATATTTAACTCGCCAACAAAGAAAATGAAGATTACCATTACACCGCATTAACAGGTTAGAGACCAACCCAGCTAAGGCTAGATACCGCATAGGTTAAATACTGCAACGAGGGAGGATAACAACACATCAAAGTCAGTTACAGACCAACCCGGCCAAGGCTAGACACCGCACAGGTTAAATGCCGCAATGAGAGAGGTTAACAACACATCAAAGTTGGTTACAAACCAATCCGACTAAGGCTAGACACCGCACAGGTTAGATGCCACAACGAGAGAGGTCAGACAGTGCATCAAAGTTAGTTACAGACCACAACGGCTGGGGCTATACACCGCACAGGTTAGATGCCGCAACGATGGAGGTTAAATACCATAACGACAGAGGCTAAACACCACACATGTTAGATGCCACAGCGACAAGGGTTAACACGTTGACAAATAGATGGTAAACACCCCAATAACAGTAACTTAAGTAAGATCGGAGAAACAACTGCCTCAGGTACATGTCTCTTCTCTCTTTCTTTGAGTTTTGGCTCACCTAGGCAGCCGAGCACTATGTTCTCCAAAATTGGGGGCAACTGTAGATACCGGGTCCTGAGGCAGCTCAAACTAAGGTTACCCAATAATGAAAATGATACTTGTTCGCAAGTAAAATGATTATAAGTGGTGATTTCCTTGTCGAAACCTTTAAAAAAAAAAAGAAAAAGAAAAAGAAAGTATATATATATATTTTATTTTTATTTTTTATTTTTTATTTTACTTTTGTTTTTCTGCTTTTTTTTTATTTTTTGGCACATGGCGTGCAGGGCGGCTCCTGCCGGCAGCGCATGGGTGAGCCATGCCCGCGAGGCGCGGTGCCTGCACAGCGTGCTACCCGCAAGGGGGCATGCCGCGCGAGCGGCATGTGGCCCTCCCATGCACAGGTTTGCTTGTAATGGCCCAAAATCGTAATTTTTGTGAATAGTGATTTTCTAATTGGGAATAGTGATACCAGGGTGAATAGTACCTCTAAAAGTCAAAAAAAATTTTATTTGACCATTGGATAGAGCATGTCAGCAAAAATCCAATAATGAGATTAGGGGTCAAACGGAGGTCAAATCAGCCTTGAAAATGCGAAAAAAAAGTGAAAAAATCACATTTGAGTGGTTTTTGCCTGTCCTTGGATGAGAGACGACAGTCTGTCACCTCAGATGGGTAAAAATCAGCCCATTGACCATTTTTTACCAAGTTTTACAGAACCATAACTTTTGCTATGAATCTCAGAAAAATAATCTGAAAATATGGGTTCGCTCGTATTAATGAGGAGAATCATATAGTGAAGAAAAATTAACTTTATGGTGACACTGAAAATTAGATTATCGGATTGGTAAATAATTATCGGACTGAAAAACGATTTTCGATTGATCCAAAAATATTCGTGGAGCCTAATAAATATAATTTGAGAATTATGGAAGCATTTTTATGAGGATTTGAGCTTGAAAAATGATAGAATTAAAATTTGGACAAAATAATAATTATTTAACCTAATTGGGCTTTTAGATTGGCCCAATTGGTTGAATCCATTTCTAGATTCATCCAAAGGACCTATAAAAGGCCTAAAAATCTGTAGCTTCTTGAAGATTCATTCCTCTTCTTCTTCTCTCTATATGTTTCTCTCTTTCTCTCTATTTTTCCATGATTTCTTCATTTTTCTCTCCTAAATTCCACCAAATCAAACTTTCCCAAGTGAAATTCAGCCCCTCTTCTCAATTTTAAGCATCTCTAAAGACCATTTAGAGTGAAAGATTGGGTAGAAATCAAGGAAAGAAGATTATGTGCTAAAAATTGAGGTTTTTAATTTGATTCAATGGTTTAAATAGGTAGTTTAAGATGTGTAGAGTGTGTTTATGTTGTTATATTGAATAAAGGTGGTTTCTTTGGTGAATATATTCGGCCACTGTAGGGAATTAAGGTGAAAATGATGTTTCAAGGATGGAAGGCTAAAGAAAGGAAGATTAAGGAGTGGAAAATAATAATATAAGGTTAGTGGATACAATATCCTTCTTTTTTCATTAAAAATGTGTGATTTTAGGTTATGTTCTTGAAGTGTGTATGTAATTTATGTATGTAAAATTAAAAGTAAGCTTATAAACATGATAAAGGAAGTTAAAAATGGTGATTTGTGTGCTTAAAATGGAAAGAATAAATTTGTGTGTGAAAACCTAACATGGGCCGAATAGTATACATAAAGGATACTAAGGTATACTTCATGGTTATTGCAATATAACTAAGTATTTATAATAATTAATATGTAATATAGTTAAAAATAATGATTAGAGGAAGAAAAACAAACATGAAAGAAAAACCAAGTGTATGGCCGAATGGGTGTATTGGTTTTCTTATGATATATTTTGTGAATTTCATGATAATAATATTTGAAAATGAATGTATAAGGGAAATAGAGTGTAAAATAATTTCATTGGAATTTTTGAAGCCTAATTGAATATAATATGTGTTGAATATGCATTATGTCTAAAATAAATATTATGAAAAATAATAAGTTTAAGTGAAGAAATGATATAATTGATGTTAGAAATAAATATTTAGTGAATTGAAATTGGAAATTGTGGAAAAGAAAGTGAATGAATGTAAAAGTACCTAATGACCGAATGGTTTTATGAAAATTTATATCAAATATTGAGAAATAATGAGTGATGATGATGCCCTTAGTAGTCTGGTAGTTAATCTAGCTCAGGATATAGATGGCTAGCCATAGGAACACTATACCATGGTACGAGTCATGACAAGTCGCTTTGATAGGCTAATGACGGTCTATCGTACTGAAATGATACTGTCACTGCTACTGTATTATATCACTGTTACTGCATTACTGTTAATGTAGTGAACCTGTGGGGTTTATGTTCCGTATATTCGGTTCAGAGATTTTTACCGGATTGATACGCGGGACAAAATAATGAAAATGAATTGAAATGAGTGAATAAACTCTGATAAAGGAAAGTGGAGTGAAAAAGGATTAAGATGCAAAGATATTAAAGTAATAGGGGTAAAATGGTAACTATGTAAAAGATTGAAATGAAAGGATAAATATGAAGTAATAAGTGATTAAATGAAAAACTAAGTAGTATAAATTTACGGATTAAAAAGGTAATTTGGTGTAAAAGTGACATTAGGGATTAAATGTAAATTTTACATGATAAGTATCGAATCTAGTGTGAAAGTAGATAAGAAATGATATAAATGGCACAATTGTAATTATAGTGAAAATAAAGGATAAAATTGTAATTTGAATGAAAATATAAGAACCTAAATGTAATTTAGTATGAGAATAATATTATATGGACTAAATGGTAATTTGCATGTCAAATAATAAAATAAATGTGATAATAAAGTTATTTAATGACATTATTATAAATAAGTGAAATAGAATGGCAATACTGTAATTTAGTAAAAATAAGGACTAAATTGTAAATTTGACGATAAAAATGTAAATCAAAGGATTAAATGTAATTGGTAAGTAATGTGAATGTTAATTGTATAATTGATTCCTAATGGATAAATTAATGATTTGATAATAATAATAATAATAATAATAATAATAATAATAATAATAATAAGAAGAAGAAGAAGAAGAAGAAGAAGAAGAAGAAGAAGAAGAATAATGTTAGTGTAAATGTTAACATTTATATTAATGTTAATATTTATGTCAATGTAAATAATTATACTAATGTTAATGTAATAATGATAATAATAGTAATAGTAATCAAACTTATATAACATTGTGAATAATAGTAAAATTGAATGTAAGAAAAAAATTGAGTAATGATAGTGTTAGTAAATTAATGAGATAGGTTATTGTAGTGTTAACAAAGTATTGAAAATGGTTAGGAAAAAGACGGGTATAAAGTAAGTAACATGAAAAAGATTGAATCTAAATAGAAATAAAGAATAAATAAATTATGTAGATATTAATTTGTGGGTAAATTAGATTATGAAAACACCAAAGTTAATACAAGAAAATGAAATGTAGGAGTAAAAGCAAAATGTATAGGTTCAAAATATGTACAAACTTGAAGTGATATAAAAGAAAATTTTGCAAGTAAACTAAGAAATGAACGTTTAGCTATTACATGATGTATTAGAAATTAATAAGATTAATGTATGGTGTAGCATTATCAATGATACAACAGATTTTGATTTAAAACGAAATAATCTAAACAAAATAAAGAAAATAATGTATACATATTGTGTTTATAACTATTACATAATGAAAGTAGTGAAGGAATTGGGTAAGTAGAGAAGTAGGAATACAAGTTTAAAATGAAGAAAGGTTAGCAATAACTAAAGGGAAATAATAGAAGTATAAATGACATAAAGGAAATAACATTGTTAGTCCTATGAATTGTTGATCGTAATAATGCTAATGTTAACAATGCGAACAATAATTATTCTGATAACTGAATTGTAATACTAAAGTATAGTTACGAAAATGATAGTGGACATAGTGATAAATGACCAAAGTAAAGGATTTAATAAAACAATAAATTAAGACATAAATTAAGTAAAAGTCTAAAAAATCAATGTTCATATAGTGTGAATAAGGAAATATGCTTGATTGTACATGCATGTAGTTCTAGTTATGGAAAATTTAGGATATGTATCCACCATTTGGCATTTTAATGCTCAGCGAGTAGTGTTGTTATTGCGCGCAAATTATGAAGATAGGAAGTTTTAAAGTGGCCGAGATTTTGGTGATAGTCAAGAGGAAGAGCAAAAATAGAGATGAGAAGATAGGCACGGTATGTATATGACCATGAAGGATAATTTTAAGTCTATATATCGACAGGTTTATGTAATTATCTAAGTATAGCTTTCAAATAGTATATTAGTATTGACTATTATATTGTTTTCCGTGTATGAATGTTAGTGATGTTTGGAAAAAAATTTTACTGGATTAGTGTAATATATATTTTCGTAACTTTGACACTGGTCTGACAGCTAAATTAGCCGATCATTGTACGCACAGTATAGTGGTATAAGGGTGTTATATTGCTGCTTGAATTGCATTTCGATTTTAAGGATGACCTAAAATACATGCGAAACATTGGATGTGTCGTCCACTTTTTAGACATTTTAACCACACTTGTGTTTCATGACTTATACTTGTTACATCTGTTAAAACCGTTATTTTTTAATCCAATATGTACACAAGAATTCAATGCAAAAATTCATAATAGTTAAGGATATGAGAATATGTTTTTTTCTAAGGAAAAATGTATTAAGTAAAAATGTATAAAGTACCTCCCATGTTTTCTCCATAATATTAATGGTCTTATAATTTATTTTAATGTAAAAATACCTCCGACGTAATGGAAATTAGTACAAAGATCTCCGATAAATAACATTCATCAATTCTAAATTAATACGTTGACATGACACTGACACATAGTATAATATGTCACTTTTTAAATTTTTTTTTTTAATTTTATCTATTAAAAATTTATTTATTTATTTGACAAAATGTGGCACTGACATAATATATTTTGTCATATATCAACGTCACCTCAATATTATATCAGTACCTCTTAATGTCGTGTCAATGATGAATATTTCTAAATTTTAAAGAATTAACATTTTTTTATTGATTATTATTTCGTATTAACAACATATTTTGTCATATATCAACGTCACCTCAATATTATATCAGTACCCCCTTAATGCCATGTCAATGATGAATATTTCTGAATTTTAAAGAATTAACATTTTTCCTATTGATTATTATTTCGTATTAACAACGTGCCAATGTTATTAATAAAAATACTAAAATTATTCTCTTCCTGTTTTTCTTTTGGCTCAATCTCAAATAATTCATAGCTGGTTGATTGAATTATATCGAAAGTGACAATTTCAAGAGGTTTATTTTTTTTTTTAATGCTGTAATTGTTTTTTTTTAAAAAAAAAATAGAAATGTAGTGCTGTAAAAATAATTAGAATTTTGGGTGGTTAGAAGCTGATATTGAAACAGTCAATTTTCACTATCAATTTCGACATATGTGGGGGATAGTGTTACTGACCTAATTTGTTAAAAAAAATGTCATTATCAATGCCATTTTCTATCATTAGACCCACTTATTTTCAACTTTTCACCTATTCAATTAAAAAAAAAAAAATGCATACCCCATATGATACAACAATTAATTTATCCTAATTGACGTGTTGTATTATTATTGCTGATACAACACTGCCCTATATATGCTAACATGTGATATTTTAAGAAAAATTATTAATAATGAGATGATTCTATATTAGTTGGAGAGATTTAAATTGTTTAGTTAATTATTATTTTATCAATATTAATAATTTTAAGATAAAATTGGTTGGGCAGGCAATTTTCAAATAACCACATCTAAGTTTTGAATGTAGCAACAACTAGTTCCACAATCCTCATTGATAGAGGATATTTTCACCAAATTAAATCCCTCTTTTCCCCCAATAATTAATTACAATAAATTAGTATAAAGCACTGGTTTGATGGTTCCACATAATTCAGTTCTGTAATGTACATAATATATTTCGTGAACTTATATAAAAGAAAAGAGATGCCAAATCTTAAAATTTTATCTAAGTGTGTGTATATATATATATATATAAGAAATGCACATACACCAAGCTGAAAGCCTAAAATTGTGGGTACCTTCTATTCCTTTCCCCGTTTCTATTATCTATTGTGAACATACACCAAGCTGAAAGCCTAAATTTGTGGGTACTTTCTATTCCTTTCTCCGTTTCTATTATCTATTGTGAACATACACCAAGCTGAAAGTCAAAAATTGTGGGTACTTTCTATTCCTTTCTCCGTTTCTATTATCCATTGGAACGAAATTAATAAATTTAAGGCTTGTCGCATAAATTTTCGAAGAGACATCTCAGATATAATTGCTAGTTCTAATATAATGTAAAATTTCGAATTCGATCCTTCCATATTTTTCCTTAAAAAAGAAAAAGAAAGAAATTTAAAAAAAAAAAAAAAGAAGCGATGGAGAAAAAAAACAATAGTAATATATATCTAAAGGTTGGATGATAATCAAGGAATTAATATTCTTCCTATATGAGATGATGATAATTTCTTTATTAAAAAATTGAATATAAAAAGAAGTAAATAAGTGGGCCTTAATGATAGAAAATGGCTTTGATTAGGGGTGAGTATGGATCGGTTAACCAGTTAGTCCATTAATATCGGTTTTTTGAAATTTCAGTTTATAAACCAGTATATTACTATCGATTAATCAGTCTATCGGTTTCGAATTTTCGGACCGATTAATTAATATTTTTCGGTTAACCATTATAATTATAAAATATATTTATAAAAAAATTAAATTACTGAAAATACTTAAAATTTAAAATTAGAAAACAAACATAATTCAACATAATAATTAAATATAATGTTCAAACAACAAACATAAACTAAAAATATTCAAAAATATTATTTTCACATATATTAAAAATTTTATTTTTTTTGAAAATTTTAGTTAATATATTAATTTTATATAACTTTTCGAATATATCTTGATTTTAATTAATAAAAAATTGATATATCAGGAAATAATAAAAAATGCTAAATATATACATATTGAACAATTAATAAATTAACTAAAATGACTTTAAAAAAACTAAAATGAAATTGAAATATTTTAAAGTAAATGAAAATTAAAGTATATAAATAATTAAATATGAAAATAATGAAATAAAAAATTATAATAATAAAAAAATAGTGAAATAAAATTAATAAAATATAGGGTGTTCATATGTATCAATTTCGGTTTGGTTAACCGATTCATAAGCTAAAAAATAAAAACAGTGCATTAATATTGATTTTTATAAAATACTAACCGTTAAACATAAAAATCGGTTCGGCTAACCTATTTTTCGGTTCGATTTCTCAGTTAACCAAGTCCACCGGTTTTTTTGCTCATCCCTAACTTTGACAATGTCATTTTTGATACAAATTGTGTTAGTAACAGTAGTATCAAAAATTAGCACGGTGAGTATGAACCAGTTAATCAGTTCATGTGCCAAAAAAAAATCAATCCGTTAATATCGGTTTTGAAAAAATAATAATCATTAATCAGTCCATTACTGTCGGTTAAACAGTTTATCAATTTTGAATTTTCGGACCGGTTAACCAATATTTTTTCGGTTAATTACTACAATTGTAAAATGTATTTATAAATAAAATTAAAATTTTTAAGATAGTTAAAAATTAAAATTTTTTCACTATAATATAATATCATTATTATTAAAATAAAAGTATTTGGTGGATATAAGTAACTTTATTTTTAAGAATTAAGATTTAATAAGTAAATGAATTAACTGGTCTATAATCACCTCTAATTAAATGAATAGCTACATGTAACACCCCCTTCCCATACGTAGGCGATCCCATCCGATAAGGAGTAAGATGCCGTATGAGTCAAGGTGTCACCAAGCAAAAACAAAGCAAATCATACATTCATACAAAACATACATACAGAAATATGAGATAATTAAAACTTTAAGGAAAAGAAAGTAACAGCTGATCATGCATTACTATAACAGAGTATTACAACAATGTTCTGATCAACTAGCTGATACAAAAATATATTACATATACAAAATACAGGTACAAAAGCGGAAGCTGATACAAAACTGATACAAACTGATACATGAGAGTCCTATACAAAAAGAATCATCACTATTACAAAATTAAGCCCTACACTAAACCCTTTTGTGTTGGCTTGACGGTGGCGACTCTCTCAGAGCAAACTCCTTCCGCACCTGCACGGGTAAAAACACCGTGCTAAGCGATAAACGCTTAGTGGGGAAACACACATAAATTATGGACGGTCATTCACAATGGTCGTCAAGGCATATCACTTTCACAATGGCAATATGCAAAGGTTATAACATAACCAATATAAACATGTTCATATTCAAAGCCAAACATTCCGTATCTCAAGTTCATAACCATTCCAGAATAGTCCAATATGCATTTCACCATTATACTCATTCAGATAATCCATTTTATAGCCAAATCGGATCAGAACAATTCAATTAAACATTTAAAGAACACCTGCTGACTCTAGAGAGTGGATAACGAGTGTACTGAAGGTACCTTACGGGTACGAATCGAATACTGAGGGTACCTCACAGGTACAATTCAAAAGTCAAATCATTTTTATCAAAGCACAATATTTTATACTGAGGGAATCTTAAACAAGATCCTATTACTGAAGGGTTCGCGAGGAACCAAACGGGGGACCTGATCGGGGTCCAAACTGAACTGAGGGCTGCAGCTAAAAGACTCTATTAGGCATGCCTAACTATCCACTTACTTGACTGTAGCAGGCTATGCGACATTCAACTTATATTTCAGAGTACAGAATACAATTCATTTGAAGAATCATGTATATCAAAGCATAAAAAGGTATGACATGCATCATACAGCAATATAAGTCCATTCAGAAGAAATACTAAATTCATTCTAGAGTTAAAAACCGGGAAAATTCAGAAAATGGGCCAAACGGGTGACCGAAGAGGTTGGCTAGTCACGAGGCGTGACTGGCCTCCTCACAAGGCAGGTCACGAGACATGACTGAGGGTCACGTCTCGTGACTTGCTCTGTCCCTCGCAGATCATGCGGCGTGATTCGCCCCTTACCTCTCGCTGGTCACGAGTCGTGACTGGGCGTCATGTCTCGTGACTGGCTTCCTTCTTTAGGCCGGTCACGCGACGTGACTGGCTATCGGTGACTGCCCTTCCTCATGCCGGTCACGAGTCGTGACTGGGCGTCACGTCTCGTGACTGGCTTCAGCTTAGCTGGTCACGAGTTGTGGCAGGCAGCCACAACTCGTAACTGGCCTTTAACTGGCAGGTCACGAGTCGTGACTGGAAGTCACGTCTCGTGACTTGCCTCTCTTCGTGGCTAGTCATGCGACAACTGACCTGGAAACGGGAATTCTACAGTAACACGATTTCACGATTTCCAGTTTTTTTTCCAGAATACAGAAATCAATCCCAAATTTGTTTCAAAACCAAACAAACCTGTTCTTACCTTCCAGAAAACATTCCAAACAATGTAAGCAACATATAAACAACTCAATTCAGCATTTAAAACAACCAAATCAAATCAAGTATATAAGCATTCAAACTTTCAAGAACATGAACCCTAGAAATTTACAGTAACTCAAACTCACACAAATCATAACAAATCATTCCCAAACCTGAATTCTAAGCTTCTCTTCACTTAGTCCCACTGCTCCCAGCAATCTCCTTGCCTTTGGGATCGCGAGGAGCCTCAGCTAAACACAAACAACCAACATGCAAACCCTAAGTTAAATCTAAACTAAAGGAAGAAGAAAAAGATGAAAGCAAATGGAGAAAAAGGTGAAGAATGCAGTGACTTACCAACAGAATGACAAGGGAATGATTGATTTCCACTAACAGTAGCTTAATCCCAAGCTAGGGTTTCAAACAAAGAGTAAAGAAGAAGATGAGTCAAAGAGGAAGAAGAATCGGGAAGAAGAAATGAATTCCTGCGTTTCCCATTTTCCTTTCTCTATTAACTTTTCTTTTTCCCTATCCCTACATTTGTCACAATCCTGTTGGTGGAAACCAACCACTCACACCAAACTAATATGCACTACACACACTCTACACACTCCCAATTTATACATACCCTACAATGGTATGAACACACACACACAAGCATAACCCAATTAATTCACACACACTAATGTCAAACACATAACCACATGCTAACAAAACCCAAAAACATGCATTTTACTAAACTACCCTTATGATATGCTGAACACAAGCACATGCATGCTCACACAGACAGGCTCATTCTACTAGGGGACAAACGGGGTGTGACACTACACTTATTAATCACTAATTAAAAAAAAATTAAAACTTTAAAATAATTAAGATAATGAAAAAAAATGCAGCAAAAATACTTAAAAAATTCAAAATTATTAAAATAAATCCATCCAATTAATACAACTCTTATCTTTTATTTTTTTTAACTTGATACATTATTTTCACATATATTAAAAATTTTAATTTTTTTGAAAATTATTAAAAATTTTAGTTAATATATTTATATTATATAACTTTTAAAATATATTTTGATTTTCATTAATGGAAAATTGAAAAATCAAGAAATAATAAGAAATACTAAATATGAACATATTGAACAATTAATAAATTAACTAAAATTTTTTTAAAAAAATAAAAAGAAATTGAAATATATTTTAAAGTAAATGAAAATTAAAGAAATATAAATAATTAAATATAAAAATAATGAAATAAAAAACTGTAATAAAAAGAAAGAAATAGTGAAATAAAGTTAATAAATTGTAGGAGTGATAATATTTCGGTTTTTCGGTTCGGTTAACTGATCCATGAGCAAAAAACTAAACCAGTTCATTAATATCGATTTTTTTAAAATACTAACCATTAATCAGTTCGTTAAAATTGGTTAACCAGTCCATCAGTTCGGTTTCGGACTGATTTTCCGGTTAACCGCATCAACCTGTTTTTTTTGCTTACCCTTAATTAGCAGTTCCCTCATCGATTTTTAGCAATATCAAAATTTTAATTATTTCTTTTAGCAGTACATTTCTAAATTCTTTTTTTCCCAATCTCAGCTCTTAACACATGCAGCTTGTTAGAACCCTGAACTTCACAAACTACCATTTTCTAGCATATGCGAGTTGCTAATTTTCTGTCTATAGAAATAATATAAATATAGTTATGATATATTTGTTATAAGATTTTCATTTTCCTAGTTAATTTAAAAACTTTATTGTATTTTCAAGGGGATGAAATTTTTATTGTCCTTGGTGAATGCATTTCAAAGATACATAGTTTTTAAAACAGGTATAATTAATTTCTCTTATTTCTCTCTGTATTTAATCTTACTATAGTTTCATGGTTCTGAACTCTGATCTTCGTTGTTCTTTTTTTTTTAAAAAAAAAAAATTCACTTCAGAGATGTTATTGTCGTTATTATTATTATTATTATTATTATTTAGCAGCAGCCAAATAATCAAGGTTGAATAAATATGAGGAAATTAATAAGCGGGTCAATTTCACTCATGGTCACTCAACTTATCACTTATCGCGCAAAAGTAACCGACTTTTTTTTTCTTACTTAAATGTCACTGAACTTTTAACATTATTGCACAAAAGTCATGTTGACCGGAATCCGGCGATGACCCTTGCCGGATTGATGATTTTTTTGCAAAAATGTTAAAAGTTCAGTAACATTTAAGTTGAAAAAAAAAAACTAATTACTTTTGCGAGATAAATGATAAGTCTAGTGACCGTGAGTGAAATTAATTTAAATGTAGCATTTGTTGAACTTATCAATCCGGCAAGAGTCGTCGCCGGATTCCGGTCAACATGACTTTTGTGCAATAATGTTAAAAGTTCAGTGACATTTAAATAAGAAAAAAAAAGTCGGTTAGTTTTGCGTAATAAGTGATAAGTTGAGTGACCATGGGTGAAATCAACCCAATTATAAGCCTGCAAAGTTGGTTCAAATCCATCTGAGCCCAAACGAGTTGGGCCCAATTTTTGAGATTATGTAATTTCCTCTATAAAATATTTACAATCTCAGCTAAACTTTTTTTTTTTTTTAATAAACAAATTTTAGTTTCGGTTTTGAATAAAAAAAAATTAAAAAAGACATTTTGTATGATTTAAACTTAAAAAGAAAAAAAGAAAAAAAACTTTTAAAATCCATTCCGAAAATGGAAAGGATTTAAACTTTAAATCCAATATATATACAACCAAATACTTACATTATTTCCATTATTTGACAAAACTGAAGATACATTGCAATGGATTATAGAAATAACAATAGCGGATTACCATTAGGATTTACATTTGAACCCACGGATCAAGATTTACTCATCTATCTTTGGAGAAAGATCAACGCTTTACCACTTCCTTGTGATTTTGCAATCATCGATTGTGATCTTTACGATGGCAAAGATCAATGGATTAAAATATTTGAAGAAACAGGTGAAAAGAGTTTGTATTTCTTTACGAAGTTGAAGAAGATTGCTGAAACTGGCCACAGAAATCATAGAACATGTACTGATTTCGGCACATGGAGAGAAACCCAGAAAAATAAGGACATAATTTGGGCAGAACAAACACAAATTTTGGGTACTAAGCGAGGTTTCAAGTTTATACCCAAACATGGATTTCACTTAGATGGACGATGGCTCATGGATGAATATCGCCTCCATTCTACCTTTCTTGATAAAAATCACCTGGTATTAAACCCTAAACCCTATCATCATAAATTTTAATTTTTTTTTTTTACTTTTTTTTTCCTTGAACAGATGAATGAATATGTTGTTTGTCATGTAAAGCGGGAGAAAGAGTTAAGATCGAAGTTATATAATCTATCTGCAGCACAGATTGAGGGAAAGGGCAAAAATAATCTTCTTCTTCATGAAGCCGTTAATGGAATTGAAGTTGAAGAACATGCATGGCAGCATGAACTCCACAGCTCCTCATCAGGGAACCCTAATTAATGGGACCGACTTAATATCTGAAATATTCGATCCTAATCTTTGGTTTACTTCAGAAGATTTTGAGATATAATACATGTTTTAATTATCCAAATTTAGTCTTTTATTCTTGCAATTAGCAGTTAATTTATTTTTGGACGTTTATATTCATTCATATATGGTCAAAATTGTACATTTGTCCTAAAACTTTATCTATGCAAGTTTTACCTACGATAAAGGTTTTTAGTAAGCCCTTTAGGCTTCTGTCTATTGCTAAAAGAACAATTTTTTTTTTAAGTTATTGCAATATATATAGTATAAAAAATATAGCATTTAACTAGCTCATTTTTAATATAATATTGATTTTCATTTTGTAATTCTTATGTAATTTTCTTTACCAACAAATTAGATCATAAACAAATTGGAATAAAACGGATCGTATAAACAGATGGGATAAAATACGAATTAGACATGTCACGAGTCTACCTACAAGTTGATCCAAACGGTCGAATCGCAAGTTGACCATTTTGTTCTTTACCTAAAACAATTGATAAAAATATTCTCTTTTGAATTCTCACTCTCTTTCTTCTATTACATTTCTCTCTTCTAAAAGGGTATCTTAAAATGCCTATGTATGTGCCAAATGACCATAAAAGAGAAGGCAACATGAAGCTAGATGGAGTTAGTGGTGGTCAAGTTCTAGATTTGGAAATTGCCATTAGCACTGGTGGGTTGATTTCCACTGCAGGAGCTCAGAAATCTGAATAAGATGATTCAAGAGCTTGAATCAATTGAAATGCCTTTTATTTTCATATGTCCATTTTTATTGGATCCAATGCAAAACCCAATTTATTCTCATAAAAAAAGTGGTAAATTTATCCATAAAATATTAAAAATGATATAAATTTGTCCCTTAGATATATTTTGGATCAAAACTCCTAATGTATTAAAATTTGTACACATTTACTCCTTAACTATATTTTTGGGCCAAAACTACTTTTACTATTATGTATCTGTCTCAAATTTGCCACAAAAATTAACGAAACTGCAGTTAAGCAAACAAAAATACAAATATTAGGGTAATTGAAATGACCTAAACTTGCCACATGTTTACTTATTACCATATTTCAACTAAATTTTTTACCATCAAATATTTTTGTTTCCTTATCTGATTATTTTGTTAAGGTTATCATCATAAATTTCAACCTTTTTATGAGAGTTAAATAAATATGTTAATTTATAGTTGAGTTAAATAAATATGTTAATTTATAGTATACATGAGTCAAGTTTATATGAAATTTATATAGTTTCAATAGAAATCGGCCTGTTATGTACTTTTTATTTACTTACATGAAATTTTATTATTTTTAGTGGCAAATTTAAGCCATATACTTAATAATAGAGACAATTTTGACCGAAAAACATGCACTACCAAAAAGTTAATTTTATGGATTATTTTCATCGATAATGGTACTTATCAACGAATTTAATCCGTCAGTAGAAAGCACATAGGTAACAAAATTTATGAACAAATTTTTCTGTCAGATATTTTGTTGTTTCTACTATTTACAGACTGAATATCTATCATATTCTATCTGTAAATTTATTTAATAAAAAAATATTTAATTTAACAAAAAAATGCGATGAAATTTTATTTTATTAGTAATAATATTTTTCCCCTGCTTTTTTTTTTAAAAAAAACTGCATCATATATTATTTTTTATTTTTGCAATTTTTCTGCAAAAATCATATATTTCCTATTTGCAAAAATAAGCATCACAAATTCAATAGAAAAAGTATAGATTCTAAGTTAAACATATATATCAATTAACAAATTCAACATCCAAAATCAATATATACATCCTAATTGCTATGCAAGCAATACCAATACCAGCATTGTGCATAATGCACAATGTTTTGCAGTACTGTATAAAATGTTTTGCGGTACTGTACAAAAAGTTATCTAAAATTCTATTTGTACAGGTATAGTTCAAATTACAATACCAAAACTAAAAGATCTATCCATATGCAATAAAACCGTACATTATGTATAGTTCACAACCACTAGGGTGTACCGTGGCTGTCAAGGGTGGCTAAGGGGTCTGTAGACAGCTGATGATCCTCATCTGCTAGTTTTAGGTCCCAAAGACACACAAGAGAGGGGGTGAATTGAGTGTCTCAAAATTTTCTGGCTGTTTTTCTGGTGCAAAAGAAATGTAGAGAATTATAGAATTCTGACTATGAATTCAAAAATGCAATGCAAGCAATGTCCAAAATTTTTGCAAGTTCTTTAACAATTAAAAACTCAAAAGATAACTTTGAAACAGTATGTGAAAAATTTCAGAATAATTTTAAGAAACAGTTTTAAAATTACGATTACCAGAATTTCAAAAACAAGATTGTAGAAATGCAGAATATCAGAAAAGATAGCAGAAAAGCTGACACACAAAATTTATAGTGGTTCGGCCAACTTGCCTACATCCACTCCCCAATATTCACTTCTTGACCTTTTCTCTCTACTCTTAACTCTTTTAAGGGCAAGAGTCAAAGCCAATATACAATCCTAAATTTGTATATCTACCCACAATTTTTTTTCCAAAGTAAAAGATTAAAAGCACTTACTATAATTTTTCTACTAGGTTTCTAGCCAACACAACTCACAATCTTTTACAATAGAATTTCCTCACAAATAATTACAACAAAAGCTATAATCAAATTGAGGAGAATATGTAAAGAATGAAGTGCAAAGATGTGGAAAGTGAGATGAACAAATTAAGCTTTTCTCTTAAGAGGTAAAAATTCTTTCCAACTTTTTTTAACCTTCTAATGAGTGAAAAAACATGTATTTATACTCAAAAAATAAGTTTTGGATGTTTGAAACACAAAATAGCCGTTTCTAGCTGTTGGAGGGCAAAACAGGGAAAACAGATTCCAACTAGCCGTCAATTAGCCGTTATTTTCGTCCTGTAGTGAAATTCTGAGTTTTGCCCAGAAATCTTATACGAGCAGAAATTCAGTTAGAAAATTAATAAAGTCAGAAATTCATTTTCTACAGAACTAATTTCTGACAAAAACTAGTTTTGATCACAAGTTCATTTTCTAACTTAAAAACATTTTTGTGCAATTTTAAAGCTAATGTGTATACATAAGTGAGAGTAATTTGCCTCAATTTGATTTTACATTTTAATAGCCTAATTCCTAACAAACTAAGGCAACTCACAAATTGTCTTCTTAAGTCCATACTTGAAATAACTTGATCTTCAGAAATGTGATACTTTGCATCAGATAAACATATAGAAAAGTTCCTGCAGAAATTGCTTTAGAAAAGAATTCACAATAGAGTTTATTTAAGATTTGATTATCATCAAAATTAGGATGTGGCCTTGAGCCAACAATCTCCCCCTTTTTGATGATGACAAAACCTTAATAAACTCCACTTAGAAGTCAATCTAAGTTAGTCTAAAAAAGCTCCCCCTGAATATATGCATGGGTGTATTTACAGAGATAAACATAACTAAAAGAAAATTATAAATCCCCTGTAAACAGCATATCAGATATCATGTAAGCATTATCAATAATCTAATAAAATTTCACTATCAGATCCCCATAAAACACATCATATAATCCCAACATATCACATATCATATATTTTTAATATTGCCATTCTTTCTCCAATAAAATTCAATTCAATGTATCAACTCATTTTTCAATCAAAATATTAACTCAACATATCCAAAATTTTCTTCAATAAAATTCAATCCACATATATCGGCTCAACATATATATCACATATATTTAGCCAATAAGTCAACATATCCTAATAATCCAATTTTTGAGTTTTAACAAAAATCAATCAACAAATTATCAATATATCAACATTCAATCAACAAATTATCAATATATAACATTTTTCTCCCCCTTCTTGTCATCAGCAAAAGGGAAGAAATAAACATCCTGTTTAGCACAATAAGATTCAACAAAAAAAAAATTCAATGCAAACCCAGTAATAAAAATAATTTTGAAATCACTGAAATATATAAAAAAAAAAATTAAGAGAGTAGATTCAAAGTGACTTGAAATCTCTTTTTCGAATTTGAATCATGAAGTTAATTTTCGTTATATTATCCAAAAACCCATAAAATAATTTTACCAAATTTGGGTAAAATTACGTTACCTGAAAATGCTAACAACGATTTCCTTCCTTTGGATTCTATCCATAGAATTAATTTTGCAATTGAGCAGCACAATCGATGATTTTCGGAGGAAATATGACAGATTTTATTTTGGGCGATAGTTTCGATTTGGGTTTGGTTTTGATTTTCAAGGATTGCTTTTGTTGAATTTGAGTTTGGAAGAAATGAGTTGCTTTTGTCTTCAATTTTGGCAAATGGGTATGAAAGAATTGGTTTTACAAAGTGAAAAAAGGAGATGAAAGGAAAATGACGAGATGATGAAGATGAGAGACCACAAACTCTTTTAAATAAAGTTAAAAAAGAAAGAGTATTAAACTAGTTTTGCATTAAATGAAAAATGTACTTGAAAAGACTTTGGAAAAGACAAAACACAAAAAGTAAATTCTGTTTTCCAACAACATGATTGCTCATTCAAAATAAAACCATTTTCACCTTTCCATAAACAACTCAAAGAACTGATTTTGTGCAGGAAGAAGACGAAATAAAATTTTTGTCGTCAAAAAATAAAATAATTTTTTTTTGTCTTCTGTCAATTTTTTTTTAAACATAAAAGCCCTTTATAATATAACACACACAAACAAAGTAATATCATATATTAGAAAACTGCAATTTTGCAATTACCAAAAGACAGGAAGATGAAAAGTCAACAAAAAGGCAATATTATCCCTATAAATTTTAAAATGCACACTGTGACGCGCGCCGGATCCCCGCGGCCGCCCCTTCTGACTGCTCGCTTGAGGGCGATCGGGGCATTTGTGGGTCCGTTGACAGCTTGCAATAAATCGCAAGTGCGTCTATGTTGGGCAACAAGGAGGTTTCATGGAGTCACCACCCAATAGAACAATGGGAAAGTTTCTCTCGCCTCGGAGAGCCTAAGACTGCACTTAGTATCCATTTTGGGCCAGCCAAAGGGGTCTTGGAAGGCAAACCTCTCGCCCTAAGGAGCCTAGGATTAACGCTAAAGTCTCGTGACCCAAGAGGTGTCTTGGAGGGTAACCTCTAGCCTCTCGAGCCCAAAGACCAGAGCTGGGTTCGGAATTTCTCATCTATTTCTACCTCGATTATTTTATGATTAAATTTTAATTGTCATTGATTCGCTCTCTCTCCACACGATGCAATTTAAATTGAAGCGCATTCATCCATTTAAGAGCATAAAATAAAATAGCATTAAAGCATAAAATAAATTTACAATAATACTAAGGGCAGAATATAACCCTCGTTTGTAAATGTGCGATACATGCATAAAACGGGTTATTCATTAACAATGAGGACATTGGTCCTCGCATGCATTCATTATGGAAAACAATTTTTATGTGATGATTTTATTGGGTAAAAATAGGACATTGGCCCAAGTTTTATTTAGCAAACATTTTATTTAGTAGACAACATTTGTGTGGTGGTTCTTTTAAGCACGGTCGAAAAATCATTTTATTATTACAGACCACAAATACATAAAATGCAATAAAATAGTAATTACATATTTCTAAATAAATAAATAAATGAATATATAAATAATTGCATAAATAAATAACAATAATAATAACAATAATCAATAATTATAATAATAATAATAATAAAACATAAAATTAAATAATAATAATCACAAATCAATTAAATAATAATATAGATAAAATTAACACAAATTAGACAATAATAATATTAATGATAATAATAATAATAATAAATAAATATATTAATAATAATAATATTAATAATTATAACTATAATAATTATAATAATAATATTAACATAACACAAAATACTAATAATAAACAAATATAACAATTAATTAACAATAACCATATAATAACAACAACAACAACAATAATAATAATAATAATAATAATAATAATAATAATAAATAAATATAAAAACAGAAAATAAATATATATAATAATAATAATAATAATAATATAAAAAACAGAAAATAAATAAAATATATATGTATATATATGTATTAATAATAATAATAATAATAATAATAATAATATAAAATAAGGAAAAGAGGGGCTCACCGTCGCCGGAGCAAGGGTGGCCGTCACCTCCACCACCGGAGTGTAGATCGTCGTCACAGGGTCTCACCGGCGGTGTCCACACGCCGATTGGAGGTCCACCATCGCCGAAAAACGCGCTTCAACGGTCCGGGTTCTTCTCCCTCACGCGCCGGCTGCCGGAGTCCGATAGGGAAACGGCGGCTACGACTGGGTGCGCCCGGATGTGGTGGTTCTTCCGGTGGGGCGCGTGCCGCCGTGTGCGGCGGTGGTTGGCCGGCGGAGGCCTCGCCTCCTCTCTCTCTCTTTTCTCCTCTTTTTCCTTCTCTCCGGCGCCTGGGCTTTCCGTTGGCTTGCTCCTCTCTTCTTTCCTTATTTGGCTTTCTTTCTCTCTTTTCTATTTGCTTTCCTTTCTTTCTTTATTTTCTTGGGTGGTTCTTGCTCTCTCTGTGCTCAACTCTCTTTTCCTTTCTATTTTCTTTTCCTTTTGGTCTGCTTGGATTCCCTGTGTTCTTTCTTTGGCCGGCCCTCTCTCTGTGCTCCCTTTCTTTTTCTTTTCTTTTTCTTTCTTCTTCTTTGCCTTGCTCTCTTTTCTTTTCTTTTTCTTTCTTTTGATCTGCCGAGCCCCCTTCTTTCCCTTCATCTTCTTCTTTTTATACCCCTAAATTAGGGCTACTTAGGGGCATAATGGTAACTTCCTCAATTTTCATGCCTTCAAATAATTCCTCCCATTTTCATCTTTTCTTAATTTTAATTAATTTAACTTAATTCAAATAACACACACATTAATTAATTTAAACATTACATATTAATTAAACATTACATATTAATTACATCTTAATATGATTAAACATTACATACTTTACACATTGATATAATTAATCTACTTAATATATAATTTATCTAATTAATTAAACATTCTACATTTTAACTAATTAATTAACTAATTAATCTTTAATTTTACATGCATCTTAATTAATACAATAATATTAACTAATTAACTAACCGATAAATTAACTAATTAATTAACAAACAACATTAACTAATTAATTTTACACATACACATATTTATATATTATCACATATATATTTTTTTTTTTGGAGGGAATTATCAAGGATCCAAAATTACCATTGCCATTTTTATGCCGGATTCGGGACCCGGTGTCTACACACACATATAAATATTAGGAACATAAATGATAACTCAAATATATTTTGTTAGGTGAAATATTCAATCATCACGACAATTTAATTGCATATCAGATAACAAAAAATTGAATCACAGATTTTCACACAGATTTCGAAATTAACTAGCAGATTTTCTTATCAGAATTTAGTTGGAAAACGTACCTCATCAGAAAATCAAATTTCTGATATACCCATTCCTAACTTTCTCCTTAGTTGACAGAATTTATCTTCTTTAAGAGGCTTGGTGAAGATATCTACTATCTAATTTTCTGTAGGGACAAATTTTAGCAAAATATCTCGTCTTTGCACATGATCTCGAATAAAGTGATGCCTAATTTCAATGTGCTTTATTTTTGAATCCAAAATAGGATTCTTTGTTAAGTTTATTGCACTTGTATTATCACAGAATATTGGAATGTCGTCAAATTCGATTCCATAGTCCTTCAATTGCTGTCTAATCCACAGAATTTGAGCTATGCATCTACCAGTTGCTATATACTCTGCCTCTGCTGTAGATAATGCCACAAAATTTTATTTTCTGCTTGACCACATTATAAGCGAATTTCCCAGAAAATTACAAGCACCTGAAGTACATTTTCTGTTAATCCTACAGCCAGCATAATCAGCATCTGAATATCCAATAAGATAAAAAGATGTATTCTTTGGATACCAAAGTCTCAATTCCTGAGTTCCATGTAGTTATCTCAAAATTCTTTTAACTGCAGACAAGTGTGATTGCTTTGGAGCTGATTGAAAACATGTACATAGACATACACTGAAATGAATGTCAGGTCTACTTGTTGTTAAGTATAGCAGTGACCCGATCATGCCTCTATATACCTTTTCTTCAAAATTTTTGCCTTTTTCATCCTTATCAATCTTTATAGTTGAGCCCATAGGAGTGCTAGCAGATTTTGCATTAGACATTTTAAATTTCTTCAGCAATTCCTTTGTATACTTTAATTGACTTATAAATATGCAGTCCCAAAAAGAATGTTAACTCACCCATCATGCTCATTTCGATTTTTTTTTTATAATAGCTTCAAACTCTTTGCACAAGGAAACATTAGTAGAACCAAAAACAATATCATCTACATAAATTTGAACAATCAAAATATGAGATGATTTATGCTTTATAAAAAGACTAGTGTCTACTTTTCCTCTGTTAAAATCATGAGCAAGCAAAAAATAACTTATTCTTTCATACCAAGCTCTAGGAGCTTGTTTCAAACCATATAAAACCTTTTTAAGTTTGTAAACAAAATCTAGATGTTCAGAATTTTCAAAATCTAGAGGTTGTTCAACGTAAACTTCCTCATTTAATAAACCATTTAGAAAAGCATTTTTAACATCCATTTGATATAATCTGAAATTTTTGAAACATGCAAATGCACACAAAATTCTAATAGCTTCTAATCTAGCAACTGGTGCAAAAGTTTCATCGAAATGTATACCTTCCTCTTGATTGTAGCCTTGAGCCACCAATCTAGCCTTATTTCTGACAACATTACCTTGCTCATCTAGCTTATTTCTAAACACCCATTTTGTTCCAATAACATAACAGTTTGAGGGTCTAGGAACCAAATTCCAAACTCTGTTTCTTTCAAACTGACTTAGCTTTTCTTGCATAGCAATGATCCAATTTTCATCATTTTGAGCATTAATATAATTTATTGGTTCAAGTTGAGTGACAAAGGCAACATTGCCACAATATTCACGTATGGCTCTTCTTATCATCATTTTCTGAGAGGGATCAGTCAATAGATTATCCTTTGGGTGGTACTTATGGAATCTCCAGTCATTAGGCAATTCTGCTGGTTGCTCAGATTATTGTTCTGTCTGATTTTCTTACTCATTTTCTATCTGAACTTTTGAATCATTTTCAGCATCTTCATATTGTTACAGAACTCTGTCATTTGGATCTATCTGTTGATCTGTTAACTTCTCTGTTTCAGCAATCTGCTGTTCTTTATCTTTTTCTTTCTCAAGACTTGTTTCATCATCAGAAAAACTCCTTTCTCCAGAATTTTCGTTAGTAAAATCAAATTTAACATTTATTGATTCCACTACTTTATGTGTTCTTCTATTAAAGACTCTGTATGCTTTAGAATTTAAAGAATATCCTAAGAATATACATTCATCAGATTTTGAATCAAATTTAGCTAAATTATTTTTATTGTTAAAAATGAAACACTTACAGCCAAATGGTTGAAAGTAGCTGATGTTGGGCTTCCTGCCTTTCTATAGCTCATATGGAGTCTTGTCCAATACTGATCTGATCATAATTCTATTCAGAATGTAGCATGCAGTGTTGATTGCCTCAGCCCAGAAATATTTAGGTAGATTATTTTCGTTTAGCATAGTTCTGGCCATTTCCTGAAGAGTTCTATTTTTCCTTTCACTACACCATTCTGCTGAGGTGTTCTTGGAGCAGAAAAGGTGTGATTGATTCCAAAATTGCTACAGAAATCTTCAAACTTCTTATTCTCAAATTCTCCACCATGATCACTTCTTATACTTGTGATCTTGTATCCCTTTTCATTTTGAATCTTCTTACTCAATTTCTTAAATACTTCAAATGCATCATCCTTATGAGTAAGAAATAATACCCAAGTGTATCTAGTATAGTCATCCACCACATTTAACACATAAGACTTTCCACCAATGGTGGAAGGATTGATTGGACCAAATAAATCTATATGGAGAAGCTCTAAAGCCTTCTCAATAGACACGTCAGATTTGGTTTTATGGGAATTTCTGGTTTGCTTCCCAAGTTGACACGCTTTGCACACATGATTTTTATCAATCTTCATTTTTGATATTCCACTTATCAGATCTTTCCTGATCAGCTTTTCTATTGCGTGAAAGCTAGCATGACCCAATTTTTTGTGCCATAAAATACTTAGACCTTTTTTTGAAATAAGACATTTAGCCTCACTTTTCTTGATATCTTCTAGGCTAACTAAATAAATGTTTCCAGATCTTTGACCCTTTAGAACAATTTTTCCTGTTTCAACTTCTTCAACTCTACAGTGATCTACTTCAAAAATTACTCTTCTCTTCTTGTCACACAGTTGACTAATGCTTAATAAATTATATTTCAAACCTTCAAGAAGAGAGACATCTTCAATAACTGGATTAGAACCTGTAGATCCAGTTCCAATTATTTTTCCTTTTCTATTATCACCAAAGCTGATAGAACCACCTTCAGATTTTACCAACTTAGAAAACTTAGTTCTGTCCCACGTCATATGCCTAGAGCAGCTACTGTCCATATACTACTTTTCTGTTTTGGTGCTCCTTAGGCAAACCTGCAATGAATTCAAGTATTTTTAGGTACCCAATCCTTCTTGGGTGCTTCTTGGTTAGTAACAATAATTCCATAATTTTTAATCACCCATTTTTGTTTGACAGAATTAGCATTCTTCTTATAATAACAAAATTTTGATATATTCCCTTTTCTACAGCAATAAAAGCATGTAGCAGAAGAATTAATTGCTAATTTACCATAAGATACAATTTTATCAACCTTTTTTGGGTGTAATTTTTCTTATAAAAATTCTTTGATGTGCTTGCATGAATAGATTTTGGATTCAGATTTTTAACATCATTACCATTGCATACACAAATCTGTTTTCCTTTGCATTTTTCATGTAAAGAAGTATATTTTCTTTCTAAATTAGAATAATCATTTTTCAATTTTATTTCTGATTGCTTACCACTTTCGTGTTCCAATTTTAATGCATCAAAATCCTTTGTCATTTCAATATGCGTCTTTTTAAGCAGGCAATATTTATGATGCAACTCTTCAAAACAATCAAGCATTTTTTTTTCATATACATTACCATTAAAATTGGAGTCAAAATCACTTACCTCAGATTTTTCTGAGTTATTGGCTGAAGCTTTTATCTCTTCATCAAAAGATGAATTCTGCTCTTCACGATCAGAAATTGCCATCAGACCAATTTCATCAAAATTTGCAGATTCTGCTTCACTGGTGCTTGATTCTTCACTATCACTCCACTTAGCCTTCATAGCTTTCTTTTTAAATCTTTTCTCCTTTCTTTTCAAATTTGGGCACTTGGACTTAATGTGACCTGGTTCATTGCGTTCGTAGCAGATAACTTCTCTAGCAGATTTTGAGGAATTTTCTGCCTTGTGATGAGGGAATTTCTGATGCAATTTTCTGTAGGACTTCTTTCCTTTTCTATATAGCTTTCTGAACTTCTTAGTGATTAATGCCATTTCATCATCACCTGTAGAATAATCACTTCCAAATTCTGCTTTGAGAGCAATAGCCTTCAATTTCCTATCTTTTTCTTTTTCTGCATCTTGAAACGTAATATAAAGCTCATGTGAAATAAGGGATCCACATACATTATCAAAATTAAGTGTGCTAAGATCCTTATCTAACAGAATTGAGGCTTTTGATTCCCACCTGGGAGTGAGACCTCTAACTAGCTTTGCAATTTTATCATGTTTATCTACTTTTTTACCAAGTGCTTTAATATCATTGGTTAATTTTACGTACATGTTGATCACCTCAGAAATTGATTCCTCTGGTTTCATTTTGAATCCTTCATAATCAACCATGAGAACATGAAGCCTGGTGTCTTTGACTTGATTTATACCTTCATAGGTTGCTTGTAGTTTATCCCATATCTCTTTAGCAGTGTCGCATCCAGAGACTCTGTTAAACTCATTTGTTTGCAATGAGCAAAACAGAATACTCATTGCTTTAGAGTTCAGCTGCACTAATTTCTTCTCTGCTTTAGTAAATTCCTTTCTAGTTTTTAGCACAGTAGTAGCGTCAAAAGCCCTTGCTTCAGTTGATGGCTCTCTGGCAGGCTCATATCCATCTTCAATGATATCCCAGCAATCCATATCTTGTGATTGAATGAAGTGCCTCATTATTACTTTCTAAAAGGGATAATTTTCACCATTGAACATTAGAGGACGATGAACCGAGTGTCCTTCCTTGAAAGGAGTTGCTACTGGAGTATCAGCCATTTATAAGATCACTCAAGAAGATTAAGCCTTAGGGAAATTGAGTACTGCTCTGATACCAAATGTAGGTCACAAAAACACACAAGAGGGGGGGTGAATTGAGTGTCTCGAAATTTTCTGGCTATTTTTCTGGTGGAACAGAAATATAAAGAATTACAAAATTCTGACTATGAATTCAGAAATGCAATGCAAGCAATGTCCAAAATTTTTGCAAGTTCTTTAACGATTAAAAACTCAAAAGATAACTTTGAAACAGTATGTGAAAAATTCCAAAATAATTTTAAGAAACAGTTTTGAAATTATGATTACCAGAATTTCAAAAATAAGCTTGTAGAAATGCAGACTATTAGAAAAGAGAGCAGAAAAGCTGACACACAGAATTTATAGTGGTTTGGCCAACTTGCTTACATCTACTCCCCAATATTCACTTCTTGAACTTTTCTCTCCACTCTTAACTCTTTTAAGGGCAAGAGTCAAAGCCAATATACAATCCTAAATTTGTATATCTATCCACAATCTTTTTTCAAAAGTAAAAGATTAAAAACACTTACTAGATTTTTTCTACTAGGTTTCTAGCCAACCCAACTCACAATCTTTTACAATAGAATTTTCTCACAAATAATTACAACAAAAGCTATAATCAAATTGAGGAGAATATGTAAAGAATGAAGTGCAAAGATGTGGAAAGTGAGATGAACAAATTAAGCTTTTCTCTTAAGAGGTAGAAATTCTTTCCAACTTTTTCTAACCTTCTAATGAGTGAAAAAACGTGTATTTATACTCAAAAAATAAGTTTTGGATGTTTGAAACACAAACTAGCCGTTTCTAGCTATTAGAGGGCAAAACAGGGAAAACAGATTCCAACTAGCCATTAACTAGCTGTTATTTTTGTCCTGTAGTGAAATTATGAGTTTTGCCTAGAAATCTTATACGAGCAAAAATTCAGTTAGAAAATTAATAAAGTCAGAAATTTATTTTCTAGAGAACTAATTTATGACGAAAATCAGTTTTGATCACAAGTTCATTTTCTAACTTAAAAACATTTTTGTGCAATTTTAAAGCTAATGTGTACGCATAAGTGAGAGTATTTTGCCTCAATTTGATTTTGCATTTTAATAACCTAATTCCTAACAAACCAAGGCAACCCACAAATTGTCTTCTTAAGTCCATGCTTGAAATAACTTGATCTTCAGAAATGTGATACTTTGCATCAGACAAACATATAGAAAAGTTCCTGCAGAAATTGCTTTTGAAAAGAATTCATAATAGAGTTTATTTAAAGTTTGATTATCATCAAAATTAGGATGTGACCTTGAGCTAACACCAGTTGCTGGCATATTTTAGTTGTTAACACTGGTTTCCAATTTGTTAGTCGCTGTGTTCTGTCTTGATGGCAAGTCTACTTAAGAATCTGTTAGATTTCTTGAGCTAATATCTCATTCATACATATTCCTAATAGCATATCCAATACCTTTTGAATCTTAGACCAAACCAGATTATCATATTACCATTTAAAATGGTATAAGAATTTAGAGAAAGAAAACACAATAAAGATCATATTAATTTTCAATCTTTGTATCAAGCAAACTCTCTCATTTTAAATTATGAAAACCAAGTTTACATAACATAATCACATATTAAAAATCATATCCATTTAACATGTAACTTTACGCAAGAACTCTGGGAAATTTATATTCTCGATAAAACATGTTAACAACAGAAATTTAAGTATTTAATTCATGCTATTTCTTATGCAATCAAATTCAAACACTACCATAAAACAAAACCATTGAAAGAGATATAGTTAAATTATGAAGTACCCAGACCTTTTGCAGCCATTTCTTCTATCTCTTTACACTTTCTCTTTAAGCCATACCTAAACCTCATTTCTCCATCCGTGGACCCAAATTCATATCACAAGACAAACATAATTTCATCAGTACCAATTAAAACTAGCTTAGACTTATTTCTAATTTTAAGAACCCAAGGACCCAAAAATATCATTTCAATAGAGTTAGGCAAGTAAATAAACAGAGAACACATTAAAAGTGATGAAGAAGCAAATTTAAGTATTAAATAGAAATTATGATATAGTGCATCAGTATAAGTTCCTAAATAACAGAAAACCAAGAAAGTCCAAAACTTTATTAAAACCCAGACACATAACCTGTAAAACAAAATAAAATATAGTGCAAACCTCGTGTGGGCTCAGTGACTGATCAGCTGCCTCTTTCTTATCACTGCAAGTCTTGAACTCAGCTGAATACCGAAAATAATCAACTTTCTTGCACCAAATCAGAGACCCAATAAAAAAAATCAAACTCTCAATTAAAATAATTTGATAGATAAACAGAAAATTCAAGTCAAATCAAATCCAACCCTCACGTCTCATAGTAGAAAATAATAGATTCCCCAACAGCACAAGAAGGAATAAGATGCTTATCAATCACAATTAATATTAATGCAAAAGAAAAACACAACCTAAACTTTAAGAAAATAAGCTGCAAATTATTTCACAAAATGTCGTTATACACTTTTCACGATTTTAATTCTTTGTTTGGATCAGTGAAAATGAGGGGTATTGAGCGAAAAATAAGTGAAATTCAATCTACTTCCACCATTTGGTTTGCAAAGTAGTAGAGTAATTGAGAGTAAATGAAGGAAAATTGAATTTCTCAATGTACTCTCAATCCTCCAAAATATTTTTTTCCCATTTAGAGAGAAAGTAGAGGAAATGGGAGATGAATTGAATGGAGAACAAAAAGAACGAGATTTATACAGACTGGGTTGAAGGGAAAAAGGCAAACAGAAGATGAAAGAGATAAAGCATAGGGAGATTTTTGGAAAAAAAAGGAGGGCAATGGAGAAGATGAAGTGGGGATTAATAGGGAACAATTCTCATAGGGAATAAGATGAGGAAGAAGAGAAAGAATGGCGGAGGAGAGAAAGAAGACAACGAACAATGGAGGGGAGGAAGAAGACGATAAACAGTGTCAATGCAAGAGAGAAAAGGTAAGAAGATTTATACGTAACCAAACAATGGAAATCAAAATAAGAGAAATATAATTTCTATTACTCCCATTTTCCTTCTTTTCCCCTCATTAAAGTAAATTGGATTTACTCCCATCCAAACAAAGGGTAACTTAGAAACTCACCTGTAGTGCCTTCAGTAGCTCCATTACATGAAATCAAAATTCAAAGAGAAGTCAATTAGTTAAATGCAAAAAAGAGTGAGTAACACCTATTAAAACAACACACACACACACACACACACAAAAAAGAGCAAGATCTCTAAATGAGACAATAAAACAAAACCACAAACTAAAATCTATATGCCAAAATACCCAACTGAAAAATTCTCAAGTTTTTGTCAAATTACAAGAAGAGAAATGAAATTAAAGGTGAAATGAGGATAAAAATGTTAGAATTTGGGCATTTAGATGAAACGTCAAGTGATAAATGAAGGATTTAAGCTCGGTTTTAGAAGAATTAGGTTATAAAAGAAGAAGAACAAGAAAGAGAGGGCAGAAATAGTTGACTACAAGAGAGAGGAGGAGAGAGAGAAGAAGTATGAGAATAAGACATGGCGAAAGAAAGAGACAGAGGTGGCGGGTGGGTGGTGGTGGTGATGGACGGCCAGCGGCTCTGGTGGAAGAAGATGAACGAGAGAGAGAGGAGGAAAGATGTAGGCTGCAAAGGGAAAGGAGGAGAAAGAAAGGAAAAATGTTTTTATATTTAGGGCAAAAATCATAAAAATACTTAAAATTCCCATGATCTTTTTACTTTTCTTTCTTTAAAAGTAGGGATATTTTAGTCAATATAAATTATTCGGCTTCTAACTATTTAAAATTTTGTACAAAAATTTTAATAAATAAAAAATATAAAAATAATGATGATGGTGATAATAATAAGGGATAACTACTATTTTTATACTCCAAGTTAAAAGCATAATTCTAATGCGATTATAACTCTAAAATGGCTGGAGAATTAATTAATAATTAACTCCTAATTAATTAATTAAATTAACTTAATTAAATCTAGTCCAGGCCCTATTAATGGCTTTTTTTTTTGCTGACTTGGATTTAATTATTCAAATGAATTTCAAATCCAACCAAATTAAATATGTAAGGTCCATAACAATTATAGATCATATTTAATTTGACTTGGCTCAAAAATTAGGCCATTAAGGCCTTCTGTATGCTTAATGCACAGAATCCACTCCTAGTGGGCTTCTGCGCATATGACTTTCATGAGCCTTATTTTAATTCTCTAAATGACCCAATATTCTTATTTCAGTCCTATAACACTTTTAGTCTGATAACATTTTATTTTGGATAAAAATGGACTAATTTGGTCCATTATTACAGACCATGCACAAAAAATTCTACAGAGTTTTTTGCGCATGAACAATTAATTAAACTCCTTTAATTAATTATTTTCTTCTTCATGTCCTCTATCAATAATAATATCAAATATTATTACATCTATCATTTCACCATCATACCCTTTTCCTATAGGTGTGTGACCCATTAGATTTTCTAGTACACTTGGCAGTACAAATATATTTGCAATTAATGAATTGCATAATTTAAACTTTTTAAATCATTATATTAATTCTCTAATTAATATTTATACTAATGTTCAAGTATGAATCTTGAGAGACTTCTAATCAAGTATCATGATTACCCAAGTGACAGAAAAGTCAAGTGGTTTTGGTTGAATCCTTTTATAGAATAGTTATCGTGCAATTACTCTTTTCACCTTACTTTATCTCATTTACGTTTTGAGTATGGATTGTGTAAACTCATATAAACCAAAATATAGTCGTTCTAATAATTTAAACATTATTCCCAAAATGCCCCTTGTGGATCACATCCACTATGGTATTCTACTCTTGTTAGAGATTCTCTGAAGATAACTCCTTTAATAAATTTGGGATATTGAATCTTTTATTTATCACTCAACTATCTTCAAGTAGGTCATAATATACGCAATCTCCTGACTATATTCACCCCTTGATATAAAGAAATAGTTATGGAGTTAAATTATACAACTGCTATGTAGGAATTTCTCATTGACATAGATTTAATATCCATGTGAGGATTCTCATGGCAGGCCTCTAATGCACTTGTTCTTCTAACAAGCATCCATATATTAGCTTTGATCATGTCTATTATCACAGTTATGAGATCCACTGTTTGAACCTTTCAAAAAGCATAACATATGTTAGTCTATCCATATTAATAATATCCTGTTTTGTTAACACTATGAGAAAGAATATTTAGGTATTAACACATTTGCACACAATAGGCATCTCACATCATAAACTCTTTCATAATTGTCTTTGCATTGTGTTTATAATACTAAGGACTACATTTATTAATTTAAGATACTAAGTCAAACCAGAGGTAATCACAACATAGCATTAATAAATGAATGTTGCCTTCTCATAAATAATAATGAGTTCATATACATGAAAAAAAATCCCTAATCTACATGGGCTCTAGGGCATACTCTTAATAATCTCCCACTTGCACTAAAGCCAATCACTCATGTGTCTTAAGCTAATAGTATGCAAATGATTGTCGTACTTATTTTTGAATAGGGCCTTAGTGAGAAGATTTGCCATATTATCATCTATGGGGACCCTTTTTATCTTCACATCATTTCTTGCTATAATTTCTCAAATGAGATGGCAGCTTCTAAAAACATGCTTAGATCGTTGATGAGTCCGTGGTTCCTTTGCTTGCATAATGGCTCTATTATTATCACAATACAAGGGTACTAGATCAACAATGTTAGGGACCACTCCTAATTTAGTAATAAATTTCTTGATCCATACTTCTTTCTTAGCAGCCTCTAAAGCAACAATATACTCATCTTCTATAGTAGAATCAACGGTCATCTCTTATTTGGAACTTCTTTAACTAACTACTCCTCCTTCCAATATGAACATAAAACCCGACTATGATCTACAGTCTTCCTTGTCTGATTGAATGTTGGCATCAATATACACGCTTACAAGTAAATCATCTTGTACATATACCAAGAATATATCCTTAGTTCTTCTTAAGTTTTTAAGAATATTCTTGACTACAATCTAGTGTTCCTCTCTATAATTGGATTAGAATATGCTTGTGATACTCAAAGTAAATGTTAAATCCGGATGTGTACATAAAATAGCATACATGATAGAACCAATTACAGATGCATATGGTATTCTATTCATGTTCTTTTTATCCTCTTGTCTCTTAGGATACATAGACTTAGAAAGGTCTTTTCCATGTACCATGGGTATAAACCTTTTCTTAGAGATCCATATTGATCCTCTTCAATACTTTATCTATGCATGTAGACTGTTAAAGGCCTAGCAACCTATTGGATCTATCTCTATAGATCTTAATTCCCAGAATATAGGATGTATATCCAAGGTCTTTCATGGAGAATTATTTGGATAACTAAAATTTCACTGATTGAAGGATAAAAATGTTGTTTCCCATTATCAACATGCCATCCACATATAAAACACGAAAAACAATTGCACTCCCACTAACCTTTTTATACACACAAGGTTCATCCTTATTTTGTGAGAAACTAAAATCTTTGATTATCTCATTGAATCGGATGTTCCAACTCTTAGATGCTTGCTTCAATCCATTGATGGATTTTTTAAGCTTGCATACCTTTTCACCATTCTCAGATGTAAACCCCTCATGCTATGTCATATACATATCCTCAGTCACATTTCCATTTAAGAAAGTTCTTTTCACATCCATTTTCCAAATCTCATAGTCATAATAAGTGACAATGGCTAAAAGTATTCTAATGGATTTAAGCATCGCTACTGGAGAAAAAGTCTCATCCAAGTCAGTTCCTTTTCTTTGACAATAACATTTAGCTACCAAGAGAGCCTTATAGGTAACTACATTACCCTCCATGTCAGTCTTTTTTTTAAGACCATTTGCACCATATGGGTTTTTGTTAGGTGCTAAAAATGCTAACTCCGTAAGTGCACGGTTAATCACTTATAGTACTTAAGATGTCGATCCCACATAGAAAGTAGATTAAATATTACTCACTATTACTACTTGATTTTATTTTGTTTACAATGTTCAATAATTTGTAAGTTAATTTTATACTACTCGTGTCATGCAAATTAATTAAACCTTGTTAAAAATGATCAAAGAAGACAATATAGATGATGAATAACTAATGATTATGAAACTTGATTCCATCTTTTAATTATAATTATAATTTTATCAGCAAGCCAAGTTGGAATAAAATTCTAATTCACTCTCTCGACATGAACTAAAGTGCCTAAAATATGCAATTACAATACTAATCCTTAACTCTCATTAATGAACTAGTTAATTCTAATTAAATATTCTAAGATTAATCACCAACCTATAGCAATTTATCCCCAACCTTAAAGCTTTTATATCTAATGTTAGCTTCATGCCATTTCTTTGATCTTTCTTTATATATTCTTGCATTTTCATAAGAGATAAGACGTAATTCATCAAGTTCATTTAATTGGAAAGATCTTTTTACATTAGCCTCCTTAATGTCATAATTCAAAGTCTTAATGGCCCAATAGGCTCTATGTTCTAACTCAATAGGTAAATGGCATGCTTTTCCATACACTAACCTATATGGTGACATCCTAATAGGCGTTTTGAATGCGGTGCGATACGCCCATAGTGCATCATCAAGTTTATGTGCCCAATCTTTCCTAGAGTTAGAAACTGTTTTTTCTAGTATCCACTTAAGCTCTCTATTAGAAACCTCTACTTGACCACTAGTTTGTGGATGGTAAGGAGCAGCTACCCTATGATACAAACCATAGTACTTAAGATGTCGATCCCACATAGAAAGTAGATTAAATATTACTCACTATTACTACTTGATTTTATTTTGTTTACAATGTTCAATAATTTGTAAGTTAATTTTATACTACTCGTGTCATGCAAATTAATTAAACCTTGTTAAAAATGATCAAAGAAGACAATATAGATGATTAATAACTAATGATTATGAAACTTGATTCTATCTTTTAATTATAATTATAATTTTATCAGCAAGCCAAGTTGGAATAAAATTCTAATTCACTCTCTCGACATGAACTAAAGTGCCTAAAATATGCAATTACAATACTAATCCTTAACTCTCATTAATGAACTAGTTAATTCTAATTAAATATTCTAAGATTAATCACCAACCTATAGCAATTATCTTGACATACTGATCTCTCAAGTTATGTTTTGATAATGAAATTTTATTAGTTGTAAGATAAAGAGAATCTCTCAACGCTACTTTAACTTGTAATGATCATGTAAATATACCAATAGAAAATTCTGCATTCAAAGACTATTAACATTGATGAAAATAGAAATAACATTAGTATCATTCAAGTTTCCCAAATAACATTCATTTAATATTTACAAAGAAGAAGTAAAGATTAGAAGTAGAAGAAGGAGATCTCTCAACCCTTTTTTCCTTCACAAAATGTAATCTTCTTCCTTGCAATTGCCTTCTTTTCAAAACATAAAATCTAACTTAGAACTTCAACTAAAGAAATTGTTCTCTCTAACTTACATAAAATTAATTAGTTAAAAATTCATCATCCTAAAATTACAGTTGAAATTAATATTTATAATGTTCTAAAAGTCATGTCCCTTGATAAGCTTCTTCAAAAGTTGCAAAATTTGGTGGAAAGTCCCAATTGTTCAAGTGACATTTCAAGGAAAACTGTCCAACGGCCTTCTCTGTCGTGCTCGCGATGCTTGTCGCGCTCACGACAGAGCACGGCACTTCACTCCTTTTAGCTGCGTGATCTTCCTCTTCCTCTGCGTCTCGCTGAGCTCGCAACGCCTGTCGCGCTCTCGATAGCGTGCGGCTTCTCCTTTGCTTCTTCTCTTTCTTCCTTTTCTTCCCTCTTCTTTAGCACCTTCTGTTGCACTCGCGATGCTTGTCGCGCTGGCGACAGATTCCTCTTCTCTTGCACAATTTTGCTCCTTTTTCCATTATTTTCTCTAATTTCTCCTATACTCACAAAACATAGAACAACACATAAAACATACCTAATTCTAACACAATTAACTACAAATAAACATTATTTTAATTATAAAACATGGACTAAACATGAGCTATTTAGGCTCATATCAGTTTTATCCCTTCAGGTGGTTGAGTCAAAGTTCACACTTTGTTCTCATACATGGATTCCATTTCTGACTGTATAGCCTTAAGCCACGATTCATGTTTTGAACTATTTAGAACTTCTTGATAGTTTGTGGGCTTATTGTCATATATTATAGGTACATTCTTATCTGAGGCCATGGGAAATCCATATCTCACTAAGATAGGATGTATCCTGGTAGATCTTCTAGGAACTTGTGTTTATTTAGGTTCAACTGTAATCTCATCATTATAAGACTAAGTCTCGGGTTCAATCGGTGAATCTGCTTCAATTTGTGGATCTTGAACTTCACTAAGTTCAATTTTACTCCCACTGTCCTCTCTTAGAAGGAGTTTTCTTTCTAAGAAAATAGCATGCCTTGAAACAAACACTTTTTGTTCCAAGGGATGATATAAGTAATATCCAATTATTATTTTTTTTGGAAATCCCACAAATAAGCATTTATCAGACTTAGCATCCAGCTTTTTTGACATTATCCTCTTCACATAAGCAGGACAGCCCCATACCTTCATATGAGAAAGTGTGGGTTTCTTGTTATTTCACATCTCATATGGAGTAACACCAACCGACTTACTTGGAACTCTATTTAATGGATAAACAACAGTTTCTATAGCATAACCCGAAAAAGACTTAGGCAAGTCTACTAGGCTCATCATGGATCGAACCGTATCCAATAGTGTTCAATATCTCCTCTTAGATACACCATTATGCTGTGGTGTATATGGTGGAGTCCATTGAGATAAAATCCCATTATCTCTAAGATAATCTTGAAACTCTTGGCTTAAGTATTCTCCACCTCAATCTAATCTAAGTTTCTTAATACTCTTGCTAAGTTATTTCTTTACTACCTTTTTGAATTCTTTAAACCTTTCAAAAGCTTTAGATTTGGATGTATCCATATCTAAAGTAATAATCTATGAAGGTTATGAAATAGGAATAGCCTCCTCTAGCATGTGTAGTCATTGGACCACATACATCTAAATATATTAAGTCTAATATCTCATTAGCTCGTACTCCTTTACCAAGGGTACTTTGGTCATTTTGCCTAATAAACAAGATTCGCATGTATCAAATAATTCATAATCAAATGATTCCAAATCACTTAACTTGTGTAATTTGGTCATGCATGTCTCATTTATATAGCCTAAACGATAGTGCAATAAATAAGAGGTATTTAGATTGTCTTATTTTATTATCTTGGTAGTCATATTATGCACATCTTTACACAAATCAAGAACAAATATACCATTTTTAACAATTGCATTAATATAAAATATATTATTCTTAAATATGGAACAACTCTTGTCCTTATTAAAAGAAATGTCATAAGCATTCATAATACAACTAAAAGAAATAATACTTCTAGATAAAACTGGAATATTATAACAGTTACGTAGTTCCAGTGTCAATCCACTCGGAAAAAGCAAGTAATAGGTCCCCACAACTATTATAGAGATGTTATGGCCAGTCACTGACTACAAACGTATTTCTGCCTTTCCAACCCTTCTACTACATTTAAGCCCCTACAAATCATTACATAAATGAGATTCAGATCTAATATCTAATACCTAAGCTTTCTTAAAAGTAATAGAATAAGTATTAATTTCAATCATATGAATACTTGGAGTTGAAGCCTCAGCTTGCTTCTTCTCCTTAAGAGAATCTAAGTAGGCCTTGCAGCTCTGCTTCCAGTGGCCATCATTTTCATAATGGAAGCAAGTCCCCTTAGGTTTTTTTTTCCTTTTTGGAAGCCTTCTTCTTGGACATGCCACCATGCTTGGTTTGCACCTTAGTTGTCTTCTTGTTCTTCTGCTTCTTGCCCTTATGTGCAGAAGAGACAACCATGATAGATTTTGGATCCTTCTTAAGTGATCCATCAGCTATCTTGACCATATTGATAAGCTTGGGTATGGTGACTTAAATCTTGTTCATATTAAAGTTAAGTATAAAAGGTGCAAAACTTAGAGCTAACAAGTAGAAGATTAAGTCTATGTACATATCATTATCCATAACATAGCAAAGCCTACCAAGGTGTTATATGTACCCATAAATTTTCAATGCATGAGCAGCAGCTGAAGTGCCCTCCACCATTTTTATAGATAAAGAAAGCTCTAGCAATATCATATTACTCACTCCTAGCATGAAAAGCATAAAGCTCCTTCGGGTGTAAAACGATGGTCTGAGCATCCACTTTTTATGTTGCTTCTAAAGCTCTGAGTACATAGCACCAAGCATCACTTAAGCTGCTGCTTCACTATCCTTCATGTATTTATGATAGATGCCCTTAATCTCATCAATTGCATCATTAGATGGAAGTGGTGGTTGATCTTGATCCAAAACATAGTGGATTTTCTCAGCTCTGAGAACAATTCTCACTTACCTAATCCTGTCTGAGTAGTTGCTGCTAACTAACTTGTTATCTAATATCACACGTAGGTTTATAGAAAGGAGTGAGGGACACCCTTGAGGGGTGGCCGCCCCTCACTTTTTCTTCCCACTCCTTAAAGGCAGGAAATTCAAAACACACCAATCGTCATGCTTTGTTCAGAACTTATGCCAAATCACAATATTTCATGCACTTTTACATACTTTCATATGATATTCATGCAAAATATTTAAAATAGATTTCAAAACATGTTAAATAGCACATCAAACCAAACCAAAATTACATATTGTCAAGATCAAAATACATATCAATGGTAAATATCAAAGTGAAGTGTAGTGTGGTGAGAGAAGATATTTGGGCCGAGAAGTTTACCCTTAGACTGTAGTATATTGGAAAGAAGAAATATGACTCAATTTCCTCCTTAAAAATCCATAAGAACTAAATTTAAAATAAGCAAGAAAGAATGGAGTTTTCTCTCTCTCGAAAAGCTTTCTCTCAAAATCAATTATTTTTTTTTAAGCTTAGAAGGAAGTCCTACTTCTCAAGAAAAGAGAATTGTTTTCTCAATCTCTAGATGTATTTTCTTCTTTTCAGAATTTCTCAAAAACTCAAAACGTTAAAAAAAATCCCCCTTTTCTCTCTCTAAAAGCTTCCCTTTATAACCAAAAGAAAGAAACCCTAGAGATTTAAGGACAGAGATTGAATTCCAATCCAAAACTGCCTATTTTGAATTTAAATCACAGAAATCCCTCTTCAAAATCCCAAAAACCTGCATTTAAAATGTTTTTAAAATCCAAATTTCCTTTTAGGAAGCTAAAAATGGGGCAAAAATGTTGACAAAAGCTTAGAGGCTAGCGCCCCTCGCGTCAGGCCCGCCCGTCCCTTCGTTGGGAAGGGACGCAAGCCCCTCCTGGTGTAAGGGGCGGGAGTCCCTCACGGATGGGACGCACATCCCATCGACGCCAGGGGACGGAAGCCCCCCTGGCCCGAGGGGCAGGCGCCTCTCGCGTATGGGGCACCTGCCCCAATGACACAAAGGGACTAGTGTCCCCTAGGCGCGAGGGGCGAGCGCCCCTCCCGTGAGGGATGCCTATCCCAATGACGGGACGGGATGCCTCTTTATAAGGGAGTGCATCCCTCGCAGCTCGCCCCTGCGAGGGATGGGCCGTGTGGCCTCGGGACGGGCATCCCTTGCATGAGGGATGCTCCTCCCTATGGTAAAAAATGCCGAGGACGATAAAAAAAAAAGCCCTGAAACAAAAAATTTATTAAACAAAAAGCGAATAAAAAAGTTTTGACCATAGAGAGTTTTCAAAAGTTGCAAAATCAAGGACTGAAATCGTCATACTCCATTTTTCTCCTGCGAACAGGCATTGAAATCATCACTGGGTACATTGATCTAGGCTATCCCGGGACTCGATGTCTATAATTGCCCCCAATTTTAAGGAAACTAGTACATAGATTCCTAGGTGAGCCAAAATTCAGAGATGAGGAAAGAACACATACTTGAGGAAGCCACCTTTCCATTCTGAAAAAAGTCTTCAAGATAGTTATCGTCAGCTTATCGACGAGTTAACCCTTTTGTCGGTGTTTTGACCTTTGTTGAAATGAGTTGAAGTGATGGTTATCATCATCGTGTAAACATTTATTACTGTGATTGTGTAAACCCTTGTTGAAGTGACAGTTACAGTCATCGTGTAAACCTTTGTTAAAGTGGCAATTACTGTCATCGTGTAAACAGTTGTTACTATAATCGTGTAAACCCTTGTTGAAGTGGCAATTACCGTCATCGTGTAAACAGTTGTTACCATGATCATGTGAGCCCTTAATAAAGTGGCGATTAGGCGATATAGCTGTTCACCTGAGCATTCAAAAAGATTTTTGTTAATTGGTTGCATCGATTTATTTTAATGGTGTATGAATTACTAGATTAATTTTCAATTATCATTTTTTTTTACTCTCTGAATGCTTATGTGCTAAATTCTAAGGATGGTTCTGACACCGAAATACCCTGCAGAAAATGAAAACAAATGCAATAGAGATAAACTATGTGTGTGAAAATGTATGCACCATGCAAAAATAAAGATCGCCTAAGTGGTCTTAGGTGAGGAGTGGGCTGGCCATCCCTCGGCTGAGGCACGCCCACCCCTCAATCTTCTTCTATAAAACGAGCCTTTGGTCCTTGATTTTTGTGCTTCTTCCCCTCGTCGCTTCTTGATCAGAGCTCTCAGTCAAGTATTCTTCTCCTTTCTTTTCTCTTTTACTTTATTTTCATTCAATTTCCCATTTTTGTTCTCTTTTGCACAGTCAATCCAAATATATTGACACCTGCGATTAATAAACTGCACCTGCTTTTGGACCTCCCCAAAATTTGAGAAAATTCCATTTTGGTCCCTTATTCTAACTTGAGATTCTTGAGGTGGATCAAACTTGATAGAAACCTCTTACTGGCTACTGCTCGCTACTGGGATCCCCGTTTTTACATTTTCAGACTTAGTCACCAAGATGTATGCCCCCTGGCCAAGGAATTTTCCGCCATTATCGATTCAAGGTTTTCTTTAAGCACTTTTTCCTGTATCCCAGACTGTACATCGGATCAGGCAAGAGATGTGGCATATGTTCTGGGCATCTCACCCTCAACAGCTGCTCGATTGGCGCCCTGAGATAACACTTTTGCTTTGGAGACCTTGATTGATGCATTGCCTAACTTCATAAATGTGCCCACTTTTTACACCAGTGTCATCCTGCTAGTTTGCCTGTCCAAGTATATAATGGTGACTTCAGATGAATCAATTGGTGATTATTGATTGTTCAGTATCGTAGATGGAATACGCCACGGACTGACCCCATTCCCGGTGATCTTGGCTAAGATAATTCTTGGTTTAAATGCTCTTTGTATTGATCCTACTGCTTTTCTGACTGGAAGTCCTTTACTACTCCAAGTAATCGTTTACTGGTCTGTTTCCAAGTTTTCACCCCACCTTTTGACCTAACGTTTACTGGTCTGTGCACAGCTGCCCGTGAGGACAAACATCCCAAAGATTGAGGACTGCGATTTCTCTACTTCACTTGAGTTTAAGAAATGGGTGATTAGTCTGGCAATCGACAATAAGACCAGCTGGCTTAAACACCTAGCTGGTGAGAGCAGCAGAGAATAGTTATTAGAGTATATAGATTCAATAAAGAATAATGAATTTCTTTTTATAACAGAACTAGACAATTATGATTATGCAAACTGAATTCTTTCTATTTCATTACAATAGTTGTGTACATTTCATTATGATTTCAACATACATGACCATCAATTAACAGAGAACTCAAAAACACAGGACTACATCTATTCTCAGGATAGATCTTGTAAGCATCAACTCCTGTTATTAATCAGCCCTCTCGAGTTTTCATGATTTAACATTTTCACTTAGTTCATAATTTTTGTCCAGAGTGCCTTTTTTCGGTTTTCATCCTAGCGGGGCGCCTAATTTTAGTAAGGCCTCCTTTTTTTTCGATTTTTTACCTATGGAGAATTTATTCTCTTCTTTTTATTTTTGGTCTTTAGCCATGGAACCTTTTCAGTCTATTAATGTTGATCGGCTCTTTGAACTCATTTCCATCGTGTCCATCAAGATCGCTGCCCCTTTTAATAACAGTTTCTTTAGCATAAAAGGCCCTTCCCAAGTCGGTCAAAACTTCTCAGATGTCTGGCACTCCAAGTCTCATTTGTTTAAAGACTAGATTTCCTTCTTTCAATGGATTCTTTTTGACCTTCTTCCTAAACGATCGAGCCACCCTTTTTTGATAAATCTGATTATAGAAGTAAGATCGCATTTTATTTTCATCTATCAGGTTTAGTTGCAATAACCGTTATTTCGTCCATTCTGCCTCTGGAATCTTGGCTTTCAAGGCTACCCTTAAAGACTGCAGTTCCACTTCCACTGGTAACACAGCTTCTGGTCTATATACCAAGGGGAAAGGTGTGGCTCCTGTTGATGTTTTGATAGTGGTTCTATAACTCCCGAGTGCAAAAGGTAGCTTTTCTGCCCAATCCTTGTAGTTCTGAACCATTTTAGCCAATAACCTTTTAACATTCTTGTTTGCTACCTCAACTGCTCCGTTAGCTTATGGTCTATAGGGAGAAGACTTGTGATGTTGGACCCCATACTTTCTGAGCATTTGTCTAGTTTTAGCTTGAAAATGAGACCCATTTTCGGATATAATGTGATGCGAAAGACCGTATCTGCATATCAAGTTTCGTTCGATGAATGTGGCCATTTCTCGAGATCCCAACTTCTTGAAGGACTTGGCTTCTACCCACTTGGTGAAATAGTCGATAGCCACAATGATGTATCTGTGCCCATTGGAAGCTGTAGGGCATACTTCACCCATGATGTCTATTCCCAAAGCCGCGAACAGCCAAGGAGACGTAAGGTTGTGCAACTTTGAAACTGGCACATGCCTCAAATCCACGTACCGTTGACACGGTTGACACCGCTTCACATACCTCGAATAGTCTATATCTATTGTTAGCCAAAAGAACCCCTGCCGCATGATCTTTTTTGCCAAAGTTAAGCCGTTCATATGAGCCCCACAGATTCTGGCATGAATTTCCTCTATAACCTTTGTAGACTATTTTTCAGCCAAGCATCTTAATTAAAAACCATTGGCTTATCGTTTGTATAGCACTCCATCTACACTAATAAACTGAGTAGACAACTTTTTGATCATCCTCTGGTCTTTTTTGGTGGCTTCTTCTGGGAAAACTGACTTCTCTAAATAGTTCTGAATTTCATAATACCAGGGCTTCCCATCAAATACCTCAACATCCATTATCTGCTCGATTTCGAAGCAAGGCCTCTCAGAACGGGTTTCATAATGACTCCTTTCAGTTTATCCCACATGGATACCAGGATTGCTAGTGCATCCACCAACTGATTCTCATCTCTAGGAATAAAGTGAAAGGTGCATATCTCGAATCGATTACTCAACATCTTCAAATGTTTCACGTATAGTAATAGCTGCTCTTCCTTAATAGACCATTCACCTCGGATCTGATAGATTACCAACGATGAACCCCCCCCCCCCCAAAAAAAAAAAAAAAAAAAAACCTCTGCAGTCTTTACCGCTAAGGCTAATAGTGCTTCCAACCCGAAGACGCATGCTTCGTACTCAGCTTTGTTATTAGTGGCCCTCAACTTCTTGGCTAACGGGATCTTCTCACATCTGGGGTTGTAAGAATAATGTCTGCTTCTGCACCCTTATTGTTAACCACTCCATTGAAATACAATTGCCAACCTTTCATTGCAATGGCCATGAAATCTTCATTCGAAAAGCTATACTCAACTTAGTCCCTTTCAACGGGATGCTCAGCCAGAAATTCTGCTACAGCTCGTTCCTTGATGGTTTTCCATATGATATACTCTATAACAAACTCTTGCAGTGGTATCAACCATCTTTCCTAGCAAAGAAGGTGCTTCTTGGAGATATTTAAGAGGGTTTTGCTTTGCAACTGCCTGTACCCTGAAAGAGTGAAAGTAATGTCTTAGTTTCCATGAGGCCCAAATTATCACTAAACATATCTTCTCAACCTTGGCATACTTGGTTTCATATGGCAAGAACTTCTTGCTGAGGTAATAGACTGCAAATTCCACTCCCAACTCATCTTCTTGAGTAATCATAGCACCTACTGAGTTATCTTTTATTTCTAGGTAAAGGATTAAAGGAATAACGGGTTGAGGTGGTCTTAGGACTGGCGAGTTTAGAAGATAGTCTTTAATAGTGTCAAAAGCCTCTTGACAATCGTCATTCCACTTAGTCGACCGATTCTTCCTAAGAAGCTTAAAGATTGGCTCGCAAACTGAAGCTAGTTTGGCAATGAATCGACTGATGTACTGGAGTTTTCCTAAGAAAGTTCTGACTTCTTTCTCCTTCTGAGGCACCGACATCTCTTTGATAGCCTTGACCTTATCAGGATCTACCTCAATTCCCCTCTAGCTTACTACGTGAACTAAGAACGTACCTGAGCTAACTCCAAAAATACACTTCTTAGGGTTGAGGCATAAGTTGTACTTATCAATCCTATGAAAGAACTTTTCCAAAGCCTCGAAGTGACCTTCTCTAGTAGCCGACTTGATCATCATATCATCAACGTACACTTCTACCTCCTTGTCGATCAAGTCATAGAGGATCTTAGTAGCCATTCTTTGATAGGTCGTACCTACATTTTTTTATAAGCAAACGTACCCCATTCGGTGCTAAAAGCTGTCTTAATTCGATCTATTATCTTGTTGAGGATCTGATTATACCTGGCATATCCATTCATAAAGCTGTACATCATACAAGCAGCAGCACTGTCAACTAGAACATCAATGTGAGTCAGGGGAAAGACGTCTTTTGGACAAGTCTTGTTCAGATCCCGATAGTCCATACATACTCGAACTCTTCCATCCTTTTTAGCTATGGGGAACTATATTGGCTAACCATGTCGAATATTGAATTTCTACTAGGAATTTAGCCTCAATCTGCTTGTGCACTTCTTCCTTTACCTTTTGTGCCCATTCTGGCCTAAGCCTTTTGAGCTTCTGCTTGACTGACTTACACTCTGGATAGATTGGGATGGCATGCTCGGTGATGTCTCGGTCAACTCCCGGCATGTCTTCATAGGTCCAAGCAAAGACTTTTTCATACTTTTTTAAGATTCTCTCAAATTTTAACCTCTCTTCAAGAGTTATATCTGATGCTACCAAGATTTCCTTTAGGTCTTCCAAAGTCCCAAGATTAAATGGAGTTGTATTAGTTGAATTAATATAAAAAATGAATGCATCATGTTCATGATCATGAGAAATAAAATCATTAGAAATATCACATAAATAAGCAAGATTGTTCATCTTATTGAAAAAATCAGCATTGCAAACAGTAACATCATTAAAAAGTTCTGAAATAAAAACAACATCTATAAAACTATTATCTAAAACAAAATATCATCTAACGTAGCCACTAGCTCTTAGGTATCAAAATTGGCCTTTTTTCTCCTCTTATCGCTCATAAGATCTTGAATTTGGTCCCTCAAAGCACAACAATCATCCGTTTTATGCCCTGTGTGCTGATGATATGCACAATACCAACTAGCTATATGTCCCGGCCTTCCCTGGCTTATGGCTAGCCTTGATAGTAATGATTGCAATTTTCCTTTCTTAATAAAATGAGTGAGATACCAAAATAGTGGTTTATCTAATATGATGAAGTGATGCCGAGTGGTTTCTGTGGCTGAGATTTTCGCGGTCCCAACATTGGCCCCACCAAAACCAAAGCTTTGCTCTTTGTCATAGCTATCTCCTCCCGCACTGGACCTTCAATTAGGGATTGCGAACTGCTTTTCATCAATAAGGCCTTGTACCTGACTCCTCGCGATTTGACAATCGCCAGTAAAGTGACCAGCGTACTAGTGGCAAGCATAACACTGATCTAAGCCGTGGTCAGGACACTGCTAGCCCAGATAGGAATAACATTTCTGAGTGATTGATTCTTCCTTTGTCTTACGATTATCACTGCTATTGTCATAGTAGACAGCATAAGCGTTTTTGAGAGGCGCGCGAGTGGTTGCAAGCTTAGACTTTATGATTTCTTCTTCAAGATCACCCATTCTCTTTTCCATATTTAAGGGATTGGAAACATCCATTGACTGTAAATGATTTTGACCTACTACTTCTCCCACTTATCCTGACCACCATATCAAAAATATCCTGATGTATTCCTTAGGTGAAGATCTAAGTCTGCCTCATATTTTGCCCTTACCTATTTACTTTTTAAGACTTGTATCGTGGCTGAATCATACTCTGGAGCAGGTCTTTTACTTTTCCAATGTTTAACCAGTGAAACGAGTGGCAACTTGCCTCTGGAATGAATAACATGAGGAGGTACAGTAACCAAAGATCCTACCATAAAAGTTTCCCTAACTGTGACAGGTTTAGTTCAGTTAATAGCAGGTTCTCTAAGTTTCCTCTCAAGGGAAGGCATCATAGCGGCCATTCTCTCACTAATCATACCTAATATCTTCCTTTCAAACTGCTTTAGCCACCTATCCAACTCTTCAGTAATCAAGGTACAGGTTACATCAGATTCTCTTAATGGATTAGCCATGCTAGTTTCTTTCAAATTTTTTAAAACGAATGTCTCGATACCATCCGAAAGTGACTCTAAACCCTAATCTGTTACTCTTTTTGGCAACTCAAAAGATGAATTCCTGATTAACTGACCATCGAGATCCCTAGACCACTTAAATGAATCTATGATGGCTGCAAAATATACATCGTTAAGATGATGCACGAATGACATATAATGTATGATCATGCTTTATGCAGGATCCACAACCACATGCAGGCAAATAGATCTTTCCAACCATATCACTCCCATATAAGAGGTAATGCAGTATCTTTCTTAGGTGGGCTTGATCCAAGGATTAGCGGGGAACCCATTGCATGCGTATGGTGCACGGTGGTAAACCGAAAGCATAACACCTCTTATTTAAAGCACATACTTTGGCTATTATGTATTCAAACACTTTAATTAAATTAGGAATGGGATCACCAGGGCACGAAAGCCTTTGATGAAAAACCATCTAATTTATTTATTTTGTTCAATATATGATGACCCACACAACAAGCACAGTATTATGGTTCATATCACCTAGGGAAAGTATCTATTGCCATTATATGAGCTTTGGTTGGGTGATGATACTTTAGGTCTACCCACGCATGGTCCCTGCTAAAGGGTCTAACTCATCACTAGCATAACGACCAATCGGATCTACATTTGATATCCCAAAAGGTACTAGACTTAGGTTGGTGATTATCCTTAACACTTTCTTACATTGAATGAACTTAGGGTCGTGCTTCAAAAATGCATCGGGGTAAGAGAGGGACCAACTAGAATAGTTCTAAGGCTCTAATATGGATGCAATGCAACTTTTCGAAAAAAGATAGAATTTTAGTTTTATAAGCTCAATTATATATTATTAACTGAGACACTTTCGAAGCAAAGTCTCAAAGTTCCCCAGTAAAGTAGCCATTGTGACGCGCATCAAACCTCGCGTAGTATTCGGAGGCCCGCTTTTAGTGCCCGAGTGGGTTAGCATCTATTTTAGGCATCATGAGACATTTTGGAATCCCTACCTAATAGAATATTGGGAAAGTTCATCTAATCCCACGAAACCTTTGGGCACCTTGAAGTATTTTGGAGTCGCCATCCAATAAAATATTGGAAAAGTTCGTCTAACCTCGGAGGTCTAAACCAAAGAGTGGTTCGGGACATCACTCTTATTTATGCTTTAGTTAATTATAAATGAGTTTTTAATTATAAATATTTTATTTCTCATCTCACACGGTTAAGAATTTAAAATAAAACGCACTTCAAGCAATGAGGAAAGCGGTAAAGAAAGTAGTAAAATAAATAAATTACAAAAAAGTAGGACATTGGTCCTATTTTTTATTAGAAAAACCCAATTTTAATTAATAAAAATATTTAATGATTTTTAACTAAATGTACATAAAAAAGACTATTTTATTACAAATCAAGCTAAAATAATAAATAAACCAAATTAAAAGAAAATAAACAAAAGTATAAAATATTAAATCAAACCAAAAATGGGGGTCTCCTAATGTCCTTGATCTCCACACTCCCGCTTAAAGGCAAAGCTCAAACAAGGGAAACATATTTATTAACCAAATAAAATACAAAAGAAAGAATATGTTAGTAATAGTTCGTGTATAGATCAAATAAAATACATAAAATAAAATATTAAAATAAAAAAATGAATGATCATCATACGATAAAACAATATAGGGATCAAACAAAAGATAACATAAAAAAGGGCATGGCATGAATAATCAACCAAGAAAGAACTAATAAAATATAAAAAGAAAAGAAAGGAGTGAGGGACGGCCTTGAGGGGTGGCCGCCTGTAGACACCGGGTACCGAGTAGCCTTGATCAGAATTACCCAATGATGAAATTAAGTGTACCGATTTATAGGCAAAAAGAATAAAAGTTGGAAGTGATAATTTTCTTGTCTTTTTGATTTGTTAGGAATGAATAAAAATGTATTTTAAAAATGTTTTAAAAATTATTTTGAGATAAAAAGTTAGTTTTTAAATTATTGTGTTTTATAGAAATTTTTAAAAAAAAAAATTCGCGCGAATGTCGGGCTGCGGCGCGCTCGCCAGCGCGCTACGCGAGAGCTCCGCGCAGGCGCGAGGACACCCGTCGGGCACTCCGACGGGGCGTCCCTCGCCTCTGTTGCCCCCTGGTCGCCCATTTTTCGATTTTTGGCCATTTTGGCCCCAAAAATTCATTTTTCTTTATTTTTTTTTGTAGAATTCAATGGTAAAACTTTTAAAATTCCAAACCTTTGATTTTCTTCAGTTTTTTGGTTTTATTGAAATTAAGTCAATTTAATTCTTCAATTAAAAATTTGAATCTTTGGGGAAAAATAAAAGGGGAATTTTGGAAAGAATTTTGGGAGGATTTTCTTTAGAAAATATTTTCTTATTCTTTCTTCTCTCAAACCAAATTCTCTCAACTTTTCTAAATAATTTTTTCAAGTGAATTCTTGAGACAAAAAATAACAATTTTTGTTCTTGGGAATTTTTATCCTTTTCATCAAATAATTTTTACTTTGAGGCAAATAAATCAATTATTTATTCTTGAATAAAAATTCATTTTCAATACTTTATTTTTCTAATCATATTCTTACAATTAAGACAAGGAATTGGATTATCTACTTTCATTTCTTCAAGACAAATTTTTAGGGTAAACATTTTTTGCTCAATTTGTAATTTAATTTTTAATTCCATTTTTTTTTGTTTTCAATTAATTAGTTAACATGTAAATTTTTTTTGTTCTATCATTTTCTTCTTATTTTCTTATTCTTTTGATTTTATTTAATTAATTATCATGTAAATTCTTTTAGATCTATTATTTAATTGTTCATACTTTTACTTCTTATTTTTTATTTTTATTTAATTGTTCATATTATTATTTCTTATTCTTATTTCTTCTTTAATTGTTCATGTTCATATTATTGTCATCATTTTTGTTCACAAATAGTATTAGTATTATCATTTAACATGTTTTAACACAATTGGCTTATCTTATTTTCATTTTATTCTTCCATATTTAATTGGATTGTTCATCTTTTTTGATGTTATTATTATTTTTATTATTATTGTTATTATTATTGTTGTTGTTGTTGTTGTTGTTGTTGTTGTTGTTGTTGTTGTTGTTGTTATTATTATTATTATTATTATTATTATTATTATTATATTTGATTGTTCATATTCTTTGTTATTATTGTGTTATTATTATTATTGTAGTTATTACCATCATTAGTATTATTATTATTATCCTTATTCTTGTTTAATTTTATTATTACAATTATTATTATGTTTTATTTTATGCATGCTAAATTGTTAATTAATTAAATTGCATATTTTTATTATGTTATTTTAATTGACTTGTCATACATGATGCAATTTTGATTGCCTTAATTTAATTATTTTCATGTTATATGTTTAATTAATTTTTTACTAACTTCACTTTTATTTGTTTTTTTTCTTTTATTTCAATACTTATGTTTTATGTGTGAGTCTTTTCCATCCCAAGTGGGAGCCCTTGAAGATTTGGAGATCCATTTGGGAGTTGATTGGTTATTTCTTTATTGTTTTCATTACTTTGCTTTCATTATTTTATTTAATATGTAATTTGTAATAAATTATTTTTTTATGCATGTTAATTAAAAAAAAACCACAAAAAAATATTTCTATTTAATTAATTTGTTTTTTTCTAAATAAAAAGGGGACCAATGTCCTAGCTTCTTCATCCAAAATAAATTATCACTTTAAAATTATTTTCTTTAAATATGCATGAGAGGACCAACGTCCTCATTTTTAATAAATAGCCTAATTTATGTATGAATTGTATTTTATTTACAAATGGGGGTTGTATTCCGCCACTAGTTTTGTTGTAATTTATTTTACTTTTATTTACTTTATTCATCGCTTTTTATTATGTGTTTGACATGCGCGTTTAATTAAATTGTATTAAAATTGAATGAGAAAAGGGATGAAACGATAAATTCAAAACTCAATTATAAACTTAATTAAGGTATGAATAAATGGGAAGTCCCGAACCATCTCTGGTCTTTGGGCTCAACGAGGCGAGAGGGCCATTCCGATGTTTTATGGGAATGGGATCTCCAAGATACCTCTTGTATCCCACCAAAAGACTCAATTTACAATCCTAGACTCCATAGGGTTAGAGGGTCATTCTAATATTTTATTGGGGTGAATGCCTCCAAGACCCCTTTGGTTTGCCCAAAATGGATAAAGATGCGCCGTCTTAGGCTCACTGAGGCGAGATGAACTTTTTTAATGTTTTATTGGGTGGCGACTCCATAAAATCTCCTTGTTGCCCAAAATAGACACACTTATAAATACCTTACAAGTTTTCATGAACCTCTCTCGATCGCCCTAAAGGCGGGCATTCAGGAAGTTACGAGGTTCGGTGCGCGTCACACCGCCTCTCACTTCTGCTTCCCACTCCTCAAAGGTAGGAAACCCAAAACACACCAATCCTCATGCTTTGTTCATAACTCATGCCAAATCATAATATTTCATGCGCTTTTACATACTTTCATGTGATATTCATGCAAAATATTACATGTTAAATAGCACATAAAACCAAACCAAAATTACATATTGTCAAGATCAAAATACATATCAATGGTAGATATCAAAGTGAAGTGTAGTATGGTGAGAAAAGATATATGGGCCTAGAAGTTTACCCTCTGATTGTAGTATATTGGAAAGAAGAAATATGACTCAATTTCCTCCTTGAAAATCCACAAGAACCAAATTCAAAAGAAGCAAGAAAGAATGGAGTTTTCTCTCTCTAAAAAAGCTTTCTCTCAAAATCAATCATTTTGTTTTAAAAAAGCTTAGAAGAAAGTCCAGCCTCTCAAGAAAATAGAATTATTTTCTCAATCTCCAGAGGTATTTTCTTCTTTTCAGAATTTCTCAAAAACTCAAAACGTTAAAAAAATCCCCCATTTCTCTTTCTAAAAGCTTCCCTTTTATACCAAAAAAAAACACCCTAAGATTTAAGGCCAGAGATTGAATTCCAATCCAAAATTGCCTATTTTGAATTTAAATCACTGAAATCTCTCCTCAAAATCCCAAAATCTGCATTTAAAATCCAATTTTCCTTTTTAAAATCTGAAAACGGGGCAAAAATGACGACAGAGGCTGAGGAGCATCAGTCCCTTCATCGAAAAAGGAGGAAAGCCCTTCCTGGCGCAAGGGGCATGAGTCTCTCGCGGATGGGACGCCCGTCCCATCGACTCCAGGGGATGGAAGTCCCCCCTAGCATGATGGGCGTGGCGCTCACCCCTTGCGTGAGGGATGCCCATCCCAATGACGGGACAGGACACTTTCCCTCCTTACAAGGGAAAGCGTCCCTTGTAGCTCGCCCCTGTGAGGGGCAGGCCGCGCGGTCCAGGAATCGCGAGGGACACCCATCCTGCAGCAAAAAATGCCGAGGATAGTGAAAAAAGCCCTGAAATGAAAATTTATTAAACAGAAAGCGAAAAAAAGAATTTTGGTCACATAAAGTTTTCAAAAATTGTGAAATCGAGGGATAAAATCATCATACTCCATTTTCACTTGTGAACAGGCATTGAAATCATCACCGGTTAACCTAATTTAGGCTGTCCTGGGACCCGGTGTCTACAGGAGGTAAGAAAATCCTGCCCGACGTGTAAAGAGTTTGCCCACTATGTAAAGATTTCTCCTCGCCGTGTAAAAGCATTTTAGATGGAATCTTTTCCCATCCGTTGGCTTACACGGCTGGTAGGAATTCTTGCCCGCCGTGTAACCCTTCCTGCTAACCGTGTAACTTTGAATTTTTAGCCCTTAAACATAAATTTTTCATACTGTTTTGGATTCAAACTTTATCCAAGGTACCTATAGCATAATTAATACATGATTAAATATATGAAACACTTATAGGCATGTAAATGAATGAATATAATAATATGTGCATGTGATAGTTATAGAATAAATATACAAGAAATTGAACATTAAAGTGTACCTTGTACTTTAAAATGATAATATGAAAGAAATAATTGTGTAGTAGGTATTTATAGCTATAAACAAAGAAACTACAGTATATAATGAATTTATGTGATATAAAGGATAAAGAATTGTGTATTTAATATTGTTATGTTGATGAATATGATATAATACTATAAATTATATACGCAACATGATAGAATATGTATATGACATGCATAGATAATGGTTTATAGCATTATATGAGTTTGTAAAATATATGTTCATCGTTGCTTAAAGAGGGGTTGATTTCACTAACAGTCACTCAACTTATCACTTATCGCTCAAAAGTAACTGACTTTTTTTTTGTTACTTAAATGTCACTGAACTTTTAACATTTTTGCAAAAAAGTCATGTTGACCGGAATCCGGTGAGGACTATCGCCGGATTGATGACATGACATGCCATGTCAGAAACTACATGTCGTTTAACAATATCTCCAACAAATGCTACATCTAAATCAATTTCACTCACGGTTACTAAACTTATCATTTATCCCGCAAAAGTAACCAATTTTCTTTTTTTTTCAACTTAAATGTTACTGAACGTCTAACATTTTTGCAAAAAAGTCATATATTTACTATTCGTTGCCACGTGTCATATGCCACATCATCAATCCAATAAGGGTTCTCGCCGGATTTCGGTCAACATGACTTTTTTGAAAAAATGTTAGAAGTTCAGTGACATTTAAGATAGAAAAAAAAGTCGGTTACTTTTGCGCGATAAGTGATAAGTTGAGTGACCATGAGTGAAATTGACCCCTTAAAGAGTATACATGCTATATTTATGTGAATATGACCTTGTGATTTAAATATTTCTTTTAAATAATAAGAGTGTAAACATGTATAAAGGCACAGTAAAAGAAGTTAAGTGTCTAAAATGTGATATATAGGCATACCTATAGGGATATAGTTGCAACTGCTATAGTCTGGCACGTGAATCGTGTCCAAAGTCTTCACAGTATTGGTGTCCATAGCATAGTTTCTTAGGAGACAATAATGTCTCCATATTTTGATACTGAATACTCAGTATCTATAACTGGTACCCATGAGGTATCCATAGCTCCCGTTATCCACATCTATAGATGATATGCTGACTAAGAATGACAAAAGTGTATAGATGAAAGTTATATGAGTTAAAGAATATGATACAAGAAAAGTATATACGATAATGGTATAAAATTATTAGTGATACATGTTAAAGCATTTGTTACAGATAACTTGTTTGTATTGTTTGTTTGTATTGTTTGACAATATAAATGGTAATATACAGTCATATAGATTTAATGTTTGCATATAGACAAAAGTATGTAAAAAACATGTATGTATAATGATGTGGTGGATAAAATAGAAGTAAATATAAATGAAATATAGATAAACTAATATGAAATATGCTTAATATACAAGATCATTTAATGGGTGTTTTTGATAAATTGTTGTTTTAAGAGTGTGAATGCATGAATTTATATGTATGTGTATGCTCATTTGTGTGTGATTATGTTAGATGACTTCTATGAAAGGTTGTCGATTTCACATTAGTTCCCCACTAAGCTTTATGCTTAGCATGGGTTTCTTTTAATCCTTGTAGCTACAGGGTTTTGGCATTCAGCTTGAAGGACATTGTAGAGACTGGGTCCTAAGGCAACCCAGACCAAGGTTATCCAGTGATGAAAATGATACTTGTCCACAAGCAAAAGGATTAAAAGTGATGATTTCCTTATAGAAACTCTTTGTTTAAAGAAAAATTGTTTTTTCCATTTTTTGGGGGTTTTGGCAGCCCGCCATTGTGTGGCTTACGTGGCGCGCGAAAAGTGCGGCACCTGCTGGCAACGTGCACGATGCGTGGCGCCTGTGTGCAGGCCCGTGAGGTGCGGCCGCACGCGAGGCACGACCTCCAGTGCGTCTCCACATCGTGCAAACTCCGTTTTTCACCAGATTTCACTGAATTTTAGTTAAAATTAAATTCAAATTCTTTTCCAATTTTCAAAAGGATAAAACTTGATTTTTAAAGGATAATTAAGGATTTTGAGGGGGTTTAAAACTCCTAAAACCTAATTTTTCATAAAAAGAAAATATTATAACACAGAAAGGGGAGGAGCATTACAACGGCGACACAAAAATTCTAAAATAAGATTTTTGAGAGCTAAAGTTTCTTAAAAAGATTATAATTGTTCTTGAGCCAAGGAAATTAATTTTTTGTGTTTAACAATCAATTTTCATCACCTGTTTTCTAAAAAATAAGAGTTTTTAACTTCAATTTTTGGCGACAGAGAGCTTTGAGTTTTCTTAATTCTTTTGTTTTCAAGCAATCGACAGGAAATCAATTTATTCTTCTTTTGCAGACAAAATCAAACCTCTGAGGGTAAATTCACAGGAATTAGAAGCTTTCAAAGTTTGGGTTTGCATTTTAATTATTGTATTTCCTTTATTTTGTTTTATTGTATGCAAAATAGTATTTTAAATGCATTTGTTTTATAGAAACTCACGTTTTTTACAATAATTAAAAATTAAAATTTTTATTAATAAAATAGGACTAATGTCCTGATTTTAGCCAATAAACTTTCATACTCAAAGAGAGTTAATTTTCATACAACGGGATCCAATTATCCCTATCATTTTTATCGCCCAAAAATAACTCTTAGATTTTTAAGCTAATAAAAGGAAACCAATGTTTCTAAAATCTAATAAATGTCCCGATTTATGTATTGTATATTTTACTTCATTCTTTTTGTGTGTTTATTTATTTTGGGCCCTTGTAATTAATTTTGGGGCAATTATATTTCTTTCTTTATTTATGCTTTTATTATTTTTGGGGATTTTTCTGTCTCATATTTTTCATTTGTAATTTATTTATCGCTTTATTTACTACTTTTCAAAATGCTTGAGATGCGCTTTAATTTTATTGCATGATCGCGTGAGAATGGAGATAAAATAATTAACTCTAAAAACTCAGTCATATAACATTAACCAAAAGTATAAATAAGAGTGAGGTCCCGAACTCTCTCTGGTTTTGGCCTCATAAGGTTAGAATTAATTTCCCAATGTTTTATTGGGTGGCGACTCCATGATACGTGCCTTATGATACCCAATAGACACCCTCGTAGGTTGATTGCCAACAATGGAATGGGGGTGAATCCCTGTCCATTGCGAAGCAACCAGCTTTCATGAGTTTTAATGAACCTGCAAAAAGCAAACATCCGAGAGCGACCCGGATGCCGAGAGGGGTTCGCGCGCATCACAGTGGCGACTCCACTGGGGACATCATGAGATTTTTCTCCAAAAGTAGCTTTGGCTAATCTAATATAAATGGGTTTAGGATTAAGAAATTTTATCTCTTTTCGAAAAATTGCATTGCATTCATTAGAGCCTTATAACTATGCTAGTTTGTCCCTTATTTTATCCTAGTGCATTCCTTAAACACAACCCTACCTTCATTCATTGTAGGGGAGTGCTCAAGATAATCACCAGTCCAAGCCTTGTACCATCAATGGTATATCAAATGGAGACTCAATCGATCGTTATGCTCTCAATGAGCTAGACCCATTGGCAGGAAACATGCTTGGGTAGACCTAAAGTAACACCACCTTTGACTAAAGCTCATGTAATAACAACAGAAACTTCCACTAGCTGATATGTACCTTAACAATGTGCTTGTTACGTGGGCCCTTATATATTGAACAAATTCAAACATATTAATTAGACACTCATCAAAGGCTCTCATTCCCCGGTGGGCCCATTTTTAGTCTATTTGAAAGGTCCAAATACATAATTGCCAAAACTCATACGCATGTGCTTTAAATTAAGAGTGTTATGTTGTTGGTTTCTCACCATGCACCATACGCACCCATTGGGTTCCCCACTGACCCATGGGTCAAGCCCACCTAGGAAAGAGACTGCATGACCACCTGTGTGGGAGTAATAAGGTTGGAGGGATCTACCGGTTTGTATGTGATTGTCTATATTGCATCAACACGACCATGCATCATTAATGTCATTCTCGCATCATGCTAACAATTTAAGTCTTTTAGCCATCATAGGTACAAATCAATGGTCTAGAGGTCCTGACGGCCAATTGGTAAGGAGAAACCCATTCTTCAAGTCGCTAAAGCGAGTGTCGCATTGGGGTTCAGAGTCACTTTCAGATAGCATCGAATCTTTTCCCTCAGAATTATCATTAAAAATGGCTAACCAAGACTCAAGTACCACCTGGGCTATTGTCACCAAAGAGATGGACTGAAGGGTCCAAGAAATAGAGTACATATTTGAGGAATTTGAACATAGAATGATGGCAATGATGGAAAACTTAGCTGCTACCCTAGCGCCGCCAGTTGGTCAACAACCTATCGCTCCTCCTGTGGGACAGGCCGAATAGATTCCAATCAAGGAGGCACCCTCAGCAACAGTTAAAGAACCACCCCCTATTACTAAGCCTAGAGCTCTTGCAACATAGACCTGAGGAGGATTTTGTAGAGGATGAGCAGGAGGAACCCGGAGTAGTGAGAGCTAAACCTCCTAAAGAGGATGCCGCCTTGAAGAAGATAGAAGAGAGAGTGGAAGTAATGGCCCACCTACTATCTACCGAAAAAGGGATAACCCCCGAGGATAGGGATTTGGATGATGAGGAGATGCTTCCTTAGAAGTTTAAAATGCCCAATCTGCCCAAGTTTGACGGCACCTCAAATCCGTCTGCTCACATCAAGTAGTACACGCTTGTGATGAAGGGGACTATGCTTACTAAGAGATAAAAAGTAGAATATTTCTACCTCAGCTTGACTGGGCCTGGTATAGAATGGTGCCATGGTTTGGATGGGAGAGCAAGAGAAAATTGGGACTTGTTAACTGAAGAGTTCCTTAAACAGTATGACTGTAGCACTCAAATGGAGGTTACTTTAAAGGATTTGGAGCTACTTTAACAAAGATCTAATGAGCCATTCCACGAGTATCTTACTCAGTGGAGAAATCGGGTAATGGAGATGAAAAGAAAATCGGATACTCCAGATCAGATTCGGTTATTCATCCGAAATGCGAGTCAATATCTCAATGAGGGGCTAAAGATGAAAGGGCTAAAGGATTGGGAGTCTCTAAAGGATATAGTTATCGAAGCAAAAGGTGCGTACCTAGCAAAGAAAGCAAGCCAAAGTAACTTCGGGAACCAATCAGGGTACAAATCGAGTGGTGCTGGGAGCAGTAATAACAGAAGTAGCAAGACGGCCGAGGTGTCAGCCACCGAAGATGGACAAGATCAGAGGTACTATTCTAATTTAGGCTACTCTCTGTCATGGATTTTGGAGAGATTGACAAAGGAGGGCAAGCTGTGACCATTACTATCCAGGCCAGCCATGAATCAGGGATAGCCAGGGCACAGAGATGATCAGTACTGCGCCTATCATCAGCACACTAGGCACCTAACAGATTATTGTCGAACTTTGATGATTCCAAGGAGATCACTGACCCTAAGAAGAGAGAGAAGAATAAGAAGAAGAAGAAGAAGAAGAAGAAGAAGAAGAAGAAGGCGTAAAGGGATTTTAAGACACTAATAAAGAGTCCCAGAAGGTGGCTACCACACAACAAGAAGTAGGAGAGAAGAATTTCTATTAGATTTGCTTTTCATTTTATTGTTGAACTTTCCAATCTTTATGTATGCAGTACTTTTTAAATTAATTATATTAATGACTTCTTGCTTATGTCTCTCATGATTTCATTATGCATGATTGCAACTACAAGTCATTTACATTTGATATTAACTTAATGAATACTGCCTTATTCAATCTCGAGATCCTGTAGGCATTTGATATAACTCCTGAAGAGAGAAATATTTTGAGAGATTCATAAAAATGAAAACGGAAAAAATGAAACGGCCTTTGCCTGGACCTGGAATGACACGCTAAACATTGACAAGAGCATTGCTAGGACACTGCTGCTTCAATATGCTAACATGATAATGATTAAAATTTCAAAAGCCATTCCTTTTCCTCCTCAATATCCAAGATGCACACGATGCGACCCAACAAAATCAAATTCCAATCATTAAGGGGCCACATCAAATTCAAGATAAGTGAAACTTTGTACTTTAAAAAATAAATAAAAAACAGTCTTACCTCTACAAAAAAAAAAAAAGAAAAAAGAAAAAAGAAAAAACGAAAAAAAAAATAGTTTTGTCCTAAACCACCTGAGGCTAACGTATAACTCAATCCCAACCATCAAAGGCTACTTCAAAAATTGAGCCACCAAAACCGACAAAAGCAAGGTGTGGGATTTCACATTCAAGTTTCGGGCAAAGAACTTGTCATCTCAGTCAGTTTGCACAAGGGTCAAGAAAAAACTTTTGATGCTAAAAAGAAGCACTATTAGAAGAAGCAACCTTCCCGGTTATCGAGGATAAAAGCAAATTCGATCAACATTGACAGACTGAGGAAAATTCCATGGCAAAGGCTAAAAAAAGAGTAAAATAAATAATAAAATGCCCTGCGGGTCAAAAAACGAAAAAAAAATGACCTTACTAAAATTAGGTGCCCTGCCAGGGTAAAAAAAATGGCATCCTGAACAAAAATTAAGTGCTGAGAGAAAATCTTCAATCATAAAAATCCGAAAGAGCTGATTGATAATTGGAGTTTGATGCTCACAGGACCTATTCCGAGATTAGATGAGGTCTTGTATTTTTTGATTTAATGCCAAATAACGATCATGTGTTATGAAATCAAATTGAGGCATATGCATTTTTGCGATGATATATTGATGTGACCAGAGCAATTCATTTTGCATACTCAAAGTTGTCTAATTCTAGTATAAAATTAGCACATTATTACTATTTACCTTCTGTTATCCTCGCCACACAAGTGCTTCAGCCGATTCATCCTGCTGTCAACTGCGAAGCCAATTCTACAACACCATCATGAGAAGAATCTAATTCATACAACTGTGGTCCAGGGTGTAAGTGCATACCGGCTGCCCTTGAAGGATCTCCAATAATGGCTTTATCCTTTCTCATAATTTAATTTAATTTAAAAAAATAATAAAAAGAAAAAGAAAAAGAAGAAAAAAAAGGAGGCCGTTAGAGATGAAAACCTTAACTAGCTCTTTAAGCAAAAGTTAGGCCAAAGGATAGGGTGAAAACCTGAAAACAGGCAGTCTATCCTTAAAGAAGAAAAGAAAAGAGGAAAAAAGCTGTTGGATTGGGTTGGATCCATTTCAGGCAAAAATAAGGCACAGGGTTACGTGAAAATCCCCAAAGGGACGCATTTTCCACAAAGAAAAGCTAGTGTGAAAATCTACAAGGGACGCACTACCTTTAATAAATGACCAACAGTACATGGAGTGATAAAACAGCTCAAATAATCTCCCTTTAAATAGATAATGCATGATTCAAGACACGAGTTAAAGTTCTCATTGACCGGGGGGTAAAGATGCACATGGGTCGGTTCTCTTTGAAAAAAAAAATTATTATGGGACAGAACTCTCAAGCCAGGACGACACTCCTCTAGGTCTTTGGAAGGCTTCAAATAATGTGAGCGACCAAGCTGTAGCTTCGACGGATCCTTAACCACTCAAGACTCAGCCTATTCATTTTTGCATGCATTTCATGTCATATAATTCTTTTGCAAACATTTGCATATAACTTTTCACATGCACACACGATCTTTTGTACATATTCCAGTGCACATAACTTTACAGGAAAGGTCCAAATAAAGACCACACACATGAAAACGGGTCGAGGGCAACTTCAACATAACATAGGCACTCACTCGTACTGGTCAATCAAACCAAGATGAAGTCCTCTTAAGAGGCAAATCCTTCAAAGTCCTCTTAAAAGGCAAATCCTTCAAAGTCCTCTTAAGAGGCAAAACCTCCAAGTCCTCTTAAGAAGCAGATCCCCAAGTCCTCTTAGAGGCACTAGTCCAAACAATCAACCAAAGACCTCTCAGGGGGCAATTGACCAAAGACCTCTCAGGTGGCAAATCAACCAAAAGGGCTCTTAGAGGCCACCACTTCAAATCTCAGAAAGGTTAGCACGATGGTGGCACTACCATTCTAAAAAAGGTTAGCACGACCACGGTACTACCGCATAAACAAGGTTAGATACTGACCGCACATGTTAGATGCCGCAATAAAGGAGGTTAGAACCGCCTAAATAAGGCAAGATACCGAAACGGCTGGGGCCATACACCGCACAGGTTAGATGCCGCAATGATAGAGGTTAGACACCTCATCAAAGTCAATTACAGACCATAATGGCAAAGGCTAGACACCACACGGGTTAGATGCTAAAGCGATAAGGGTTAACACGTTAATAAAATGACGATAACTACCTGTGACGCGCGCTGGACCCCGCGGTCGCCCCTCTGACCGCCCGCTTGAGGGCGATCGAGCAATTGAGGATCCGTTGGCAACATGTAAAGATATTTACAAGTGCGTCTATTTTGGGCAACAAAGAGGTTTCATGGAGTCGCCACCCAATAGAACATTGGGAAAGTTTCTCTCACCTCAGAGAGCCTAAGACTGCGCTTAGTATCCATTTTGGGCCAACCAAAGGGGTCTTGGACGATAAACCTCTCGCCCTAAGGAGCCTAGGATTAACGTCAAAATCTCGTGACACAAGAGGTGTCTTGGAGGTCATAGTTCCAATGAGTGATCGGGTAGACCTCTCGCCTCTTTGAGCCCAAATACCAGAGCTGGGTTTGGGACTTCTCATCTATTTCTACCTTGATTATTTTATGATCAAATTTTAATTTTCATTAATTCGCTCTCTCTCCACGCGATGCAATTGAATCAAAGCGCATTTATTCACGTTTGGAAAGCGGTAAATGAATGAGTAAATAATGAAAGCGATAAATTACAATAACACAAAGAGCATAATACAACTCCTTTTTATAAATGTGCGATGCATACACAAATCGGGGCATTGCTTATTTTGAGGACTTTGGTCCTCGCATGCATCATTATTAAAATGGATATTTCTATTGTGAAAGTTTTGTTGGATAAAAATAGGACATTGGGTCCTTGATTTTATAAAGCATTCAGTTTATTAAGTATAAAACGTTTGGCCGATTTTTACATTAGCGAGAAGTACAACAATTTTGTCATATACAGGAAAACAATAAATATATGAAATACGAAAAAAGAGGAGGATAGAGAACTAAACCAGGTGAACTTTCCATATACAGGAGAACTCCCTCAGGCTCCAGGTAGTCCAAGAAATAAGGATATACTCTCACAAAACAAGCCAAAAGAATGTTAAAAATACATAAAAAATTATAAAGATACATGAAAATTTGAGTGAGCAAAAAAGGAAAAAAGGAAAAGATTTGAAAATGTGGGACAGAACCCACCGATGGGCTATGCCAAATAACCGACCGGCGTCGGTTTAGGTGACCGATACGGCCCGTTGCTCACTCTAAGGGAGCCATCTGTGTGGGTGACCGACGGGTTACGCTGTGACAGACGGGCGTCGGTCACAACAGATGACCCGTCGGTTACCTCTGTCCCAGAAAAAACGGAAGCTTTTCAAAAGCAAAAAAAACAAATTTTACACAAATTCAAAAAGAATAGCAACAAGAAATAGAAAAGAACGAGAGCAAAAATAATATCGAAAATAAAGATAAAAAAGGACAGAAAAGGGTCCAGAATATTTACCCTCAGGACAACCTCTTGGTTGGATTCCTTGTTGTTGTCTAGCTTCCCGCACGCTCCACGAGAAAGTCCGAACAAAAGATCAAATGTTGAAAATAGAGTGTGTCTTCAACAGTTCGACAGAAATTGAGTTTTGGAAATCCGTGAAAAATCAATTAGATCCTCTTTCTTTTGAAGATTTGAATTAGTTAGATCTTTTAGAAATGTGTTTGTTGGAAGAGAGAGAAAACGTGCATGAATTTTAGCAGAGTTTCCCCTATTTTGTAAATTTTTCCCAACCCCTTTTATGAGAAAATTCAAAGCTTTTATAGGCTAGGGATGACCAACGGGCGTCTGTGGTTCACCGATGGGCGTCGGAGGAATCCTACTGACATTAGGATTCATCCAACGGCCCTGCAACCTGACCGATAGGCCTGCCATTTCGACAGACGGGTGTCGAAAGAATCCTTCTGACACAAGGATTCATCCGATGATCCTGCCAACCGACAGGCTGACCGTCCGTCGAGGACAACAAACTTTTTTGGACTTTAAAAACTCCCCGTTTTCTCCCCTTCTACCTACGAACGGTAAAAAGACTCATTTCTCGTGGAGCATGAGACCAAAGCCTCCGAATCCAAACCATTTGTACAGGCTTGGATGCCGATTTCATCATAGGGTAACCTCTGATCTGGACCGCTCTGGGACACGGTGCTTACAATTGCCCCCAGTTTTGGGGAAACTAGTGCACGAGCGTCTAGATGAGCCAAAACTCAGAGAAAGGACAAAAAGGAAGAAAGCGTACCTTTGGCGGTTCTTACCTTCCATGCCTTTTACCGGGTAGACCTCGTCTCAGTCTGTTCGGTGGGTGAAGATATCCTGATATCGGTCTCGTCTCGACCTACAGGTGTTGGTGAGATGTAGCATTCTCTAGCCACGACCTCGATGTGAAGAGCAGTGTTTCTTTAACCGCAACTTTGATTGTTTCTGCTGGCCTCGTCTCGGCTCGCGCAGTGTTGAGGAGATGTAGCACTCTCTGACTACAAATCCGGTGTAAAGAGCAGTGTTTCTCTAACTGCAGCTTCTGCTTCTGCTGACCTCGTCTCGGCTCGTGCAGTATTGAGGAGATGTAGCACTCTCTGACTACAAATCCGGTGTGAAGAGCAGTGTTTTTCTAACCGCAGCTACTGCTTCTACCGGCCTCGTCTCGGCTCGTGTAGTGTTGAGGAGATGTAGCACTCTCTGACTACAAACCCGATGTGAAGAGCAGTGTTTTTCTAACTGCAGCTTCTGCTTCTGCTAGCCTCATCTCGACTAACGTAGTGTTGAGGAGATATAGCACTCTCTGACTACAAACTCGATGTGAAGAGCAATGTTTCTCTAACTACAGCTTCAATTGGTGAGAAGCGGTACTCTCTGACCACAGTCTCGAGGTGAAGAGTAGTATTCTCTAACTACAACTTCGATTGTTGAGAAGCGGTACTCTCTGACCACAATCTTTGCTCATTGGCATTGATTCCTTCTTTTTGCAAGACTAAGAAAGCAAAATATGCAGGAAAAGTGGTGAGCATGCACGTGAAATGCATATATATGCAGGAGCAGGACAAGAATTCGTCTAAGTGGATTTGGAGGCGACAGCTGGTTTGGTCGTAATTTGCAGTAGGATCGGTGCTCTCTGGAATTGCTTTTGAATTTCATGCCTCTGGGGGATTATGAGGTTCTCTTCTGATACCTGTAGTCATTATTTTGAAGGTAGTGTGTTCCTCGTGAATTTTCACACTAGCTTTTCTTAGTGGGAGGTGCGTCCTTTCGGATTTTCACACAACCCTTTGCCTTACTTTTGCCTGAAGTAAACCCTACTTACTCCAGCGGCTTTTTTTTTTCAAATCTGGCTGCAAGAGAAACTGAGGATGCTGTCTGAGCCACCTCTTCGGGTCATCCTACAGTACTCACCGAGCCATTTTCTTTCGCGTCGACTACTGTACGAGTGTGCCACCGCGGGTGAAGGCATTACCAGATTTGGTGAACTGTCAGATGACGATATCAGTTTCACGTCTGCCTGGCTCCCACTGTCCCATGTGGTCATCGATTGGCTATCGGGGTGTATTCCCCTCTGCGGGCTCCGTCAAGCCACTTTCTGTATCACTTCTCGATGTGCACGTCAGCTTGGGATGACCCAGGATGTGGTGAGGGTGCCCTTATCTTTTCGGGGAGGAGCTCTTTCGGCTGCCTTCGCCTCTAGGTATCATGAGCTGTGGAGCAAATTACCAGTGAAGACTGTTATTCTGAAGTTCGGCGATCATTCTGTGGCTTCAACCAGCGAGTACAAGAAATGGACCCTTGGTCCAGCGTCTGACAATAGGACACGAGGGCTCAAGCATCTGGTTGGAGAGAGCAGTGGCCGGACTTAGCTTAGCTTACATATGTATTTCTTTTGGTGTTACATTTCTTTTTAATGCAGAACTAGAAAATGACGAAAATGAAAAGAATAATATTTGTTTTATTTCACGAAATTGTGTACATTTCCATGTAATTTCAGCATACATGATCAGTTTTAACATTAACTCGACCGTGTACGCGCTATTAATACATGAAACAAAATTTTAATAGCATCAACTCCTGTTACCAATCGGCCCTCTCGGGTTTTCACGATTGGACATTTTCTCTCGTGCCTCTTATTTTTGCACAAGATGCCTTTTTTTGGTTTTCACCCTGTCGAGGCGCCCAATTTTAGCATGGCCGCCTTTTTTCGGTTTTCAACCTGCAGGGCATTTTATTCTCTTCTTTTTATTTTGGTCTTTAGCAATGGAACCTTTTGAGTCTGTTGACATTGATCGGTTCTTTGAATTCATTTCCATCGCTATCCGACAAGATTGCAGCTCCTTTGGACAATAGCTTTTTAAGGATATACGGCCCCTCCCAGGTCGGTCTAAATTTTCCTCTGATATCCGGCATACCTGGTCTCATCTGCTTGAACACTAAGTCCCCTTCCTTCAGCGGATGCTTTCTCACCTTCTTCCCAAATGTCCTGGCCAACCTCTTCTGGTAGATCTGATTGTGATAATAAGCCTTCAGCCTACTCTCATCCAGCAAGTTTAAGTGCTATAGCCTCTGTCGTGCCCATTCAACCTCCAGAATTTGGGCTTCCATAATCACCCTCAACGATCGGAGCTCTATCTCAACTGGTAATACTGCCTCCGTCCCGTATACCAGAGAAAATGGTGTAGCGCCCGTAGATGTCCTTACCGTTGTCCTGTATCCCCAAAGTGCGAAGGGTAGTTTCTCTGCCCAGTCTTTGTAAGTTTGGACCATCTTGGATAGGATTCTCTTCACATTTTTGTTGGCGGCCTCTACTGCCCCATTAGCTTGTGGTCGGTAGGGAGAGGATCTGTGGTGCTTGATACCATATTTCTCAAGGAGCTTCCTGGTTTCCCCCATGAACTGCACCCCGTTGTCAGACACTATGTGGTGAGGGAGGCCATATCTGCAGATCAGATTTCTCTCTATGAACTTGGCCATATCCCTTGCGTCAATCTTTTTGAAGGATTCTACCTCTACCCATTTGGTAAAATAATCAATTGCGACTATGATGTATCTGTGCCCATTGGATGCCGTAGGGCGAATCTCTCCAATGATATCTATCCCCCAAGCAGCGAAAGGCCAAGGCGATGTCAGGTTGTGCAGCTCTGATACTGGCAGATGTCTCAAATCTGCATACTGTTGGCATAACTGGCATTGCTTGACATACTTTGAGCAGTCATTGTCCATCGTAAGCCAATAGAAGCCTTGCCTCATGATCTTCTTTGCCAAAGTTAAACCGTTTATGTGGGCCCTACAGACACCTGCATGGGTCTCCTCCATTACCTTGCGGGCTTCTTTTTCATTTAAGCACCTGAGCTGAATCCCGTCTGCCTGTCTTTTGTACAACACTCCTTCCAAGGATATGAACTGAGTAGATAGCTTCCGGATCATTCTCTGGTCTTTCTCGGTAGCTTCCTCTGGAAACCTACCGTTTTCCAAATAATTCATAATGTCAAAGTACCATGGTTTTCCATTCGCCACTTCTACGTCCATTACTGGCTTGACCTCAAAGCTGGGCTTCTCAGAACTCGAAATCAGCACTGGTTTCATAGCTACCCCTTCAGGATTATCCCACATCGACACTAGGGTTGCCAACGCATCAGCTAGACGATTCTCATCTCTTGGCACGAAGTGGAAAGTGCAGTTTTCAAACTGCGCATATATCTCTTTCAAATATTCAACATAGGGTACCAGCCGCTCTTTTTTTACAGCCCACTCACCTCGGATCTGGTTAATCACCAAGGACGAGTCACCAAAGACTTCTATGTTCTTTGCCCCCAAAGCAGCTAAAGCTTCTAACCCGAAAGTACATGCTTTATATTCGACTTCATTGTTGGTTGCTTTGTACCTCAACTTCTTGGCTAGAGGGAGTTTCTCATTATCTGGGGTTGTTAAAATAATTCCAACTCCAGCCCCCTTGTTATTCACTGCCCCGTCGAAGTGTAATTGCCATCCTTGGACAGAAATCGCGACTATGCTCTCATCAGGAAAGGTGAACTCGGGAGTGTCCCCTTGAATAGAATGCTCAGCAAGAAATTCGGCTACGGCTCGCCCCTTAATAGTTTTGTGAGTGATGTATTCAACATCAAACTCCTGTAGCAAAAGCAGCCACCTCCCCATCTTACCAAGCAAGGACGAAGCTTCTTGTAAATATCTCAACGGATTCTGCTTGGCCACTGCCTGAACTTTGTATGAATGGAAATAATGCCTCAGCTTCTTTAATGCCCAAATCACCGCGAGGCAGATCTTCTCTACCTCAGCATATTTTATCTCATAAGCCAGGAACTTCTTGCTGAGGTAATAAACTGCGAATTCCACTCCAAATTCATCCTCCTGAGCCATCATGGCACCCACAGAACTGCCTTCCACTGCCAGATGCAGGATAAGCGGTTTGACTGGTTGCGGCGGCCTTAACACTGGCGGATTCAATAGATATTCCTTGATGCTGTCAAAGGCTTTCTGGCAGTCTTCGTTCCAGACTACAGGCTGATTCTTTCTGAGCAGCTTAAAAATGGGCTCGCATATCGAAGTGAGCTTGGCAATGAATCGGCTGACGTACTGCAGCTTGCCTAGGAAGTTCCTTACATCCTTCTCCTTTTATGGCACGGGCATCTCTCTGATGGCCTTTACCTTGTCCGGGTCAATTTCTATTCCCCTCTGGCTGACAACATGCCCCAGCAGTTTCCCTAAGGTTACTCCAAAGATACACTTCTTGGGGTTAATTCGCAGATTGTATTTATCAATCCTGGTGAAGAACTTCTCTAGAGTTTCAAAATGGTCCTCTCGGGTGGCTGACTTGACCATCATGTCATCGACATACACCTCCACCTCCTTATGGATCAGGTCGTTTAGGATCTTGGTCGCCATTCTCTGGTATGTGGCCCCTGCATTTTTCAGGCCAAAAGGCATAACTCGGTAGGCGTAGGTCCCCCACTCTGTGATGAAAGCGGTCTTAACCCGGTCAGCTATCTTGTTTAGGATCTGGTTGTAGCCCACATAACCATCCCCAAAGCTGTACATCGCACAGTTGGTGGCACTGTCTATCAACACATCAATGTGGGGTAGTGGAAAATCATCTTTAGGGCAGGCCTTGTTCAGATCTCGATAATCCACACATACCCTGACTTTCCCATTTTTCTTCGCTACAGGGACTACATTTGCCAACCATGTAGGATACTGCACTTCAACCAGGAACTTGGCCTCAATCTGCTGCCGAATTTCCTCCTTGACCTTGTCTGCCCATTCTGGCCTGAGCCTTCTCAACTTCTGCTTTACAGGCTTATGGTCTGGATAAGTCGGGATAGCATGTTTTGCTACGTTCCGATCGATCCCTGGCATGTCTTCATAGGTCCAGGCAAAGACTTTTTCATATTTTTTTTATTATTCTCTCAAATTTTTCTCTCTCATCAAGAGTTATATTTGATGCTATTAAAATTTCCTTCGGATTTTTCGAGGTTCCAAGATTAAAAGGCGTTGTATCAGTGGAATCAATATCAAAAATTGATGGAATATGATCATGTTCATGCATGTTGAAATTATTGGAAACATCGCACAAGTAAGAGAAATCATTTGCCTTGTTAATAATATTATAATTGTCACTTACATCATAAAAAAGTTCTGGAATAAAAAGACAATCTAAGCTAGAGTCTTCTTCTGCCTCCCTAGAGGTTGATGCTGCTGCAGCTTGCTCATCGGCTTCTTGATTCAGTGGAGGCCCTTCAGGTACGTCTGAGGAAATCTTTAAATCCCCAATTTTTAGTTCTGGCTCTACCATTTTTCCCTTCCCTTTTAGCCTGGCAGCTAACATCCTCTCGGTGACAACCTCTTCGAGCTCACCTCTATCCCAAGCAATGCTCTGAGTCATGACCTCTTCATCCCAGAAGTTCTCAGCGGTCTTGATAACCCCAACATCCCAGTCAAATACATCGTTGAAGATCTCAAATCCGGGGACAATCCTCCCATTTACCCACTGCGGCTCATCTTCACCAGTATAAGCGCATACTGAGGATGCTGGTACAAAGCTTTCTGAAATGTGAGGGATCTTATCTTTCGTCTTCTTCTTGCCAAAACCGCCTCTGTACCCCAGACCCTTCCGGTTCTTCTGACCTTGAGTGGTGATCGCAGTCTGCAGCCCCTGAGAGTTTCTACCCAAACCAGCCCCAAGGAGATAGTGCATCTTTTTCATCATGTTAACCACTGCCGGGTTATCCACTAGTCCGTGCTCTTCTCGTATCATTGACATGTGGAAGCCACTAAATGGCTGATTAGCAATTTTAAGGGCCGATACCTGATTCTCCCTGGCTGCCTTAATAGTTACCACCTCCCCTTCATGTGGGAACTTTATCATCTGATGCAGCGTGGATGGTACTCCTCCTAGTCTGTGAAACCAAGGCCTCCCGAGCAGGGCTGAGAAATTAGCTGGAATGGGCAGAACCACAAACTCTACCTCTGCCTCAATGGGTCCCGTTTTGACCAGGGTCTTGAATGTTCCCGAGGCTTATCTTCTTGAATTATCATAAGCTGTAATCGTCAAATCTGATTCACTGAGCATATCCTCACTCAATCCAAAAGCCTGAAGAGCTATCAGAGGGCAAACATTGATAGAAGATCCATCATCTACCATAACGCAAGCGGTGTGCTTGCCGTTAATCTGTGCTTTGATATACAGGGGTCGGCTATGATCGCGGCCTTTGACTGGCAGTTCGGCATCGGAAAAAACCAATCTCTCCTCCGATCCTCCTTTAACTAGACCCAAAAGCTCTGATGGGGAAATTGTGGTGGCGACAGTGGACTCAGTCAAGGCCTCTACCACTTTCTGCCTGTGAGAAGGGGACTGTCTTAAGAGATCCCAGATGGATATCTGAGCCGCGGTCTTTTTCAACTGCTTAACAATCTGGTTCTCCTTTGGCTCCTTTTCCGTCGATGGCTGTGCTGGTTCTGGTACCCTTATAATCTCAGGGACCACTCTCCCACTTCTTGTCACAGCCCCTACCTCTTCTTCATCCTCATCAGATCTCCACAGATCTAAGCTCGGCTCTCCTTCCTCTTCGGCCTCTTCACCGCTCTCACTGCTCGACCAACAATCAATGGTCACTACAACTGCTTTTCCTTCTCTATCCTCAGAACAAACAACAGCAATACTCTTGGTCCCATACAAATCCTACAGTATGTACCACTCTGGCAAGCTGGATCCGATCATAAAAACTGGTGGCGGCACGGCATTGTAGTTAGGCTTCTTTTTTTCCTCTCTCCGCTCGGGGTCAGTGATTTATTTGCTATCAATCAAATCCTGAGTAGAGTGTCTTAGCGCCCAATAATTGTCTATTAGATGGCCTGTGTGCTGATGAAATGCACAGTATTCATTGTCCTTGTGACCTGGCATCCCTTGCGTTTTAGCTGGCCTAGGAGCCAAAGGTTGCAACTTTCCTTCCTTCATCAAGCGCCTCAAAACCCAAGATAAGGGTTTCCCTAAGTTTGAAAACTTCCTCAGGGTAGTTGCGTCAGTAGCAGACACCTCAACCGTTCTTCTGGTGCTACCACTGGGGCCAGTTGGCCTACTGGTTCCCTGACCGGTGTTAGCCCTTTTTGCAAAACTATCATCGCTAGCATTTCGGGCTAAGAATTCTCCCTCCGCCTCAATGGCTATATCTTTCAGAGACTCCCAATCCTTCAGCCCTTTCATCTTCAGAACATCCTTCAAATATGGGCTTGCATTCTTGATAAATAGACAGATCTGGTCTTGGGTGTCTGCCTTTCTTCGCATTTTCATTACCCTATTCCGCTAGCAGGTGAGATAGTCGTGAAAAGATTCCCCGGCCTTCTGCTGGAGCAATTCAAGGTCCTTAAGAGTCACCTCCATCCTGGTGTTGCAATCATATTGCCTCAAGAACTCCTCCGTGAGTAGATCCCAATCTTCCTTAGTTCGACGATCGAGGCTATGATACCAGTCGATAGCAGGGCTAGTCAGACTCAAACAAAAGTACTCCACCTTCTACCTCTTAGATAGAGTGGTCCCTTTCATGACTAGAGAGTACTGCTTCACATGGGCAATCGGGTCAGAGGTACCGTCAAATTTTGGCACATCAGGCATCTTGAAATTGTAAGGAATCGGGTCTTCTCCCTCCAGTTCTTTGTCCTCCGGGTTCATCCCCTGACCTCTACTCAGCATACGAGCCATGGCTTCAAAGCTCTCTTCCATCTTCTTCAGAATGAACTCATCAGTTTGGGGTGCCTTCCCTCTCTCAGATGCAATACTCATTTTGTCGTCTTCGTCATCCCTGTCATCATCTATCCTCAGCACTGGTCTTCTTCTCTGACCTCCCGAAGCCATTGACCTCAGCTCTATTGGTGGTGGCCGAATAGGCTCTTCTTGCCTCTCAGCTCTTTCCTCTTCTCGCTCATCTTGTCTTACGGGAGGAGGAGGTGGTGGATTCTGTGGAGCATTCTGTTGTGCCAAAGTAGTTAGCATGTTCATCATTCTGCCCACTTCTTCTGCAATCATGGCCCTGGTGGCATCATTTCCCCTAGGTGAGTTTGCCATCTCAGATACGGTACAGCTGACTTCCGGTAAGATCTCTGGAAGGCCTTCTCTATCTGGCAGTTCATATGCAGGAACTCGGATCAACCGTTCGGTAGGCGATCTAGTCCACCTGGGCAGATCTATGATGGCTGCAGGGACAAGGCTTTAGATGTGATGCATGGAATGCAGATGCAATGCGTGGTTGTGATATGCAACACCCACAAAACACAAGCAAGCAAGTAGGTCCTTCCGCCCTTATCTCTCCCACACACGTGGTCGTGCGGTCTTTTTTCTAGGCAGGATTAGCCCAAGGGTCAGCGGGGGACCCAGTGGACGCGCATGGTGCACGGCAAAAAATCGGCAGCATGACACTCCTATGCTAATGTACAAGCGAATGGATAATGATCATCATGTATTTAGACATTCCAAAAATTTTGACATGGCCCTGCCGGGGCATGAAAGCCTTTGGCTAGGTTACCAAGCAAGACATCTAGAATCATCCAATACATAAGGATCCATACAGCGAGCATGGAATTACGGTTCATATCACCTATGGAAAGTAGCTACGGCCATTACATGAGCTTTAGACAAGGGAGATGTTACTTTAGGGCTATCCAAGCATGATTCCTGCCGACAGGTCTAGCTCATCACGAGCATAATGATCGATTGGGTCATCATTTGATATACCATTAGGTACGAAGCTTGGGCTGGTGATTATCCTTAACATTTTTTCACATTGAGTGAACGTAGGGTTGTGCTTCAGGAATGCACCGAGGCTAAGAAGGGACCAATCTAGCATAGTCTAGGGCTCTAATGGGATGTAAATGCAAATTTGAGAGAAAAGCGAATTGTATGAATTAAACTTTAATCATAAATGTTAAACGTGGTATTTTCAAATCGAAGTCTCAAACCATAAGTCCCCAGCGGAGTCGCCACTGTGACGCACGCCAGACCTCGCGGCCGCCCCTCTGATCGCTCGCTTGAGGGCGATCGGGCAATTAAGGATCCGTTGGCAACATGTAAAGATATTTACAAGTGCGTCTATTTTGGGCAACAAGGAGGTTTGATGGAGTCGCCACCCAATAGAATATTGGAAAACTTTCTCTCGCCTCGGAGAGCCTAAGACTGCGCTTAGTATCCATTTTGGGCCAACCAAAGGGGTCTTGGAGGATAAACCTCTCGCCCTAAGGAGCCTAGGATTAACGTCAAAATCTCGTAACACAAGAGGTGTCTTGGAGGTCATAGTTCCAATGAGTGATCGGGTAGACCTCTCGCCTCTTTGAGCCCAACGACCAGAGCTGGGTTCGGGACTTCTCATCTATTTCTACCTTGATTATTTTATGATCAAATTTTAATTTTCATTAATTCGCTCTCTCTCCACGCGATGCAATTGAATCAAAGCGCATTTATTCACGTTTGAAAAGCGGTAAATGAATGAGTAAATAATGAAAGCGATAAATTACAATAACACAAGGAGAGGAATACAACTCCTTTTTATAAATGTGCGATGCATACACAAATCGGGGCATTGCTTATTTTGAGGACTTTGATCCTCGCATGCATCATTATTAAAATGGATATTTCTATTGTGAGAGTTTTGTTGGATAAAAATAGGACATTGGGTCCTTGATTTTATGAAGCATTCAGTTTATTAAGTATAAAACGTTTGGCCGATTTTTACATTAGCGAGAAGTACAACAATTTTGTCATATACAGAAAAATAATAAATATATGAAATACGAAAAAAGAGGAGGATAGAGAACTAAACCAGGCGAACTTTCCATATACAGGAGAACTCCCTCAGGCTCCAGCTAGTCCAAGAAATAAGGATATACTCTCACAAAACAAGCCAAAAGAATTTTAAAAATACAGAAAAAATTATAAAGATACATGAAAATTTGAGTGAGCCAAAAATGAAAAAAGGAAAAGATTTAAAAATGTGGGACAGAACCCACCGATAGGCTATGCCGAATGACCGACGGGCGTCGGTTTAGGTGACCGATACGGCCCGTCGCTCACTCGAAGGGAGCCGTCTGTGTGGGTGACCGACGGGTTGCGCTGTGACAGACGGGCGTCGGTCACAGCAGATGACCCGTTGATCACCTCTGTCCCAAAAAAAACAGAAGCTTTTCAAAAGCAAAAAAAAACAAATTTTACACAAATTCAAAAAGAATAGCAACAAGAAATAGAAAAGAACGAGAGCAAAGATAATATCGAAAATGAAGATAAAAAAAAGGACATAAAAGGGTCCAGAATATTTACCCTCAGAACAACCTCTTGGTTGGATTCCTTGTTGTTGTCTGGCTTCTCGCACGCTCCACGAGAAAGTCCGAACAAAAGATCAAATGTTGAAAATAGAGTGTGTCTTCAACAGTTCGACAGAAATTGAGTTTTGGAAATCCGTGAAAAATCAACTAGATCCTCTTTCTTTTAAAGATTTGAATTAGTTAGATCTTTTAGAAATGTGTTTGTTGGAAGAGAGAGAAAACGTGCGTGAATTTTGGCAGAGTTTCCCCTATTTTTGTAATTTTTTCCCAACCCCTTTTATGAGAAAATTCAAAGCTTTTATAGGCCAGGGATGACCGACGGGCGTCGGAGGAATCCTACTGACATTAGGATTCATCCGACGGCCCTGCAACCTGACCGACGGGCCTGCCATTTCGACAGACGGGCGTCGAAAGAATCCTTCTGACACAAGGATTCATCCGACGGGCCTGCCACTTCGACCGACGGGCGTCGGAAGAATCCTTTTGACATAAGGATTCATCCGATGATCCTGCCAACCGATGGGCTGGGCCCTGACCGACGGGCTGACCGTCCGTCGAGGAAAACAAACTTTTTTGGACTTTAAAAACTCCCCGTTTTCTCCCCTTCTGCCTACGAATGGTAAAAAGACTCATTTCTCGTGGAGCATGGGACCAAAGCCTCCGAATCCAAACCGTTTGTACAGGCTCAGATGCAGATTTCATCATAGGGTAATCTCTGATCCGGACCGCTCTGGGACACGGTGCTTACACTACCCGCAACAAATTTATCCAGACTGGAAAAATAGCTGCCTCATGTACGTGTCTCTTCTTTCTTTCTTTGAGTTTTGGCTCACCTAGGCACCCATGCACTATGTTCCCCAAAACTAGGGGCAACTGTAGATACCGGATCTTGAGGCAGCCTAGACCAAGGTTACCCAGTGATGAAAATGATACTTTTTCATAAGCAAAAAGGTTAGAAGTAATGATTTCCTTGTTGAAACTCTTTGTTTAAATAAAAATTATTTTTTTTCGTTTTTTGGGGGTTTCGGCGGCCCGCTGTTACGTAGCCTACACGGCACGCGAAAAGTGCGGCGCCTGTTGGCAATACACGCGATGCGCAGCGCCTGTGTGCAGGCCCATGAGGTGTCACACGTAGTGCGGGGCGGCCTCGCACTCGGCCTCATCTCGCGTGCGACATCCCACGGGAAGGCAGCACGCCAGGCGCGGCCTCCCTCACGGAGGCCGCACGCGAGGTGCATCCTCCCGCGTGAAGGCCGTAAGCGAGGTGGCCTCCCACGCGAACGCAAGGTACGGCCTGGAGGCCTCACGCAAGGCACGGCCTGCCTCACACAAGGCTGCACCTCGCGCGCGAGGCACAGCCTCCAGCGAGAGGGCCGCACCTCGTGCGTCTCCTACCTCGCGCGGACTCCGTTTTTCACCGGATTTCACTGAATTTCAATTAAAATTAAATTCAAATTCTTTTTCGATTTTCAAAAGGATAAAACTTGATTTTTAAAGGATAATTAAGGATTTTGAGGGGGTTTAAAACTCCTAAAACCTAATTTTTCATAAAAAGAAAATATTAGAACACAGAAAGGGGAGGAGCATTACAACGGGGACACAAAAATTCTAAAATAAGATTTTTGTGAGCTAAAGTTTCTTCTAAAGATTCTAATTGTTCTTGAGCCAAGAAAATTAATTCTTTATGTTTAAGAATCAATTTTCATCACCTGTTTTCTAAAAAATAAGAGTTTTTAACTTCAATTTTTAGCGATAGAGAGCTTTGATCCAAGTTTTCTTAATTGTTTTGTTTTCAAGCAATCGACAGAAAATCAATTCACTCTTCTTTTGCAGACAAAATCAAACCTCTGAGGGTAAATTCACGGGGATTATAAGCCTTCAAAGTTTGGGTTTGTATTTTAATTATTGTATTTCCTTTATTTTGTTTTATTGTATGTAAAATAGTATTTTAAGTGCATTTGTTTTATAGAAACTCACATTTTTTACAATAATTAAAAATTGAAATTTTTATTAATAAAATAGGACTAATGTCCTGATTTTGGCCAATAAACTTTCATGCTCAAAGAGAGTTAATTTTCATAAAACGAGATCCAATTATCCCTATCAATTTTCATAAAACGAGATCCAATTATCCCTATCATTTTTATCGCCCAAAAATAACTCTAAGTAAAGGGAACCAATGCTCCTAAAATCTAATATATGTCCCGATTTATGTATTGTGTATTTTACTTCATTCTTTTTGTGTGTTTATTTATTTTGGGGTCTTATAATTAATTTTGAGTCAATTTTATTCCTTTCTTTATTTATTCTTTTATTATTTTGGGGATTATTCTGTCCCATATTTTTCATTTGTAATTTATTCATCGCTTTCTTTACTGAGATGCTCTTTAATCTTATTGCATGATCGCGTGAGAAGGGAGATAAAATAATTAACTCCAAAAACTCAGTCATATAACATTAACCAAAGGTATAAATAAGAGTGAGGTCCCGAACTCTCTCTGGTTTTGCCTCATAAGGTTAGAATTCATTTTTCAATGTTTTATTGGGTGGCGACTCCATGATACCTGCCTTATGATACCCAGTAGACGCCCTATTTGTCATAAGAAGCTCATTGAATGAAAGAGACCATTTGATATTTTCTTAATTTTTTATATTTTTTTCTGAGTCTCCTTTTCTATATGCCTAAGGTTTTTTCAATCCTTGTTCTCATTCAAATGCATCGAGCCTACCATTCACCAATTTTTCCATCTTATTCACAAGGGATTGCTTAACTTTTAGTGAATTTCCAATAGCTCCTTTATTGTGATAATGTTCAAGGAGACTGTTCACTTCATCCTGTATTTTCTTGATTATTGGAATTTGAACTCTTTATGGGTCCTCCATAATGTTAGAAAGGTTTTCAAAGATCAGTGGACTATTTGAGACCTTTTTATCCTCTAAAAGGATTAGGTTCAATACCTTTTATCTAGTTCTGGGATAAATTTGCAATTAATAAAAATTATGGGTTCCGAGCATCTAATGTGTACTAAAATGAAAGTTCGAAAATTTATTGTATAGTTTTTAAAGTTTAAGGGCTGAATATGGAAAAATGTGAAAGTCTATGGATTAAAATATGCTTTATTCCAAAAATCGAAGTCTATCTAAAACTAGACCCATGCCTGCCTAACACATTTTAGATTGTTGTGTTAGGTGGTAATGTATTATGTTAAACTACCAAAACCCATGTTTGGTTTGATTGTAGTTATAATTTGGCAATTATTGATTGGGTTTGGTAGTTTTTATTTTGTGAATAGATTGGAAAACCGAATTGGTGTGGTTTAATGGTTTTTTATTTTTATTTTTAGAAATTCCATTTTGATAAATTACATTTCTATCATATCTTCTCTTTTCTCATATACAACCATTCCCCCTTGTCTCCATTTTAATCTTATGCACAATTATCTCATTTCCATTTTTTTAATAAATAATTAAACACATCATACTTCTTTTCTTGTGAAGAAATTATTTCCACTCACCATTGCTTTTCTAAGTAATTATTGATAATATCCAAAATATTATCATTTATTGGGCCTGAACCAAAGCTAAGTCCAAAGGCCCAATACATCTTAAGCCCAACAATCCAAGGCAAAAACAAACAGACAGGTATGGGAACCAAAAGGATAAGAAGCCTTCAAGATGTCTGATTAGATTGATAAGGCACAACCTTTAATAATCTACTGACACATGCCTCCATCCCATCTTTCACCTACCCTGCATCACGTCGCCTCAACCTACTCTAATATTAGAGTAGACCGCTCAAGTGAATCTTTGCACTCATATAAATACCAGGTCACTTTGCACCCAGGCGGGCACCAGTAAGAGAATTCATCTCTCTATCTCTAAAAACTCTACTGACTTGAGTTTCGGAGTGTTAAAACCCGGCATAAGTCGAGCTCACTCTTTTATAGGAATTATACTTTGCAGTCCCGATCGGTTGAAGCTTCACTGCCATACCAACTTTATTCTATTATAATATCTCTAGGATTATCATTTCTTTGGGATTATCATTTGGTGCTTTCATTGAGAGTCGATGGCAGGATCGATAAGCACTACACAAGTTGAGTCAGGGTTGGTTCACTTGACATGGATCAAAGTGAGCCAATGTCAATAGTTGGATGGGATGAACCTCAGGGATCCCTCGCTACTACTAATTCAACTCATAAATTTGTGAGGAATTTCTGGTGCAATCAGATGATACTACGGTCATCATGAATGATGTTAGGGCCATTCTCGCGGACTTTGGCAAGAGTATCATGCAATTTATCCAAATGGACAACAACCTCGAAACTCTAGGAAGAGTTATGAGAAAAGTTTCAAAGAAATAAGGGACAGGAGGTAGAGCAAAGGGAATATGATTTGAGATTTCGAGCATCATGAAAAACCCGACTTTCGCTTTCATGCTTATGGGTCGAGTCGAAGAAGTAAGGGAAAAGAGAAAGTGTTCTCTGAAGAGGATGCGTCTCCCCTCACATATCATTTCTCTTACGAGCCAAAATGGCTACAGTTCCTTTTGGCTTTTAGAGACGATGAGTTATTGATAGAATACGACTCAACTCTGAAGACATTGTCCGGTATCAATGTTCCCCCCCCCCCCTTTTCTATCAGAAGATACAAGAGATGGAGCTTTCTTTAAGACTTAGAGAGATACAAATATCAAAGTATATGGGTAGGACCGACCCAAAAGCCCACCTTTATGACTTTCTGGTGCAAATCCAAACATATTCTTACGATACCCAAATGTTCTGTAGGTTTTCCTTATAACAGTAACAGACAAGGCATTGTGATGGTTCTAGAGTCTTCCACAAGGCTCAATTTCCTCCTCTAAGTAGATCCAAGAGCCTTTCGAAGCAAGATTCACTCAAACTCAAATGACAAAAACTATTAGCGACCTATGTAATCTAACCCAAAGACCCCATAAAAGTCTCAAAGACTACATGGAGAGGTTTTTGGGTGCTTATTATCGAAATCAAGGACATCTGCCTTGAAGAGGCAATAAAAGCGCTATAGATAAACATTAAAAGTTTTTCTTTGTCCGAGTCTCTGAGGATCGAACCTCCAATGGACATAAAAAACCTAATAAAAAGGGCAAAGTTATTCATTCCACTGCACGAAACCATCATTTTCAACAGAAGGAGACAATTACTGACCAAAAGGCTACAGTTCCTACTAGAAATAGACGAACAACCATGGTTCCCTCCTAGCATGGCTAATAGGTTAAAATTCCTGCCAAATAGGAGCGAATGGCTGCAGTTTTCGATTGGAATGGCCCATCAGCTATAGCACCCTGATAATCGACTGAGAACGGATAGAAAGGCGAGGTTTGAGAAGAGAATATTCGCAGGCCATGACCGCAATCCGGCCGGGACCTATACACCGCTTAATGCTAGTCCTACTGAGGTCTTAGAATGGATTAGAGAAAGGCACATACCACTTATAACACTTGATCAGGAGAAACCCCCTTTAGAGCTGTTAATGGACTCCTGAAGACGCAAAGTACACACAATTCGCTTCGGTTGATAGCTCCTGAAAGCCAAAAATCTAATCACAACAATTTGCTTTGATCGATAATCTCTCGAAAGCTAAATCCACTAAAAGCCTTAGGAGAATATCAAGGCCCTTGACACAATAGGCACTATATTCCAACCCAAGCGGTTAGCGAACATACAAGTTGCAAATTGTTCTCTAAGTGCTTGCAAAGTAAATTTGACTTGATCATCTACATCACTTTATGATTGTTACTTGTCAGGAAATGTTCGCTTTAGAGAAGGCACAGGATTTTAAAAGATAGAACTATCCGAAAATGAGAATGAATATCTGAAAAGGAAAACCTCACACTCAACCAAAACGTCACATTTTGATCCAAGTGATCAAGAGATGTGAGGTCATTTATCCACATTTTGATCCAAGCGATCGAGAAATACGAGGTCATTTATCTGCATTTTGATCTAAGTGATTGAAAAATGCGAGGTCATTTATCCTCATTCCGATCAAAGCGATCGAGAGATGCGAGGTCATTTATCTGCATTTCGATCCAAGAGATCGAGAAATGCGAGGTCATTTCTCCGTATTCCCATCTAAGAGATTAAGAAATGCAAGGTCATTTCTCTGTATTCCCATCCAAAAGATCGAGAAATGCGAGATCATTTATCTGCATTTCGATCCAAGCAATCGCGAAATACGAGGTCATTATTTCTCCGCATTTCAATCCAAGCAATCGAGAGATACAAGGTCATCTATCAGCATTCCGATCCAAGTGATTGAGAAATGTAAAGAAAAAATATAGAGGAAGAAAATATGAAATCGAGTCGATAAGCAGAAATATTCTCGAAATCGATCAATTTTACCGGGTTATTATACACCCTATAGAATTCGGCTTCGACAAAGCATATTTTGATCATGTTATCTGATCTATTAATTGCTTGTTGGGAAACTCCAATAAATTTCGAAGGGATAATTGCCGATTATGATTGTCCGATCGGTTTAAAGTTATCAAATAATTAAGTATACATTCCAATTATGAATGAATTGCGATGAGAAAGAAAGAAAATATATTCCATTGATTCAAATACAGAGTACACAAATAAAGGCAAAAATAAATAGAAAATTCACTATCTTTCAGAAGCAACCCAACGTTCCTTGAGAGAGCAATAGCACTACTGAGACAAAGATGAATGGAAGTAGTCCGTGCGAGTAATCACCACAATGGCCCATACAGTGCTGCAACCTCCTTTAACTCTTCATTTCCAGCCTTCAACTTCTAATTAAAAGAGAAAATGGAAAGGGAAATCGAGAAAATGAAGAGGAAAATTGAGAAAATAGAGAGGGAAACACGGGTTCAAGGGCCATCTCCCTATTATTAATAGGTAACGCTTCAAAGAGAAGGCCCATGTTTCCCCCAGCTAGGAGAAGATTTTCCTCTATCAAAAGGAGATTTCCTTGAATCAAAGGAAAATATTTCATTCATCTTCCTAAAATAAGAAATACTTTGGAAGAAAAAGGATTTAAAAATTTTTAGATGCTTAAACAATTCCATGATGAGAAATTTCAAAAGAAAGGATGATAACGAAGAAATGAAGGCTTTAGAGAAAGAAGGGAAATGAAGTTGCCCAATTATAGAAAGGCTTTCCCTTAAGGAAATAAAGCGGCGTAACCACATGGCAATCTGGGATTGGAGCATTCAAAAAGACGCCATGTCTAACTTTAACAATGCTCTACTACTTTTTATGGATGTTATATTAATTTTAATTTGGCTACAAGTATTATTTAACACCTGAATTTATATAAAAAAGTTGTGCCGACACATGAACTTTGCTAAAACCACATTTGACACTTGAACTTTTATTTTTTCTAATTTTTTTAACACCTCCATTCGTGCGTGTAAAACATGTAATATGTAAAGCATGAATATGAAAAATTAATAAGCTAAAAGTATCAAAAGGGTCCTGAACTTGTAAAAAAATAGTTGTTCTAGTACGTGAACTTTATTTAAGCTATATTTAACACTTGAAGTCTTATTATATTCAATTTTTTAAACACTTATGACAATTCAAATACTAATTAGGATAGCGTACGCAAAACATGCAACATGTACAACATGAATCAAAATTAATATAATATTAATATATGTAACGGTAAAGAAAATCAATTTATTTAAATCTCTAACTCGTTATTCCCTTTCTCCTTCTTCTTCTTCTGTAAAATTCACAGTCCAAGCAAATCTCCTTATTTTTTTTCTTCTTCATATAAGGAGATTTGCTTGAACTGCAAATTTTGCAGAAAAAGAAGAAGAATGAGAAAAAAAAAGAATAACGGATTAGGAATTTAAAGAAACTAATATTTTTAGCGGTATATATTGATATAATATTAATATTAATATTATATTAATTTTTTACAATAAATTTTGATTCACGTTCTATACATTGTATATTTTACACGCGCTATTTTAATCAGTATTTGAGTTGCTGGGTGCGTTTAAAAATTTGAAAATAATAAAATTTCGAATGTTAAATGTAATTTAAATAAAATTTAGGTACTGAAATAAATTTTTTTTTTTACAAGTTCATAGCCTTTTTAATACTTTTAGATAAATAACTCCGTTTATCATATGTTTTGAACGAATTGTTAAAAAAATTGAAAAAAATAAAAGTTTAAGTATTAAATATAATTTTAGTAAAGTTTAGACGTTGGAACGTTTTTTTTTTTATATAAATTCAGGGCTGGTCTTTTAATTTATTATTTTTAATGTCAATTATTAATTAATTTATTTTATTTGTAAAATTAGATCCATCCCCCCCGCAAGGGGGAAATTTTTTAAAAAAAATAAATGGTAAAACAACTTAAAAAACGGAGTCCAGTAGTTCCTTGGGAGTTTAAAAAGAAGAAAAACGGTGAACTTGGAAGGCGGCCAAAAGAATCCAAACCAATGAACATGGATTCTTCATTGACATGACGCTTTAATTCACTTTTCACGCTTCATACTGAATCTTAATCCGTTGAGATTGTCCCCACTTCCACCAACTCCCACCACCTCCAACCCTTTATTACCTTTTCTTCATTTCCCTTCCGCCACCTGCCGGAGATATACTTTTCTGCCAGATTCCGGCGCCAAGGTACAATTTCCATTCGAAAATATTTCTAATATTATTTTATCTAAACATTTTATATTTTATGTAAACCACTACAATACCTGGATTGTGTGTTTCTGTTTTAGTCTTTATGTTTTGTTCGTCGCTACTAAATAAAATCCTAGTGTGAACAACGCGAAATGGCTTCCGCATTTTGCAGATGCCTTATAATTTTCTTTTTCATGTCAGTTTTGAAGCTCTCTAGCTAAGCTTCGCTCTTCTTTCTAACCGAGTTTTAATTTAGTATGTAATTTGAAAGTTTCTTTGGATCTGTGATTCACTTGAACTCTTAGTGGGACAACTTTTTTACTCTTGCAGGATATAATAAAAGGGTTGAAGATGAAGTTTGCTTTGTGTTCGTCTTCTTTGGATTTTAATAATGTCTGTGTCCGGGGTCTGAGGTGTGATTCTGCTAATCTGCTGGTAACTAGGCCATTTCTTGGAGTTGGTTTCTTTAAGAAGAATGATAATATTGGAGATTCTTATTGTAATGGTAAAAGAATGGTGGTTTCTAGCCATTTGATGCCTGGACACTTAGAGGGGTCTTTCATGGAGAAGAAAAGCTTGGAGGAGAGTAGCAAGAAGTTTGAATTTGTCAGGACATTGTTGATTGATAACTATGATAGTTACACTTACAATATTTATCAAGAGCTGTCTGTTGTTAATGGGGGTAATTCTTTCTCTTTTGATCTCTTCTTTATGCGATCTTGACTGCTGATTGATGTTCATTGCTCTTCAATCATAAGAGAGAAAGTATGGTATTGACATACTTTTCTTTGGATTTCTTAAACCTATCAGTGCCTCCTTTGGTGGTGAAGAATGATGAGTGGACGTGGGAGGAAGTCTGCTACTATTTGTATGAAGAAAAAGCATTTGATAATATTGTTATATCACCTGGGCCTGGTTCTCCAACATGTGCAGGAGATATAGGTAAGACTCAGAACTGAATTCCCATCTCCTTTTTTCCCATATTGCAATGTGCAGCAGTTTAATATTTAAAGTGAAACACCAGTTTGGCTATAGTAGGGTGTTCTTTTAGAAGTATAAATTTAATGGATTACTATAAATGGTAGAATAGTCATAATTAATGGCATGTTGCTATATCCACATATTAGTCGATGTAATGGCAAATGCTAAGGACACTATTTATTAATTCCATGGTGAATCGTTAATATAGGTTCATCCTTGCTCATATGAAACTTGCAGGATTTCCCTCTGTACTGCCATAATGATGATATTGAAATTGTAGTTGCATTTGTTTTCTCTCTAGGGTGTGTATGTGTTATATGGTTGAAGTTATGCCATTCCATTTCAGAATCCTTTCAATCTTACAGGAATATGTCTCCGGTTGCTGCTTGAGTGCAGGGATATTCCTATTCTAGGTGTTTGCCTGGGACACCAGGTATGTCTATTTCACATATCTCCTTTGTGGCAATTTTTTTTCCATTCTTGATGTCCTCACATTTTATATATCTCTTCTAGCGCAATGTTTTTGTTACTATTATTGAATTGAATATGACTTGTACAATGGTAGGCTTTGGGTTATGTACATGGTGCTCAAATTGTCCATGCATCTGAACCAGTTCATGGACGTATGAGGTACGCTAGTTGTCCTGGTTTTTTTTTTTTTTTTTTTTTTGGCGGGGGAGGGGTGCGGTCTCTATATGGTCTCGTATTTTCACATTTCTTTTTGGATGTATACTAGTGGTCATATTTAAAGGCTAGGGTCTATCTTTTGAAGTGTCATTGTGGTCTGTTATACTTCATGCATGGTAATTCATATTATGGCTGTTCTCTGTAAAGAGATATTCATAATTTCAATCATGCAATTGGTTACCTTTTTATTTATCTTAATGCTTGTGTCTTACAGTGAAATTGAGCATAATGGTTGCGGACTTTTCCATAATATTCCTTCTGGCACAAAGTCTGGATTCAAGGTCAGTCTGTCTTCTTTCATAACATTCCTTCTTTTCTTTTATTAATGGTTGCAGAATTTTCCATAACATTCCTTCTTTTCTTTTATAAGTTTGCGATTATTTCATCCTCTTCATTACAAAAATGTCTAGCGCCAAGCATATATCATTAAACAATGAGATTGTTGAGACAGCTTTCATTTAGGGGAATATCATACTCTTTTCTCATTTACATTCACTGGAGAACACTTTACAGCATGGAAACTTTTGGTCAGTATCAAATTTGTTGTTTTCCATGCTGAATTGCTTGAAACTATGTTGCGATTTTGTTTTTCCAAATAAATGCTTGTAAGAAAATTGTGCCTTCATATTATCCGATTGGATGATCCTATTTTATAGAAGTAATGGTATTATCTTCTTGCAAATCTCAAAATGTAATCATTTCAGGGTTAGAGCTAGCATCTTGGAATTGTAGACCTTCTTTTGTAGTTCATTTTACATTTAATGGTAAACCTTGGATGATTTTGTAGAAGTAATGGTATTATCTTTTTACAAATCTCAAAATGCAGTCATTTCAGGTTTAGAGGTAGCATCTTGGAATTATAAGCCTTGTATAGTAGTTCAATTTACATTTACTGGGATCAATCTTGCCTTTCTTTGAATATCACAGGTTGTACGATATCATTCTCTTGTTATAGATGCAGAATCACTTCCAAAGGAACTTGAACCAATTGCATGGACGACTTCTACTGACTTACATTCTTTGCTTGAACCTCAAAGTTCTGATCTTATCCCTGATACTTGTGGGAGTCAGATTAGGCCAAGTATATCCTATGACACTTTTTTATCAGAATTGAATAATAGGACTTCTTGTCCTTTTAGCCAATCTGGCAAAATGCAAAGGAAAAAAGTTCTCATGGGTATTAGGCACTCTACCAGGCCTCACTTCGGTTTGCAGGTTTGTTGTCATAACATTGTACTGCAGGTGGTTGCTTCCAAATCGCTTTTTTTGTGAGTTAAAAATTGATTTCCTCTGCCTCCAGTTTCATCCAGAGAGTATTGCAACTTGTCATGGAAGGCAAATATTCGAGAATTTCAGAGAGATGACATGGGATTATTGGCAGAGATTGAGATCAACATTTCTTAGCGAGAGAAATGCCCTTTATGCTGGTAAACCAAATCTCTTAAGTTGATATAATCTTTCAGTGCACTTGTTATTAGTCTCTTCTCTACTTTACTTTCTATATATGCTTATTTATATATTTTTTCTTTGAATAATCTAGATGTGTACTTTATTTGGATCTATTATAACATCCCTGTTCAATTATTTTTAGCTTTTCAATACTCCTGCTGGCATGTTCATGTATGCAAAATATGAGCTTATCTGGTCTATTTTTGGGAAGAATGTTATCCATAGATTTGTGATCGAGACAGATAATTTTGCAGACCTACTAATAAACATACATGGGGTTGGAATTTCATGTGTAGAAGCAGGGGCCATTGCGCTCTACCACCTCCTCCCACTACTTTTCTTTTTATTTCTGGTTCCACCATTGAACGTAGCATCAGGACCTGTCCACATAACATCATATATATGGGATTATCAACTGGTTCAACCTCCTTCCATGCCATTTGCACTCCCTTCCAAAACTATTTGGCATTTACTCTGCCATGCTTCAATATTCTTCATGAATAGCTGCATTTTGTCTTTGGATGTGCATGTAAAAGACCTTTAATTTCCTCTGAGCAATAAAATTTTTTTAGCATGCATGCAGGTGCCTTGTCTAGTCAAGTGTTTGGAATTCCTCAAGGTGGGATTTTAGAATGTAGTGAAGATATTTTACCATTTAGAGAAACTTCAAGAAGAAGGCAATTACTTGGAAATATAGCGGAGAAGAATTGCTTTAGCATGTCCAGCTTGTTGAACTTTCCAGAACTAAATATTGGTGTTAAGAATTTGAAGTTGAGATGGAGAAAGTTCAATCAATTGGCTGCACGAGTTGGAGGAGCGAGAAATATATTTTGTGAATTGTTTGCGGGTTACAAAGCTGAAAATACATTTTGGTTGGATAGTTCCTCACTAGAAAAGGTTTTTCATTTACTGCTCTATCATCAATTAGCTCAAAATTATTCATGATCCTTTTTTACTTTCTGGTGAACTCTTGATTCAAGTTTTTGTGATTCTTGATGTTCATTGCAATTTCACTTGAAAGTCTGCATTTCATTAGAAGCTTAATTGTGGAGTCATATGAAGACACCATATATAGTTATAGATTTAAAATTTCCCAGTGCTGAAGAAATTTGCATTTTTGTTAGGTGATATATTTGACTAAAAGGCTATTTGAACCCCACTAAAGACTGAGAAGTAACTGAAAGATGGGACATTGATTATGAAGTTGTCAAAAACATCTACAGAAAAAAATAAAAAAATCATGGACAGGAAATCAATGATTGTAAGATGAGAGGGTTAAATTGGCATTGACTCAGTGCGGGAGGATAATTACATTTTTGTGATGTCATAGTGAATGGTCTCGATGAATTTAATTTAATCATTTTGTAATTGTTGTTGTTATCATCACTGAGTTTTAATTTCCATTTTAGATTTTTGACATCTGTTCGCTTGTTATTCATCTGTTATGCTTTGAATGCTTAGGAAAGGGCACGCTTTTCTTTTATGGGAGGTAAAGGTGGACCACTTTGGAAGCAAATGACATTTAAATTGTCAGATGAGAGGTTTGTTTAAATTTATCTTGTCAAGTATTTGGTGAAAAAAACTAAATATTTAATAGACATATATATATAATTTTGCTCAATAAATAATCAACTTATGACCAGCTGCAAGATTTTTTATTTTTTGATAAAATAAACTATAGTATATGATAAAATAAACTATAGTATAAAGGAAAATCATTTATTCTGCATTCATTTTCCTGTGATATGGATTTTAGAAGTGGAGGTTATTTATCAATTGAAGATGCCCAAGGCTTTACCAGAAGCATGTATTTGGAGAAAGGTTTTCTTGATTTTTTGAATCAGGTACACACTGCAATGTTTATTTTATATTGTTGTCCATTCGTGGTAATCACTTTGTTCAAAGGCAATGCCCTGTGTGTTTGTTTGCAGGGTTGGTAAACTTTTAGCCATAATGGACATCAATGAAATTATCTTCTTGTACAAAAGAAATTCACTGTTTTATTTTATTTTTGTCAAAAAATATATTCAATTTATTAAAAATCATATTTGGTAGAGGAGATAATGTTTCATACACCAAGTCTGATTTTGATCTAGTCCAGCTTTCATTTTTTTCTCAGAATCATTTGCCTGGAAATTATAACTGCTTGCTGTGACTCAAGTGACATGATGTCATTTTATTGAGTTGATAATTTATTTTGGAACTGTTATCATATGGCCGAGAAAACGTTTTCGCTTATTTTCTTTTTGATAGTGCTTACCGCCTAGCTGATACTTCTCCATCAGAAAGCCAATTTAAAACTCACGCTTAATAACACTTTTTACGTAGGATGCCAGAAAAAAAAATAACAAAAAAATAAATCTCCTAGGGTTTCATTAAAAGTCAAAGTTTGTAAATAAAGCATGTAACTTACGTGTGATGATCATGGACTTATAATGTATATTTCCTTCTCTTATATATTCATTGTATGCAATCTTTTCTCACTTTTTGTAGGAGCTCCTATCATTTTGTTATAATGAAAAAGATTTTGAAGGACTGCCTTTTGACTTTTATGGTGGATATATTGGTTATATTGGGTAAGTTGGACTTATGTGTATATCTTCATATTATTGTCATTGGTCTCATGAATTTGTATGCAGTATTTGAGATTTTAGACAGCATGCCTTGTCAGACATGATAGTTATAGGCAGTATATAAAATTCTGTTTGAAACATATCTATTTTTAGTCTGCTTCTAGCCTGCCTGCTTAATTAATACTATCTTGTGGAGCTGTGAGACTGATTGACAATAGGTTTACAATCGAAAGTTCAAACCCTTAAAAACTTCGAATTTAGCTTGAAATCTTGATAGAATTTATTGTAAAGTTGTGCACATAATAACAGTTGGTATGTGAATTGTTTAAACTTTATTCAATATTGGGTCTAAAACTTCTTCCTCTTCCAAAGATTTCGTACATTACTCTTTAATGGTAACCAGATGCCCAGATATAGGTGATTGAAACCCTGATGCAGTTTTGTGATACAAAAAAATGAGTTCTGCGAAATGTTTCTAGTTATATCATTTTCTCAGGAGTCGGAACTAACAGTTTGCTATTTTGCTTGCTATGACAGAGAGGCTGTAGGTATGCTTTCCTGATACTTCTTAGTAGTATTTCTTTCATAACCTTGTTGATATTTGACATGTATGGTTGGAGATATGCTGGTTGTTTAACGTACTAGTTTTCTTTTCTTCTTTATTTTATATTTTTTTATGAAAAATGCAGAGTTGTTCTAGCTGTCTAAGAATGATTCACAACAAAAAGTGGGTTTAATCATTGCTTTGAATCTTTGATGATTGCATGCCAGTAACCAGAATGTTTTGGCTGACTGCCATGATTATCTATTAATTCATTTTAAGAAAGAAAAAAATGTCTGAGGATGATTGAATTTCTAGAAAAAAAATGGATATTCAGTCCTAGTTCAACTTAATTGAACATCTTCTTGTAATAAGTTGGTTTCATGCCATATGCATCCATCACTATCCCAGATTGCCTGATGTCACATTTTTGCGGAATTTATTTTTTATGCAGATATGGCCTTAAAGTTGAATGTGGCATGTTATCCAACCGTCACAAATCAAAGACTCCAGATGCTTGCTTTTTCTTTGCTGATAAGTTTCTAGTCATTGATCATCGATATGATGATGTCTATTTAATGGCTGTACAAGAAGAAAGCACAACTGTTACGCCATGGTTGGACGATGTAGAACACAAACTCCTTCAATTGGAAGCTTCTGGTGCAAGCAAGTTAGAGCAACAGACTTCACAACCTGCAACATCTTTGCCATGCAATATGGGCTTTGTTGCTGAGAAATCTAGAGAACAGTACATTCAAGATGTGAACAAATGTCTTGAATACATCAGAGATGGAGAAAGCTATGAGTTGTGTCTCACTACTCAAATGAGAAAACAAGTCAGTGAGTTAGATTCTCTGGGACTTTACCTTCACCTCAGAGAGAAAAATCCAGCACCCTATGCTGCATGGCTTAATTTTACAAATGAGAAGTTGTGCATATGCAGTTCTTCACCTGAGAGGTTCCTGCGTTTGGACAGATATGGTGTTCTGGAAGCGAAGCCCATAAAGGGTACCATAGCTCGTGGTGCAACACAAGAAGAAGATGAACAACGTAAATTGCAATTGCAGTACAGGTAGAATATGCACTCTCTCTGTCAATTATGTCTTCTTGTGCTTTTGCATGCCCACGAGTAAAAATGATAGGTGGATTAATTACAACCATGGATATCACATCTTAGAAATCTTCATCTCTTGCATACGAGTAGGAGAAAGATTGCAAGTAAACTTCATAATTGGCATAGGATATTGGGGTCCATATTTTTTGGTTTTATGATTGTTAGGATTCGTAGGAATTTAAGAATTTAAGATGCGAAGTTTTGCATTTACAGTAGAAATAAAATGGAAAATTTTTTTCCAAGGATTATACCTAGAACTCATTAGGAGTTACACCTAAGTTTCTTATAAGAATCACACCAATGGGGAGAATTGTATCAAACTACTAAACTCAATAAGATCATGAATATCTATGTGAACTCTAGTTAATTCCAGATCAAGAAGACATGGATCTCATTCTCTGAGGTTTTGGAATCTTAAAGAAAACTAAAAGGGAATTATTTTTTTCTAAACTAATTAGGAGCGAAATAAGATCTTAACTTTAACCAAAGAGTTCAGAGAAATCTAATTCTGGTCTGATGTTCTTACATAACTAGTATAACAGTACTCCTTTAACCTAGAATACCAACTAGCAAATGATTGAAAAGATTGATTTTCCTTATGTTCCTTGCTGTCTGCCTGAATAATGCATTTTGCTTCCAGTCAGTCTTTCTCCGAGCAATGAACTGACACCACTCACCCCCCACCCCCTTCCTCTCTCTCTCTCTGTAAACAGTGGAAAAGATCAAGCTGAAAATCTGATGATTGTCGATCTCTTAAGGAATGATCTGGGTCATGTATGTGAACATGGTTCTGTTCATGTGCCACGCCTTATGGATGTAGAATCATATGCAACAGTGCACACCATGGTGAGTACAATCCAGGGGAAGAAAAGGTCAAATATAACTGCAATTGATTGTGTCCGGGCAGCATTTCCAGGCGGTTCAATGACTGGTGCTCCAAAGTTGAGATCTATGGAACTTCTGGATTCTCTTGAAAGTTGTTCCCGTGGCATCTACTCAGGTTCCATTGGATTCTTCTCATATAATCAGACATTTGATCTGAATATTGTGATAAGAACAATTGTGATACATGAAGGTGAAGCTTCTATAGGAGCAGGGGGAGCCATTGTTGCTCTGTCAATTCCTGAAGATGAATACAATGAAATGTTACTGAAAACACGAGCGCCGGCCAGGGCAGTGATAGAGTTTCAGTAGGATCGAAGTCAGCATAGTAGAAATAGTAGTAAGTACTCCTTCCATTCCTTTTAGGTGTCCACTTATACTAAACTAATTAATTAGCATAGTAATTTACTATGATCATATCATACAACACACACATACAGGCATACTTGACCCTTTGAAACAATTGGGCCAATGCTATCAATGCTTACATCTAATTTGTTGGGGATAATGTTGTTTCATTTGTTTAATCATATATTGGCATTGGAGCCCTGATTTTTATTTGTATTCAATCAATTATCAATATAAAACTTCGTAAGGGTGAATTATTTTCTATGTTTTTTCTCCTTTTCTTCAATTTTTCCATTACATTTTAGATATAAAGCAAACAAATAAAAAAGAAAAAATCGTACTACCCATAAATAGGGGCAGGGAGGCTTTAATTAGATAGCCGTATAATTATTTAATTAATAAGAATAATTTTACATTTAATTTCAGCTTTTTGAACTATTATCTCTTTTTTTTAATCTTTTTTTGACTTCTTTTTTCTACATTTTTTTTGAAATATAAATGAATGAATGTGTCATAAAAAGGAAATAACTTGAATTAGATTAAATTATAGGTGGCACATGGATTTAATCCCATGGGTTTGCCACATGTGGGCCCAAATGAGTCACATAGTGACCCAGATGGATTGCATGGTGGTCTAAATGGGCGAAGTTGTGGGTGAACCCATTTAACCTCATTTTGTTTAATGAAAATTAACTTTTGATACAATTAAAAAATATTAAAAAAACTATTATAAAAATGTTGGCCCAAAAGGATTGGGTTCGGGTCGAGTCTAACCGAACTTTTAATTTTTTTTCCTTTCTGTGGAAGTTCAATTCAAGTCCATATGAATAAACTATGGGCTTAGCAGGGAGTGGGATGGGTTCAGGATGGACCAGGTTTGACCAATTTGATTCTGGTTAGGACTAGGTCTAAACGAATTTTAAAATCTTTTTCTGCACAAGCCCGATCCAATTCTGCATAAATAAAATTTGAGCCTAGCACTAGGGGTGTGCAACGGTTGGTTCGGTTCAATAACCGAACCGAAAAAACAGAAATATTGTAATTTATATAAACCGAACCGAATCGAAATTTTCGGTCGGTTTGGTTCGGTTAACCGAAAACTAAAATTATAATTAAAAAAATTATCTAAAAAATTATACAAAATTATAAATCATAAAACTAAAATTAAAAAAAAATCAAATTGAAAAATATAAATATATAATTTAAGTTCAAGCCGCTTAAATTGATAAAAAAAATACAAAAATAAATTTTTTATGTAAAAATTGGATAAAATAATATATAAATTTAAAATTTTGGTCGGTTCGGTTTTTCTTCGGTTTTTGCCTTTCAAAACCAACCGAAATAACCGATTAACCTATAAATTCAAAACCGAAATCGAACCGAAAAATCAAATAACCGAACCGAATTAAAAATATCGGTCGGTTTGGTTCGGTTTTAACCGAATTTTGCTCGCCCCTACTTGGCACGAGTTAGGTTAGGTTTGGGCCGAGTCTAACCGGACAGGATTGGGTTCGGACCGGGCCTAGCTGCGCTTTTAAATTTTTTTCTTTGCAAGTCGGATCCAAGTTCACATAAATACAATACGGGCCTAGCATGGGGTTGGGTTTGGGACGTGTTGGGTCTGGTTTGGACCAGACTTAAATGGAATTCTTAGATTTTATTCCTATACAAGCCCAAATTTCAAGTCCATATAAGGCTTTTCCAGCACAAGTCCAACCCAAGTTCGGGTTAGACTGGGATAGGTCGGGTTTGAGCCATGCCAAACCAAAATTTGAAAATTTTTTTCTATTCAAGACTGTATAAATAAAATATAGGCCTATTTCGGGATGGATCGAGATGGGCCGAGTTTGTGTCGGGCTGTGCTTAATCGGAATTTGAATATTTGTTTTGCACAAGTCTATATAAATAAAATACATGCCTACTTTGGGTTAGGCCAAGTTCGAGCCGGAATGTGTCAAGATTAGGGGTGTGCAAAATTCGATCCGACCCGAAATTTGCATTCGGGTAGGGTTGTTAGGATTGTTTGAGTTGGGTGGGGTTGGAGAATCATGAAAGTTTTGGGTTCAGATCGCCCCTTGAACCCGACCCAACTGAATTATAAAACACAGGTATAAAACAGGCCATTTAAGATGAATTCCTCTCATCTCTGTTTCTCTTTCACATTCAAATCCCTAAAACTAAGCTTAAATTGATCTGCTGCCGACCTCTGTTTGTTGCCATCCGTAATTGAGCCACCAACCTCCGCCTGTCACCACTGCAGTCGCCGGCATCCTCAAACGAAAAACATGTAAGTGAAATCAACACTTGTAATTATATTTCGGTTTCTTAAAGTTTAGTTCATCTTCTTCTCACTTTTTTGAAATTAATGCTTTGTGAATTGGTATTTATTTGTTCATGCCTGATTTGGGTGAACTGAGTATGAAGGGATAATTCTTGATTTGTTACTGTTTAAGCTTGCTCTTTTGCTTTGATCTATGGATTATTGCAAGGAACTGATGGTGATGCTGAAATTTGAGTTTCTGTTAGAAATCATGAACAAGACATGTTGAAATTGTATGTGGATGCTTCACTTTGGCTGTTTCCAGTCTCTGCTTTTTTTTTTTTTTTTTTTTTCTAATTGTCATCTGTATTCTGGAGTTTTACCAATAGTGCTTTGCTTGTTTCTTAGTAGGGCATGCATGATATAAGCCTTGTATCTTTTCTTTGGCACATAATCAAACACTTCACATAATCGTTGTTTTTCTTGTATCTTCTCTTATGATTAGTTGACTCATTGATTTAATTGCAGTCCAGTAACAAAAAAGTTTGATTAGGTCCTGAAAGCCTTTGCTTGGTGTTGGAATATTTTGCATAATGAAGGGGTGTCCAAGAATCGGGTAGGTGGATTGCAGTGGAGTTTTGATACTACCAAACTTGACTATTTTGTTATATGGTAATAGGTGTGAGCAGGGAACGATCAATTTGTGATTTTCTTTTTGGGATCTGTGCATAAATCCAAACTGAACCATCATTTGTTAATAATTACAATCCCTTCAACATTTTATTTTAACTTTAACTTTTGTTTAACCTGCAATTTATCAATTCTGTACTCACTGTATGCATCATTGGATTTAATGGTGCTTGTGTATATGCATAAACAAATTAAATTGAAAGCATTTTGAATCTTGAAATTAGTGAATTGTTATTTATATATCTTATGTATATATCAACCAATTCTTCTATTAAGATTAGAATGTAATTGCTCTGAGATCTTGAAAGTCTCATTTTGTGTTCTGTGTTTACTTAATTGTCCTTTACTGAATTGATTGTGTTATGTTGCTGGAGTGAATTGTTATTCTTGAGTACTCGGAGGAATGGATTAAATTGTATAAACATGTGTAGTTGTTAGAGTGAATTGTTATTCTTTAGTACTTGGAGGAATGGATTAAATTCTTAATTTGTTTATTTTCATTGTTGTGCTTTAAATTAAAATATACTTAATTTTTCTTTGCTTAAATTTATAGATGTCTCAATCAAATAAAATTGAATTGGATGAAGACATCGCCTCAGCAGCACCATTTAAGATGCCCGCTACGCGTGAGCATGAGGCCAATACGCATGAGGAGTCGAGCACTCCTGTAGTGGTCTTAAAGAAAAGAAGGCACCCCCACAAAGATCTGTTGTTTGAAAACATTTTGACAAATTTATGATGTACAAAGCGTCAGGAAAGGCAAGTGTATTCATTCTACCAAAACATTTTATTGTGATTCAAAAAAGTATGGTACTACTATATTTAAGAATTTTATGAATAATTGTGAAATGCACCCACATAGTATAGAAACAAGGCAAACATAATTGTCTTTACAGTCTATTTCTACTGTTGTTGGTAGCTCTACTGGAACACTAACTAATTAGAAATTTGATCAAAAGTACAGTAGAAAGTGTCTTGCTTTGATGATTATACTTGATGAACTTTCATTTAGTTTTATTGAGGGAGAAGAATTTAGGAAGTTTGTTGCTAGTTTATGTTCTTGTTCAAAATGCCATCTAGATGGACCGTGACACGTGATGCTAACCTATTGTTTATTGATGAGAAAAGAATTTTGAAAGCATTTATTAAAGAGTATGCTCAATCTGTTCGTATAACCGCTAATACATGGACCTCCATACAAAATATCAATTATATGTGTGCGACTGTTCATTTCATTGACAATGATTAGAAGTTGTAAAAATAATTGTGAATTTTTGTTTAGTTGGTAGTCAAAGAGATGAGATGCTTGCTTGGGATTTTGAAAAATATTTCAAGGAATGGGGGATTTATGACAAAGTATTTTACATTACAGTTGATAATACAAAAACAAATGACAAGATGGTTGCAACTTCAAAAAATAAATTCATTGGAAAAGTAATAGCTATTTTAAGAGGTAAATATGTTCATGTGAGATGAATTGCTCATATACTTAATATTGTTGTGCAATAAAAATTGAAAATGTTGATCTTTTTGTTAAAAGGATTAGAAATTTTTGTAAATTTATTAGATCATCACCTACTAGATTAAAGAGATTTAAGGAATATTGTGTGGCTGAGGGAAATAAGTGTTCAAAATTATTGTGTTTAGATGTGGTAACTAGATGGAGCTCCACATATTTAATGTTAAACACTACACTTAACTATGAAAAGGTATTTGATGCTTTTGAGGCTGTGGATCTATACTTTAAAATTGAATTGGACTCATGGATAACTACTAGTTTGGGTGATGCACCTACTAGGGGCTAAGTGGCAGGTGGTAGATAAATTACAAATATGTTGAAACAATTTTATGTAGTCATCTTGCGCATTTTTGGTTCCACTTATGTCACATCTAATACATATTGAACTGAAATTAGTGATTTGTATTCTAATTTGTATGATTGGAAAACAAGTTGTGATGTTGAGTTGATGGAAAGTGGGATTGAAAATGCAAACTAATTTGACAACTATTGGGGAGATTATGATAAAATGAATAAACTCATTTACATATCTTTTGTCCTTGATCCTAGAAAAAAATTTGAATATATAGAGGATGTTTTTGTTTACCATTCATGGTGATAAAAAGGAGAAGCATCTATTTGATGGTGTGAAAATTGTCACGCATGAGTTATTTGATGAATATAAGAGAAAAGTGCAACATGATTGTAGTTATGGAGTTAAAAGTTGACCAATATCGATTTCAACTGCATTAGATGTTGGGGAAAGAAGAATTTTAAAACAAATGATCAAGCATGCAAGAGTAGAAAGTGATATTGTAGAAGATAGAAAAACTGAATTAGACTTGTATTTAAATGAGGCCGTGTATGAAGATGAAAAGGAGGATCTTAACTTGTCGAAATGGTAAAAGTTGAATTCAGAGCGTTTTTTTTTTTTATCATTTTTTACATGGTTAGAGATATCCTAACAGTTCCAATTTCTACAATAGCTTCAAACTCAACATTTAGCACTAGTGAGAAAGTGCTTAATCTATTTAGGAGTTCATTGACTCCTAATATTGTGGAAACTTTAATATGCACTCAAGATTGGCTTCAAAGATCTAATGAGCACATAAAGGTTGAAGAAAATTTGAATGTCAGAAAAACTTGAGGATGGTATGTATTTTTTTTTTTTGTTTAATATCTTATATGATTGTAAGTTTTTATTGATTGTATAATTGATTATCCAATTTATAGAGTTGGATAAATTTAATCAAAGTGAAATTCAAGCTATTCAAGAAATATCATCAAGTGCAAACAAAAGAACACCATCAAATTTGGAAAGCATAACTCTAGATGATTGAATAATTAATAGTATAGTAAATTTAATTCAATTACACTTTAAAATTTATTTTGTTTGCTATTTGTTGTGAATTTCATATTTTATTGTTTCTAGTGATTTATAAATTAGGTGATACGTTAAGAAATTGAAGACCGAAGATAGTGGCGTTCTTTTGTAAAAAAAGTTCAATTGGAGTTTGGATACTTATTTTTATTGATGTTGTTAGTGGTTAATTATTATGTAATATATATTTGAAGAATGTTTAAATTGTGAGTTGTAATTTTTAAATATTTTATGGTGGTAAATGTGAATGTTTTTATCTTATTGTTTATTTGGGTTTTAATTTAATATTAATTTATGGCATGTAAATTTAAAGAGAAAAATATTATTTTTATTTCAAAAAATCGAATTTTTGGGTTAAAGGGGTTGTTCGGGTTTTGCCTTGAAATATCTGGATTGATCGGTTTGGGCTCTGAAGTTTAGTTATGGTGGGGTCGATCTAATGATATTGCTATATTTTGGTTCTTGGGTTGTTCGGGTCGGGTCAAATGTGATTCGAACTCAATCGATGTACACTCTTAGTTAGGATCGAGTGGGGTTTAATCGGAATTTAAATTTTTTCTTTTGCACAAATCTGCATAAATAAAATACAGGTCCACTTTGACCAGGGTCAGATTCAACTAGGATGGGTTAAGTTTAGGCCAGATTGGAATGGATCAGATTTGAGTCGGGTCTAGTTGGATTTTTATTTTATTTTTTCTATGCAAGCTAGATCCAAGTCCACATTAATAAAATGTGCCTAAAACTGGTTAGATTGGATTCGAGATGGACTAAGTTTAATCGAACCGGATTTGATTCAGATCGGATCTAACTGAATTGAATTGGATTCAAATCGAGTCTAACCATGTTTTTAAATTTTTTCTATGCAAGCTGGATCCAAATCCACATAAATGAAATATGCATCTAGCACGGATTGGGCAATAAAATATAAGTGCTTGGGTAATTAGGTGGGCAACAAGGTATGTTTGTCGATTTTAAGTGTATGGGTTATGTTTAATTTGTCTGTTTACTTTATCTAACTGTGAAGTGTTGTTTTCATATTTTTAAATTATATATGTCAATTACAAGTGCATGGGTTATGTTTAATTTGTCTTTTTGTCTAAATGTGAAGTGTTGTTTTTATATTTTTAAATTGAGTAATTGTTCGTCGACTAAGACACCTGATATCATTCCATGCACAGGAGCGTAGCAAAAAATTAAATTCAGTGGAGTCAAAAATTATCATCGATAAAAAAAATTTATACACAAAAAAAATAACTTATTAATATGGCAATAATATATATAATAATACGCATAATATTACAGCTGTACTTTACAAATTTTTATATTTTAAAAATATTGAATAATTATTTCCATGTCAATACTTTCAAATACATCATTTTTAATATAAGTAACTAAACAATCATTTAATAACTGATCTCCAATTTCGTAAACGACTTTCACTATATTCATAACAGAAAATGTCATTTTAACTGTTGCAATTGTTACTATTAATATCAGAGTTAATTCAATAAACAAATAAATTAAAGGATGTACAATTTTTTTTTGTCTTAATTAACAATTGATCAAGACTGTTAATTATATATATATATTATTTAATTATCCACTTTACTACCCAATTGTACTATTTATTTCAATTATTATTATTAATTTACTACCCAATAATTTATTATTGTTGTAAAATACGATTAATAAATTTAAAATTTTAAATATTTTAGTGAATTAATTTTAATTAAAATATTTAAATATATTAGTGGGATCAATTTTTAATGGGATTGATTGTTAATGGGGTCATTTAGTGGAATTAATTTTGAAAAAAATAAAATTCTAAAGGATATTTAAAAAAAATTTCTCAGTTGAGTGGAGTCAATTGACCCCACTCATTACATGCTCTCTACACCCCTGTCCATGCATGATATAAAAAGTATAAATTTGTTTCTTAACTTTATCTAAAAAAACCATTCCTTTTAAGTTGCAAAATCAAAGTAAATAAGTCTCTCTTCATGAGGTAGTTAAATTTTATCATTTTCTATCTATCAAGTCGTTCACCTAATGCTGAATTATACATATGAAATAACATATTGTGATTTATCCTCAACCGACTCTCATGTATGCCAAAAAAGATAACCTAATTTCATATATCCTTGACCTTAAACCAAATTCGAAATTAACATCGATAATGCAAAATATTAGGTTGAGTACAATTTAATTTCAATTCGTAAGGCAATAGATAAACAATGATTAAACTTAATTATTTGCGATGGATTTGTTTTAAAAGAAAAAATTGCTCTTTGAAATAGAGTTAATATACAAATTTGCACGATTTTAATATGGCATTGCACTTTGTTTATAAAAGAAGCAAATTCGCATCTTCTATCAAATAAAATTCATTTTGTTGCAAAAGCGATAACAATTTTGCTTTTAAATTCCCCAACCTACCCCTAATCATCTTGAGGAAGTTAACAAGATGGTCCTCGAGCACCTACCAAATTAAAGAAAAAGGAAAAAACTTTGTAACGAATATGAACAGAGCAGGGTAGGTAACTTGACTTGCCATAGCACGCTAGACCACCATCTCCACCAACCACAACTGCAACCACCCCTGCCCGTAGAACTCACCAACCCACTTCTCAAAATCCATAATTTCCCATTTTCCCTTTTGTTATTGGGGCATTTGGTCCTTCAACTTCTTCTATGGCGTCTTCTTCTCTTTCATCTAAGCCCTTCCTTGGCTCTTCCAGACTCGATGGCTCTTCTCTCTCCTCCGACATACGGAAGCTTTCCATCTCAACCGTTCAGATCTCCTTCCGCCCCCGGTTCCCGAAAAAGCTCCGTGAGTCTTATTTGTTCTATGATCATCACTTCTTTTGCTAAGCTGAGTTACTTTCGTTTTGTTTTAATTCAGCTTTGTATGTTATCTGATGTGAGTTTCAAAGAAGCACTTGTTAAATTGGTATTTTTTTTGTTTGAATATTGAAGAAAGATTGGTTATTGGGAAAAATCATGAGGTAAAAAATGGATGTTCTGGACCTATACAATGTTTTCCAATATCAAACTTTGCGAAATGTGGGAAAATGTGCCTTCTTTTTCTATTGGACGCCAAGCCATACTTTTATAAGCCGTTTATTTCCCTTCTCAACTGGATATTACGAGAAATTCTGTCGTGTTAAGTGATTGATATCTTTTATTAGTGTTCAGCCATTAAGAGAGCTGCTTTCGGAATGTTGTCATTTTTGTGGTTTTGTTGAGACAATTTGCAATTGAAATTGGAAATGGAGCAGAGTTACATGGGCCAGGGGACTACCTACTATAGTGCTGGAATTGAACTTTTCTAATCATGGAAAGCTTGTTTACGTGGAGATGGCTATTGTTAGTTGGTTTTAGAGAGACAATTTTAAGAGTTCAATCCCAGATGGAGAGGGACATTGTGTCTATGCATGTCTTTTAGTATGTTTCAGAATGTAAGTTAGGTTGGGTGGGGAGGAAGATAGTGTTGGTTTTTTTGTTCATTCGTTGAGCCACATAATCTATGATTCCACAACTATTCCTATTTGTGGATTGCTGCTGGATGCATCCCTTTAAAAGTATGTGGCCTCATATATATTTTATTGGGACTGAATTTCTTTCTTATAGTTTATAACAATAAAGGAATGACTTTATGATTTTTTGCATATTCGTGCCAGATATACATGCAGCAGGGAGTACATTTGGCACTCACTTTCGTGTTACAACATTTGGAGAGTCTCATGGAGGTGGTGTTGGCTGCATAGTCGATGGATGCCCTCCTCAGGTCCCTCTTACAGAAGCTGATCTGCAAGTAGATCTTGATAGAAGGTAATTTCAGAGCTTAGTGTGGTAGTGGGGATCGTCTTAAGTTGGTAAAGTTTTCTGGTCATGTGATGACTGTGTGTTGTCACAGACTCATAAGTAGTTGTCTGTTTGTGTGTACATTGTATCTGTTGTGTGTTGTCATTTATAAATGCTAGTTCCTTATTTCCTTTGTTTTTTTTTTAATTTATTTGTTTTTTGTGATGCATACTTCTTTCAAGGAAATAATAGTTAAGTTGTGCAGGAGACCAGGCCAAAGTCGAATCACCACTCCCAGAAAAGAGACCGATACGTGCAGAATATATTCAGGCGTCTCTGAAGGTTGGTACTGGTTAGCACCATTATTTATCTTAATCTAAGTAAAGTTGCTGCTCATATAATTTATTTCAAGGGACTGATGCTTAATATGTTATCTGCAGGAGTGACCACTGGAACGCCCATCCATGTGTTTGTACCTAATACTGACCAGAGAGGACATGTGAGTTTTTATTATGAGGGGCTTAGATAATATTTTGTTTAATGCTTGGAAACCTATGTGTCAATTTAAAAGATTTTGGGTGGAAAATTAATCAATAATGTTTTTTTTTTAATTTTTTTTATTAAGATTGCATAAAAAAGTTGAGGCTAAATTCTTTTATTCAAGCACATTTTTTAACAAGTCAAAGATGTTTGTTAATGTTTTGACTGGGTAATCTTTGATACATCAAGTGTGTATATATCTTGTGTACAAAATAATGAACTAGATCTTTTCCCCCCCACTTTGGATATTTCTCTATTAATTGCTTTTGAATCTTTCTTCTACTCTTCTTTTTCTTTTTCTTTTTTTTTTATGATTATTTTTTTTTACAAAAAATTTATTCTTCTGCTATTTTATGTATTTTGTTGATGACTAATAGTTCTACTTGAGGTTTTAAATTAATGCTTTTATGTTTGAAAGGGAAACATGAGATGCACCTTGAGGATGATGTGTTCTTTTTAACGTATGTTTTTTGCAATTGATATTATTTTCGTAGTTTCAGCAGTCTTTAGAAGTTTTTAATTGTAATATAATCTGGTTTTCAGGATTACAGTGAAATGTCATTAGCTTATAGGCCTTCTCATGCTGATGCAACTTATGACATGAAGTATGGTGTCAGATCGGTTCAGGTAAATATCTTAGAGATCATTCTATAAGAGAGCTAGTGGGATTGATGGACAATATATACTTACTGGACCTAACTTGTAAACTTCAATTTCAAATTGAAGGGTGGGGGTAGATCCTCAGCAAGAGAGACCATTGGACGTGTTGCGCCAGGGGCTATTGCAAAGAAAATTCTCAAGCAATTTTCAGGAACGGAGGTATGTTGACGTATCTCAGTACAAGAGCTGTGATCTTTGATGTCATTTTCTTTTGTGTTGTTCTCTGATGAATGAAAAGACATAAAGGAACAAACCTTATGTCCTTTAGGTGCTTAGGTTGCATATTTTTATAGCTTATTTGCATTCTTACTTTTTTGTTAACTCGTACATGGATATATTGGTTTTTTCAGCAGTTGGATTTTCTTTTCTTGTTTTATTTTAGTTTTGGATTTGATATTTTGTGTATGAAGCATGGAAAAGGAAGTACATAGAGAGGTGATGTAGCAAAGATTAACTTAATTTCTTTCTTTTTTTTTTAAAAAAAAAAATTGATTTCTTAATTCTGTGATTTTTCCTGATCTAGGCTTTGCTTTAATCAGTCTTGTTCCATATAAGCCCTTTTATGCTTGTACTTATGATAGATGCTAGGAAAATATTTATGACATTCAATATTTTTGCATGGATCTTGTGGTTTTCAAGAAGTATTGGCTATCTAAATGACAGATATATCACTCTAGTTAATAAATGCATGCTTCATAGCTCCTTAAAATGAAATATGGTTTCATCCTTGCATTAAAATTCGATACAGTGAGTTTCGTGATGACATGCACCATTCTCCAAGCTCATAATTTCTGTTTGTAAATATTTATCCATTGGATGGGACAGGCATTTAGAGGGCTTCGCATGGACGTATTTGCTATGATTTGATTTTTTTAGCTGGAATATATGCTTGAATCTTATGTGATTTTAACATAGTATGTCTTGTCTTCAGATTCTTGCTTATGTCTCTCAAGTTCACAATGTCGTACTTCCAGAGGATCGGGTCGATTATGAGTCTCTTACACTTGATCAGGTACAACTGCCTTTTCTCTTTAGATTTTACAGGGACTTCTGTAAAATAAGCAATTATTATGAGATTGCTGTTTTAGATAGTCCGCAGCTGACTCTCTTAAAGATTGCACAAATGTTTTTCAGTGTGCCGGTTACTAGATAAACCTAGCACACTTGTAGACATTGAGGATCTCTTCTAAATAATCTCTATTGGTAGCCAGGATATGCAGCTGCATTGATACTCCTTAGTTCTATCTCTGCAAATTTTATTTTATATTGGCTCCTCGTACTAATGCCACAAACTTAGACTAATGACAAGATTCTTCCTGTGATGTTCTGTTCATAGTGAAAGTGAAGTTTCGCCCTCTGGATTTTGTATTTTCCTAGAAATTTTTATTAGCCTGCTAGTAAAAGCATCCCAATGGAAACTTGATTTCCCATTGTACATGGCATAGGGACATCATGAGAATGAAAATATATGCTCTAGAAAAGTTACTAAGAACCTATCTTTGAGTTGCATGAGTTGGCTTCTTGATACAAGTGGCAGACTTAATTTAGAGACCAGCACGCTTTTATTCATTGTGGCTTTGAAAATGTATTTTTACCATAATGTGTGTTTTAATAGTTGTCTGAAGCCAATAACAAGACACGTCCCCATGCTACCACCCGGTAGCATTCCTAATTAGGATCTCTGAGTAAATTGGTCATAGCTTGATTCCTTGCAATGTCAGTATTTTTCTTCTGGTGTAAATAGACTGTTTGACTTTATAATTTGACATATGCTTTCTCTTTATTTCTGAAATTTTTTCTTAAGTATTGTCATCCCATTATTTTTGTGGCTCTTGGATATTGTTGTTATTTTGTTGTCTTTTAATGATTCACTCATAGGTTGTGGCAAAGCTAAATTATGCCTCAAAAGTTATTATGTCGATTCATAAAAAATTTAAAAGTAAAACTAATGTTTCACCCCCTCTTAACCAAAAATAGAAAAATTTTTTAACACCTACTTTTAAACAACTTTTGGCCCTCTTCAGTTTTTTCTTTTATCATAGCTGTAACACTGATACATAGCTTAGAATATTATAATTTTTGTTTTAGATCATAATGTTTTAAAGAAATTCTATTTTTGATTCGAAACTGGAGTAAAACTAAAATTTTAGATTTATCAAGACCAAATTATTTTTCAACAAAAGATTTTTATTTTATTCATTTCATATTAGAATATTTCAAAATCTTTAGCAAATCGATTGATCAATAAAACAAGAGGAATAGAAAATTCATCCAATTCCAACCTTTTCTCCACCTTCATTGTTTTTACATATTTTTTTTTCAATGAGTTTTAGTTATCCATTCATTCATTCATTGATAGTGAGAATCTATTCACTTTATTCAAATGAAAAATATACAGGTATTTATACAATGTACTAGGGCTCAATTAGGAAAGAATTAAATACCTATAATTCAGCTAAATTCCTATAATTATGCTAATCTACAGCCTGTACAAATCTTAACAGCCTGTACATATCTTAACACTCCCCCTCAAGCTGGAGCATAGATATTGATCAAGCCCAGCTTGTTACAAATATAGTCAATTCGATTCCCAGGTAAAGTTTTAGTGAACACATCAGCTAATTGACTCCCTGTGCTGACATATGAAGTTGAGATTGATCCATCTTCTAGCTTTTCCCGAGTAAAATGACAGTCGACTTCTATATGCTTGGTTCTCTCATGAAATATAGGATTATTTGCAATATAAATAGCCGCTTGGTTATCATACCATAAGTTCATTGGTTTGGACTGAACAAACCCAATCTCTCCAAGTAAATGACGTAGCCATATAAGTTCACAAGCAGTCTGTGCCATAGCTCTATATTCGGATTCTGCACTTGATCGGGATACAACACTCTGTTTCTTACACTTCCAAGAAACAAGATTACCCCCAACAAAAACATAGTAACCAGTGGTAGAACGCCTGTCTGAAAGATCCCCTGCATAATCTGCATCTGTGAAACCTTTTATAGTGTGGTGGCCATGATTTCGATATAAGATGCCACGCCTTGGTGCACCTTTCAAATATCTCAAAATATGTACAACAGCATCAAAGTGTGAGGTTCTAGGAGATGACATAAACTGACTAACACTTACTGGAAAAATAATGTCAGGACGAGTGATAGTAAGTTAGTTCAATTTTCCTACAACCTTCCTATACTTTTCAGGATTTTTAAACAAGTCTCCATCTTCAGCTTTCAGCTTTACATTTGGTATCATAGGCGCATCGCATGCTTTTGCCTCAATAAAATCAGTACCATCTAATAAATTCAAGCAATATTTTCTCTGAGATAGATAAATCCCTTTATTACTACTAGAAACTTCAATCCCTAAGAAATATTTCAATGGTCCTAAATCTTTTGTTTGGAAGTGAGTCCCAAGGAAAGCTTTCAATCTCGTGATCCCAGTTTCATCACTTCCAGTTATCACTATATCATCCACATACACAATCAATAAAATGCACCCAGAACTAGATGATGTAAAGAATACTAAGTGATCATATGCACTTCTCTGTAGGACAAACTCAATCACAACTGTACGGAATCTCCCAAACCAAGCACGTGGACTGTGCTACAAACCATACAAAGACTATTTTAATTTGCACACCTTCCCTGACTCCCCCTGAGCAACAAAATTAGGTGGTTGCTCCATGTAAACTTCTTCACTCAAATCCCCATGCAAGAATGCATTCTTCACATCGAGTTGATGTAGTGACCAACCGTAATTAGCAGCCAAGGAGATAAACAATCGAACCGAAGAAAGTTTTGCAACTGGAGAAAAGGTCTCCGAATAATCCACTCCATATGTTTGTTCATATCCTTTAGCAACCAATCGAGCCTTCAATTGAGCAACAAAATCATCAGGATTCATTTTAACAGTAAACACCCACTTACAACCAATGGCCTTTTTCTGGGGGGGCAAAGGCATAAGATCCCATGTACGATTCTGCTCTAAGGCCATCATCTCTTATTTCCTTGCGGCTTGCAAACCATCATGAGCTAAGGCTTCAGCAAGGGATGTGGGAATGGCAATAGAGTCTAAGGAAGCTACAAAAGACTTGAAGATAGGAGATAAAGTATGATAAGATACAAAAGAAGAAACGGGGTTAGTGCATGTTCTTTTACCTTTGCGAAGAGCAATAGGAAGGTCAAGGCTAGCATCTGGTTGAGATGGAGAATCTGAAGACGAAGCAGGAGGTGTCTCGATAGGCGGGTGCATACGTCGAGAATAAACTTGACGAATAATAGGTCGAGAGGGAGGAGAAACAACCTGTTCACTGACAGTATAAATAAGAAAATCGTCCCCTGAATCACTAGTGTGCGAAGGAAAGGATCCAGAGAAACCAAAGAAAGGTGTATGCTCAAAAAATGTAACATCAGCAGATACCAAATAACGACCTAAAGAGGGAGAGTAACAACGATACCCCTTTTGTTCACGAGAGTATCCCAAGAAGACACACTTAAGAGATTTAGAATCTAGTTTTGAAACCTGAGGTCCCATGTCTTGAACAAAACAGGTACTCCCAAAAATTCGAGGAGCAAGATGAAATAGTGTAGATGAAGAAAAAAGAAGAGAATACGGAATCTGACCATTAAGAACAGAGGAGGGCATTCTGTTGATAAGGAAACAGGCAGTGGAAACATCTACGCAAAAAACTTTAGGAACCTGCATATGAAACATTAGAGCCCGGGCAACTAATAAGTGACGGTTCTTCCGCTCAGCTACACCATTTTGCTGAGGGGTAACAATACAAGAAAACTGATGAATAATACCATGCTGGGAGAGATAAGATTTAAAAGTATGTGAAACATATTTTTTAGCATTATCACTTCTCAAAATACAAATGGATTTATTAAATTGAGTCTTAATTTCAACATGAAACGCACAAAATATAGTAAATAACTCAGAACAAGATTTCATAGGATAAAGCCAAGTAACTCGAGAATAATCATCAATAAATGTCACAAAATAACGAAAACCAAGTTTGGAAATAACAGGACACGGACCCCATACATTAGTATGAACCAAGGAAAAAGAGGACTTAACACGTTTATTTAGTTTAGGAGAATAAAATACTCTATAGTGTTTAGCAAATTGACAAGCTTCACACTCTAAAGTATATTCCCCTATAAGACTAGGACATAATTTTTGTAAAATTGAAAGAGTAGGATGACCAAAACGACAATAAAGTTGTAAAAGAGAAAACGAGCTGGTGCACGCAATGGATCGAGGTACAGGTCCAGAAGTTGATTCAAGAGCATACAAGCCATTCACCAAACACCCTTTACCAAGAATCTGCTTCGTCCCAAGATCCTGAAAAAGACAATAATTGGAATAGAAAATAACACAACAGTTAAAATTTTGGGTAATTTGGCTAACAGATAACAAGTTAAAGGGAAATGATAAACATAAAACAGATAATAAAGGAAGAGATTTGGTTGGGTTTGCTATCCCATGTCCAATTACAGAAGCAGTAGATCCATTGGCCAAAATAACAAAAGGTAAATTATCAGTAGACTTGAAAGAAGAGAGAATACCTGTGTTGCCGATCATATGATCGGTAGCACCTGGGTCAATAACCCAACTACGAGATGAGGTGGAAAGACAAGCAATGGGGTTACCTGTATTAGCCAAAGCTGATATCCCTGAAGGTAATTGCTGTGAATCATAAGTGACAGTTAAACGAGCATACTCATCTGCTGAAATGGTAATAGAAGGAAAGGACGACTGTGGAATTGGTAAGATGCTATCCTGAGTAGCTACATTGGCAAATTTTTTATTATGCAACTGTCCTGAGTTCTTTGAGGGTTTCCCATGCAATTTTCAGCAATTTTTTTTATGTGCCCCTCAACTCCACAATAATGACATGTACAAGAGTTACCACTTGCAACAGAACCACTACTATTTCCACTTTTGCCTCCACGACTACTATTCGAAGCATTACTAACCAATGCCACTATATTATTGGGTACCATACCAGAAGGCAGATCACCGTCTTTACAAACTCGAAGTAAACGAGTATAAACTTTAGTAAAAGAAGGAAAAGACTCACTAGTTAACAATTGTGTGCGTGTCACATCATATTCAGAACCTAATCCTGGCAAAAAACACTGTACCACAATTTGCTCCTCTTGTTCTTGCATTTGCTTTATGTCAGCAATAATAGGAAACATAGCTCGCTTTTCTTCAAACGCTTGTTTTACTTCAGTATAATATTGGAATATGGAGCGACCTTTTTGTTCCGCTCGATAAATTTTTAACAAAAGGTTATAAACACGAGACATATCTTGTTTGCAAGCATATAAAAATTTCAGATATTCCCATAATTCCTCAACACTTTCACAATGTTTCACAACATCATCAACAGCAGGATTTAAAGTATTTTGAATTTGATTAAATAACTTATAATCTTCCATTAACCATTTCTTTCTAGCATTAACGTCATCCTTAGGTGGTGGATAATTAGTTAAGTGGCCTTCCAAATCTACACTAGTCACAAATCTGCAAATAGTTCTCTTCCATTGCGCATAATTAGTACTTCCAGTTAATTTCCGATCAGTAATTTTGGACGAACCCAACATAATTTCAGTGACAGTTTTCTTATCACTAGTCTCGGCCATTTAAAGCAATCCCAAACAACTTGTATTTAAAACGACAGTAAACTCCCAACAAATAAATAGCTAAATTCCTCAAATAAAACAGAATTCCAGCACAGCCTTCTCAACTAATCACGCAATAAGATTGGACAAAGAATGGATAATAGAACCTGGAGAACAGAGAGCAGAGTCTGAAGATCAGAACTTGAAGAACCATCAATAGAGGAAACTATCTCAAGAGGACACTGGCACCTGACCGGAAATGATAGGGCGATGCCGAAGAAGAAATCGGAGGACCGTCTGACGTCGGACGCGCGTCCACTCGCCGGCGCGTGAGGAAGAGTGGTGAGATCTGATCGGCACGTGAGGCCCACTCGCGGCTTCGATGGTCGCCGGAAGAAGGTGGAACGGCTGGAATTCTAGAGGCGCTCCTCTCTGTGGTGGCGGTGAGGTGAACTGGTCACCAGAAGTGGGAAGAGGAGCGGGATCAGTGAGGAATAGCGGTGAAGGAAGAGCTGTGAACTTCGAACGGCGTGTGAGGTCCACTTGTGGCTCCGATGGTCACTGGAAATTGTGCAGAGGCCGGACTAATGGAGGCGCTCCTCCCTGTGCTGACGGTGAGACAGAAGGACAGTCACCTAATCCTCTCACATTACTCTCACTTTACTGGCTCAAAACGGGAAGAAGAACAGTGAACCAATTTCAAGAAACCCAGAAACTCAACTAGGCTCTGATACCATGTGATAGTGAGAATCTATTCACTTTATTCAAATGGAAAATATACAGTTACTTATACAATGTATTAGGGCTCAATTAGAAAAGAATTAAATACCTATAATTAAGCTAAATCCCTGTAATTATGCTAATCTACAGCCTGTACAAATCTTAACAGCCTGTACATATCTTAACATTTTTCTTTTTTTCTTTTTTTCTTTTTGTGTGTTTGTACTAATAAAAATTTTATCACATGAAGAAATATAACATACTATAAAATAAACTAATTGAACACTTAATGTTGTAACATTTGATAAATGAAAAATCATTTCATCTAATCAGAACATAAACCCTATCCAAGTGTAAATATATATATATATATAATCAGTTTCTAACTTTTGGAAGAATGCAAATAAGTGCCTTGCATAGAATATTTCAATTTCTCTTACAATCAATGTGCAATTCGAACTATTACTAATTATATATTTTCTAATACTAAAGTTATTAATTATGGATAGGAATGTATCAATATTAATGTTTAAGATATTTATCAAGTCTTAAACATTTCCTTTTGTCCTCCTCAAAGAGAAGTTCTGGCTTCAGCCCTGCAGTCCTGTAATAATTTGGCGGTATCATCATTTACTTTTAGTTTATTGAAGACTGGTTCCTGACAGAAATATGGATTCACTTTTCCCCGAACTTACTGATTTCTGTTATTATGCATCATTCTCCACTTAATAGCCATTGACTTCACTATCATGCATGAATACCATATCAGATAGAGAGCAATATCATTAGGTGTCCAGATCCTGAATATGCGGAGAAGATGATTGAAGCCGTTGATGCTGTCCGAACAAGAGGGGACTCTGTTGGTGGTGTTGTCACATGCATTGCGAAGAATGTCCCACGTGTGAGTTTTTAGTTTTCTTCTCTAATATGTTTGCATGCAATTATGAATGCACATATTCTTTTATGTGTACCATATTACCACCATTTACGTTTTGGCGGGTTAATGAGTTTGCACCTCAATATTTGATATATTGTTAAGCATTCCTTCATTTCTTTGATTTAATTGCTTTGTTTTATAATACTTTTTAGCAAATGTTTGCTGAGTTTTAAAATCTGTAATTGCCTGGCAGGGGCTTGGTTCACCAGTATTTGACAAACTTGAAGCTGAGTTGGCCAAAGCTGTGATGTCACTACCTGCAACGAAGGGCTTTGAATTTGGCAGTGGATTTGCAGGTTAAGAACTTGGGGTACTCTGACTACATCTGACTTTGAAATTTTGTAGTCGAGATTGGTGATAGAATGATGACTTGGAAGACCTTCATTTACAGCAATTGCATTATTATTAGTTAAACATTATTCTAAGTTTAACACTAAAAATCCTGCAGGCACGAAAATGACTGGCAGTGAACATAATGATGAATTTTACATGGATGGACATGGAAAAATAAGGACGAGAACAAATCGTTCTGGCGGTATACAGGTGTGTTTTTCCGTACTGGACTGTTGTTCATTTGCTTAGTAAGAGTAAATAATGGTGAGATATTCTGGTTGAGCAATTTTTTGTTGAAAGTTAGCTCTGTTCTTGAGCAGGGTGGAATATCCAACGGTGAAATTATAAACATGAGAATAGCATTCAAGCCAACATCTACAATAGCAGTAAGTTCACCCTTTTCTTTGCTCTCTCTCTCTCTCTCTCTCTCTCTCTCTCTCTCTGTGTGTGTCGTAACATGCAGAAACTTTTGAGCATAGGTGCATTAACACATATATGCATAGGGCTTTTCTTTTGCATCTGTATAAGTCATGAAAAGATAATTTTATGATATACTGTTCTCTGTTATATTCTTATTATCTATATAATGTTTCCAAGGATTTTCTTTTGTTGTTGAAGTTAGCCTTACCTTGTTTCTCTTTTATGTAAGATACCCTGAAAACATCACACGGGAATGTATGCCATTGAACAGCCAAAGATGTACCGAGGGTCTGGATAGAAGCTTATGATGTTCTTGGGCAAAATTTCATTTTTTAATTGTAACTTGTGGTCAAGTTTTACAGATATTTGATCTTAGGTTTGATTGCTTTCTTGAATATTTGCTGCTGCAGAGAAAGCAAAATACAGTGACGAGAGATAAAAAGGAGACTGAACTAATTGCTCGTGGTCGCCATGATCCTTGTGTTGTTCCAAGAGGTATGTCAAACTATCATTAACTCTTGTTATTTGTCCTCCTTTTGGAGCTGAAGGTGTTATCCTTTTCTCCAATACCTGGTTCAGGAAAAATGATAATCTCTTAGCATGACAGTCCCAATTAGTAAATGACTGAAAAACCCTTTGGAACGTAGAGATTGTTAAATAATTGCATTTAACTGACCAACATTGATTGCTTATGCTTCTTAGAAGTTTTCCACTCAAAAGAGTTTGTAATCGTGGTTGTGATGGTGATACAGCTGTACCTATGGTAGAAGCCATGGTAGCCCTAGTTCTCGTGGACCAGTTGATGGCACAATATGCACAGTGTTATCTATTGCCCTCCAATCTAGAGCTACAAGAACCCCTAAAGGTACCACGGGTTGAACAGGTCGACATGTCTATTTAAGACATAACAATGTGGTTGTAACATTTGTTTTTTCTTTTTGGTCATTGTCTGTTTAGTTTTCCTTGAAAATTGCTATAAATTTTACCATAAGATGCTCAAATAGTTGTGGGACTAAAGGTTCAAGGCATTCATTTTTTCTGGACAATTTGGTTTTTTTCTGCTTGGTTGTAATTTCTGAAATTGAAGCAATATAAACAGATATACCTTATTAGTAGCAAATAAAAGTGTCCAAGGGCAAAGCCTATGGATGAGTTTGCGATAAATAATAGTTGGATTCTATATAAATACCAATCTTGTGATGAAATTAGATGCTTATTGTTATATGTATGCACAAAGACAGGTGGAAATTGATTCACTTGAATAAATGTGGCTTTTCTCTTGCATCTAATTGGACTTTTCTTGTTAGGGGATCCCAACAATTGGAACCATTAGAAGGAATTTTACTTTGTTATTTTACAATATTTATTCTTGGAGTTGTAAAAATGGTCTTTTAGCGTTGATTTGGGAAATTTGACATTTTATCCAAAATTTAGATTTATTAAACTTCTTTCTTACACTCAAATTTGAAGTTAAAAGGATGAGGGTTAAATTTATGATTAGGAGCAAATATACTCTTTCAAGTTTTAGAAAGAGCAAAAATGCACCTTAAGTATAAAATAAAGAAAAGAGCAAAAATGCGCCTAAAGTATAAAATAAAGAATATATATGCACCCGATTTAAAATAAAGCTATCATTTAAATACCTTTTAGTCCTTAGAATATAATAAGAGTTTCAATTTAGTTCAAATTAAAAAAAAATTACTCAAATTAACCTAAAATATTAAAGTCACTCAAATATGGAAACAATTATATTATATAAGTAAAGAAGATATAGAATTAATTAAGCAATTAGAAAATATAAAAACAACAAATGACAACAAATATGAATAGTAGACAGGATATAAAAAAATATAATAATAATGCAATTAAGTCTTAATGCAATGGAAATTAAAAACCTACTATATAAAATAGAAAACCTATATCAACTAGAATTAATAGAAAATAAAATATTCAGACAATTAGAATTAGACAACTTAGATGCTAACTATTATACCTAGAAATTAAATTAGAATAGAACAATTAATAAAATACATGGCCAATAATAAAATGGGATATAATGAATAATTTTATAAATGGAAAATATAAAAAATATATAAGGATATACATATGATGAACAAATTAAACAAATTAATAATAATTTAAAGGTCTTAGATCAAAATATTAGAAATATGAATAATAAATCTTATAGTTTCACTAATGCATTATATGATGAGATAGATATAGTAATGGAAGTTTAAGATTACCGATTGATAACTTTATTCAATCTAAACTCGAAAGTACAGATGATAAAATTGAAAAAATAATTAATCTATTAGAAGAAAAAAAAATAAAAGGAAGTAAGCACCTTACAAATAAGAGTAGAAAAATTAGAAAAAGTTTTTTAAAAAAAATGAAAGAACCAATAGAAGAAGAATTAACTATTAAAACTCAAGGAGAAGGATTAAAATTATATGAAAATATAAAATAGAAGAAGAATTATTAGGATTAGTACAAAAAATGAGAAACCTGAATATGAATGTAAATTCAACATCTACTCCAATAAAAACTGAAACAGGACAAATATCTAGAGTGTTAAACAAAGAAGAAGAATAAATGATAAAAAGGAAATTTAAGTCTAAAAGAAAAGCTTATAAAGAAAACAAAAGTAGACCAAATGCTAAGTGTATTTGCAGCTAATAATACTATAAAAGGAATTTTATATAGATTTAAAATAGCTATCAAATCAAAATTTCTAGGAAAAAATTGGTATAATACACAAGAAGCCTTAAAACAATTAGGACAACAATATCTATGGAAGATCCAAAACCTAACAATATGTAATATTTGCTATTTATCCAAATACACATGCGAATTTAATAAATACTATTACAATATATCTGTTTAAGACAGGTATACTTTCAGAAGAACAAGGAAAATAACATAGGCAAACATATGTAACTAAGTTACCTAAATTTTGGGAATTAATATTATTTAAAGAAAATACTAGAAACTCCTAAAATAGTAGCTAGGAGAAACTCTAGAAACTTATAAGAATATATAGAAAAGAGAATTAATAAAATGTGCAATCAGGCATATGAAATACGAAAAGTTAAAAGAGCAATTAAAAATGGATTTTATTGTCCAATCATACCAGAACCAATCAATTGGAGATATAATAATAGCAAACAATATACAAGGCCTAGAAACAAAAAAATATTATAAATCAAAATTTTAAAAAAATACTATATATAAGCCTTTTAAGAAAAATAATTATAGTAAAGGAAGATTTTTTAGAAAAAATAAAAAATTTCCCAAAAAATGTACTTGTTGGATATGTAAAGAAAAAAGCTATTATGCTAACAAATGTCCTAAAAGAGGGAAACAAGAAAATCATAAAGCATACAAAATATATGAAGAGTTAGTAGAACAAAATTATGAACCAATAGAATATAGTGATATATCAGAAAATGAAACTATATATGACATCGAGTCTCAATATAAGTTTGAAGAATTAAATTTAGAGGTCGAAATAAAAAGTAAAGAAGAATGAATTCTAAAAACGAAGAATAATAATATATTTAGCTATAACAAATCCTTTATGAAGTAAAATTTAGTCAGTTGAATAATCATAAATTAAATATAAAATTAAAAAGATATATTAAAAAAATAGTGGTTTGATAGATTCTATCAGGCAACTTATATAGCTAAACACTTTGAATCAACTATAGATATATATCAAACAAAAAGAAATACAATAATACCTCTAATTAATAAAGACAAAATAAATAAAAGCCAAACCACTAGATAAATCTATATTTAGAAGCAATTCAAATCATAATAAAAGCTCAATTTAGACAAGGAATAGATAGTTCAATACAATTATTTTTTATGGATGATAGAATAAAAAATGACCCAGTTGATGCTTTTTTAAGAGCAGTATCGGGAAACTTAATATATAAAAAGTTAAAACTCACATTAATACTCGATTTTTCAGTAAGTTTACGAGATAAAAATATTGACAAATCTTTAAATCTACATCATAAATTACATAGAATAGAAATGACAAATGGATCTAAAATATATTCTGTTACATATAGAACTATATATAATATATTATATAGTTCTAGAAGAGTTGAAGACATTGAAAACACATTTTCATATCTAGTAGAATATATCCCACCTACACAACTGACACCAACAAACATTACTATGTTAACAAAATTAACAATGGATCTTAGACAGAAATAAAAACATAGGATTTACTCCTAGAATTAAACATATAAATGATAAATTGTTAATTGCAATAGGAGAATCTTTTAGAGAACAACTCGTACCTCAGTTTAAAAATGAACCAATAATTATAAATAAATAAGGAAAAAAGATATATTCTCAACCAAGAAAATTATAGATTTAAAATCATTTTTAAAAGCTAAATAATATTATATACAAACTGAATTAGATATAGGAAGTGATAAGACGAAAAATGTCTTTATTTAGAAGAGAGAAAAGCCGATTGGAAGTTTATAGTGAGATAGAAGGAGAGCCGGTCGGATGATTGACACCTGCAAGAAAGAATGTCCGGTCGGACCAGGCGTAATCACTTCGAAACTTAAGTTAGTAGCTTTCTAAATAGAGAATACTTAGAAACAGAGTCTCAGAGATTTGATACCCGATGCCACTGTTTGTTGGGCTATTTATATGAGATATGAGAGGTGCACTTGAGTGCCTAAAAAGTGATAACTGGCAGTCAAAGTAGGTAAGCGGCGAAGCGACAGGGAGCAGGTGAAGGTCATGGCGCTGCCTTGTGTCAGTGGGCTGATTGGACGTGTTGTCACATCAGTCCGATCAGATGTGGCGCTGCCTTCATACTCAAGCTTTGTGCTCTTTGCTGATGGGCCTTGGGTCCTGCCAGGTGGATTGGGCCGACTGAATGGGCCTCTTTGCAAATATTATTTATGTAGTTATCACTTGTCCTCCCTCAAAAGGGTCCGATCGGGCATAGATTTGCCTTGAGTTGCTCCACTCGGGAAGAGTTTACTTTGAGTTGTGCCGATCGGGAGACATCCGTTGGCGAGATTTTTGAATTTTGAAAGGCGCTCATCTGAAGAGACGCCTGTTCTGATAGTTGTCTCATTTAATACTGCGCGTGCACCGAGGTGACCTTCGTTCTTCGTACATCAATGATGCTTTTAGGACACGTGGCGAACATCCTGTGGTGAGACGTTTGGCGTCTCTGATAAGCTTTTTCCTATAAAAAGGTAACTTCTGGGCATTTTTTTCTCACTTTTCTGCAATCCTTAGAGAAATTCTGTCAAAATTTCTTCTCGCCTCTTTTATACTTCGACGATTCTTGCTTTCCGTTCCTTGAAATTTTTCAAAGTACCTACAATCAAGTAAGTAATCCCTTCTCCCCTGCCTTTGAATTTTCCTTTATTCTTTCTATTGCACCTTTGCATTCAACTCACTTCACCCCATTAGAGACTAGGGTTATTGTGTTGAAAATGGTCTCCAGCAGTGGTCGGTCAATAGATAGGAGTTTTATGGAGGAGTAGAGGAACAAGCCGGCGGCTGAGCATTTTTCCAGATTGAGACCTCGGGAAGTAGCTGAGATTCTTTCTAAATATGGCCTTCCTGATGACGTGTTCGTGATGCCCTGCCCTGATTCCATGGTGGTGACGGATGGGCCCTTCGGCCACCAGAAGAACGAGTGGTTCATTTGCCATCTTTGGAGCTTGGATGCAGGACTAAGGCTCCCGTTTGGCGCCTTTGAGATGGCAATATTGGAAGGTTACGGGATTGCTCCAAATCAATTGCATCCGAACGGGTGAATATCGATGGCTTGCTTCAAGATCTTGTGTAAGATAGAGGAAGTGGCCCCGACTTTGGATCTCTTCACCCACTTCTTCTACATATCAGGTCGGAGTGATGGGACAGAGTATTTCTTCACCAGCCGACCGAAGAGAAAGCTCGTCCATATCCCCACCTCGATGAAAGGGTACAAGGAGAGGTTATTCCTGGTGGGGATGATTGGTGGATTTGGGGTGCGCTTTACGCGATCTGATGGAGCCACCATCTTGAAGGACCAAGCCGCTGGTCAGCCTTTGTACGAGACCGACATCAAGAAATTAATGGACGCCGTGGCGAGGCAAGGGGAACCCTATAAGTCCGACTTTCTACTGGGGACGTTGTTCGGGTCTTCTAGCTCCGAATCTGGCGCAAATGCAAAATGTGAGCATTAGGATTGTAGTGGAGGGAGCAGCATGAGTTGACAATCATGCATTGCATGTGCATTGAGTATATTTTTCTGAAAAGAATACTTATTTTGTTTGTCTTTGTAATGCAGCTGCGATGGCTGGAGGGGACGACATGACAAGGCAGCTCGCCGTTCGGGCTAAGGCCAAAAGGGATGCCGATCGGGCTGCGAGGGAGGAGAAGAAGGCAAAGAAGAGGAAGATCTTGCCCGCCTCCGAAGTGCACGCTTCGCAGGGTTCAGTGGATGCTCCTCCCCCTGCTATCCCAGTTGCTGCTATCCCCGCCTCTCGTCCAGCTTTGGTCATCTTCGGACCTGCGGCCCCCCAAATTGGTGCTGAGGATCGGCGTCCACACAGACGGCTACTGTTGGAGGAGGAGTTCGATTCCGATGAAGCACAGCCATCCGTCATTCCTCCCAACATTCAACTGCTGAGGGAGGTTGCTCAGATAAAGGCTGCAGAGCTGGTGGCTACCTCAAACGTCCAAGTGGCAGCAAAAGGCAAGGCGCCGATGCAAAATGAGTCGACCCGGCGAGCTGCAGGGGGAGCCCCTGAGAGGCGAACTGTGCCTTTGAAGGACGTGCTGAGGGACAATTTCGGCAATGACTGGTCGGCGAGCAATAAAGTAGTCGACAATTACCTTTGCTGGGGTATTCTTCAGGATGACGACTTCAAAGTCATGGGAGATCCCAGCTTACTCGCCCGGGAGCTCAGCATGTTCAACTAGCAGAGCCTGGAGGTGAGATTTTGTAACGCCCCATACCCGCAATTGGTACGGATATCGGGTGTCACGATACTATTATCTAATCGATACTTATGACAAATACGGTAAATTTTTGTTTTCTTACTTAACTTATAAACTTATCGAATCATTTATCCTTTTACAATTTCATGTCACCATTACATTTCATTCGATCCCATCCAAACATTACCCTTAACTTATCATGTCATTCGATAGCCTATAACATTCATCATGATATTCAATACATAATCAATGCTAAACCATTACACATATACATGCCACTAATACTATTCATTAGATTCAAAATTCGGCAGCATAGCGACTATAATGTTAGCTACCCAAAACCTGTAATTCAAACAATACACAGCCCAACTCAGGGGCACAACATATATAGCTTATTTAGACTCCAACTAATACATGTAACTAATCCAAATACCATAACATTTATCTTTACATATACCTGTTCTCATAACATATAGCTTTTACATATATTCAAGTAACAACAAACAAAACGTTCTTATATTTAATCTACCCGTCCAGACTGATCTCAAATCTGTTAGGTCGCCTGCTCTACAGACGCTCCACCTGGTACCTACACGCAGTCAAACAACTACGTACTGAGCATTAAATATGTTCAATGGTGATTACGAATCTAAAAATTTCCAATGCTAACAAATACACATATACACGCATAAAAATACACTATACTTAACAAATTCCTTATTATCATCTTAATCACTCCCTATAATTTCACTTAGTGTCATTTTACACTATAGTCCTTTATATGCTCTTCTTATCGGCAACTTACCATTTAATCCCTACTGGTTCAAAACTTATCAAATATTTCTTTCATTTAACTAAATCACTACTTTTTTTTTCCACTCTAATTGCATTTACTTACAAATATCACTCATATGTACTTAATGGCATCTAAATTGCCATAAAACCATTTAGTCCTCTGACATTTATTTTCATGCTCATTTTACATATTAATTCGTATTAAACTTTTACTTTGCAATTAACTCATCTAGTCATTCATTTTATCATTTTATTCATTTCTTATCATTTCATGTACAAATGACTGTTTGGTCCCTATTTTATCAATTTTAGGACAATTTACATTTTCGCCCTTCTTTAGACGATATTTACGGAAATGCCACTAGTTCATTTCTCTTTTCATTTTAAATCATTATTAGGCTTACAAATTACATATTAGTCATTGTTTTGTCATTTTGGTAGCAAATTACATTTTAGTCCCTGAACTTTGGACTCTTTACATATTTATCATTTTACTTTCACCTTTCATTTACATATCACTTATTAGTGTACTTTTACATTTAATTACGATTTTGCCCCACCTTTGGCAAATTACAATTTGGTCCTTCCCTTAACATTTACTTATATTTATGTCGTTTATTCGCTATATTTTCATATTTATTGACTTTTTTTAACTTATAACTCGTCAACAAGTCTCACGACTAATTATTTTTGCGGTAAAATACGTTTTGGTCATTAAACTTTTACTTTCTTTCATATAAGTCCTTTTCCATTTTATTTCTCATTTTCAATATACTTTTTGCATTTTCAAGTTATTTTCATCGCTATGACCCATTTGGCTTATAATTTAGGTAAATTACCTTTTTACCGCAAACTTTTCATTTCTTTCACTTAGGTCCTTTTGTCATATAACTATTCATTTTCATGTTACTTTTCACACTTTTAAGTCATTTTACTTATGACATTTTACCTTTGGACCAAATTATATCATTTTACAATTCTGCCATTTCATACTTAGGCTATTTATTCATTATGCTCTTATTCATTACATTCCTCATGTATTAGGTCATGTTACATCATGGCTTGTTACATGTTACATTTTGGCATATTACGCTTTTACATATTAAGCTTTTTCGTATTAGGCATATTACATAGTAAGCTTTTACATATTACTTTATGGCAAATTACATTTGATCATTTTTACTTTTTACATTTTCGAATCATTTTGCAATCATATCACTTTTATGCCCCTAGTACAATCCTGACAGAAAATCTGCAAACTGGATATATGGGATGTGGGCCCCAAAGTCCCACTACAATCCACTAGGGAATGATCTTGAAGAATCACTCCATCATGTAACATATGACGTATGACGTATGACAGAGGGCTATGAGAGACCATCGCGAATCTGTCATAGTAAAGCAAGTCGCCATGACTTGCACCGCGGTATCAATGGTGTCCCTATGGCCAGCCAAACATATCCTGAACTAGATTAACCCGCCAGACTACGACTAATGGCAAATCTTTCACATTTATCAAAATTCACTTTTTCAAATAGACTTTCAAATCCACTTTCGCACTTTTAATACTTTCATATTACATATGACATGTGACGTATAATATATGATTTATCAGTACATTTTCATACTTTAACATTTTCATTTTCATTTCAGTCACTTCATTTTCATTTCTTTCACTGCATTATCATTTCAATATCCTAATCAATCACTATTCTGATCAATTAGGCACAATTCTTGTTATATTCTTATTTCCATACAATAAGTATACGAAAGCCATTCAATAGTTATAAATTCAATTCATATCATTTCACTTCCAATTATTTCACTGCATTTCATTATTTTCACATTGAGCGTAATGGAATATCATACCCAAAAATATTCATATAATTTCTATAAATTCCAAATAAATTTATGGACATTTCTTTTCATGTCTAATTTTATTTTAGGCCATTAATCTTTGATTACACACAAGTTACACCTTAGTATACACTAAGGGTTCATTCGGCCAAGGAAGGCACTTTACCTTACAATTACTTTTAATTCCATTTTAGCATTTCAATTATCATATTAAGAGCTCTCAGTCCTTTTTCTAAGCTTATACTCAATTAAGTCTACATTTAACATAAATTTCACTTAAATCAATAATTTTCTTTTCATGCATTTCTTTTCATTTAACCCTCCATTTTCACCACTAATTCACTTATTTATTCACTTTACACTTTATATGGCATATAAACCATATAATCTATCAATTCTCCTCACTTAAGCCATTAGGCCATCTTAGGGTTTATCAATAATAATTTATTTATCACTCATTCATGGCTTATTTCACTAAACTAAGACTCAATTTATACATATATACCACTTAATTTCACCAAATCACTAGGTATATCAATAATATACCTAAATACACCTTTATGTCATACTATGTCCAAAATTCACATTTAGTTTTCTTCCATTTTAATCATTCAAATTAGCATATTTCACGTCCTTAAACTCAATTATCACCTCAATTTCAATTATACATATAAATCACATATAATCATTATAAAATATAATAGAAAACCCTAATTTTTCCAAAGAAAATTCATGGATTAGGTAATCACAAACCTCAATTTCATGCTTAACCCTCCTCAAGCTTCCTTTTTCTTAGCTTTACCCTTGAAAAACTCTTTTCCCCCCAAATTCTCCTCCATGGTCGAATACACAAGGAAACAAAACATTCATCAATCCTCTTCTTTTATGCAATAAACTTCATAAACACTCTTAATATATCATAATCTCTCAATTAAAACTATTAAATCAAATTAAATCAACTTATTTCTCTTACTTCCAATTTGAAGACATAACCTTGAATCCTTAATTTTCTTATATTTTAATCCACCAAATGACACTAGAGGCTGTTATGATCACAAGGAGAGGCTGAATTAATTTTTGAATGCTTAAATTTTGAAGGAAATCAAGCCACTACAAGAAAATTAACAAATAGCAATGAAAATTAACAACCGAATTTGATAAATTTCCGTTGCTAATTAAAATTAGCAACCGAAAATAGCAAAGGAAAATTCGGTTGCAGATTTGACTGTTGCTAAATTTAGCAACGGAAACAGAATTCCGTTGCTAAATTTAGCAACAGAATTTAATTTTGATTGCTAAATTTAGCAACGAGAATTCCGTTGCTAAATTTAGCAACGGAATTCTATTTCCATTGCTAAATATAGCAACGGAATTTATATTCCATTGCAACGGAATTCTATTTCTATTGCTAAATATAGCAACGGAATTTATATTCCATTGCTAATTTTAGCAACGGAATTTAAATTCCGTTGCTAATTTTTAACATCATAAATTATAAAATTTTAATCAAATTTTTTATTTGTAAATAAATATAATCCAAATTCATAATAAAATTCAAAAAAAAATTCTTATTGATAATATAAATGGGACAATATATAACTTAGCATTTCATAAATAAATAAGTGTCAATTACAATTGTGCCAAAAATATACATATATAAATATTCATTTCGATTAAAAGAATAAAAATGTAACTTTGAACACTCTCTTCACCGCCTAAAAAGACTAATCATAGTTACAAATATTTGCATTCTTCTATAAGCATGCATTTAAGATTGCAGCAACGAGTTCCACAACAGTGATAGACACTGATCTAATTAATTGAGTACCTGCTCAAATATAAACAAAATAACATGAATATGCACATAAAACAAACATCATCACATTTCCTCAAAGAAACCTACAATTCACGCATAATAAATTAATTTATAAATATTGATGAGAAAACAGAAAAAGGGAAATAAATTTAACAAAGATTGCACCCATTAGCCATACATAATCATATGAGGTAAACCAACAAATAGACATATAGCTGTATAAGAAAAGTACACCGATGTAACTCTTGAACAAAAAATTCCGAAGCCTATTTAATTAATTTGAACTCACCAAGTGACAGACTCACAAAACTATACAAAATTGCTCAATTTGATATGGCATATACAATGATTTATCATAATAACATTTTCTCTTAGTATATAATTTTTATGTTATAAATTATAAAATTCAGAATTCTAGGCAATAATATTATTGTGGAAATGCTACAAACTGCCACTCATACTTTAACAATAATGTTATAATCAAACAACAACGGATTAAATTAAAAGTTCAAATTAAATTATCAAAGCATAACATTGTACTAAATGCTACAAACTGCCACCCAAAATTAGCTGCTGCTCCGTTTGCTTTTTACCAGCAACACCCAGATACTAAGAAGACAAAATAGCATACAGACAAAAAAATTCTGTTTTGATTCAATAATTTGTTTGAATAAATGGATATGTGGGTGTGGTATAGTTTGGTAGACAGCGAACATTCCAACCAAATATATAACTATTGCTCACTATAAATGTTACTATTTGTTGAGTTTTAGTGAATTAAGTAGTTTAGGCAGCCAAAGCATGGAAGAAAGAAACTGAAGTAGGAGCAGCATTACTTGCCCAAGACAGTGAGCAAAAACAGCATTACTATTTGGATTTCCTATTGTCAATAATGAACCAAAAACAGAGTACTGCAACACATAAACCAAATAATTTCCTATAAACATAAAGAAAATAAAAATAAATGTCTACTAAATTACTTAATTATTATCATGTTCTACATCAAATTTTAAATCAAATTATCATTTCAAATACGTACAGTATAAACTCAATATAAATATCACCATTAATTCAAAAGAAAAGCATTAATAAAAATCGATTTCAATGCTTACTGCTGCTGAAGAAAGGCCAAGCTCATCCAAAATTCCAGATTCGGCCGGTGATGAGTAACCCATCTATCAACAATTCAAAATCTTTTTTAGGTTAATGAATTAATAATTTATAGAATTTCATTTTTGCTTGCTAATTAAGAAAGGGAAAGAAAAAAAACTTGTTGGAACTTACAGAACTAAGAAGACAAGGATTATAATTATCACTATTGCAAAACTAACAAAACCAAAGAACAATACAATTCCACTGTAATGGGTTTCAATTACTAGATAGTTAATCTTTTTATGCTCTGTATTACTTCTGCATTTGCGTTGGAGCAAAACCAGCTCAATGTTTGAGTCAATTAGAATTTGGATTTCCCATTCAGTCAAATAACTATACAAGTAAACCAACGCTCCAAAACTAAATGAAGCCCTAATATCACACCTCATCCGGCAAACTTTCTCAGCAACCAAATAATGGAAAAATTAAAAACTAGAAAGAACAAATAATTGGTTGGAGACAGTGAAGTTCTAGCAAAATTTGAAGCCAATCGCCACAGAGTAAACAGCTGTGATGAAATTCACAATAAACCGTATAATTTCGAAGCAATTAGGGAATAGAACTAACCTTAAAAGTGGTTGCTGGTGACCGGAGTGGAGAGATGCGAGTAGCGACAGCGACGAGAGGTGAGCTGCAACGGGCGACGGTGGCGATCTAACAGCACCCGAGGGAGACTGGATCTGCGACGATGGGGTGGAGGGAGTCGACGGCGAGGGAGCGAGTGGCGGCGGGGTGGACGGGGACGCCGGATCTAACGCCTGGTGGCTCGCAAGGGAAGTGAAACGCGATGGAGGGGGCGACGCAAGAGAGAGGCGTGGAGAATTGAACAAGGAGAAAATAGAGAGTGTCTTAAATTGATTTTACCTTGAAATTTTAGAACCCAATTTTACCTTGTGATTGATAGCAACCGAAAAATATTCTTTAAGAATTTTGCTTTAAAAATATTCGGTTGTTATTATTTAAAAATTTAGCAACGAAAATTAAATTGAAAATCAAATTCTGTTGTTAAATTAGCAACTGAATTTAATTCGATTGCTATTTTTTAAAGTAAAATTTTAAGACTTGCTATATTTGTAACCGAAAAATATTCGGTTGCTATTTTTTAAAGCAAATTTTGAAAACTTGCTATATTTGCAACCGAAAAATATTCGGTTGCTATTCTTTAAGAATTTAACAACGAAATTTAGATTCGGTTGCTAAAAATTCGGTTGCTATTTTTTAAAGCAAATTTTTAAGACTTGACATATTTGCAACCGAAATATATTCGGTTGCTATTTTTTAAAAATTTAGCAACGGAATTCAAATTATGTTGCTAAATTAGCAACCGGAATAATATTCCGTTGCTATTTTTCGCTCTAAAATTCTCACGAATCTTGTTGGCGCCAGCGGAAACCATTTTCCGTTACTAATATCCGTTGTTAAATATTGGCGCTAAAAGTTCCCTCCACTTTTAGCGACCGAAAATCACCAAATTTTTTTCCGTTGTTAAACATACAAAACTTAACTAATTTTAGCAACGGAATTTAAATTCCGTTGCTAAATAGCAACGGATAATAAATTCCGTTGCTATTTAGCAATGAAATTAATTCTGTTGCTATTTTTTGGTTTTTATTTCTAAATTTTCTTGTAGTGAGCATAACATGAAGAAAAATGAGAGAAAAGAGAGAGGGAGTGACTTCCGCCACCAAAGAAAGGAGAAAAGCTGGAGGAGATAAGGGAGAGACACCTGCCCAACTACCAATTTAATGCTATTCATAGTGGCATTAAATTGGTTCAACCAATGGTCCAACCACATAAATCTATTTAGTCATTTAAACCCAAAATGCACTTTTCTATAGTTTTCTCACTTCCTAACTTCAAATCACTTCAAATTTGATTTCATAATTCATATCATACCAAAACTAGGATGTACACAAAATTTCACTTCAATCAGAGTTCATTTTCGGTCCGGTTTAATCATATCAGTCCGATCAAAAATTATCAATGTTCTCGAAAAATTCCCATTTTACTACCAAAAATTTTACATATTATTTAGAATCATTCTGGAAATTCCTGCAATTTTTTGTCATCATTTTCTATTTTTAAAGTCTCGGTCAAACCTCCGGTCAACCGAGTACTATTCAAACCGAAATCATATATTTTTTCTTACTTTCTAAGGTCAATTCCTCATAAAAATGACTCTATAATTCTTAACACATATTCATTAGACTCCAATAATATTTTGGGGTCAATCGGAAATTATTTCTCGGTCTAGTAATTATGTACCAGTCCGATAACCTAATTTTTCAGTGTCACCAAAATTAAATTTTTTATTACCATATGATTCTACTCATCAATACGAGTACGTCCATATTCTCAGATTATTTTTCTGAAATCCGTAGTACTTTTTACGGTCCGGTCAAACTCCCAATCAACTTAGTTACTATTCATATCAGAACTGCTACTTTTTCTTATTTCTGACTTTTGAGATCATATTTGACCTCGATTTCACTCCAAATTTTAATTTCGAACTCATCGTGACTTATATTTTCTATTAATCAAATAAAATATTTTTCGACTTCGGGAGGTACTATTCATCCCGGTATCACTATTCACTATCAGGAAACACTATTTCCGGCTAACCCGGTATTAGGGCCATTACAGATTTGGCCACTTTAATTTTTGTTGTCTGGAAATTGATGATGTCCTTCTTCGCTAATGTGTTGTTTTTGTTGTTGTTTTTTAGCTGATCAAGAGGGTCCAGCGCATGCATGGCATGGCGAGCCTCTTGGAGGCGAGGTCAAAAGATGCTGCCAAGGTGAAGGGGGAGGCAGCTACTCAATGCGATGCTGCCCAGAAAGAGCCCTCTGCCCTTCACTCGGAGGTGGCAAACCTGAAGAAGGAGGCCTCTCGGCATGCCCAAGAGTTGAAGACTCGGCTAGGCGAGGTCGATGGCTTGAAAGGAGAAGTCTCGCGCCTGGCTGCTAATAGCGCTCAGTGCAAGAGATTTGAAGAAGAGACGAGCAAACTGAGCTCTGAGTGCAAACTTCTGGGCATTGAGAGTGCCAAAGCCAAGGAAGAGAGGGGTAAAGCCTTGGCAGAGTGCGACCAGTTTCGAGCCGAGCGGGATTCACTGAAGGTTGCTTTGGAGGACAAGGAGACCTCCTGGAGGAAGAAGCTTGAAGAGGAGCTTGCCTCTCAAAAGGAGCAGCTTCTTAATCAACTGGGAGAATCTCAAGGGAAGTTATCGTCTCAGCTAATCTATGAGGCCGGGAGGCGCTTCCCTGGGGCTGATCTCGACTGGATGGAGGATCCCAGTGTTCTACCCGATCCGCCATCTAGTGACGATGAGGAAGAGGCTCCCAGAGAGGAGGCGACCGATAGAGCGCCATCGTCCATGGAAGATCCTTTGTCGACTGAAGTTCAGCCAGATGTGCCCTCTAGAGTTGAGGTTGGCGCTTCTTTGCCGGCGGAGCCAATCTCTAAGGTGGCTGCCGAGCCTTCTCAGCCTGCTGCCCAGCCAAATGCAAAGCCTGCTGCCGATCCGAGCGTAGAGCCAGCTACTGATTAGGTCTCGGCTCCTGCTGATGTACAAATTGTAGACATAGAAACTTTAGATTAGATTTTCCATTGTATGTATACTTTACTTTTTGTATTGATTCTTGTAAGCTGTACAGTATACTGTTTCTTCAACGAATTGCAATTTTTGTGTAGACTGCAAACTTTCCAAGTTATGAATTGCTATTTTTTCGATAACTCGTATAATCACATATAATTTGCTAAAGTGATAAACTGATTAATCATAGATACTTCCTGAATTGGAATCAATAACTTTCAAGGCCAGCGAATGACTTCTTAGCCTCGCATAGACTTAGAATTAGGTGAATAGTTTTGTACATCAAGTTAGCATTTTTAGTTTGCCTTTCAATCTGTGATTGCTGGGCAACACTTAACTTGGGAGAAACTTTTACTATAACTTGACCCTCGCGTCTTCGGTTCGGGATTGGCATCGAACCTAGCAAATGAGTCAGTGGAAATTAGGCGTTTTCCGTATCTTCGGATCGAGAATATCGTCGATCCTAACGGATGAGCCGATGTGTGATTAATGATTTCCATATTTTCGGATCGGGAATATCATTGATCCTAATGGATGAGCATGTCGTGCAAACAAATGGATTCTAACTTTTGCATTTTCGGCTTGGAATGAGCATCAAGCCTAGCGTATAAATTGTACCATGCATGCCTTTTACAAAGATGAAGAAGAACTTCTTTATTGATTGAATTCAATTCCCGATACATTACTACATGTGGTACTTCTTGAGTACTTTAACATTCCAGCTCCTGGGGATGTCTTGCCCATCTATTGTTCGGAGCTTATATGTGCTCGGGCTTAAGACTTTGGAGACTTTATAGGGCCCTTTCCAATTTGGCATTAGCTTCCCGACTCTTGCATTTCCCGAGCCTATGTCCGCCTTTCTGAGTACCAGATCACCAACTTTGAAAGCTCTAGACTTCACCTTTGTATTATGGTATCTGGCGACTCTCTGCTTGTAGGCAGCGATTTTGGCTTAGGCATCCTCTCTCCTTTCTTCGATCAAGTATAGGTCCTGGCATCTCTCCTGGACGTTCATCCGTTCGGAATAGAATGTTGACTGATACGATGGGAGGTCGACCTCTACGGGTATCATTACTTTGAAGCCATAGACAAGAGAAAATGGCATTTGGTGAGTGCCTGTCCTTGGTGAAGTTCTATAAAACCATAGGACACTCTGCAGTTCTTCAGTCCAGTTGCCCTTCACCTCACCTAGCCGTTTCTTCAGCCCCTCCAGGATGGTCTAATTAGAGACCTCTGTCATCCCGTTGCTCTGAGGGTGAGTGACTGAGGTGAATCTCAGGCTGATGTTCAAGCCTTGGCAAAAGTTTCTGAAGGTGGAGCTGTCGAACTGCTTGCCATTATCTGTAATGAAAATGTTGGGTAAGCCATACCTGCAGACGATGTTCTTCCACGCAAAGCTTTTGACCCTCTCTACTGTGATCGTTGCTAGAGGCTCTGCTTCAATCCATTTGGAGAAGTGGTCGACTGCTACGATGAGAAATTTCATCTGCCGTTTACCTTGAGGGAAAGGTCCCAGGATGTCCGAGCCCCATTGGTCAAATGGCCATGCGATTCCGATCGGCTGTTGGTCTGCCCCGGGCTGTCTCATGACCCTTCCATGAATCTGGCATTGCTGGCACTTTCTTACTTTTTCCTAGGCATCTCTAAAAATGCTTGGCCAAAAGTATCCAGTCTAGAGTACTTTTCTTACCATAGCCCTGCTAGCTTCGTGTGCCCCACAAATGCCTTCATGGACCTCTCAGGATGTAATCTCCTTCTTCCTCCATTACGCATTTGAGCCAAGGATGACTGAAAGCTTTTTTGTACAAATCACCATTAATAATGGAGTAATTGAGGGATTTACGTGATACCTTTTGGGCTTCGATCTTGTCCTCCGATAGTTACCCTGATTGCAGGTACCGCTTGATCGGACTCATCCAAGTTTCATCCCCTTCGGCTCGTCTAAGGAGGAGGAGGCTTGAACGATGACATTAATGTTTTTTTCTATTACTCTTTGTTTGGAGGCAGGCATTTTTACAAGCCGATCGGCATCTAAAGTTTGGTCCCTTGGCACCTTCTGGAGATTCCATTCTGATCCAGATTCTTCGAGTATTTTGAATGCGGCCTTGACTTTTGCTAGGTACTGGATCATGCTGGTTTCTCTGTCTTCAAAGGTGCCCAAGACTTGGCTTGTTATGATCTGAGAGTCGCTCTTGATGGTTACTGACTCCGGTCGGATGGCTTGGAGTAGTCTCAACCCATGAAGGAGCGACTCGTACTCTGCCACATTATTAGTAGCTTTGAAGCAAAGTTTTATTGCATACCTTATTATGATGCCCAAGGGGCCTGTTATTACAATGCCCACGCCTCCTCGGGTATCGTTTGATGCGCCGTCTACAATCATTTCCCATTTTTGAAGCTTGGGTTGACTATCGGGCTATTCGCCGGCGTACTCAGCAACAAAATCTGCTAGAGCCTGGGCCTTTATTGCCGCCCTGGGCTCGTACTTCACATCCCATGACTATAACTTGATTGTTCATCCCACCATTTTGCCCTCAAGGTCGGGGGTCTGAATAATTTTTCTGATTGGATGACCCGACCGGACCACGATCGTGTGTGCCTCGAAGTATTGTCTTAGCTTTCTCGTGCACATCATGAGGGCAATGATGAGCTGCTCGACCGGACCCTTCTTCAATTCTGCACCTTTAAGCACTTGGCTCACATAACATACAGGCAGCTGTTGGGTTCCTTCTTCCCTGACTAGGACACCTGCAACGGCTTAACTAGAGGTGGATAAGTAGAGATATAAGTTTTCACCTAGGATCGGTCGGCTGAGCAGTGGCGGGTTGGTGAGAAATTTCTTTAACTCTTCAAAAGCTTGCTAGCAGTCTGCTCCCCAACTGAAAGTCTCATTCTTCCTCAGCTTCTTGAAGAAAGGAGTGCATCGCGTGGCTGAGGAGCAGATGAATCTTCCAAGGGTAGTGATTCTCCCATTCAGCTTCTGAACATCTTTTATGCTTCTAGGGGGCTGCATCTCAAGAATGGCCTTTATTTTCTCCGGATTGGCTTCAATCCCCCTTTGAGAAACCATGAAGCCCAAAAATTTTCCCGATGGGACCCCGAAGACGTACTTCTCATGGTTGAGCTTCATTCGAAATTTATTCAATGTGCAAAAAACTTTTGCCAGATCGGCAGGGTGTTCTTCAGGGCTCTTGCTCTTGACGATCATGTCGTCCATATATACTTTCACGTTCTGTCCGATCTGGTCTTTAAAAATTTTATTCATTAGACGTTGATAAGTGGCACCTGCATTTTTTAGACCGAACGGCCTCACCTTGTAACAGAAGGTTCTGTCGTCTGTGATAAAGCTGGTGTTCTCCTAATCTAAGAGCCACATCAGGATTTGATGGTAGCCAGCATATGCGTCGAGGAGGGAGCAGATTGCATGGCCTGCAGTGGCATCTACAAGTTAGTCTATGCTTGGCAGGGGGTAGTTATCTTTCAGACATGGTTTGTTGAGGCCTGTAAAGTCCATACACATCTGCAGCTTTCTTATCTTCTTTTTCACCAGGACCACATTGGCAAGCCAATCTAGGTAGTCTACCTCTCGGATCGTCCCGGTCTTTAGTAGCCTATCAACCTCCTCAGATATGAACTTTATCCGCTCAGGCGCATGCGTGTGCAGCTTCTGTCTTACTGGTGGGTGAGTTGGGTCCACATTGAGTTTGTGGGTGATCACTTTAGGATCAATGTCAGGAATATCTTCTGGCTTCCAGGCGAAGGGTGCTTGGTTGATGGTCAAGACCTACATGATGGCATCCTCTATTTCTGCATTCATGCTGGTCCTGACCTGGACATTTTTACCCTTTGACAATGCCCTTGTTTTCACCTCTTCGGCGGGATCCATTCTTGGCTTCTTTGCCCGCTCAGACCGCTCTAACCCTGGCTCCACAATCATGGCCTTCCTTTACTGCTTTATTATGGTGACGTACGCCTCGCGGGATGCTTTTGGATCACCCCTCAGAACGACAATGCCCCATCTGGTTGGGATTTTTATCACCATATATCGTATGCTCATAATAGCTCCGGTTTGAAAAAGCAGCGGCCCGCCAAAAATGGCGTTGTAGGCAAAAATCATGTCAATTACCATTAATGTTACCTTGCAGGCGTGGGCGATTGCCTCTTGGCCAAGTTCGACGAAGAGTTCAATAGATCCCACCACAGGAACAGTAGCATTGCCGAGCCCGATCAACAGAGTGGCATTCGACTTTAGCTTTTCGACCGGAAGTCCCATGGCTCCGTAGGCTTGAAAGGTGAGCACATTGACAGCGCTGCCATTGTCTACCAAAATCCTTTTAACATTAAAATTGTTAATCCGAGCTCTGACGATGAGATCGTCCTCGTGAGGGAACATTACGTCTCGCGCGTCTTCACTGGACATAGTGACTGGAGCAAGCTGTTCGACCTGGTGAGAGAGATAGACACCTTTCCCCTTCTTTTTTCTCGATAGGTTCTCTCCATAAGATGATCCTCCAATGATCACATTTATCACCTCGGTATATGGTCTACACGGGTCGGTATTCCTTGGGTTTCTGTGCTCATCATCGTTGTCCGAGCCAGAGTCATCCTTCCTGGGGTCCGGCCGTCTACAGGGACTTTCCCCTCTAGCCGGACCTATGAATTTTTTGAGGGACTCCCTTCGTATCAGCCGCTTAATCTACTTCTTCAATGAGGTACACTCGTCAATCATTTGACCGATGTCTCTGTGAAACTCGCAATATTTGCTAGGGTCCCTTACGGTTCAGCTTTGCTCGGACAGCGTTCTAGGCCAATTGACCTTTCTATGCTTTTCCTTAATCCACATCAACACCTGAGCCAGATTGGTGTTGAGCGGGATAAAGGTTCTAATCGACCGGTCATCCGAGCATTCAGCTCTTTCCCGTCCGGACTCTTTTTGCTTGCCTAAATTTCTTGAGGTTATGGCTCTGTCCGGGCTCCTTGCTATCTGTTTGGATGTGGGAGCTCTATTGAATGACCGTCCGTCTGGATGCTGTAGTTGATCCATGATGTTGGTCCTTCTTCCCCTATTGGACCTTAGGGCGTCATCCAGCTGGATGTGCTACCTTGCCCTTTCCATTAGATCAGCAAAATTGACCGGGGGACTTGTAGTTATTGATTCGAACAATGGGCGATCCATGATGCCCCTAGCCAAGGCAGTAGTCGCCATCTCTACACTCACGTTCCTCACTTTAGACATGGTAGCTTGGAACCTATCGATGTGGTCTCTAAGACTTTCATCGGATCTCTGGTAGAGATTACATAGGTCGTTCACCGATTTTGGTGCGCGCGTCTGCACAATAAACCTTGTGGTGAACAACTCCTTAAGTTGTCTGAAAGAGGTGATTGATTCCTATGGCAGCTCATGAAACCAATTCAAAGCATCTCCTCCCAAGGTGGTGGGGAAGATTCTGCAGGCTATCCTCTCATCGTAGGTGTAGACCTGCACTTTTGTCAATTATTCTACTAGATGAGTGGTGGGGTCAGTTTTACCTGTATACTTGTCCATCACCACGTCTCTCCACCTGGGAGGTAGCTTGGACTCCATTATTTCCCTGCAAAATGGGGAGGCAGTGTTCTTGCAGGTGTTTCCTTCGAACATGACTTTTTTGGGACCGGTCAAGCCAAACTACCTGAGCTTCTGTTTAAGCCACTTGTCTTCCCTGCTCATGGCCGTGGAGATGGACTCATTTCTTGGCCTTCTGGAATGGCTGCAATTAGGCGTGCACATGAAGGACAGGTCATCCCCAATGGATGGGGTGGAAGGTCTGCTGGGAAGATAAGTGGAGTCCCTGCTTGAGGACATTGTCCTTTTCCCTTTGTCGTATCTTCTAGGGGTCCTGATGATGCCCCTTCCGCTGTCATGATCTCGTGGCTCGTTGATGGAGATGCCCTTGTTTTTTCTCCTTTCGAAGTCTTCGTCCATGAAGTACTCTTCATGTTCTCTTTCGGAGGTTCTGGGCATCTTGCCCTTCTTGATTATTTGGACGATACTTTTAGTGAAATCACTAAGGAGGGCATGCATGTCTCTGACTGTAATGGGAGTATTTTCTGATTGCCTTAGAATGGCATCGTTAAATTTTGGAAGAAGATTCGCCCTAGCTGGGAACCTGAGAGATCTCTCTCTTCTCCCTGAGGGCCTAGACCTGCCCTGGCTATTGGCACTACGATTATGCTCTCCAGAATTCTCGTTTGATCTTGAACTTGCCATAACTCTCAACAAAAGCACCAAATGATAAGATGAAGAATGTCTTTATCTAGAAGAGAGAAGAGCCAATTGGAAGTTTATAGTGAGATAGAAGGAGAGCCGGTCGGATGATTGAGACTTGCAAGAAAGAATGCCCGGTCAGACCAGGCGTAAGCACTCCGAAGCTTAAGTTAGTAGCTTTCTAGAGAGAGAATGCTTGGAGAGAGAGTCTGAGAGATTTGATACCTGGTGCCACTGTTTGTTAGGCTATTTATATGAGATAAGAGAGGTATACTTGAGTGCCTGGAAAGTGATAACTGGCAGTCAGAGTAGGTGAACGGCGAAGCGATAGGGAGCAGGTGAAGGTCATGGCGCTGCCTTGTGTCAGTGGGCATATTGGACGTGTTGTCACATCAGTCCGATCGGACGTGGCGCTGCCTTCATACTCAAGCTTTGTGCTCTTTACTGATGGGCCTTAGGCCTTGTCAGGTGGATTGGACTGACTGAATGGGCCTCTTTGCCAATGTTATTTATGTAGTTATCAGGAAGGGAATGGAAAACATTAAAAACCTTAATAAATATCGGAGTAGGGAAAATTCATATAAATGAAAGTTTAATATCATCATTCTTAAAATATAATCCAATAGAAAATTATGAGTTCTTAGATTATTCAAGCAACAGACATAAAATAACTGAATATGTAAAAATTAACTTAGTATTAACAGATATAAATGGAGAAGTAGTTATATTACCAATAGAAATAAATATATATACCATAATATCTATACCATAATATCTATAAATATATCCATTTTACCAGGATTAGATTTTTTCGAATATATAGCACCATATCCAGCCATCACTCGCCAAAAACCAGTAGATCTGTAGCTCTGTAGTGTTTTGTAGCTCCTAGTGAAGACATGATCTGTAGCTCTATAGATCCTAGCGATGATACGACCTGTAGCCATCAGTCGCCGAAAATCGATGAAAGGCGGCTAGCGACAAGCGGCCGGTGATTTCGAGAGGCAGTTGGCGATTTCGAGAGAGAAGGAGAGGCAGTTAGGGTTGTTTTTGAGTTATTGTTTTTAATATATATATATAAATATGTCTGTGTGTGTGATCAAAATCGAAAAACTTATAAATTATAAACCATGAATAGAAAAAACCGATTCGATTTCGGTTTTATTTTTTGATTAACCGAAACCATCGATTTTTTTGAACACCCCTACCTAGAGGTCATTATGAATGGTTGGTAATGCTATTTGGACTATGTAATACTCCTCAATTATTCCAAAGATAGATGGATAATGTATTTAAATATTTAAGGCAATTTTGCTAAATTTATATAGATGATGTAATAATATTTAGTGAAACATTAGATGAATATCTTAAACACAGTAAAATTTTTTTATTAAGATGTTTTAACCATGGAATACTGTCAAAAGAAAAAGCAAAAATAACATTAAAGGGAATAGACTTTCTAAGATTTAAAATCCCAAAAGGAGAAATAGAGTTACAACCTTATATAATAGAAGCCTTATTAGAATTTCCTAATCAGTTAGAAAATAGAAAAATGGTACAACAGTTTTTAGGACATTTAACTTATGCTAGCGATTTTGTACATGAATATGCCAAGAAAAGAGCAACACTCCAAGGTAAACTAAAAGGAAATAATCCATGGAATTGGACAGAAGAAGATACCATAGTTGTAAAATAAATAAAAGAATATTATAAAAATCTACCTAAACTACCTTTACCAAGAGAAAATGAGAAGGTAAAGCTAGAAATAGATGCCTCAGACGATTATTGAGGAGCTATCCTAAAAAGTAATAGAAAGAAAATATACGAATATGCATCATTAACATTTATTAATACAGAAAAGAATTATCATAATAATGAAAAAGAATTACTAGCAGTAACATATGCCTTAGAAAAATTTAAAATAATTTTATTACCAAAAAGATTTACTTTAAAAACAAATAAGACACAAGTAAAGTCTTTTATCACAAAATATTATAATGAAAAATTGGCACAAAGAAGGAAAATGTGTTGGCAAGAATATTTTTTTAATTTTAAATTTGATATAAAATATATTTCAGGAAAAGATAATATATTAGTAGATTTTGCTAGTAGACCTAAAAATAAAATAGAATTTTTTGTACTAACAATTACCTTGCAGGTTTATTATGGAAAAAAGTTCAGAAAGGAAATCTAAGCTCACTCTCAAGAAGAAGGAGCAAATGGAATCTATGCGAAAATCTATATCTCGAATTCAAATGTTGGAAAATGAGATAAAGCAACATGCAAAAATCTACAAAAATATATGTCTCGAGTTCTAAAATAGACAATGAGACAAATCAAATATCTATCAACTATGTTCAGATAGTTTATAAACAGCCACCAAAGGATCTAGGACGCACCAACTGGGGAAATTCCAGCTCACAAAAAATGGCAATTCTTAGAACGACGGCCAAAAAAGAGTTAGAAGATGATATAACAAAAAAAAATCTATTAATGAGAAGATTTATCCAATTCATATATCATTTTTTAACATCGATCGAAGGACTCAATTCTAAATTGATAACTCCAACCCATCTAGCGCAAAAAAGTAATCAAACACTTTCTAAGAAACCATGGGATCGAAAATGATGAAAGATCCAAGCTAAATGTCTCAGAACTAAAAAGACAATGGGAAGAAAAAATCTTTAAAGATTTACAATATCTAGTGAAATTCACAATTGTAGTTGGGATGACCATCATTCCAATAAATGTAATATATAAAAAAGTTATAATAAGGAGAACATATTCGAAAACAATCCAAAAATTATTCAGGTTTGGATTAATCCATGCCATTTATATCAGGGAAGATTTAACAAAAATTGAACATTTACCAGAAGTAATTAAGTTACATGTTCAAACCCATCACTAAAGCTTTAAAAATCTCTATTAAAACTATGAGTATCATGCCTAAATGGGATAATGAAGGAAAGAGTTTGTTCTCGAAACATTTATCACGATGGGCACTACAAGATAAAAATTTATTCCTGATGAGCAAATAACATTTACTATTCTATCAATAATCATGAAAAATTTACCAAATACAGGGATAAAAAAATTAAAAACCCTAATAAGAAGATTAAAAGAGATCTTGAGTGATGACAAAAGATACTACACCAGCTATATAGACATATATGTAATCACTAATCCTGTGAAGAAAGTGGTTTTCGTATGTAGTATTATTGTGGCAAAGCCATATTATATTTACATGTACACCAGAGTTTGAATGGAAGTAAAACGCTGCAAATATATTGCTACAGATATACATAAGAAATGCATATTAATATACGCAAGCTAATACCCCCCCCCCTCAAACCAATGTTGTCCGAGGCAGTAGGCGGAGTTTATCCCGCAAGAAGAGAAAACGAGCAGATGGCAGTGGTTTGGTGAAGATGTCACCAATCTGGTCTCCAGTAGCAAGAAATTGAATCTATAACTGACCAGCAGCTACTTGCTCACGGACAAAATGAAAATCAAGCTCTATATGCTTGGTTCTAGCATGAAAAACTGGATTCTTAGACAGGTAGATTGCTCCAATGTTGTCACACCAAAGGATCGGAGAAGGCACAAACACACCAAGTTCAGTAAGCAGAGAGCAGATCCACAAGAGTTCAGTAGTAGCATTAGCCAGAGATTTGTACTCACTCTCTGTAGAGGAGCGGGCAACAGTGGGCTGCTTCTTTGCAACCCAAGAAATGATATTTTGGCCAAGAAACATAGCATACCCATTTGTTGACCTCCTATCATCTTGGTCCTCACCTGTAGGCACTGGGTTCTGAAGCAGTCCAGGCCAAAGTTACCCAATGATGAAAATGATACCTGTTCACAAGCAATAGACAAGTGAAAGTGATGGTTTCCTCGAAAAAAAAAGGATATTTGAAGTGTTTTTGGGGGCCCTGTGCTGTAAGGCCCGTCTCACCCTTGTGAGATGGGGCCTCACGTTTGTGAGGCTCATCTCACATGAGTGAGAGGCAGCCTTGCTACCTGAGTCCCACTTCTTTGGTGAAGGTTGCCTCACGTGTTTCGTTGCCCTAGCACACCTCTTTTTCCTAGTTTTCAGGAGATTTGGTTTGAAAAACTCGGTTTTACGTGGGATTTGGTAAGAAATGATCTAATCCTGTCAAATTACATTTAAAGAGCTGAAAAACAAAGGAGGAGGGAGAGAGAAAAGAATTATTGGAGAGAGCAAGAATTACAAAAAGAAAGGAAGAACGAAAAAAAGAGGGAGACGCAGAAAAAGAAAGAAAACTGGGAGAGCTAGAAAATAATTCTTGTTTTCTCAAATAGCTTCTAAGATTATATCTTAAATCCAGGAAATCCATTCCTGGAGCTTGGGATTCAATCACGCTTTATTTTATTATCTTATCACTATAAACAGTTCACCAAAATCTTTGGAGTCTCTGTTTTTAACTTGATTTTCAAGAAAAAGGCAAAGAGCGAACTAGAGCTTCTTCACTTGCAGTCTAACGTCAAAATCTGAGAGTAAATACACACTAGCCTTTTTCATTTCCTTTCTCCTTTCTCCTTTCTTTTCTTTTCTTTCTTGCTGTTTACTTCTTCTTCTTCGTTTTATTGAACTGGTAAGCTTCGTTTATTGTATATATTGTACAGGTTTTTTTCGTTTGTTTCTTTTAACCTGTTTGTTGCATGTTTGGTGTTATTATGGATATGTAAATATGTTAGTTGCTATATTTTGCATGCTTTGAACCTTTTTGTCTTTTTTTTTATCTTTTTCTTCTCCCTCTGTTTGCCCCTTTTTTTCGCTCATTAGAGTTCAGTCCTCTTTTTTTCTTGTCCGAGCCGTGTCTTTTTTGTCCGAGTTGTGCGTCGTTTCCCTTTTCTTGGCTCCCCTGTACCCTCTCTGTCTAAGTCGTAGGGAGTGTGCACGACTCATGCACTCCATGCACGAGTCGTGAACAGGTCCTTTCCCCCTCCTCTTTTCTTCGGTTCTTTCTCTCTCTACTGCCCTTAGTCTTTGCATGTTTAGTTCCTATTTCTAATCATTAATGTTGTTGTTGATTGTTATTTCGCTCGTGTATATGTTTGTGGAGGCTTGAATTTTGTTGTTTTGGCTTTTCAAAATTAAAAAACCAGTGTTTCCCCTTTAGAATGAAAACACAGCTGTGTTTCTGCTTTGGTTGAAAAACACAGCTATGTTCCTTTGAAAACACAGCTGTGTTTTTCACATTGTCTCGTTCCCTCGTGTTCTTTCTTTTTCTGCGTTACTCGTCGCTCTGCTGAAGAAACACAGCTGTGTTTTCTTCTCTTTTCTGTTTTCTTCATTTTCCCTTATTTCCCGTGCGTTGTTAGCTGTGTTTTCTTCTCTTTTCTGTTTTCTTCATTTTCCCTTATTTCCTGTGCATTGTTTTTGTTTCCTTCATTTATTTTCTATCTCTTTATAATATATCTGTTTTAAGTTTAATTGTTTTTACTTATTTGATTAATTATTATTTGTTTAATTTATTAATTATTTTAATAAGCTAATTTATTCTATTAATTTATTTGTTCATATTAATTATTTAATTTACTTTACTAACATTTTATTTATTTTTATCTTTTATTGTCTCAAAATTATTTGTCTTCGCGAGTCATATTCACGCACGGATTGGAAAGCCGGGAAATTAGAGACTATCCAATTTAAGGGTTTGCATTTTAATGGATGTGTTTATTTTACTTATATTATTTTCTATGTATTGTATGTAAAATATTTTTTTTATCCGTATTATAGAAAATCATATTTTTTACAATAATTAATAACTTGGGAATTTCTATTAATAAATTGGACCAATGTCCTATTTTAACCAATAAAATCTCACTTTCAAAATAGAGAACTAGTTTTCATAAAATGGGATCACCCATCCCAGTTTTCTCAATCAATACCCAAAAATAGTTCTCCAATTTTTCTAAATAATAAAAAGGAACCAATTAATGTTCCTAAAATTCAATAAATGACCCGATTTATGTATATTGCGTTTTGATTGTTTTGTATTTACTTGTTTATTTTGAGCAAGTTTTATTTATTTGTATTCTTTATTATTTATTTATTGGGGGATTATTCTGTCCCATTTTTTATTTATTATTTATTGGGGGATTGTTCTGTCTCGTTTTTTTGTTCGTTTTATTTATCTTGTAATTTATTTATTTACTGTTTTTCTTATCACTTTTCCTATGTGAATGAATGCGCTTTAATTTATTGTATTATCGTGTGAGATGAAAGATGAAATTCAGATTTTTTAAAAACTCATTTATAGACTTAAGTCATTAATAAGAGTGAAGTTCCGAACACCTTCTTTGGTTTAGACCAATAGAGGTTAAAGATCTTTCCCAATTTCTTGTAAATTGGGTGGCGACTCCAAAATACCTCAAAGGTGCCTAAAGGCGTTGTGAGTCTAGATGATCCTTTTCAATGTTATATTGGGAAGAAGGCATCCAAGATGACTCATGATGCCCAAGATCAAAAAGACACAAACCAATCCCTCGAGCCCCAAAAGGCAGGCTCAAAGAGGGCCTTGCTGGTTCCAACGCGCGTCACAGTGACGACTCCACTGGGGATGATCAAAACTTCGCTTCGAAAGTGACTTAAGTTAAAATTATAATTGAGTTATTAAAAATCAAAATTTCCATTTTATGATAGTTGGTCCCTTATATACCCCGGTGCGTTCCTAAAACACGACCCTACTTTCACTCATTGTAGGAAAGTGTTCGGGATAATCACCAGCCCAAGCCTCGTACCACCAAAAGGTATATCAAATGGAGACCCGATAGGTCGCTATGCTCGTGATGAGCTAGATCCATGACCGAAGCCCATATAATGACAATAGATACTTCCACTAGGTGAAATGTACCATAATACGTGGTTGCTATTTGGGCCGTCACATATTGAACGAAATCAATCAAATTATATGGTCTTCATCAAAGGCTTTCATGCCCCGGTGGGCCCATCTTAATTTAGTTGAATTGTTTAAATACATAATGGATAAACACCTATACGACTGTACATTAGGCAAGAGATGTTATGCTGCCGATTTTTTCCACTGTGCACTATGCGTGTCCAATGGGTTCCCTGTTACCCTTGGATAAAGCACACTTAGGAAAGAGACCGCACTACCTCTTGTGTGGGAGAAATAAGGTCGAAAGGATCTATCTGCTGGCATGTGTTTGTCTATGCTGCATCAGTATGGCCATGCATTACATTTCAATCATGCATCATTCTAATAAAGGTGTGTTTTGCAGCCATCATAGATTCGTTCAGGTGGTCTAGGGGTCTCGACGGTCGACTAAGAAAGGTTTCACTTTTGGGGTTATCAGAGTTGGTATCAGATCAGAGTTCAGATTCCTTTTCAGAGGGTAGTGAGATATTATCTTCCGGATCATGAGTTGAGTTAATCATGTCTAATCCAGCAAGTGGTTCTGATGCAACTAGGGCAATGATTACTGAGGAGGTGGGAAAAAGAATGGAAGAATTTGAAGCCCGTATGATGGCGATGATGGGCAACCTTGCTGCTACCTTAGCCCCACGTGCTGGGCAACAAGCTGCTATTCCAGCTAGGGGGCAAGACGAACAAGGGGATGTTAGAGAGGAACCCCCAGCTGCAGTTGATCCGCCTGTAGTTGAGCCAAGAGCTGCAGTGCCTGTTGAGAGAAGAGAAGGCCCTAAGTCTGATATTGATGTATGGGAGGAGCAAGAGGAACATACAGTAGTAAAGGGGAAGTCGTCCAAGCTAGAGGATGCAATGTGGAGGAAAATGGAAGACAGGTTTTAAGCCATGACCAGGATGCTGAAAGTAGGAGGAGGAATGAACCCGGAGGACCGAGAGCTGGATAGTGATGATTTGATCCCTCAGAACTTCAAGATGCCTGATATTCCTAAATTTGATGGTACTTCCGATCCCACTGCACATGTGAAGCAATACTCGCTGGTGATGAAGCGTACCACTTTAGCAAAGAGGCAAAAGATTGAATATTTTTGTTTGAGCTTAATCGGCCCAGCAGTGGATTGGTATCATGGGCTAGATTGAAGGATAAAAGAAGATTGGGATTTACTGGCAGAAGAGTTCCTCAGACAGTATGATTGTAGTACGAGAATGGTGGTAACTCTGAAGGACCTGAAATTACTACAGCAAAAGGCAAGCAAATCTTTTCATGAGTATCTGACCCGGTGGAGGAACAGGGTAATGGAAATGAAGAGAAAGCCAGATACTCAGGATCAAATTTGGCTATTCATCAAAAATGTGAGCCCGTATCTGAGGGACGAACTAAAGATGAAGGGATTGAGAGACTGGGAGTCTTTGAAGGATATTACTATAAAGGCTGAGGGAGAGTACCTTGCCAGGAAAGCAAGCAATGATGCTTATGCCAAGAAGGGTTATGCTTATCAGGGAGCAACCAAGCCAGCAAGCTCCAGCAGCGGTAATACGAGTGGGAAAACGGCTGAGGTATCGGCAACCGGCATGAGTCAGAGGCACTTCTCGAATTTGGGCTGGCCTTTGTCATGGGTATTGAAGAGGTTGATGAAGGAGGGAAAGCTCCAACCATTGCCACCCAGGCCAGCTAGGAATCAAGGGTAGTCGAGGCATAAAGAGAATGAATACTATGCTTTTCACCAGCATACGGGGCATTTAACGGACAACTGTGAGACGCTGAGGCACCAAATTCAGGATCTGATAGATAGTGAACAGATCACCGACCCTAGGCAGACAGAGGGCAAGAAGAAATCCAATTTTAATGCCGTGCCACCCCCTGTTATTATGATTGGGTCAAGTCTACCCAAGTGGTATGTCTTACAAGATTTGTACGGGAATGAATATGTTGCCGTCACTTGCCCCGAGGTAGATGAAGAAGGGATGTCCGTGAGGGTCGTAGATTGTTGGTCCTCCAGTGAGAGTGGTGAAGAAGACGAAGATAAAGAGAAGGAAGAAAAATCTGCGGACTTATGGGAATCAGATGGAGAAGGAAAAGAATTAAGGGCTATAACGAGAAGCGGAAGAGTAGTACCAGAAATGGGGAGGTCACAAGATCCGGGGCAAGCGCCTATTGAAAAGGAGCCGGAAGAGAATCAGATAGTAAAGCAGTTGAAAAAGACCACAGCTCAGATATCTATATGGGATCTTTTAAGACAGTCCCCTTCTTACAGACAGAAGTTAGTTGAAGCTTTGAGTGAGTCTAATGTGGCTACTAAAATTTCTCCATCCGAGTTATTGGACCTTGTAAAGGGGGTATCGGGAGAGAGATTAGTGTATTATGATGCTGACCTACCAGTCGAGGGCTGCAATTATAATCGACCACTATACATTAAGGCGCAAATCAATGGAAAACACACTGCTTGAGTCATAATTGATGATGGATCATCTATAAATATTTGCCCTCTAGTGGCACTTCAGGCTTTTGGACTAGATGAGAGAATGCTTGGTAAGTCTGACTTAACCATCACAGCCTATGACAATTCACGAAGATAAGCGTCGGGAACCTTTAGAGCACTGGTCAGGACTGGGCCTATTAAAACGGAGATAGAATTTATGGTTTTATCTATCCCAGCGAATTTCTCAGCCCTACTTGGAAGGCCCTGGTTCTATAAACTAGGAGGGGTACCATCTAAGCTACACAAGATGATCAAGATACCACATGAAGGAGAGGTGGTAATCATTAGGGCTGCAAGAGAGAATCAAGTGTCTGTCTTGGGGATTTCTAACCAGCCGTTCAATGGTTTTCATGTATCAGTGATAGGAGAAGAACAGAGGTCAGCAAATAGCCCTCAAGTGGTAAATATGATGAAAAAGATGCACTTTCTTCCCGGGGCTGGACTGGGTAAAAGCTCACAAGGGCTATAGTCTGCTATCACTACGCGAGGTCAGAAAGATCGGAAGGGTTTGGGGTACAGAGGAGAATGCGGCAAGAAGAAGAAGTCAGAAAAGATCCCCCATATTTTAGAAACTTTTGTTCCTGCATCCTCAGTATGTGCTTATACCGGAGAAGAAGAGCTTCAATGGGTGAATGGGAAGATCGTTCCTGGGTTTGAGATTTTCAATGAGGTCTTTGACTGGGATGTTAGGGTAATCAAATCTGCAGAGGATTTCTGGGATGAGGAGATTATGACACAATGCAGTATTTGGGATAGAGATGAGCCTGAGGAAATTGTAACTGAAAAGCTATTGGCAACCCAGTTGAAAGGTAAAGAGAAGATAGCAGAGCCAGATTTGAAGATTGAAGATCTGAGGATTTCACCAGAGATAGCTGAAAAGCCTTCATCGATCCAAGAGGCCAAAGCACAGCCTGTTGCAGCATCAGCATCAACAGAAGATAAAGACAATAGTCATCTAGATAGTCTTTTTATGCCAAAACTATTTTATGAAGACAATGTTAAGGCTTCTGATTATATTAATAATATGAACAACTTTGCTTATTTGTGTGGTGTTTCTGATGATTTTATTTCTCATGATTATAAACATGATGCATTCATTTTTTATATTAATTCAACTAGCACAACTGCATTTAATCTCGGAACTTTTGAAAACCCAAAGGAAATTTTGATAGCATCAGATATAACTCCTGAGGAAAGAATAAAATTTGAGAGAATTTTAAGAAAATATGAAAAGGTCTTTACCTGGACTTATGAGGACATGCCGGGAATCGATCGAGAGGTCGCTGAACATGCTATTCCAACTTACCCAGAGTCTAAACCTGTTAAGCAGAAGCTCAAAAGACTTAGGCCAGAATGGGCACAAAAGGTGAAAGAAGAGATCCATAGGCAAATTGAGGCTAAGTTTCTAGTGGAAGTTCAGTACCCAACTTGGTTAGCTAATGTAGTTCCTGTGGCTAAGAAGGATGGAAAGGTCCGCGTATGTGTGGATTATCGGGACTTGAACAAAGCCTGTCCGAAGGATGATTTCCCTTTGCCTCACATTGATGTGCTGGTGGATAGTACAGCTGCATGTATGATGTACAGCTTTGTAGATGGTTATGTAGGTTATAATCAGATCCTCAACAAGATAATCGATCGAATCAAGACAGCTTTCATCACAGAATGGGGGACATTCGCCTACCGGGTTATGCCTTTTGGATTAAAGAATGCGGGTGCAACTTATTAGAAAATTGCAACGAGAATCCGGGATGACTTGATTCACAAGGAGGTAGAGGTATATGTAGATGACATGATGATTAAGTCAGCCACTAGAGAAGGCCACTTTGAAGCTCTGGAAAAGTTCTTTCAAAGGATCAGTAAGTACAACTTATGCCTTAACCCCAAAAAGTGCATTTTTGGAGTTACCTCAGGCAAGCTATTGGGCCATGTGGTAAGTCAAAGATGAATAAAAGTAGATCCCGATAAGGTCAAGGCTATTAGAGAGATGCCAGCGCCCCATAAAGAGAAAGAGGTTAGGAGTTTCCTGGGAAAACTTCAGTACATCAGTCGGTTCATTACCAAGCTAGCCTCAATATGTGAGCCCGTCTTCAAGCTTCTTAGGAAGAACCAACCGGTGGTATGGAATGATGATTGCCAATTGGCCTTTGATACTATAAAGAACTATCTTTTAAATCCACCTGTATTAAGACCACCATACCGTGCCAAGCCGCTAATCTTGTACTTAGGCAATAGAAGACAGTTTAGTGGGTGCCATGATGGCCCAGGAGGATGAATTTGGAGTGGAGTTTGCTGTTTATTACCTTAACAAGAAATTCTTGCCATATGAAGCTAAATATGTTGAAGTAGAAAAGATTTGCTTAGCTGTAATTTGGGCTTCTAAAAAGCATACTACTTCCACTGTTTCAGCGTGCAAGCAGTTGCTAAGCATAACCCGCTTAGGTACTTTCAACAGGCACCCTCTCTGCTAGGAAAGATGGGAAGATGGTTATTACTGTTGCAGGAGTTTGATATTGAATACATTACTAGAAAAACCATTAAAGAGAGAGCTGTGGCTGAATTCTTGGCTGAACACCCTACTGAGGGAGACCAGTTCGAATATAATTTTTCAGATGAAGATGTCGCGACCATAACAGTACAAGGGTGGCAGATGTTCTTTGATGGAGCAGTTAACAGAAAGGGGGCAGGAGCAGGAATTATTCTTATAACCCCGGATGGTGAAAAGCTGCCATTCGCCAAGAAGTTGAGGTACAAGGCGACCAATAATGAAGCGGAATATGAAGCTTGCATTTTTGGATTGGAAGCATTGCTTGCTCTGGGGGCAAAGACCACAGAAGTCTTCGGAGATTCATCCTTGGTAATTCATCAAATTAGAGAGGAATGGTCAGTCAAAGAAGAGAGACTGTAGCCTTATGTGAAGCACTTAAAGATGTTGAGTAGCCAGTTTGAAACTTGCACTTTTCACTTCGTTCCCAGAGATGAAAATCAGTTGGCTGATGCTCTCGCAACGTTAGTGTCCACGTGGGATAATCTAACGGGGGTTGCTATGAGACCCATGTTGATATCTAGTGCAGGGAAGCCTTGTTTTGAAACTGAGCAGATAATGGATGTTGAGGTCGAAGATGGAAAGCCTTGGTATCACGATATTCAGAATTACTTAGAACGGTCAGTTTTTCAAGAAGAAGCCACTGAGAAAGACCAGAGAATGATTAGAAAGTTATCCTCTCAGTTCATCAGTGTAGACGAAAGTTTGTATAAGAGGCAAGCGGATGGTATCCAATTAAGATGTTTGGCAGAGAAAGAAGCTGAAAGGGTTATGGAAGAGGTTCATGCCGGTGTTTGTGGAACTCACATGAATGGTTTGGCCTTAGCGAAGAAGATCATGTGCCAGGGATTTTATTGGCTCACAATGGATCCTGATTGCTCAAAGTATGTGAAGCAATGCCAATTATGCAGCAATATGCAAATATGAGGCATGTGCCTATTTCAGAGCTACATAATTTAACATCTCCATGGCCACTTACAGCTTGGGGAATAGATATCATAGGAGAGATACATCCTACAGCGTCTAATGGGCATAGGTTCATCATAGTCGCCATTGATTACTTCACTAAGTGGGTTGAAGCTGAGTCTTTCAGAAAGGTTGATGCTAGGGACATGGCCAAGTTCATCGAGCGGAATTTGATATGCAGATATGGCCTCCCACACCACATTGTGTCTGATAATTGGGTACAGTTCTTAGCATAAACTAAACAGATGCTTCAAAAGTACGGAATCCAGCATCATAAGTCTTCTCCTTACCGGCCTCAGGCTAATGGTGTAGTTGAAGCAGCAAATAAGAATGTTAAAAGAATATTGGCCAAGATGGTTCAGAGCTATAAAGACTGGGCAGAAAAGCTACCATTTGCACTCTAGGGTTATAGAACTACAGTCAAAACCTCTGCAGGAGCGACGCCATTCTCTCTGGTATATGGAACTGAAGCAGTTCCACCAGTGAAAGTCGAGCTAAAATCTCTGAGGGTAGTAATGGAGGCCAAAATTCTAGAAATAGAATGGGCACAACAGCAACTATTGCAGTTGAATCTGTTGGATGAAGACAGGTTGCAGGCATACTATCACAATCAGGTCTATCAGAAGAGGGTAGCTCAATCATTCGGCAAGAAGGTTTGAAAGCACCCTTTAAAGGAAGGGGATTTGGTCTTTAAGATGATAAGGCTAGGAGTGCCAGATATATGGAGAAAATTTAGGCCAACCTGGGAAGGTCCATTTGTGCTGAAAAAGTTACTGACAAAGGGAGCAGCAATTTTAGCGGACAGTGATGGGAATGAGTTCAGAGAACCGGTCAATGTCGACAGATTAAAAAGGTTCCATGGCTAAAAACTAAAATAAAAAGAAGAGAATAAATACCCCGCGGGTCAAAAATCGAAAAAAGGCGGCCCTGCTAAAATTGGACGCCCTATCAGGGTGAAAACCGAATAAAGGCATCCTGAGCAAAAATTAAGGGCCAAGAGAAAATGTTCAATCGAGAAAACTCGAGAGGGCTGATTGATAATAGGAGTTTGATGCTTACAAGATCTATTCCGAGATTAGGTTCAGTCTTGTACTTTTGAATTCTTGTCGAATGGGGATCATGTATGATGAAATCATATAGAAATGTACACAATTTTGCAATGAATAAAAGAGTATAGTTTATATTTTCTTCAGATTCTAATTATGTGTTAAAAAAGAGGTATATCATTTATTTATCGAATGACTATTGTTTAACAACCTTCTCTTATAACTTAACTTAAAAGCAAAAAAAAAAAAGAGAGAAAAAAGAAGGTCATTGGAGATGAAAATCGTAATTGGTGCTCCAAGCAAAAGTTAGGCCAAAGGGCAGGGTGAAAACCTAAAAACAGGCGGCCTGTCCTACAAAAAATAAAATGAATAAAAGCTGCTGTATTGGGTTGGGTCCATTCCAGGAAAAAATAAGGCACAGGGTTATGTGAAAATTCGAAAGGGACGCATTTCCTGCTAAAAAAAGCTAGTGCGAAAATTCATAAGGGACGCACTACCTTAAAAGAATGACTATAGGGGAGAACCTCATAATTTCTAAAGGCATAGAATTCGAAAACAATTCCAGGGGGGCACTGATGCTACCTCAAATTACGACCAAACCGACCGTCACCTTCAAATCCACTTGGGCGAATTATTATTCTGCATTCCTGCATGACACATACATTTTAAGTGCATGCTCACCAATTTTCCTGCATATCTAGCTTTCCAGTTTTGCAGCAAGAGAGATTTGATGCGGACGCCGACAAAAGCCGAGTGACGACATCAGTCTAATTTAACCCAAGACCTCTCAAGGGGGTAAATCAGTCAAAGACCTCTCAGGGGGCACTACTTCAAATCTTAGAAGGGTTAGCACGATGGCGGCACTACCATTCTACGGAACGTTAGCACGACCATGGCACTACCACTTCAGAAGGGTTAGCACGATGACGGCACTACCACTCAATAGAGGGTTTGCACGATTACGGCACTACCACTTCAAATCTTAGAAGGGTTAGCACGATGGCGGCACTACCATTCTACGGAAGGTTAGCATGACCACGGCACTACCACTTCATAAGGGTTAGCACGATGATGACACTACCACTCAATAGACGGTTTGCACGATCACGGCACTACCGCTTCAAATTTCAAAATGGTTAGCACGATAACAACACTACTACTCGACAGAAGGTTTACACGATCACGACACTACCGCTTCAAATTTCAGAATGGTTAGAATGATCACGGCACTACCGCTTATACAAAGGTTAACACGTCGACAACATGGTAACAACCACCACCACATCATTGCTAAGTTTGGAAAGACAGCTGCCTCAGGTACGCGTCTCTTCTTTCTTTCTTTGAGTTTTGGCTCACCTAGACACCCAGGCACTATGTTTCCCAAAACTAAGGGCAACTGTAGATATCGGATTCTGAGGCAGTCTAGGCAAAAGTTACCCAATGATGAAAATGATACCTGTTCACAGGCAATAGACAAGTGGAAGTGATGGTTTCCTCGAAAAAAAAAAGATATTTAAAGTGTTTTTAGGGGCCCTGTGCTGTAAGGCTCGTCTCACCCTTGTGAGATGGGGCCTCATCTTTGTGAGGCCCATCTCACATGAGTGAGAGGCAGCCTTGTTGCCTGAGGCCCACTTCTTTGGTGATGGTTGCCTCACGTGTTTCGTTGCCCCAGCACACCTCTTCTTCCTAGTTTTTAGGAGATTTGGTTTGAAAAACTTGGTTTTACATGGGATTTGGTAAGAAATGATCTAATCCTATCAAATTACATTTAAAGAGTTGAAAAACAAGGGAGGAGGGAGAGAGAAAAGAATTATTGGAGAGAGCAAGAATTACAAAAAGAAAGGAAAAATGAAAAAAAGAGGGAGACGCAGAAAAAGAAAAAAAAACTGGAAGAGCTAGAAAATAATTCTGGTTTTCTCAAATAGCTTCTAAGATTATATCTTAAATCCAGGAAATCCATTCCTAGAGCTTGGGATTCAATCACGCTTTATTTTATTATCTTATCACCATAAACAGTTCACAAAAATCTTTGGAGTCTCTGTTTTTAACTTGATTTTCAAGAAAAGGCAAAGAGCGAGCTAGAGCTTCTTCACTTGCAGTCTAACGTCAAAATCTGAGGGTAAATACACACTAGCCTTTTTCATTTCCTTTCTCCTTTCTTTTCTTTTCTTTCTTGTTGTTTACTTCTTCTTCTTCATTTTGTTGAACTAGTAAGCTTCGTTTATTATATATATTGTACAGGGTTTTTTCGTTTGTTTCTTTTAACCTGTTTGTTGTATGTTTAGTGTTATTATGGATATGTAAATATGTTAGTTGATATATTTTGCATGCTTTGAACCTTTTTGTCTATTTTTTATCTTTTTTTTTTCCCTCTGTTTGCCCCTGTTTCTCATTCATTAGACTTCAGTCCTCTTTTCTTCTTAATCGAGTCGTGTCTTTTTTGTCCGAGTTGTGCGTCGTTTCCCTTTACTTGGCTCCCTTGTCCCCTCTCTATAGAGTGTGCAGGACTCGTGCACTCCATGCACGAGTTGTGAACAGGTCCTTTCCCCCTCCTCTTTTCTTCGGTTCTTTCTCTCTCTACTGCCCTTAGTCTTTGCATGTTTAGTTCCTATTTCTAATCAGTAATGCTGTTGTTGATTGTTATTTCACTTGTGTATATGTTTGTGGAGGCTTGAATTTTGTTGTTTTGACTTTTTAAAATTAAAAAACTAGTGTTTCCCCGTTAGAATGAAGCTGTTTTGCGTGACAATGAAAAAGCACAGCTGTGTTTCTGCTTTGGTTGAAAAATACAGCTATGTTCCTTTGAAAATACAGCTGTGTTTTTCACGTTGTCTCGTTCCCTCGTGTTCTTTCTTTTTCTGCGTTACTCGTCGCTCCGCTGAAGAAACACAGCTGTGTTTTCTTCTCTTTTCTGTTTTCTTCATTTTCCCTTATTTCCCGTGCGTTGTTTTTGTTTCCTTCATTTATTTTCTATCTCTTTATAATATATTTATTTTAAGTTTAATTGTTTTTACTTATTTGATTAATTATTATTTGTTTAATTTATTAATTATTTTAATAAGCTAATTTATTCTATTAATTTATTTGTTCATATTAATTATTTAATTTACTTTACTAACATTTTATTTATTTTTATCTTTTATTGTCTCAAAATTGTTTGTTTTCACGAGTCATATTCACGCACGGATTGGAAAGCCGGGAAATTAGAGACCATCCAATTTAAGGGTTTGCATTTTAATGGATGTGTTTATTTTATTTATATTATTTTCTATGTATTGTATGTAAAATGTTTTTTTTATCCATATTATAGAAAATCATGTTTTCTACAATAATTAATAACTTGGGAATTTCTATTAATAAATTGGACCAATGTCCTATTTTAGCCAATAAAATCTCACCTTCAAAATAAAGAACTAGTTTTCATAAAATAGGATCACTCATCCCAGTTTTCTCAATCAATACCCAAAAATAGTTCTCCAATTTTTTTAAATAATAAAAAGGAACCAATGTTCCTAAAATTCAATAAATGACCCGATTTATATATATTGCATTTTGATTGTTTTGTATTTACTTGTTTATTTTGAGCAAGTTTTATTTATTTGTATTCTTTATTATTTATTTATTGGGGGATTGTTCTTTCCCATTTTTTTATTTATTATTTATTGGGGGATTGTTCTTTCCCATTTTTTTATTTATTATTTATTGGAGGATTGTTTTGTCCCATTTTTTTGTTCGTTTTATTTATCTTGTGATTTATTTATTTACTGTTTTACTTATCGCTTTTCCTATGTGAATGAATGCACTTTAATTTATTTTATTACCGCATGAGATGAGAGATGGAATTCCGATTTCTTAAAAACTCATTTATAGACTTAAGTCATTAATAAGAGTGAAGTTCTGAACACCTTCTTTTGTTTAGACCAATAGAGGTAAGAGACCTTTCCCAATTTCTTGTAAATTGGGTGGCGACTCCAAAATACCTCAAAGGTACCTAAAGGCGTTATGAGTCTAGATGATCCTTTCCAATGTTCTATTGGAAAGGAGGCATCCAAGATGACTCATGATGCCCAAAATCAAAAAGACGCGAATCAATCCCTTGAGCCCCAAAAAGCGGGCTCAAAGAGGGCCTTGTTGGTTTCGGCGCGCGTCACACCACCCCAATCACTGTCTGAAAAGCACTGTAAGGTGAGAGAAGAGGTAAGCCGAAATAGAATGCCCAACTAGACAGTGTGCGCAATGTAGCGCAAGAGATGCTTTAGTGCCCGCCAATGAAATTCCGTGGGAGAGTGCATGAATTGGCATAGTGTGATGCGCGCCGAACCAGCAAGGCCCTCATTGAGCCTGCCTTTTGGGGCTCGAGGGATTGGTTCGCGTCTTTTATGATTTTGGGCATCATGAGTCATTTTGGATGCCTCATTTTCAATATAACATTGGAAAGGATCATCTAGACCCACAACGCCTTTAGGCACCTTTTGAGGCATTTTGGAGTCGCCACCCAATTTACAAGAAACTGGGAGAGGTCTCTAACCTCTATTGGTCTAAACCAGAGAAGGTGTTCGGAACTTCACTCTTATTAATGACTTAAATTTTATAAATCAGTTGGTAAGAAATTCAAATTCCATCTCTCATCTCACGCGGTAATACAATAAATTAAAGTGCATTCATTCACATTAAAAGCGGTAAATAAATAAATTACAAAATAGAAAATGGGACAGAACAATCCCCCAATATAAATAATAGAAATAAATAAAAATGGGACAGAACAATCCCCAAATAAAAATATAAATAAACAAAATAAGTAAATAAATAAATAAATAAACACATAAAAAATTTAAGATGCAACATACATAAATTGGGTCATGAATTAAATTTTAGGAACATTGGTTCCTTTTATTAAAAATTGGAGGACTATTTTTTGGGCATTGATTGAAAAAAAACCGGAATGAGTGATCCAATTTTATGAAAATTTAGTTCTCCATTTAAAAGTGTGATATTTATTGGCTAAAATAGGATATTGGTCCAATTTATTAATAAAAATCCCAAATTATTAATTATCTAAAAGACGTTATTTTCTATTACGCGGATAATTAAAACATATATTTTACGTGCAGAATAATAATAACATAATAAAAAGAAATAAAATAATAAAAAAACTAATATGCAAACCCTAAGCTGGATGGTTCTTAACTCTCAGATCCTCCAATTCAAGTACGCGTGCAACTCGTACAAATAATAATAATTTTTGGAGGCAAATAAAAACAAAATAAAATAATATATTAGTAAAATAAATTAAGTAAATAGCATAATATGGACAAACAAATTAATTAACTAAAATTAGTTGAACAAAATAATTAATTAGAACAATTAACAAATCTATTAAAAATGATAAGGAAGATGACGACAATATTAGAAAATGTATTAAACGCATAATAATAATAACCTTTAAAAACAAATTGATATAAAATAATAATAATAATAATAATAATAATAATAATAATAATAATAATAATAAAAGATATATTAATAAAATAATAATAATAATAATAATAATAATAATAATAAAGATAATAATACTAAAAGATATGTTGATAAAATAATAATGATAATGGCATTTGAAAATATATTAATATAAAATATTAATATTAATTAAGCTAAATGAATATAATAATATCAAAATGAAATAAATTAAAGTAATGAAGCAAATGTGGACAAAACAAGCCATAGGATGAAAATTAAAGTAAATTAATTAAAGCATCACGTGAGAATATCTACACTAAAGGACAAAGAATGGCCAAAGATGGGAAATTGAAAATGGAAATGTAAATTGTGAAAGGTAAAGTGAAAAAATGGAAATGATAAATACTAAGAACATCACGACTCGTGAGTGCTCTTCACGAGTCGTGAAGTGAGTTCTCTTCAGTGCACTCACGAGTCGTGAAGTACACTCACGACTCGTGAGAGCTCTTCACGAGTAGCGCGACGCGCAATGATTCCGATCGGGAAAACGACGCAAAATTCGATCGGGCACAGGGGAACACAGCACTATCCGACCGGGAAAAATGAAATCCGATCGGGACACACGAATCAAGCAATGACAGAAGCAAAAACGGATCAGAAAACACAAATTAAACAAAAAAAACAATCACTGGTCAAACAAACTAAAAAACAGAGGTGAACAGACCATGAAAGACTGACTGAACAAACACAAAATCACGTGATCAAACATGCATTATGAAGCAATATACATATTCATTTAATCATAACAACGATATACATGCGATGAACAAATTTAATAAATTAAGCAACGAATATATACAATATGTACAAAGCACAGAGGTAGCAGATAAAAACAAACGAGAAAGAGAAAGAAAATAAGAAGAAATAAAGAAGAAAGAAGAAGCAGAGATTCCAGTATTTACCCTCAAAATGATCTTTGATCTGCAAACGAAGCTTCTGATTCCCTCTTTTCTTTTCTTTGAAAATAAGTTAAAACAGAGATTCCAAAAACTCTTGATGAAAGCTTTTGTTAAAAATAAAAATAAAAGGTGATTGAATCTCCAACTCAAGAATTGATTTCCTGAGCTTGAGAAACAATTTGAGAATGCCTTTTTAGAAACCTGAATTGTTTTCTTGCTCTCAAAGTTTTTTTTTTTTTTTGTGTTTTTCGTTCTTTCCTTTTCAGTAATGCTCTCCCCTTCCTCCTCTTTTTTCAACTCTTTAAATGTTATTCGACAGATTAGCTCACTTCCTTACCAAATCCATCATAAAACTCCATTTTCAAACCAAATTCGCGGAAAACATGGAGCAAAGACGTTGAAGAGGAAGAACGCACGTGAGGCAGGTGAGAGCTCTCCTCTCCTGTGAGCTAGGCCTCACGTGGTGAGGCAGCATCTCACCAAAGTGAGATGTGCCTCACAAACGTGAGGCTCCATCTCACATGGGTGAGATGGGCCTCACCCACAGGCCCCCAAAACCCAATCCATCTCATACTTCTCTTTTTTTTTCTCTTTTTTTTTAAATAAAAATAAAGAAAGAAAAATATTTTTAGAATACAGGAAACGGAAAAAATATTTTTTCCAAGGAAACCATCACTTCCATTTGTCTATTGCCTATGACCAGGTATCACTCCCATCATCGGGTAACTTCGGTCTGGACTGCCTCAGGACCCGGTGTTTACAGTTGCCCCCAGTTTTGGAGAACGTAGTGTCTGGGTGCTTAGGTGAGTCAAAACTCAAATAAAAGATAAAAGACACATACCTGAGGTAGCTGTCCTTATCGAACCGGGTAATGCGCCGAGTCTTTTATAGACCAACGAAACGCGAGGTTTGCTCTTCTGAGCGAGGTTGTTGTTGTTCCGAACTGCTCTTCTGAGCAAGGCATTCTTCTGAACTGGTGGACTGCTCTTTTGAGCTGGGCGTTCTTCTGAACTTGGTGTCCTTCTGGACTGCTCTTCTGAGCTGGGTGTTCTTTTGAACTGGATGTCCTTCTGGATTGCTCTTCTGAGCGGGGAGTTCTTCTGAACTGGGTGTCCTTCTGGACTGCTCTTCTGAGCGGGATGTTCTTCTGAACTGGGTGTCCTTCTGGACTGCTCTTCTAAGCGAAACGCTCTTCTTGGATATTTCCTGCAAAGCTATGTGCATGGAAGTATATACAAAAAAAATTGTATGCATGATATGAGATGTAGATGTTTGTAAAAATGGATGACTATGTCCTAGGTGGTCAAGGGTCCGCTAGGGATACAGCTTGGCTGCTCCATCATGCCCCCAAGGATCCATAAGTGCGCCGTCTTGGCTTCAGGGGCTCCGACCCAAAATCGGTTCTGGCAAATTCGCTAGGCGTGCATCTTTCCTCCGTCGATGATCATATATCCGAGGTTCAGACTCACGTCCCTACCTCTGAAGTAATGCCGCTTTATCGCTCCGGGCGTCGAAAGTCATTATTTTAAAGGTAGTGCGTCTCTTGTGGATTTTCACACTAGCTTTTCTTAGCGCGAAATGCGTCCTTTTGGATTTTCATATGACCCTGTGCCTTATTATTATTATTTTTTTTTGCCTGGAATGGACCCAAATCAATCCAGCGGCTTTTATTTTATTTTATTTTTTATAGGACAGACTGCCTGTTCCCAGGTTTTCACCCTGTCCCTCGGCCTAACTTTTGCTTAGAGCGCCAATTACGGTTTTCATCTCTAACGGCCTTTTCTTTCTCTCTCTTTTTTTTTAAATAAAGATTCTCAAATAATAATTATTGGATAGATCAATGATATATTGCTTTGAAGACAGAATTACAAGACCAATAAAAATGCAAACAGAATTCTTTTATTGATTGCAAAATTGTACTCCTGGTCTCATCATCTTAAAGACCAAATCCCCTTCTTTCAATGGGTGCTTCCGTACCTTCTTGCCGAATGACCGAGCTAGCCTCTTCTGATAGACCTGATTGTGATAGTACGCCCACAACTCGTCTTCATCCAACAGATTCAACTGCAATAGTCGCTGCTGTGCCCATTCTGTCTCCGGAATCTCAGCTTCCATGACTACCCTCAAAGATCTCAGTTCAATTTCAACTGGCAAAACTGCTTCAGTTCCATATACCAGAGAGAAAGGCGTTGCTCTCGTAGAGGTTCTGACTGTGGTTCTGTAACCCCAGAGTGCAAATGGTAGCTTTTCTGCCCAGTTTTTATAGTTCTGAACCATCTTAGCTAGTATTCTCTTAACATTCTTATTTGCCGCTTCCACTGCGCCATTAGCCTGAGGTCGGTAAGGAGAAGACTTGTGATGCTGGATTCCATACTTCTGGAGCATCTGTTTAGTTTCTGCTAAGAATTGTACCCCATTATCAGACACAATGTGGTGCGGGAGGCCATATCTGCATATCAAATTCCGCTCAATGAACTTAGCCATGTCCCTAGCATCAACCTTTTTGAAAGATTCAGCTTCAACCCACTTAGTAAAGTAATCGATGGCGACCACAATAAATCTATGCCCATTAGAAGCTGTGGGACGTATCTCGCCTATGATGTCTATTCCCCAAGCTGCGAATGGCCATGGAGATGTCAGATTATGTAGCTCTGAAACTGGAACTGTAACACCCCCTACGTCCCCGTTGGAAGGACGCGGGTGCGCTACCGACGCTCACTCACATACATGCACACATACGCTAAACGAAAACATATGCTCATGCAAAAAAAAAACACGGGAAATTAAAAACTTATCTTGAGAAGCAAAACTGGACATACATTAATTCACACACGCGTAGGCACTAAGCCGAAACATATACACATGCATACATATGATCATTCAGCGGAAGCATAAAGCGGAGAAATAATTGAAACTTAATTACAATAAGATCCTTACATAATCAAAGGCTACAAATTACAGAAATCAAAATACAGAAGCTGAACAGAATAACATAACACTTCTAACTCCTATGTGGCTGACCTTGCAGACGCGCGACTCGAACCGAACCAAACCTGCCACCTGCACGGGAAAAGAGCCCATGCTAAGCGATAAACGCTTAGTGGGGAGAACACACAAGCAAGAAGGACGGCCATTCACAATGATCGCCAGAACAAATTACATACACAAATGGCATATGCAAATAATCACAACAGATGGATAAACAAGCCTGCATAGGAAAGCCCTGCATTTAGAAGTTCATATACACATACTTGTACATATTACCTGAGTACTCGTCTCAATATCATATTCGTCCAAACACTACACTCTTATATCATATTAAGCAAAGCCCCTAGCAGACAAGGGATTACAGTAGATACAAATATTCATGTAAAACTACATACAAACTCTCATGCATATAGCTACCGGGGCATCAAGGGTCAGTACCCTACCGTGCACAGTCACGAGAGATAATACACATACGACTATCATGCCAAGTACTCATGCATTTAACGGAAAACCCAATCACGTGCAATACAAATATCAGGCAATACGCATCCAACTATCATGCCGAGAACGCTAGTTAACTAAACATACTTTTATCATGCCTTGAAATGTAAATACATGACCACACGCTGAAATCACTACAATAGGAAAACTAGAGAGAGGAGGCACATAACATAACACAATATATATAACATTCCAAGGTCAAGAGCACATTCATTACGTATCTTGATTCACATAATTCACTATAACCGTCAAAAGTACAAAATCACGTTTGTGCACATGCTTACTAATCATAGCATTCAAAACCTATTAATTCATATTCTTATAGACATAACTAATCGAATTCATGGCATTCAAAAGATCATGGTCACAGTCACGCACATCTTAATTCTCGTACCTATATTCACAACCGTTGGCATACCATACATTCACAATATGCTATGCATATACCTATATATGCAGATAAATATGCCCAATTCACATGTTTAGGTCGCACTTAACCCATTCAGAGATTCATAATCACATTCGGATACATAACCGATTCACATGTCCCATATCATGTTTAATCGAATATCACATTCTCTTGTTCATATTAGGCAAAACAAACAGAATACCTGCTGACTCAAAATAGTGGATAACGAGTATACGGACAGTACTTTACGGGTACGAGCCGATACAGACAGTACTTTACGGGTACGAGCCGATAAATCAGATACTTTTAACTTTTACAAAACATTTCCAAAGGGGACCTTAAACAAGATCCTTTCACATAAAGGGTTCGCGAGGAACCAAACGGGGACCTGATCAGGGTCCAAACGGAAATAGAAGCTGCAGCAAAGACTCTATTAGGCATGCCTAACTATCCACTGAACTGACTCTAGCAGGTTATGCATAATCCATTCAATTCATTTCATATTATCCCAAAACACACACACATATATATATATATATCATGTATATATACATACGTATAAGCATATTCATATCATGGATTCACATACATATAATTCATAACATTGCCCATGCATAATACACCCACTTGTGTTAACATACTTAATAAAATGGTCCAAGCATAAACCTAAAGGTATCACAAATTTCAAAATTCACACATTGGCATCACAAAAGAAACTCAATTTGGAAAACAGGGAGTGTCGCGATCGCGACGGATGTCGCGCTCACGATAGTGAACTGCCAATCCAAACAATTCGGCAACCGATCTCTCTGTCACACTCGCGACATGTGTCGCGCTCGCGACAGAGGTTCTGCTGCATAGATCGGCGGAGAGCTCGGACGCGTGCGAGGGCTGCTTTCATCGGGCTCTGTCGCGACCTCGCGACAGAGTCGGGAATTCCAACCCTTACACAAGAAATCTGCAGAAAATTCCCTCCTCACAACCCCCAAACTCAACCAACGTCGAAACATCAACTTACCTCATCTCCAGCAAGCCACACATCATTGACAACATAGACATAACATTCATATCAAGAATTCCGATAAAACATGCCACTAACAATATCCATTTACACAATCTATAATATCAACACTATTCGCCATTCATCACAAACGCACCCATGTTATGCATTCACAAATACAGTACAACATGCCTCGGTTACTCATGAGATCGACACATATCCACACTCATCCATAAACCAACCTTCACGGAGTTATATCTATTATTATTCACTTGATAAATCACCAAATTCTTAATCATACTCATAAGTTTTACCAAAGACAACTACTTATATAGTCATTTAATTACCCTAAAGATGCATAATAAGCTGAGGGGAAGGTACGGGATTGATCCGGGACAACCCAGGACTCAAAAATGAAGAAATAAAGGCTTAAATCATCGCGACCTCACGACAGAGGCTCACCTCTGAAGCCAAACGAGACTGCTTAACGCCCCAAATTTGTATTGCCTAAACCGACCTCTAAAACTCATTTTTAGCCAAAACTTCCTTCTTAACAAATGTTCCCTAGGATGTTAACGTTCAAATGCAACAAACTTCAGATCAAAATGACATCTATAACTCTAGATATGATCTCCACAACCCAGACTGTTCAAATAACCCGACCCAAACAGAAACACTACGATTTTTGTCAATTTTTTGGGTCTTAGAGTAAGAATTTTCCCAAGGATATTTCTGAGATATTTAAAGGCATGGAAATCATGGTTCTAATGGCTTAACAATCACACGATTTAGAGCTCTATAACTATAGATATGACAAAAACAATGAACGGAGGTCAAAAGAGAACTGAACAGGATTACTAAAATCACCATAAAACATCAAAATCAAGGAAATCCCCAAACTCATGCATTTCAATGCCAACCCACATATACATTTATCTCAATCAAATACATGGATTACTAACACATTTACCCAAATTAGTTCGTGCATAAACTCATATCAAACACTCAAATTTCCGGAAAGCAAACAATAATACAAACTCATGATCCAAGGAGAATAGGCAAACACAACTCAAAACTCAAATGTAAAATCAAAGCTCCCAAACCTCAAATTGCCAATGAAATCTTCAACCATCAAGAGCCCACTATCTCTTTTCCTTTATTCTTACTCTTGATACTCAAAGCTTGCACAAAACCAAAACCCACAAATTACTTTTCCAAAAACCCCAACTTAAATAAACCAAAGAAGAAGAAGAGGAAGGGGAAACAAAAATCCAAATACAAGAACCCTAACTTACCTCTTCAATTAAGCTCCAAACCCAACCAAAATCACCTTAAGCAAAGCACAATCCAAGCCAAAAGAGAAGAAGAGGAAATGAGAGAGGGAGGGCAACGGGAAATGTAAATTTTCTGTGTTCTCTCTCTCTCTTTCCCTTCTTTTCTTACTTACTCATCAATGCCCACCAACCAATGCCACATGGCAAGCTCCTATTGGACCACAATTTCCACTTTTGACTTATTCCTCCTTGCACCATACACCATCCACACATTAACAATATCTTACAATAATATCTCCAAGGTACCATACTCAACTCACACTATAACTTTTCTTAAAAATCCACTTACATCCTACTCCCATACATTACAAGCACACACTAGATTAATCCCAAATAACATACCTTACATCCATACACCACCAGCACACCTTAGTATTTCTCCTCTTAACATACTTAATTAATTTCCTTGCACTAAATCCTTAATAACCAAATTTTCCTCTTACACAAATTACGAAAATACCCTTAATAACCCGACTTATCGCGCAAAATTCCGACTAGGCCCCTTTTTGGGGTGTTACAGGCATATGCCTCAAATTCGCATACTGTTGGCATAATTGGCATTGCTTCACATATTTTGAACAATTTGTGTCCATTGTGAGCCAATAAAATCCCTGGCGCATGATCTTCTTTGCTAAGGCCAAACCGTTCATGTGAGTTCCACAAACACCGGCATAAATCTCTTCTATAACCCTTTCGGCTTCTTTCTCCACTAAACATCTCAACTAGATACCATCCGCTTGCCTCTTATACAAAGTTCCGTCCACACTGATGAATTGAGAGGATAACTTTCTAATCATTCTTTGGTCTTTCTCAGTGGCTTCCTCTGAAAAGACTGACCTTTCTAAGTAGTTTTGAATATCATAATACCAAGGCTTCCCATCACTGGCTTCAACATCCATTATCTGCTCAGATTCAAAACAAGGCTTTTTCATACTAGAGATCAACACAGGTCTCATAGCAACCCCTGTTGGATTATCCCACATAGACACTAATGTAGCAAGAGCATCAACTAACTGATTTTCATCCCTGGGAACGAAATGAAAAGTGCAGGTCTCAAACTGGCTACTCAATATTTTCAAGCGCTTCACATAAGGTGACAGCCTCTCTTCTTTAACTGACCATTCCTCTCTGATCTGATGAATTACTAAGGATGAATCTCCAAAGACTTCTGCGGTCTTTGCCCCCAGAGCAAGCAACATTTCCAGCCCGAAGATGCAAGCTTCATATTTCGCTTCATTATTGGTTGCCTTGTACCTCAACTTCTTGGCTAATGGTAGCTTTTTACCATCCGGGGTTATAAGGATAATCCCTGCTCCTGCCCCCTTTCTGTTAACTGCCCCATCAAAGAACATCTGCCACCATTGTACCGTTATGGCCGCGACATCTTCATCTGGGAAATTATATTCGAAGTGGTCTCCCTCAGTAGGGTGTTCAGCTAAGAATTCAGCCACAGCTCTACCTTTAATGGTTTTCCTGGTAATGTACTCAATATCGAACTCCTGCAATAGTAATAACCATCTTCCCATCTTTCCTAGTAGAGAGGGTGCCTGTTGAAGGTACCTAAGCGGGTTATGCTTAGCAACTGCTTGCACGCTAAAACAGTGAAAGTAGTGTCGCAACTTCTTAGAAGCCCAGATTACGGCTAAGCAAATCTTTTCAACTTCAACATATTTGGCTTCATATGGCAAGAATTTCTTGCTAAGGTAATAAACCGCAAACTCCACTCCAAATTCATCCTCCTGGGCCATCATAGCACCCACTAAGCTGTCCTCTATTGCTAAGTACAGGATTAGCGGCTTGACACGACATGGTGGTCTTAAGACAGGTGGATTTAAAAGATAGTTCTTTATGGTATCAAAGGCCAGTTGGCAATCATCATTCCACACCACCGGTTGGTTCTTCCTAAGAAGCTTGAAGATGGGCTCACATACTGAAGCTAGCTTGGCGATAAACCGACTGATGTACTGAAATTTTTCCAGGAAACTCCTAACCTCTTTCTCTTTCTGGGGTGCTAGCATTTCTCTAATGGCCTTGACCTTATCAGGATCTACTTCTATTCCTCTTTGACTTACCACATGGCCTAATAGCTTGCCTGAGGTAACTCCGAAAATACACTTCTTAGGGTTAAGGCGCAGGTTGTACTTACTTATCCTTTGACAGAACTTTTCCAGAGCTTCAAAGTGACCTTCTCTAGTGGCTGACTTAATCATCATGTCATCTACATATACCTCTACCTCCTTGTGAATCAAGTCATCCAGGATTCTTGTTGCCATTCTCTGATAAGTTGCACCCGCATTCTTTAAACCAAAAGGCATAACCCGGTAGGCAAATGTTCCCCATTCTGTGATGAAAGTTGTCTTGATTCGATCAATTATCTTATTTAGGATCTGATTATAACCTACATAACCATCCACAAAGCTGTACATCATACATACAGCTGCACTATCTACCAGTACATCTATGTGAGGCAGTGGAAAGTCATCCTTCGGACAAGCTTTGTTCAAGTCCCGATAATCCACACATACTCAGACTTTACCATCCTTCTTAGCCACAGGAACTACATTAGCTAACCAAGTCGGGTACTGAACTTCCACTATAAACTTAGCCTTAATCTGCCTATGGATCTCTTCTTTCACCTTTTGTGAGCATTCTGGCCTAAGTCTTCTGAGCTTTTGCTTGACAGGTTTAGACTCTGGGTAAGTTGGAATAGCATGTTCGGCGACCTCTCGATCGATCCCCGGCATGTCCTCATAAGTCCAAGCAAATACCTTTTCATATTTTCTTAAAATTCTCTCAAATTTAATTCTCTCCTCAGGAGTAATATCTGATGCTATCAAAATCTCCTTTGGGTTTTCCAAAGTTCCAAGATTAAACGCAGCTGTGCTAGTTGAATTAATATCAAAAATAAATGCATCATGTTTATGATCATGAGGAATGAAATCATTAGAAAGATCACATAAATAAGCAAAGTTGTTCATATTATTAATATATCAGAAACATTAACATTATCTTCATAAAAAAGTTCTGGCATAAACAAACTATCTAAATGACTATTGTCTTCATCTTCTGTTGATGCTGATGTTGTAGCAGACTGTGCTTTGATGTCCTGGCTTGATGAAGGCTTTTCATCTATTTCTGATGAAAGCCTCAGATCTTCAATCTTCAAGTCCGGCTCTATCATCTTCTCTTTCCCTTTCAACCGGGTGGCTAACAACTTCTCAGTAATGATCTCCTCGGGTTCTTCTCTATCCCAAATACTGCACTATGTTATAATCTCCTCATCCCAGAAATCCTCTGCAGATTTGATTAATCCAGCATCCCAGTCAAAGACATCACTAAAGATTTCAAATCCTGGAACAACCTTTCCATTCACCCATTGAAGCTCTTCTTCTCCGGTATAAGCACATACTGAGGATGCAGGAACAAAAGTTTCCAAAATATGGGGAATCTTTTCCGACTTCTTCTTCTCACTACGTTCACGTTTATACCCCAAACCCTTTCGATCTTTCTGGCCTCGAGTTGTGATAGCAGATTGTAGCCCTTGTGAGTTCTTCCCCAAACCAGCTCCTGGGAGAAAGTGCATCTTTTTCATCATATTCACCACCTGAGGGGTACCCGCTGAACTTTGCTCTTCTCCTATCATGGACACATGAAAGCCACTAAATGGCTGGTTGGAAATCCCCAAAGCAGACACCTGATTTTCTCTTGCCGCCCTAATAGTTACCACCCCTCCTTCGTGTGGTATCTTAATCATCTGGTGTAGGGTAGATGGCACTCCTCCTAATTTATGGAACCACGGCCTTCCAAATAGGACTGCAAAATTGGCTGGGATAGGCAAAAGCATAAAATCTGCTTCCATCTCAATAGGTCCCATCTTAACCAGAGCCCTAAATGTTCCCGAGGCTTGTCTTTTAGAATTATCATAAGCTGTGATGGTCAAATCAGACTTGCTAAGCTTGCTTTCATCTAACCCAAAAGCCTGAAGTGCCACCAGAGGGCAAACATTTATAGATGATCCGTCATCCACCATGACACAAGCAGTGTGCTTACCATTAATTTGTGCCTTAATGTACAGCGGTCGGTTGTGATTGCGGCCCTCAGTTGGCAGGTCTGCATCAGAATAAACCAATCTCTCCCCTGATCCCCCTTTTGCCATCTCTAGCAGTTCGGATGGAGAAATTGTAGTGGCCACGGTAGACTCACTTAAAGCCTCGACCAACTTTTGTTTGTGTGAAGGAGACTGTCTTAAAAGGTCCCATATGGATATCTGAGCCGTTATCTTCTTCAACTGCTTCACTATTTGATTCTCTTCTGGCTCTCTTTCTGCTGGCGTTTGCGCTGGTTCTTGTGACCTCTCTACCTCCGGGACCACTCTACCACTCCTCGTCACAGCCTTTACTTCTTTCCCTTCTTTATCTGATTCCCATAAGTCTACAGACTTTTCTTCTCTCTCCTCATCTTTGTCTTCTCCGCCACTATCACTGGTGGACCAACAATCTATTGTCCCCACGGACATCCTTTCTTCATTAAATCGATGGCGAGTAACAGCAACATATTCATTCCCGTACAGATCCTGCATGACATACCATTCGGGTAAACTTGATCCAATCGTGAAAATGGGTGGTGGCACAGCATTATAGTTGGACTTCTTCTTACTCTCTATCCGTTCTGAGTCAGTGATCTGCTTGCTATCGATTAGATCTTGAATTTGGTGCCTCAGCGTCACACAATTATCTGTTAGGTGTTCGGTATGCTAGTGATAAGAACAGTATTCATTCTCTTTATGCCCCGGCTGTCCTTGGTTCTTAGTTGGTCTAGGTGGTAGGGGCTGCAGCTTCCCCTCTTTCATAAATCTTTTTAACACCCACGATAAAGGTCAGCCCAAATTCGAGAAGTATCTCTGACTTATGCCCGTCGCCGACACCTTAGCTGTCTTCCCACTTCAATTTCCACCACTGGAGCTCGCTGGCCTAGTTGCCCCCTGATTAGCATCACCCCTCTTGGCATAAGCTTCACTATTGGCCTTTCTCAAAAGATACTCTCCCTCAGCCTCAAAAGCAATGTCCTTCAAGGACTCCCAGTCTCTTAATCCCTTCATCTTCAATCCATCCCTTAAATACGGGCTCGCATTTTTGATGAATAGCCGAATCTGATCTTGAGTATCTGGTTTACGCTTCATCTCCATAACTCAGTTTCTCCAACGAGTGAGGTACTCATGAAAAGACTCCCCCGCCTTTTGCTGTAATAGCTCCAAATCCTTCAGAGTTACCTCCATTCTCGTGCTGCAATCATATTGCCTGAGGAACTCTTCTGTCAATAAATTCCAATCCTCCTTTGTCCTTCGATCTAGCCCATGGTACCAATCCACCGCCAGGCCAGTTAAGCTCAGACAAAAATACTCAATCTTTTGTCTCTTAGTTAAAGTAGTATCCTTCATCACCAATGAGTACTGCTTTATGTGTGCGGTGGGATCAAAAGTGCCATCGAATTTAGAAATATCAGGCATTTTGAAGTTCTGAGGTATTAGATCATCACTATCTAGTTCTCGATCCTCAGGATTCATCCCTCCTCCTACCTTCAACATTCTTGTCATAGCTTCAAATTTTTCCTCCATTTTCCTCCACATTGCATCTTCCAACTTGGGCGATTTTCCCTTCACTATCGTCTGTTCTTCCTGCTCATCCCATAGGTCAACCACAGATTTTGGGCCTTCCCTCTGCTCAACAGGCGTTGGCGCCCTTGGCTCAACTACAGGTGGGTCAACTGCAGCCGAGGGATCCTCTCTGGCAACCCCTTGTTCTTCTTGCTCCCTAACTGGAGCAACAGCCTGTTGCCCAGCCAGTGGGGCTAAGATAGTGGCAAGGTTGCCCATCATCGCCATCATACGGGCCTCAAATTCCTCCATTCTCTTTCCTACTTCCTCGGCAATCATTGCTCTGGTTGCATCAGAACCACTCGTTGGATTAAACATACCTGCTTCAGCTGATGACTCAGAAGACAAAATCTCACTACCCACTGAAAAGGAATCCGAACTCTGATCCGAAACTAACTCTGATAATCCCAAAAGTGAAACCCTTTTCAATCGACCGTCGGGACCTCTAAACCACCTGGGTGAATTTATGATGGCTGCAAAACATACCTCTGTTAGGATGATGCATGACTTGATATGCAATGCATGGTCATATTGATGCAGCATAGACAAACACATGCAAGCATATAGATTCTTCCGACCTTATTTCTCCCATACACGGGGTCATGCCGTCTCTCTCCTAGGTGGGCTTTATCCAAGGGTTAACAGGGAACCCATTGGACATGTATAATGCACGATAAAAATCGGCAGCATAACAACTCTTGCCTAATGTACACTCGTATGGATGTTTGGCCATTATATATTTAAATAATTTAACTAAATTAAAATGGGCCCACCGGGGCATGAAAGCCTTTGATGAAGACCATTTAATTTAATTGATTTTATCCAATATATGATGGCCCAAATAGCAAGCATGATATTATGGTACATTTCACCTAGTGGAAGTATTTATTGCCATTACATGGGCTTTGGTCCAAGGTGGTGTTACTTTAGGGCTACCCAAGCATGGTCCCTGCCAACGGGTCTAACTCATCACGAGCATAGTGACCGATCGGGTCTCCATTTGATATACCATAAATGGTACGAGGCTTGGGCTGGTGATTATCCCGAATACTTTCCTACAATGAGTGAAAGTAGGGTCGTGCTTTAGGAACGCACCGGGGTAAAAAAGGGACCAACTAGCATAATTCTAAAGCTCTAATGGATGCAATGCAATTTCGATTAGAAATGAAATTTTTGATTTTTAATAACTCAATTATAATTTTAACTTAAGTCACTTTCGAAGTGAAGTTTCGATCATCCCCAGTGGAGTCGCCACTGTGACGCGCGCCGAACCAGCAAGGCCCTCATTGAGCCCGCCTTTTGGGGCTCGAGGTATTGGTTCGCGTCTTTTATGATCTTGGGCATCATGAGTTATTTTGGATGCCTCCTTTTCAATAGAACATTGGAAATGATCATCTAGACTCACAACGCCTTTAGGCACCTTTTGAGGTATTTTGGAGTCGCCACCCAATTTACAAGAAACTGGAAGAGGTCTCTAACCTCTATTGGTCTAAACCAGAGAAGGTGTTCGGAACTTCACTCTTATTAATGACTTAAATTTTATAAATGAGTTGGTAAGAAATCCAAATTCCATCTCTCATCTCACGCGGTAATGCAATAAATTAAAGCACAATCATTCACATTAAAAGCGGTAAATAAATAAATTACAAAATAGAAAATGGGACAGAACAATCCCCCAATATAAATAATAGAAATAAATAAAAATGGGACAGAATAATCCCCAAATAAAAATATAAATAAACAAAATAAGTAAATAAATAAACACATAAAAAATTTAAGATGCAACATACATAAATCGGGTCATGAATTAAATTTTAGGAATATTGGTTCCTTTTATTAAAAATTGGAGGACTATTTTTAGGGCATTGATTGAAAAAAACCGGGATGAGTGATCCCATTTTATGAAAATTTAATTCTCTATTTAAAAGTGTGATATTTATTGGCTAAAATAGGACATTAGTCCAATTTATTAATGAAAATCCCAAATTATTAATTATCTAAAAGACGTTATTTTCTATAACGCGGATAATTAAAACATATATTTTACGTGCAGAATAATAATAACATAATAAAAAGAAATAAAATAATAAAAAAACTAATATGCAAACCCTAAGCTGGATGGTTCTTAACTCTCCGATCCTCCAATCCGAGCACGCGTGCAACTCGCACAAATAATAATAATTTTTGGAGGCAAATAAAAACAAAATAAAATAATATATTAGTAAAATAAATTAAGTAAATAGCATAATATGGACAAACAAATTAATTAACTAAAATTAGTTGAACAAAATAATTATTTAGAACAATTAACAAATCTATTAAATAATGATGAGGAAGATGACGACAATATTAGAAAATGTATTAAACGCATAATAATAATAACCTTTAAAAAAATTGATATAAAATAATAATAATAATAATAATAATAATAATAATAAAAGATATATTAATAAAATAATAATAATAATAATAAAGATAATAATACTAAAAGATATGTTGATAAAATAATAATGACAATAGCATTTGAAAATATATTAATATAAAATATTAATATTAATTAAGCTAAATGAATGTAATAATATCAAAATGAAATAAATTAAAGTAATAAAGCAAATGTGGACAAAACAAGCCATAAGATGAAAATTAAAGTAAATTAATTAAAGCATCACGTGAGAATATCTACACTAAAGGACAAAGAATGGCCAAAGATGGGGAATTGAAAATGGAAATGTAAATTGTGAAAGGTAAAGTGAAAAAATGGAAATGATAAATACTAAGAGCATCACGACTCGTGAGTGCTCTTCACGAGTCGTGAAGTGAGGTCTCTTCAGTGCACTCACAAGTCGTGAGTGCTCTTCACGAGTCGTGAAGTGCACTCACGACTCGCGAGAGCTCTTCACGAGTCGCGCGACGTGCAACAATTCCGATCGGGAAAACGACGCAAAATCCGATCGGGCACAGGGGAATACGGTACTATCCGACCGGGAAAAACGAAATCCGATCTGGACACACGAATCAAGCAATGACAGAAGCAAAAACGGATCAGAAAACACAAATTAAACAAAAAAACACAATCATTGGTCAAACAAACTGAAAAATAGAGGTGAACAGAGCATGAAAGACTGACTGAACAAACACAAAATCACGTGATCAAACATGCATTATGAAGCAATATACATATTCATTTAATCATAACAACGATATACATGCGATGAACAAATTAAATAAATCAAGCAACGAATATATACAATATGTACAAAGCACAGAGGTAACAGATAAAAACAAACGAGAAAGAGAAAGAAAATAAGAAGAAATAAAGAAGAAAGAAGAAGCAGAGATTCCAGTATTTACCCTCAGAATGATCTTTGATTTGCAAACGAAGCTTCTGGTTCTCTCTTTTCTTTTCTTTGAAAATGAAGTTAAAACAGAGATTCCAAAAACTCTTGATGAAAGCTTTTGTTAAAAATAAAAATAAAAGGTGATTGAATCTCCAACTCAAGAATTGATTTCCTGAGCTTGAGAAACAATTTGAGAATGCCTTTTTAGAAACCTGAATTGTTTTCTTGCTCTCAAAGTTTTTTTTTTTTTTTGTATTTTTCGTTCTTTCCTTTTCAATAATGCTCTCCCCTTCCTCCTCTTTTTTCAACTCTTTAAATGTTATTCGACAGATTAGCTCACTTCCTTACCAAATCCATCATAAAACTCCATTTTCAAACCAAATCCGCGAAAAACATGGAGAAAAGACGTTGAAGAGGAAGAACGCACGTGAGGCAGGTGAGAGCTCTCCTCTCCTGTGAGCTAGGCCTCACGTGGTGAGGCAGCATCTCACCAAAATGAGATGGGCCTCACAAACGTGAGGCTCCATCTCACATAGGTGAGATGGGCCTCACCCACAGGCCCCAAAAACCCAATCCATCTTATACTTCTCTTTTTTTTTTAAATAAAAATAAAGAAAGAAAAATATTTTTAGAATACGGGAAACGAAAAAAATATTTTTTTCGAGAAAACCATCACTTCCATTTGTCTATTGCCTGTAACCAGGTATCACTCTCATCATCGGGTAACTTCGGTCTGGACTGCCTCAGCACCCAGTGTCTACACATAGTTTATTGACAACAAAGCAAAGATCAGGGTGGGTTGTAATGGCATATTGGAGAGCTCCTAGGATTTGGCGAAAGGGCTTTCCATCAGGAAGAAAGGGACTGTCAGATTTGTGTAGAGCAGGAGAAGTGGCAAGCGGAGTGGCACAACCTTTGACATTGCCGAACCCATAAGTGTCAAGGAGATCACTTAAGTATTTTTGCTGTGAGAGAAATAAACCCTTCTTGGTCTGAATAGCTTCACTGCCTAAGAAATATGACAAAGATCCAAGATCTTTAACAGAAAACTCAGCATGCAATTGAGTAATAACACTAGAGACAGCAGTAAGTGAGCTACCAGTAATCAAGATGTCATCGACATATACAAGTATGAATATAGATGCACCATAAGAGTGACAAACAAACAAAGAGTGATCAGACTTTGAAGAGGTCAAGCCAAGCTTCAAAAGAAATTGCTTGAGGCGATCAAACCAAGCTCGAGGAGCTTGTTTGAGCCCATAGAGAGACCTGTTTAATTTGCAGACAAAGTCAAGATGGGAGGGATCCTCAAAGCCATGCGGCTGGCCCATATAGATAGGCACATCAAAGAAGCCATGGAGAAAGGCATTTGAAAAATCAAGCTGCTTAATAGGCCAACTTTGCATGGTGGCATAAGCTAAAATAGTTCGGATGGTAGTTGCTTTAACAACCGGACTGAAGGTGTCTTTGTAATCAAGGTCAGCTTGTTGATGGAAACCCTTGGTAACCAATCGTGCTTTGTACCTCTCAACCATTCCATCGGGTTTTCGCTTGATCCAAAAAACCCATTTGTTGCCAACCACATTAGCATTAGGTGGACAAGGCACAAGAGTCCAGGTGTTAGTGGATAAAAGTGCATGAAACTCATCCTTCATGGCATCTCTCCAATGGGAATGGGCCTTGGCTTGTGTAAAAGTGGTGGGTTCAGTTTGGGTGAAAGAAGGATCGGGCAAGGAAGGTGTAGAGGTACTAGGCTGATTGTCAAGGAAAAGGCTTTTGGGTTTAGGTTTGGGCCGGAGGGACATGGGGTGAGTGCATTAAGGAACTTGGTGGGAAATGGCAGGTGGTTGAGGGAATTTTGTAAGGTCAACTTCCAACTGGATACTAAGAGCTGATGTGGATAAGGACGAAACAAGTGGTAGGGAAGAGGATGAGGAAGCAGGAGGCGTAGTGGAAGGAGGAGTCTGTGGCGGGTTTGAAGGAGGGGATAGAGATGGACTGGCGGGGGCTTCTACAATCCAGATTAGGATGAGGATGAGAAGTTTTAGAGGAGGAGGGGCTGCTACTATCTAGATTTGGATGAGTATGGGAGGAGGGAGATCAAGATAAGGTAGAGGAAGTTGGATTAGGATCAGAGACTATACCTGATGGAGAGAGGAGTATAACTCTACCAGATATCCAACCATGGTGAAGAGGGCAAAATGGAGGCAGGAGAGGCAGCAGCCGTTAGGTTCCTTGGCATAAGAAATTGGGTGTCATCAAAGACCAGGTGTTTTGCAATATAAATTTTGCTTTGTGTCTTTGTTGAGACACAAATAACCAGAGTGATGAGGAGAGAAACCAAGGTGAACACAAGGATGAGTTCTAAAAGCAAATTTATGAGAATTATACGGACGAAGAAGAGGATACACAGTGCATACAAACGGATGAAGTGAAGTATAATCAAATGTTTTGCCAAATAATTTAAAAAAGGGAGAGTGATTTTGTAAAACTGGCGTGGGTAAGGAATTAATAGTGTAAACAGAGTGTTGAAAAGCATAAGTTTAGAATTTTAATGGCAACTGTGCCTGAGAAAGAATAGTTAATCCAGTGTCGACAATATATCGTATTTTTCGTTCAGCAATACCGTTCTGTTCGTGAGTATGAGGACAAGCTAAGCGGTGTAAAATATCATGATTTTTAAGAAACGAATGTAGTGCTTGAAACTCTCCTCCCCAATCGGTTTGGAGAGCTTTAATGGGCAAGCTCAATTGCTTTTCAACCAGAGTCTTAAAATTAATAAAATATTGATAAACATCAGATTTATTTTTGAGGAAGAAAATCCAACTAAAACGAGTAAAATCATTAACTATCACAAGGAAATAACGAAAACCAAGATTAGATAAGGTGGGTGATGGATCCCAAACATCAGAGTAAACAAGTTCCAAAGGGGGACTTAGAGGTATGATCAACCGAAGGGAGTGACTTCCTTGACAGTTTGCCCATATAACACGAAGAGCAGACACTTGACAAAGACGAAGAAGAAGAATCCAATTTATTTTGTTGAATAAATTGAGACACTATTTTCGAATGAGGATATCCAGCTTCCTATGCCAGTCTTCGAAGGAAAATTTGGCTGCCACTTGAGCCTTTTTGCCGTCAACTGGTGGAAGAATATACAGTCCAGCTTCACTCCGACCCAAAAGAGGATTTTGTGTGTCACCTGATCCTTAACAAGAAAGAAAGTAGGCCAAAATTCAATATAGCATTTGTTATCATGTGTAAGTTTAGAAACAGAAAGCAAGTTTTTGGTGTAAGAAAGAACACAATAAAGGTCTCTTAAATGAAGAGAACGTGAAGGATAAGATAACACACTTTTACCAATGTGAGCGATCTGCAAACCTTGTCCATTACCAATGCGAATTTGGTCAGCACCAGGATAGGAATGAGAAACTTGTAGTGCTTGTAAATCCAGAGTCATGTGATAATTAGCACCTGAATCAACCACTCATAGATGCATCAAATCACTGCGCAATTGAGGAAGGGAGCTGGGGTGCTGCGCAAAGTTGGCCTGAAGAGGCTATTGGGAGGGGGTGGCTCCTGGAATTAGAGAAATTAACATCAAACCGGCGTCGACACTTATCAGCCATGTGGTTGCGGAGGTTGCAAATCTGACAGGGTCCACGATTCCTCTTTTGGATTACGGTTTTGTGAATTGCCATTTGAGTGAGACTGATGGGCAGTATGAGTGGGTCGGTGAGCAAAGTTGGCTAGAGGTGGTTCTTATTGTCTTTTAAGTAGAATCTCATGAGCAAGAAGATGGCTATGTAGCTCATTAAAACTAACGGGTTCAGGTCTGAGATTTAAGGTAGTAATTATAGGGTGATATTCACTGCCAATATTGCGGTAGATAATGGCATTAAATTCAACAGCGGTCATGATACAACTAACAGATGCCAGTTCATCAATAAGAGACTTGGCGCATTGAAGGTAGGCAGAGACAGAGAGGTCGCCCTTCTTCAATTCTTGCAATTCAATGTTTAATTGAAGTTGTCTATTGTGAGAGACAGCTCCAAAAGTATTAGCAAGGGCACTCTAAACTGCAGCGAAAGATTAAAGACCAGTGACATAGGGAAAAATCTCCTCGGATAGAGAATAAAGAAGCCATAGAGTAGCATCTGATCCTTCTGAAACCATGCCAGATAGGCTGGATTGGGGATCATTTCATCTAGTTGTCAGGGTTTTTGATGTTAAGGGGTTGGACAAGGAAGAGAGCCATCAATATACTCGGTCAAATATTGGTAGTTTAGTAAAGGAATGAACTGAGTTTTCCAAGCAAGATAATTCATGCTAGTGAGTTTGATGGAAAAAGAGTGATGGTTCGTGGTGGTGGGGGCTGAAAAAGAGTTTGCAGCAGTGGCCATGATATGTTTTTCAATGTATTTAGATTGTTTAGCTCTGATACCATATGAGGAAAGTGGTTTTCGTATGTAGTATTATTGTGGCCAAGCCATATTATATTTACATTGTACACCGAAGTTTGAATGGAAGTAAAACGCTGCAAACATACTGCTGCAGATATACATAAGAAAATACATACTAATATATACAAGCTAATAAATCCAACTGGCGAATGGCATTAAAGGTATATGCTAGAAGCTTATTTTGAAGGAATCCAAGGAAGAGAAATTCCAATAACAAAAGCTAGCTGACAACTCTTTAAGAGATATTTTGAAAGAGAGCTCACTATAGGAAAAATAAAGGGATAAGATTTAGTAGAGCTAGACCCCTTTTTGAAAAGAAGAAGACCAATAATTCAAGATAGCAAAAAATGATGTAAACAATAATCTAATATAGGAGGGTTAAACCTCTATAAAAACCCACCATGTATACAAGAGAGGACATAACTTATTCACTTTAGAAATTTTGAGTTTATAACCTCTCTCTTTTGTAACTTCAAAAAAAATAAATAAAACCTATGGCCTTTTAAATCTATTTCTATTCAATTTGAGTAACCCAAGTATTTAGCATTCAAATTCTACAAGAAATATAGGAAACTAAAAACAATAAATAAAGAGGATCGGGTTACTCAAAGTCTTTTAAAATTTTTCCTATATCGGGAACATCATTATAAATTTTCTATTGGTTGCTGGAATCATTTTACAGTACTGTCTCCTCCTAAGGTTACCAAGCCCATTTTGGATTGATAGAGCATATGGTATTGTAGCAAGCTGAAGCACTTAAATTAGCCCAGAATGTCTCAATCTAAGGGGTTAATAGTTAGCAAAAACCATTGCTAACTAAATTCAGCAACAAAAGAGGAAGCCTGTTGGACCTAAATAGAAAAATCTAAAGTTACTTTAGAAATCCTAATTCTTGTTTATTTTCGTATTATTTTTTCAATTCTAATGTTTGTATGGATGAATATGCCTAAAGAAAAGGTAGAAGGGAATAATATTCCAAAAATGAATTGTTTAAACTTTGTTTATAAAAAATTAAATAATGTTTTAAAATTAGAGAAAATTTTAAAGAAAATAAATTTTGTGCATGTTTTATTGCTAACTCTACCCTTAGTGGTATCATAGCCTAGATCTAAAAAATAAAAACAACAAAACGAAAATGCGAAGTGTAAAATTACGAGAAAATTGCAATAAAATATTTAAAATATGTTTGAAATTAATTGATAAAATAAAATATTATAAAGATAAAAATGAGAGACGAAAAATGAACGCATGTTTAAAAAAGTAAATAGTATGTTTGATGAATATAAAATATCCAAACTACAAAAAATAAAAGAAGAATTAATAAATGAATTTATGAAATTTATGGCATGTGATGGTATATGGATGTGAATTACATGTATAATGATGTCATAGTTAAAATGGGATGCCATAAAATGTATGTATGGTAACTTAAAAATGTGAAAAATGGAATAACGTTAACCTATGTGATGATTTGTTAGTCAAGTCTAGTTCAAGATATGTTGGCTAGCCATAGGAACATAAGACCGCGAGTGTGAGCATGATGTCTCACTTATTGTAGGCTAATAACGGTCCTACCTTATTGTGTTTGAAAGTTTTTGAAATGTTTTGGAATGTATTTAAAGATAGTGGTGGTCCCACAGGATCCCTCTAATATATTTGTGAGCCTTTGGAGTTCACTTCTCGTTTATCCTGTTCATAGAGTCTACCAGTGTTATACAGAAGCAAAATGGTAAAAAAAGTTTAAAACGGTTAAATTGTGATTAAAATAATATTTGTGTGAAAAAAAGGACATAATTGGAATTATGTAAAAATTTGAGGGCAAAATGGTAATTTTGACCTTAATTGGATAAATAATGGTTAAAAGGGTAAAAATATAATTAATTGGTTAAATGTGAAAATTGGTCACTTTTTAAGGACTAAAATGTAATTTGGCATGAAATTGAAAATTAGAGGGTAAAATAGTAATTTGCATATTAAATAATGTAAAATTGGTAAAATAAAATGAACTAGTGGCATTTTGGTAATTTTGGTAAAGTTTAAGGACATAATTGTAATTTTGCTAAACTTAGGGACAAAATGGTAATTATGGTCTTTTATGTGTATTAATTGTGTAAATGCTTTTAATTATGTGATTTAATGGTAATTAAATGTGATATTGCATGCATAATTGATAATTAAGATAAATAATATTTAGTTATGATTATTGTATTATATTTGTAACATTTTTTATGTATGATAACTTAGTTTAGTGAAAATACCTAGAATTGCAATCGCCATTGGACATATTTAATGCTCAGCACGTAATTTTATTTGACTGCGTGTAGGTACTCCTTAGGACATGGAGCAGTGCATACCTCACATATTTTGAAGAGCCGATAGAAGAAATTGTCTTAGAATATTTTAAGTGCGTTAAGACATTATGGCATGTATATGAACTTATATTTAGTTTTGGGTATTGGTTTGTAATAAACTGTTATAACTGACACTAGTTAGTGGTGTGTGTGATGATTTTATTTTATGCGTCTGGATGTATGTGATTGTGTGATATGGCATGCCTGATAACCTGTAGAAGTTAAGTTAATACAAATGATAAGGTGTAATGTGCGATTGCATGTTAAAGTAAAATTGACCAAATGAATAGTAACTTAGGACAGTTATAGGTCAATCGGTGAAATTGAGTTTAAGATAAAATAAGTTTTATAAGTGCTTAATTGTTCTAATGTCGTTAATAGACTTAGTCAACTAAAGTAAGTTAAAAATCGGTTTTTAAAAAAAAAATTATACTGGTTTTCATTGTATTGGACTGTATAATAATCTGATTACTTAATTAGGTTAATCGACTTAAGGTGGTTAGTTAATTAATGGAATGTAAGGGAAAATAGTGTTACAACTGTGGTCGCTTCTATTGGCCACCGAAGAGCAGATCGGCGACAATTAAGGCGAGAAGGTCCATCGCTATTTTTGGCAACCTCTGGCGTCCGTGGCGACATGACCAGCGGTAGAAGACTCCTAGCTGCGAGGCTCGTCAGCTAGTACCCACTGTTTCTCCCCACTCGCCGACAGCAGGGAGATCGAAATAGGCGAGGCGCTACTGTCAGGCACCATTTTCGGCGAGCCACGTCTTCAGACAGCGGCACGAGCGGCACCACTGGATTCCTGAAGGCGAGACATGCCGGCTGGTACCCTTCGTTCCTCCTCACTCTCCAGTGGTTGTCAGATCAACGTTGAGGGACCAGTGACATTTCGATGTGGATCCCAGTCAAACGAAAAAGCTTTGGGGCGCGTGACCACCGACGGGGGACTCCTGGCTCTCCGATCTTCCCTCCGGTAGGGGCGATGTCGTCGCAGCTCCGGCGAGAAAATTCAATGAGTGCCATTTTTTAAGTATTATTATTATTATTATTATTATTATTGTTGTTGTTGTTGTTGTTGTTGTTGTTGTTGTTGTTGTGTGGCTATTATTATTATTATTATTATTATTATTATTATTATTATTATTATTGTTGTTGTTGTTGTTGTTGTTGTTGTTGTTGTTGAATATTATTATTGTTATTGTTATTATTATTATTATAATTATGTCATTTATGTCTTATATTTGTTAATTTGTTAATTATGTCAGTTTATTCTATTTCTACTGTATTAGATCAATTATTTTTCCAATTTATTTGCTTCAATTATTTATTCATTTATCATTTTGTTTAATTTAATCCATTACTGACCAATATTATTTTCTGTTATGACCACGACCGCGAGAAGCATGCGGTTCGTCTTTGGACTAGGCGAAGTATGGTCGAGGTGAATAGTTAGATTTATTTACTATTCATTTATTTGAGGCATGTATAATTATTATTTCATTTTCTTTTATTTCCTTTGAGGTATGTAATAATAAAGGTTTTTCGACCGTAATAAAAAGAACCACCATACAAAATATTTATACTAATTAAATGAATTTTTACTAATAAAATTAGACCAATATCCTAATTTTCTCCATAAAACTCACACTTAGGTTAATAATCTTTTCTCATAAAATCACCTTTTCATAATAATTGTAAATGGGAACCAATGTTCCATCTGAATAAATCTCTCGATTTATGTATGATTTTATTTTTATAGTCATTTTATATTTTTTAATTTTTTTACTTTTTTATGCTACTTTTACTGCTTTCAATATAATATTTTTTGTAGCTTTTCAATGTGCTTGAGTGCGCCTTTGTTTTATACATAAAAACTCATGTGAGAAGAAATATAAAATAATCAATCATAAAATCCATTCACATAACATTAACTAAAGGTATCAATAAGAGTGAGATTTTCTGGTTTTAGCCTCATAAGATTGGAACTAATTTTTCAATATCCTACTGGGTGGCAACTCCTATTAAACTTGCCTTGTGGTGAATCCTTGTCTATTGCGAAGCGGACAGCTTTCACCAGTTTTATGAATCTCTATCCGGTCTCAGGTCCTAAAAGCGGACACTTGAAAGTGACTCAGATGCCGACCAGGATTCATACGCGTCACAAGAATCAAAAATTTTCAAACTTGAAGGGTTGAGTGATTATTTAAATTTAAATGTCTAAATAAATAATGTTATCAAATTCGTTAAAGGTCAATTGATGTATTTGGCCTAAAAAAGAGTTGTTCTTTCTCTTGCATTTATTAGACAATTTTCTTAGCGGTGCAATTAAATTAGATGGGCATTTACACTGTAACTAGGAGTGTGAAATTACAATTTAGTCAACAATTTCAGGCATGCATTTCTAGTCACATAAAAAATTTAATTAGACCTTAGGTTTCATAGGCTAACTGTGTGGTAGTCCAATGAAAAACTGATCCTCTTTCTACTATTAAACAAACAAGTTTTATCTTTGTTGTCAATTGGCAAAGTTGCTTTCAACAAAACCAATCCAAACTTTCACTTTCGGTTGTGCGATTGATTTAGCACATTTTGTTAGATTGGGTTGTTAAATAACAATTTTGACTCTATAAATATAATTCTCACATTTTTTATAAATTATAGTACCCACAAAATGCAACTAAATTCGAGATGTCCTGTCACCGAATAAGTTGATCACTGTAAATTAGGGATGAATTATCAACTTAGTCCCCCTTTTTCTTTGTAATGATTGATTCGCCCCAAAAGAATTTTGTTTTTTCTGACCTAATTAGTATGCTTGCAGCTATTCCACTAAATTTCATCCGCAAAGAGATTTTTTTTTTTTTATCTTTTTTATTCTTTGTTTTTAACGGGATGTATAATTGACTTGGTGATTAATTATAAAACTGCAATAAATTAAAATTCATACCAAATGAAAAATTCAGAAAAGATATATTAGGAAAAATATTTTGAGAATGAGTGCGATAAAATTTGTACTAGTTAACCGGAAGGAAATTTGTTTGAAATAGACAATCACTTTAGTTCAAACGGTTAAAAATCTAACTATTTTTTCAATTGATTAAACATCGAATTCCATCATTTCCATTTAAAAATGTAATTATATAAAAAAAAATTAAAATGAAAAAACCATTTCCAATAGATTTGTTAAATGGGTTGGATTGGGCGAGTTCGGGCTAGTGTTGCTTCAAGGGTCAATTCTTTTCGATTTCGTGTTTTTCGTTCAGGATGTTCGTATTTCAAATTACAATTAGGATTAAAAAATCGAACCAAACCTAAAAATTGAAACATAAGCAATTCAGTATATAATAGGTTCAATTTTGAAATAAAAATTTAATTATATCAATTTAGTCTTATTTTTAATATTAAAAAATCACTAAAATTGAACCAACCGAATTATTAGTAAATTATGCCATTTTGTACATATTTATATATTATTTATTTATATAAAAATCCTTAATCCTTTTCTTCTCTTCCTTTTTGTTTCTATTTGTATGCCACCTCTCACTATCAATCGTGAAGGGAAAACATAAGAGAATTGAGGTAACAATACAATTGGTACCTACCTTTTGTAGCGTGTAAGACTCGTTGCAGAAGCGACACAAGGCTTCCTTTCTTATTGGTCACCGGTATGCCTTTTACCCACGAGTGGAATAAGAGCAGATAGATCACAATCTAAAAGCCCCTATAAGATTAAGACAGAAAACTTGAGAGTGGGAACGAGCAGTCTTGCAGCATATAAGTTTTCTCGTTACCAAATAATGAGATCTCATATCTATTTATAGAGATCCTAAAGGCTAGAGACTTATTCTTAGTATAACTCAGAATCCTTTCTGAGATAGGATTTGGTAAACTTAATCAAATTGAATTACTCAATTTTATCTGGATAGGAACTTAATCCAAAATAGAGTCATGGGCGCATCCCAACTTTATCATCTCCCACTTGCACATGACGGAACACATTCCATTTTTAATCTCTAGTTATACAGGCTAATAGATTGTGTGACCAGCATATCTCGATAGCACTATTACTATACACCTGTTAGGGATATATACCTTCTCGAAAAAAGGCGATCCTTCCATTTCACGTATGCATAACCCTAAACGACTTTCTCACAATCATTATTTTAACTCATGATCTCATAAAATATCTTTCGTGTTCACTATTATGTTTCTACTTATAGAAACGATAATATATATGTCAGTGAACCACGAACGCTTATGAATGTGATCTAAAGGTTGTCTTCCCCTTTTACTATTTGCCATTCATCATGATTCAACTCGTTTTTCTAGTTAGATCCTCTAGGTCTAAATTTTTCCCGAACCTCTTGGGAACTAACTAAGCTAGCCACATTGAACCATACTTCAGGAATAAGTTAAGGGTTCTAAGGGTCGAGATATAAATAGGGTCTCACAATAGGGAAAGTTGAGATCAATAATATTATTTTAAATTTCCATCCCTTTGGTCACATAAACACACACGGTATAAAACATGTGTTATGGTGTTCTTTCCTTCCCTTAAAGGAGTACATATCTCACATTTTAAAAATATATAAAACACCATACAGAAGCGTAAGGTTGCAATGCGCCGAAGCACTCAACTTTAGTCCGCTTACTTAAAGACTACTTCTAGCTTTTAAGACAGAACATGGTAGTTACATATAACTGACCATTGGATTCCACATGATCCATATTTGGATCTCAATCCAACGCATACAACCTCATGTATGACTTTATCTCACACCTTAACAAGACTAATCTTGTAATTTCTACAAGGCGGCACTTTTATTTTGAACAAGCTCTCAGGCATTCTCATATGTTCAAAAATTGCCTCATCTTAGTGTTTGCCAACTCATTGACAAAACTAAGGTAAATACCCTTGTGAATGGACTACTTCTCTGTCTGACATGCTCAAAATTCAAATAAATAACAGTAAGTGTTTACACATTAAACCTTATCTTAGTGTTTGCCAACTCATTGAAAAAACTAAGGTAAATACTCTTGTGAATGGGCTACTTCTCTGTCTGACATGCTCAAAATTCAAATAAATAACAGTAAGTGTTTACACATTAAACATTTACACTCATGTATTGCCAACAATGAACTTTATTATTATTCATAAATAATAATATTAAGGGATTACAAAAAATAAAAATAGTACACATCAAATTCTATGCAACCTGAAATCTAATGTGTCTCTCAAACATATCTTTCGTTACACGTTTAGTCAACGGATCTGCTATCATATCATGCATAGATATGTATTGTACGTTCACATCTCCCTGTGCAACTACATCTTTTACATATTGATACTTAATGTCGATATGCTTAGTCCTACTATGAAATTTCGGATCTTTCATGTAAACTATCGACGATTAACCGTCACTGGTTCCTCTGAGTTAGTTACTCGTAAATGGTCCATTAACCATTTTAGCCAAACTGCCTCTTGTACTACAGCTGCGGAAGCTACAAATTCAGCTTCCATTGTTGATAAGGCTACACAAGTTTGTTTCTTACTACTCCATGAGATGGCACCCTTGCCAAGCAAGAATATAAAATCTGAAGTGGATTTCCTCTCATCCACATCTCCGGCCCAATCAGCATCAGTGTATCCTCTTAATTGCAGATCCTTACCTTGATAACAGAGAGAATAATCTGCTGTACCTTTGAGGTATCTAAGTATCCTCTTAACTGCTTTCCAATGTGCTTCGCCTGAGTTAGATTAATATCTACTTGCCATGCCCATTGCATAACAAATATTAGCTCTTGTACATAACATTGCATACATAAGACTAGCCACAGCACTGGCATATGGAACGTTTCTCATACGTTCCACTTCTTCCAGCGTCTTTGGACACATCTCTTTGCTAAGAAACTTATTCTTAGCAATGTGGCAATCTATGGATTTGCAGTTCTGTATATTGAATCGTTCAAGGACTTTGTTGATATATGTCTCTTGAGGAAGAGATAACAACTTTCTCGAACGATCTCTTGAAATCTTAGCTCTAAGAATGTAGTCTGCATTACCCATATTTTTTATTTCAAAGTTGGACGATAACCAATCTTTGATTTGATTTACGTACTTTTTGTCATTTTCAGCTATTAGTATGTCGTCTACATATAATGTTAAAATGATAAAATTATTTTCAGAGCTTTTGTTATACACACAATGGTTTTCATCAATCATGTTGAACTCATTCGAAATGATTGTATCATGATATCTCAAATACCATTGTCTTGAAGACTGTTTAAGGCCATAAATTGATCTTTTCAATCATGTTCGCTGCCTTTTTCGATAAAACCTACAGGTTGTTACATATAAATTTTTTCATTCAATTCTCCATTGAGAAAAGCAGTCTTCACATCCATTTGATATAACTCTAGGTCTAAACTCGCCACTATGGCAAGAATTAACCTTATAGACGTAAATCTCACAATAGGGGAGAAAGTCTCCTCATAGTCAATCTCTTCCTGTTGTGTAAACCCCTTAGTGACTAGCTGAGTTTATATCTTACGATACTTCCATCAGCTTTTCGCTTCACCTTGAGAATTAATTTATTCCCAATCGATTTGTGTCCTTCCGGTAGATCAACCAGTTTTCAAACACGGTTTGATCTCATGGATGCAATTTTTTCTTCCATTGCGTTAATCCATTTTTCTTTAGCTGGGCATGAGAAAGCCTCTTTAATATTTTTAAGGCTCTTTCCCGTCTTCTGGGGTAACCAAAAGGGCTTCGTTTAAACTTTCGATCTGAAATCGTCGGCGAGGAATACTTATCCTTTTAGACTTATGCAGTTCCGAATTTTGATAAATATGTCTTATATATTCATCATAATTCGGGATCCTCCCACTGGGGCCATATTCCATACTCCCACTGGAGTCAGGAATGCTTCCACTTAAATCAGGGTCTCGAACATCCGGATCATGTGTAGGAAGAAAGTCTTGACCTTCTTCCTCTAACTCCCTCCCACTCGGATGGAGTGATCTTGATGTTTCATCTTCCTGAGTTTTATAGAAAGTGAAATCTTGATTCATTTCGCCCAACTTTGAAAACTCATTTTCCAAGAATATGACATCTCGTTATTCAAATTCAATCACTGAACCATTCTCTTGCTCACCCATGAAAATTTATCCTTTTGATACTTCGGAATATCTCACAAAGATACTCTTTTTACCTCTTAGTCCCAATTTACCAAATTTACTTGAGCTATCATGTACGTAAGCAGCACAACCCCAAGGTCGTAAATGGCTTAAGTCAGGCTGTTGACCAATCCACAACTCATAAGGTGCTGATGTAACAAATTTTGAGGGTACTCGATTTAGAACATATGTGGCAGTCAATAAAGCATCTCTTCAATAGGAGATAGGCAAATTTGCCTCTGCCATCATAGATCTAACCATATCAAGGAGAGTCCTATTTCTTCTTTCCGCAACAATATTTTATTGTAGAGTTATGGGAATGGACAACTGATGTTCAATCCCTTTTCCATCACACAAAGCCTCAATTCATCTGAAAGATATTCCCGACCTCAGTCAGTTCTTAAAGCGTTGATCTTTTTGTCTAATTGATTCTCAACTAATTTCATAAAAGTTTTGAAGCAACTCAATGCTTCTGACTTGTGAGAGATCAAGTAGATATGACCATACCTAGTATAGTCATCTATAAATGTGATGAAGTAGTAAGCCCCATGCCTTGCCCTTACATTCATTGGACCACATACATTAGAATGAATTAATTACAATGGAAATTCAGCTCTAGTCCCTTTTTCGAACGGTTTTCTTACCAGTTTCCTTTTAAGCAATGCTCACATGTAGGCAATTCAACCTCATTTAAATCACCTAGTAAACCAGCTTTGGCTAACCAACTCATTCGATCTTACCCAATATAGTTTAATCTAGCATGTCATAATTTCACATGATTCTCATTATTATGTGAAGTAGAAGATATTAAAGAAAAACTATTTTTATTCGTAAAGTCAGGATCAATATCCAAAACAATAAAATTGTTCAAAATAAAACTAGAACCATGATAAACATCAACCAAACATAAGCGCATACTGTCATCTATAAAGTGTAAATTAAAACCAAGTTTCAATAACATAAGAACAGAAACTAAATTCCTACGAATATCTAGAGCATAAAGCACATCATATAGGAGCAGGGTTCGGCCTTTGCATAAAACTAATTTACACGCGTCAATCCCTCAAACCGGCACTCTGGTGTCATTTCCTGCATATATATATTTTGCTCCATTTAGTATTCGCCGGAATTCAACAAAGGTATCTCGATCCTGTGCTACATGGTTCGTTGCTCCTGAATCAACCACCCACAAAGCATGAAATTCAGTTAATAATACAGAACTAGATACACAAATTTCACTAACTCTTGAGTTAGAATAGTGTACCTGATTGGGCATAGTGCAATCTCTTGCATAGTATCCTTTCTGTTGGCAGTTAAAACATTTCACTTTTAAGATGTTTATCTTTTTCTTGCCTTTTGACCTCTTAGAATTCTATTCCTTCTTCTGCCTTTTATTTATCTTGGCAGGTTCCTTATCCCAACCTTTGAAACTTTTTCTTTTGTTCTGGCTAGAACTCATTCCACTAGAACGGGACTGTGACATATGCACTTCGGCATTGACCTTAATCGATGCCAGTCTGTCCTTTTCTAGCTCCAAGTGACGAGCGACATCCTCAAATGTCTTGACACTGTCCATATAAGTTAGTTGCATTTTCATATACTCTCAACTCTTGGGTAAGGAACGGGTGAGAGCTTGGACCTGCTGCTCGTCGATCAACTTATGACCATATTCACTAAGCTCACTCATCATATTCTCCATCTCCTTGAAATGTTTCCGCATTGAATGATCAGGCTTTTTCTGATAAGTATTGAATTTGATCATCAAATATCGGAGCTTATTCAGAGTCACTCCTGCAAAATGATCCACGAATTCATTTCATTTTGATACTTGCATAATTGCTTAGTTATATCACCCTCAATTGCACTCAGTAGGATGATACGAGTAGTGAAATTCTTTTTCTTCCATGCCAAATAGACATCTCAGTCCCGCCTATGCTGGGCCATATTGCCATCCTCAGGTTCAGCCATAACTAAACTAAAGGTTTCAAGAGTCTCTTGCTCCTCAAGCACATACTGGATCTTCATACTCTAGATTTCATAATTGTCGCCATTTAATTTCAAGTCTTTGTTTAATTCAGCGATAATTGATTTGGAAGCAGAAGCCATTTGTATCATTTGATTCAAATGGAATAAAGTTGCACGTTATTATAGGAGACTAGGATATACATGCAATTTACTATACACCCAAAATAATAACCTAATAAAGTCTTCTATTAGACTCAAAATCAAAAAGGTTACTAAAAGTACCAATTACCTTCTAAGTTCTAATGTCCAATTTTACTGGTTAAAATTTCATGCATAGTAAATCAAAATTACTGGATTATTAAGTTCTTAAACTTATGAGGAAATTTTATTGGTTTTTATCTTATTAAGTCTACTTAATAATCATACAAATATTTTACTCATAAAATATTACAAGACAATTAACATTTTTAAAAAAACACATTTAAAAAAATATTAAATGCCAAAAATAAACTCATTCATTCAACCAATAAATAAATTCAATAATCCTAAAATAAAATACTCATATCAAATATAATAATAGGAAACATAAATCCTATAAAAACAACCACTAAATATAATTGACACTCATGTCAACTATTCTAGAAAACTAGATTCTCAAAATCTTCAATGACACTGGGACTAATTCTTTGACCAACTTGATTAATTCATCAGACAACTCATAAGTTCACTAATAAAGCCATGAACGATGCACTCTATGTCCACTTCTTAATTTCATCACAGATGGAATGTTACTCCTCAACACTCCTCTTTTGGCAACTCTAGCCAAAAAATGTATGATAGATTTTCTATAAACTCTATTTCCTATGTATCAAGTAGTTTCCAATAACTCCCTTAATACTGGATGATATTCAAAAGAGTTAATCAACGCTTTGATTAGGTCTCTATCATCCCTTCCTAGGCTTAAACCTCCTATCCAAATGCACTCTTGCATTTCTTCCTGCATAATCAATATATAACGCACGATAGCGTCAATATCATCAGCTCGGATATTCCTCTGCATCCTCATATTGCTTACTAAACGCACTCTTTCATTTCTTAAAACAATCCCATGCGGGATCCTAGGAATTACAGGTGTCCTTATTAATATTTCTGAAACATATTACAGAAATTTAAATGGTTAATACATTAATGTATAAACAAATATGATTGAAATACATTTCAATCAATAAATAAGGACAAAAAATACATAAAACTTTTTTCAAAATATTTAAAAAATAGAAAACACATTTTCTATAATTATTATAATATTTATTTAAAAAAATAAACAAAAATATTTTATGGTCATCAAAAAATTATGAAAAAATAACCAAAAAATCTGAAATATTTTGGAAAACACATTTGAGGAAAAAATGAGCTGATTTGGAGGTCGGAGCACGCGTCACACGCGCGCCCTCCCACTTGACCAGCCACGTGTCACAACCACAGCGTGCCACGTGTCAAACAACAACTGGTCCACCTGGTACACATCATCGCCACGTGGCTTGACACTGTCATCCACGTGGCGGTGTCTCATTGGTACACGTGTCACATTTGACATGTCATCACCAACACGTGGCAGGCTTTGGCCTTCCACGTGTCGCCCCCTGATTGGGCCACCTGGCGCCCACGTGGCACTCTGGTGACGCGTCGGAGCTACGTGGCATGACCACGGTCTGCCACGTGGCTGTCAGCTATTGGGCCACGTGTCAATAACACGTATCATTATTCACACGTGTTTGCGCACATGTGGGCCATCGCCCACCCTCACGCGCCCAACGAGTAGTGGCACGTGTAAGCAACGAGCCGCCTTCTCGGCTGATTCTACTCTTCGAATTTCGGCCAGGAAGGGGTTTTTAAGGTCTGTAAATCCAATGGTAAGGTCAAAAATAAAAAAATCCCAATTTCTAGTTTAACGTTTTGAATATCCAAATTCGTTCCCTCGGTTTTCGGTGTACACATAAATGAAATTGAGTCAAAATATATAAATATATATATTTTTCACAAAAAAAAATAAATTTTTTTGTTGCGTTTCATGCTTCCTAGATCTACCAATTTTACTCATAAAATTTTAGATTAATTTTAAGCCACATGCCAAAACGCAAAAAACGAAAGTTCTGATACCAATGAAGGGAAAATATAAGAGAATTGAGGTAACAATAGAATTGATACCTACCTCTTGTAACGCGTAAAACTCGTTGTAGAAGTGACACAATGATTCCTTTTTTATTGGTCACCGGTCTGGCTTTTGCCCATGAGCAGGATAAGAGCAGCTATATTACAATCTAAAAACCCCTGTAAGATTAAGACAGAAAACTTGTGAATGAGAACGAGCAGCCTTGCGGCGTATAAGTTTTCTCGTTACCAAATAATGAGATCTCACATCTATTTATAAAGATCGTAAAGGCTAGAGACTTATCCCTAATATAACTCAGAATTATTTCTGAGATAGGATTTGGTAAAATTAATCAAATTGAATTACTCAATTATATCTGGATAGAAACTTAATCCAAAATAGAGTCATGAGCGCATCCCAACTCTATCAAATCGGTTCAAATAAAATTAAATTAAACTAAATTTTTAAAATGATAACTATAATAGAAAATTTTGTTAGAAAAATGATGGAAATGCCTATTTGTAACACTTCTTATCTAGATATATAGTTGAGATTCAAATAAGAAGCGGTACATTTTGTGTTGTTGAACACGTAAAACTCAAATTACAAGATTTTCTTTTAGTCAGGATGCACCCTTACACTATTTCATCCAAGTGCTTAACAAATTTTCTCTTTCTTTTTCATTTTCTTTTATTCAAATCTCTTAATTTAAATGGCCAAAAATTTATCTAAATACTATTGCAAAAATTGAATCCGACACAAAAATTTATATATACACTTACACGGAGCATTAAGATTAATTGGTTATTATTACACCCAATTAGACCTGGCAAATTTAGCCCAAGCCCAAAAACCCCGTCCAACCCGCCCAAAAAAAATTGACCCAAACCCAACCCAACCTAAAATCTACCCATTGCAACCCGCCCAAAACCAACCCATATAAAACTCTACCCGTTCGGGCCTGCCTCTAATGCCCAACGGGCCTCCTCTTAAATTAACATTTTATCTTCTTTTATACGCTGACCCACAGGAAAGTTAGATCCCACGATTAGATTTGTCATTGTACTTGTCAACATTAGCAACCTCATAAGTCACTCATCATCCTCCACCGATGGAGTCTACAAAATTGTCAAAGATTTATGACACGTGTACGATGAATAACAAGTTGCACTAAACATCTAATGGAGCTGCACTTTTTCTTGAAAGAACGACAGTAGTTTGGCATAGCAATCTAATGGATATGATATTAATTGTTTTTTAATAATTATATTTTAACATATTACCCTTTATTTTTTTACTAAATTTATTATAATATTTTTCTTATATATAATTGAATATAAAATTTTGTTTCACCATGAATCACGAGTTAACAACTAATGAATACTTAATTAACTATTTATTAATTAATTTATAAAATAAAAAATATTATAATAATTAAATTTATTTTTTAATAATTAAAATATTCAATTTAGTTTTTTTATTAATTATTATTTTAATTTTAATTATGAAATTAAATGTATATAATAAATGTAGAATAAAGATTATAAATAAAATTTATATATAAATTATTAATATTATATATAATAGTTAATAAATATTAGTTATTTAGATATAATTCAATTTTATGACCCATGTTTTTTTGCCCATTTGTGACCCGCCCATTATTGACCCAACCCAAACCCGTTAGATGTATATTTGAATGATCCAAGGCTGAGTAGAACTCATCAATTCGATGTGTTATGTTGGTGGAAGGACAATGAGTCAAAATATCTCATTCTTTCTGTAATGGCTAGAGATATTATGACAATTCCCATTATTACTGTTGCTTCAGAGTCAGCATTTAGTATGGGAGTAAGAATTCTCAACAAATGGAGGACATCCATGTTGCCTGAAAATGCAGAGACTTTGATTACAACTCGTAGTTGGTTATTTGGATTTGAAAATAAAATAAATTCACTTATTTATTTGAATATGTTTTGCGTAATATTATAATATTCTGACTAGATATTTATTATTATTGCAGCTGATGATGAGTCTCAATATCACATGGAAAAAGATATTAAATTTTCAAAACAAAATCAAAGTGTAGAGTGATAATCAGTTAAAGTCGAAATGAACAATTACTTGCTATTTGTATATCTATTTGTGCCAAATTATTTTATATTAGTCACTTGTTATTAGAAAAATTATTTTTTATTAAAAATGGATTAACATGGTCAAACCACATATTGGCCCGTTTGGGCCTAAAGCGGCCCATTTGGACCACCCAATCTATTTGGCCAAAATTATTTCACATTAGTCACTTTAGTATCTTTTTATTATATCAAAAATTATTTTTTATTAAAAATGGATTAAAAGAGTCAAATTTTGTTTACATTCAAAAAAATTTTAGCCCATGGGTTGACCCAACCCGCCCAACCCATTTGAGCATTTGGCCCATTTATGACCCATGTTTTTTTGCCCATTTGTGACCCGCCCATTTGTGACCCGCCCATTAATGACCCAACCCAAACCCGCCCAACCCGCCCAATTTGCCACCTCAACACCCAATGGCTAATATGTATTCCTAAAAAAAAAAAAAATCTCTCCATTTCATATTTATTCATTCAAGGGATAGGATTTTTTTTGTACTATTTAATCTAAGAGTTCTTAATTTTTTTTTCATCTTTTTATTTTGTACTATTAGAACTCTTGATCACTATTTCATCCAATAGCTCATAATCTCTCCTACACTAAAATATTTTCCATTCAACTAAACCAATGGCCATGATGGAATGTGTTACTATTTGATTTAAATGTCACCAAAACTTTTCATTTTTCATTTTTTATAATTTAAATTTCTTTTTAAATAAATTATATCATTAATAAATTTTCTTTTTACTTAAACTACATAATTGACATTATATATAACTTATTATATTGGTCGATGTGACTTTTTCAGTATTTTAAGTCAACTTTGACTGCCGGTCAAATTTGGTTAAACGTGTCATTATTTACTGCAAAATCATAATTTGAAATTTAATTTTAATTTTAAACACCTTAAATGGACTTTTTTTCGTCTCAAATCCGATTTTCGGATTTGTCTCAAATGACACTCTTTTTCATGAAAAGTACTATTCAAGTTTGAAATGCTACAATTTGATGAGAGAAAAATCGAAAGAGCACGACTGAGCAACGATTGCGATGCAATAGTTGCTTTTTAAATATTTGATTTAAATGTCACCAAAATTTCTCATTTTTCTTTTTTTATAATTTAAATTTCTTTTTAAATAAATTATATCATTAATAAAAACAAATCTACTTAAACTACATAATTGACATCATATATAACTTATCATATTGGCCGATTTGACTTTTTTGGTGTTTCAAGTCAACTTTGACCATTGGTCAAATTTGGTCAAGCATGTTATTATTTACTGCAAATTCATTAAACACCTTAAATGGACTTGTTTTTATCTCAAATTCGATTCTCAGATTTATCTCAAATGTCACTCTTTTTCTTGAAATGTACTATTCAAGTTTGAGATGCTAGGATTTGATGAGAGAAAAATCAAAAAAGCATAACTGAGCAACGATTGTGATGTAAGATGGTGAATGAGTCATAAGTAATAGAATAATGGCAGATTAGCGCATAAAACGAGAAAGATCGAAAAAGTAAATATTCAAAGAACAGAGATAGTAAAATATAGTATATAGTATATACTATACACTTATTATTTTTCATTGTAGCTTTTTATTTCTTTTGCAGTTCAAAACTTGACCAATTAGACATTATTTTTTGCTTTCAATTAAATCTAATTTTTATATAAAATTGGAATGCAAATACTAACAAAATGATATAGTTAAACTATAATTTATAAATAAATATGAAATAAAATAAAATTTAATTGAAAACAATATGGTCACAGGTTGGGTCAGGCTGGACTTCAGATATTTTTGAAAAGATATTTTAGATTTTGGGTTCGGTTCCTATTCGACCTTAAAATTTTTGGATCATTCGGATTTGATCCATTCGAATTTCATTGGGATTTTGTTACTATTTTAGGTAAATTCGAATCAGATAAAAAAACTGTTTGGTCTAATTTTTGGTATTAGCTGACTATATTTTTCTATCTAAATTTTTTATCTAATTCGGATCAAATAAGATTATTTATAAACCAAATCAATAGTATAAATAAAATAAAATAAAATAAAATTATATACAAAGGCCAAATTTGCATGTCTATATTTTATTGATTTAATTTATATGCAATTTCACATATAACAAGAAAGTTTATATATATATATATATATATATATATATATATGTATGTGAAGTCGGAAAATATTTATTTATTGGTATGAAGTACACATCTCTGCTGAAAGTAGGAGAGCTGGGCAGCTTCTTGGTTTCTCTGGTCTTTTCAATGTGTTTATTTTTGTTTAACGAAGAAAATGAAATACGAACTGAAATTATGTAAAATTAAATAAATGGCGAGATGTGGTGTGGTATGTATGCAGTAGATATTGGTGGAACTTGACAGTTGTTTTTTTTTTTTTTTCACTCAATTATTTTGTAATTGAAATGATAGTTTCCTAAACTGATGAAGAAATTGTTGGATATTGTACATTGTATTTTACGGAAATGCCATTCATAGAGCATAATAAAACATAAGTTAGATGAAATAATCACAGTAATCAACAGTTAAGATGCCAAATTCACACATTAATTAAGCCATTGGTTTCTCCTTCCAGATAATAAAACAATAAATTATGTATTGTGACTTAAACCTAAAGAATTGACTTAAATAATTAGATAGCAATTAATTACCTTCAGAGAATTAAGGTAATTTCAAATAAATTTCTTACATTTTCCATTTGCACATTTAATTACAAAGCATTTTTTTCATATTATCCGGTACTTCTTTTTTCTGCTTCTTCAATTTCATAGCAGATCCTCTTATTTAATTTTCTTCCAGTGCCATGTAAACTTTTTAATTTCAATTTTATTAAGGTAATTTCAGCTTACCTTCTTACATTTTTCCTTTGCAGATTCAATTGCACAACCCTTGTTTCATATCATTCAATTATTTTTCTGCTACTTCAATTTCAATGCAGATATTCTTCTTTAATTTTCTGCCAGGTTACTACATAATCTTATTAGAGGTGAAATGAATGTCGATCCATTAGAGCAAATGATACAAGATTTAGATATTGATGAAGAAAATCAAGAAATTGAATTCTTAAGCACAGCTGAATCGTCTGATCAATGGACTGCCTGGAGGACTAATTTAGCTATGGAGATGTATAATGAGTGGAGAGCACGTAGACAACATTAGAGGTTACTTATACAAATAAAGGGCGATTGAGTGAATTTTGCATTAGTTATGTTTTTAATTAGATTTCATGTTTCACAAAAATATTTGGAATTTTTGTATTCATTGATTTTTTGGATTATGTTTAAAATAATCATTATGAAATTTATTTATTTTGATGTGTTATTGGATCATATATAAAATTATTAATTGTAGCATATTTGTTAATAAATTTCCATTATGTAATTGAATGCTATTAATTAAATTGATTATTTGATTATTAATTTATCTACTAATATATATTTATGTTTCAATAAATTTGTGCACTTTCTTTTAAATAAATGTGATGTATATATGAAAAAATATATTTTACGATATTTTTTTGTCTAAATTTGTAATATTAAAAATAATTTAAATTTTATTTAAAAATAATACAGTATACTATTATATACCAAACACAGTATAAAATATTACAGTTTAATACAATATTATACCAAACACTGTATTTTATAATACAGGCTAATACTGTACGGACTAATACTATACGGGCTAATACTGTACAGGCTAATGCTATACAGACTAATACAGTACAGCGAATTAAACGTGCCCATAATGTATTTAATTAAGCTTAATTGGTATTCAAAGAGAACATGCACAACGTTTTCTACAAATTATATTCAACTAAATATAATAATCATATATGTCTTTTCACCGAATGAGCTGAACAGTAGTGTAAACTAGGGATGGAGTATTACATTAATTTTTTTAAATATATATATATGTGTGTGTGTGTGTAAAAAAATTAATCAAACTCAAAATTTTTCACACCTCTAATTAAGTATTGGCCACACAATAAATCTTAACGGTTATCCATTAATCTTTTTTTTAATGATTAGTTTCTTTTTTTTTCTTCTTCCAATTAGTATCTTTCAATCCATGCATTTTACCTTATTTATTCGCTAAATTAACTGTTTTTTAAATCCTTTCATTGTGTTCTACTTTGATTCCAGAATTGGATACACAATTAATTCAACTATTCAAGTATTGGGCAAATATTACTCTGAATATATATTTAGTAGGCACCTGAGGCAATGGACTGGATTGTTTTAATTTCCTAAGAGTAATTATATTAATAATAAAAAAATTTGGCCAACCAAATTTATAATTTATAGTGGAGATTTACTCATGCATCACTACATAAAATTGCATTTTTTGTCATAAAATTTTTTGCGACCTAAATTTTTTATCACTTATTATTGATTATAGAGTGATAATTCCTATTATCTATTGGGCTTGGTCTATTTTCAGTACAAGGCCCAATACAAGCCGAAGTTCAAACAACTCAATTATTGATTATAGAGACCCATAATGCCCGTTATCCATTGGGCTTGGTCCACTTTCAACACAAGGCTCAATACAAGGCAAAAGCTCAAACAGCTCAGGGCTTGGCTCGCGACAAGTAGTCACTCAATGAGCTGGCAGCACAATCTGTCCAATCAGACTGACAGGGCACGTCCTTTGTCAAAATCCACTAACACATTTCAGTAGCCCACGCTTCCTATCTGCTCTCTGTCATATCGCCGCCTGCTTGCTCTCTAATATATGAGAAGACCCACTCTTGACACTCGAGTGGTTTCGCGCATATACTATAAATAGCCCAAAGCAAAAGAGAATCAAATATTGAATTTTTGAAACTTTTTTCCTCTAGATTCTCTTTCTAAAAGAATTATCAACTTAAATTTTAGAGTGTTTATTCTTGATACGAGCGGATTCGTCTCAGCGCAAATATAACAGTCTTGATAATTCGATCGACTTACTCACATCTTCCATCCGGCCTCATTTTATTTCTAATTTTTTAGAAGCTATCAGTGACGAGTTTTCAAAACATTAACATATTCATCACTATATATTTTTAAACTTCATCACCAATAAATTAATTTTGTAAAAAAAATTAATTTCATCATGATTTTATTTTCACTATTTGTTAGAAAGCTAAAATTTACCATATTTTTTTGGTGGAAAAATGATTTCATGACAAAAATAATTATACGACAAATATTGTAGTGCATTAACGCATTCTATAAAGTATCATATAATATAGTTTTCTTAAAAAATTGATTTCACTCACAGTCACTCAACTTATCACTTATCACACAAAAGTAATCGACTTTTTTTTCGACTTAAATGTCACTGAATTTCTAACATTTTTGCAAAAAAATCATGTAAACCGGAATCCAGTGAGGATCCTTGCTGGATTGATGACATGACATGCCATATCAAAAACTACGTGTCGTTTAATAGTATCTCCAACAAATGCTACATCTGGGTCAATTTTACTCACAGTTACTCAACTTATCATTTATCGCGAAAAAATAACCAACTTTTTTTTTTTAACTTAAATGTCACTGAACTTCTAACATTTTTGCAAAAAAGTCATGTACCGACTATTCGTCGCCACGTGTCATATGTCGTGTCATCAATCCGGCAAGAGTTCTCTTCGGATTTCGGTCTATATGATTTTTTTGTAAAAATATTAAAAATTCAGTGACATTTAAGTCAGAAAAAAAAAATCGGTTACTTTTACGCGATAAGTAATAAGTTTAGTGACCATGAGTGAAATTGACTATTTTCTTAAATATTTAATGAGTAAGAACATATGGCTGTTTAAAAAAAAAAAAAGAACATATGTCAATTGGCGTTAGATTTTAACATCTATAGTTAAAACATAAAATGGGATAGCCCAATGGATGAGAAACGATGGTACGGATTTTGTTTCCCTTAATCAAAGATTTCAAATTCAAATATTAGGTATAGAATATTTTTAAATATTTAAAATGTACGCTGTATGTTGTATTTTGCACTCATTTATGGATATGTTTACTACGAATCTAAATTAATTGAATTAGTATCATTCAATAGGGAATGGAAAGAAAAAAAAAGTTATGATCAGAATGTAAAAAGTGTGGCCAAATAAGAAATATGGTTGGCCCATACTTCTATTTTCATTATGTCCACATTAAATTAGTTTTAGAGTTTTCCTTTTATTTAATAGTATATATTAAATCTTAATCGTTAAATTAATATTTGATGGATGTACTATATTTAATTTTAAATGTTATATAAAATAGTCATCCCTAATTAAAGAACGCAAGCAGAAACAAAATACAGAACGAAGGTATTTTGACTTTCCATCAAGCATCTGCTGTGGATAGGGGTGAGCAAAAAAAAGCGTTGGATTTGGTTAACCAAGAAACCGAACCAAAATCAATCCGAAAAATATGTTAATCAAACCGATTTTTATGGTTAACGGTTAGTGTTTTACAAAAACCGATATTAATGAACTGATTTTTATTTTTTAGCTTATGAATCGGTTAATCGAACCAAACCGATACATGGACACCCCTATATTTTATTAATTTTATTTCACTCTTTTTTTATTTTTATTATAATTTTTTATTTCATTATTTTCATATTTAATTATTTATATACTTTTAATTTTCATTTACTTTAAAATATTTCAATTTAATTTTAGTTTTTTTTAAGTCATTTTAGTTAATTTATTAATTGTTCAATATGTACATATTTAGTATTTCTTATTATTTCCTGATATATCAATTTTTCATTAATTAAAATCAAAATATATTCGAAAAGTTATATAAAACTAATATATTAACTAAAATTTTCAAAAGAAAATAAAATTTTTAATATATGTGAAAATAATATTTTTGAATATTTTTAGTTTATGTTTGTTGTTTGAACATCATATTTAATTATTATGTTGAATTATGTTTGTTTTCTAATTTTAAATTTTAAGTATCTTAAACAATTTAATTTTTTTATGAATAAATTTTAAAATAATAGTGGTTAACCGAAAAATATTGGTTAACCGGCCCGAAAATTCAAAATTGATGGACTGATTAACCGATAGTAATGTACTGATTGATAAACTGAAATTTCAAAAAATCAATATTAATGGACTAGTTTTTTGGGGGGCTCATGGACCAGTTAATCGGTCCATGCTCACCCCTAGCTGTAGAAGATGGTTAAGGGAGAGAAACTAATTTACAAAATTCGTGATTGTTGAAACTATCTCTCCATTATATTGAATTCCGCTCAAGGTAAGTAATATATATATTTTTTTTTTACGTAATTATTATTATATTCAATATCTTAATGGATATGAATATTTTATGATGATGGTGTTTGAATGATTTTAATGTCAAAACTTACATGTGGTATCAAAACCTTTGATTTTAAATATATAATAATCCTTAAATTATTGATTTGATAATTATAAAAATTATGATATTTGTTTCAATCATGAAATTATTTGACAGTTATGAAATAGGCAACAACTAAGAATATATTTAGGGCAATTGCTACGTTGCATTTAGGGCAACCTTAAAAAAAAAAAGATAATAATAATAATAATAATTTTTTTTTTGGTTGCTGCCGCCACATGCTATTGTGGGCAGTTGGATCAAATTATGATGGTTTCTTGTTTGGAATTGTTATTTATGGAAAATTACCTTTTGATCCATGAAGTTTTGATAATGGATGAATTGATTTTTAAAATTTTAATTTCTTAAATTTTGGTCATAGTGATGATATTTTGACTAAAATAAATATAGAAATTTAATCTAATTTCATCCTTTACGATATTATGATATGTTACTATATATATATATAGTGTAATAATTGTTTAGTTACATGACATTATGATTAAAATTGATTTGTTAGTTACCAAAGTGACGAAATTAATTTTGAATGTGCAGTCATATAATTTATATATTTTATCAAATGCTATTAGAAAAAATTTGTTAGTTGATAGAAATCAAGGAATTTACCCAAAGTTAAATCGATATTCTATAACTAATAAATATAAAGGAGAAAATTGATATACTTTTGTCACATATATATAGTTATACAAAGATGTTATATGTATTTGGTGAAGTTTATTTAATTTTCTTATAAAGTTTAAATAACATTCTAATGATAGTAATGATATGTATTGTTGTTTTACCCAAAGGAAACCTACAATATATTTAATGTATGTGCTTTTTGTATGAATCTGTTAATTAGTAAGCATTTATATATTTACATCTATTAATCTTCACTCTTAAAACTTCTTTTGTTACCTTGTTCACTAGTGTAAATTTCTCTAAATGGAGCGAGCAAATCACTTTCCATATAGGTGCTTTGGATTTTAACTTGGCACTATTAAAGGATAAGCCTGCTGACCTTAATGATACAAGTACAAAAGCTGAAAAAATACACCATGAGGCATGGACAAGGTTTAACAAGTTATGTTTGAATTTTATGAGAATGACTATTGCCAACAACATTAAGTCTACTCTTCCTAGCATTGAAAATCAGAATGCTAAAGATTTTCTTAAACTTGTGGAAGATAAGTTTCGTTCTGCTGATAAAACACTTACAGAGACACTTATGGCTAAACTCACAACCATGAAATTTGATGGGTCAAAGAGTATGCGACAACATGTTCTTGAAATGACTAATATCGCAGTAAGACTTAATTCACTAGGTATGATTGTGAAAGACTCATTCTTAGTGCAGTTTATCATGAACTCACTTCCTTTTGAATATGGACCATTCCACATCAATTATAGCGCATTAAAGGATAAGTGGAATATTGATAAACTGTCCAAGTAAGCTCATTCAGGAGAAAGCGAGATTAAAGAAACAAGGAATTCATTCTATTAACCTAGTGGGTCATGTGTTGGAAGAAAACTCAAACCAAAGGCCAAGAATTTCAAGAAAAAATGAACCTACTAAAGTTTCACAGGTTGCTAATGATAAAATGAATGGACAAAAGTTCGATAAATGTCACTTTTGCAAGAAGCAAGGACATTATTAGAAAGATTGCCTAAAACATAAGACATGGTTCGAAAAGAAAGGTATACATTATATTTCTGTATGCTTTGAATTAAACTTATCCGAAGGAGCTGGAAAGAAACTCAAACCAAAGGCTAAGAATTTCAAGAAAAAAGGAACCTACTAAAGTTTCACAGGTTGCTAATGATGAAAGGAATGGACAAAAGTTCGATAAATGTCACTTTGCAAGAAGTAAGGACATTATCAGAAAGATTGCCTTAAATGTAAAGCATGGTTCGAAAAGAAATGTATACATTATGTTTCTGTATGCTTTGAATCAAACTTATTTGAAGTTTCTTCTAATACTTGGTGGTTTGATTCTGGTGCCACTACTCATGTTTCCAATATTATGTAGGGATTCCTTATAATCCAAACGATAAGCCTAACTAGCAACTTTCTGTCTATGGGGAATCAAATGAATGCTCCAACTGAAGGTGGAGGGACTTCCAGGCTAACATTAGATACTGGGTATCACCTGGATCTAATGAACACTCTCTATGTACCTTCAATTTCTAAAAACTTAGTTTTTGTTTCTAAATATATTTTTGAGGTTGGACATGGTTGTTTTAATTTATATAAGAATAATTCATTTCTTGGTTATGGAATGCTTATGGATGGTTTATATAAATTGAAACTTGATGAAACTTTTTCTGAATCCCTATTTATTGTTAATCATAATGTTGGAATGAAATTTAGTTTAGTGAATGAACATTCTGCTTACTTGTGGCATAAACGTTTGGGTCATTTATCCAAAGAAAGGTTAGAAAGATTAGTAAAGAATTATATTCTACCAAATCTAGATTTTACTGACCTTAGCTTATATGTGTGGAATGCATTAAGGGCAAGCGAATCAAACATAACAAGAAATGAGCCATGAAAGGCAGTCAGCTTCTTGAAATAATGCACACGGATATTTGTGTGCCTTTTGACACTCCGTCCTTTAATAGAGAAAAATACTTCATCACCTTTATAGATGATTTTTCACAGTATGGATATATCTATTTGCTATATGAAAAATCTCAAGCTGCAAATGCCGTTGAGGTGTTTGTAAAAGAGGTTGAGAGGCAATTAGATAGAAAAGTGAAAGTTATAAGATCAGATAGAGTTGGTGAATATTATGGAAAGTATGATGAATCGAGATAGTATCCTGGTCTATTTGCTAAGTTCCTCGAAAGTCATAGCATATGTGCACAGTATACTATGCCAAGCACACCGTAATAGAATGGTGTGGCAGAAAGGCAAAATAGAACATTAATGGATATGGCTAGGAGTATGATGAATAATTCCTCATTACCTAAAAGTTTGTGGATGTATGCACTTAAAACTGCTATGTATCCATTAAATATGGTTCTAAGTAAGGCAGTTCCTAAAACTCTTTTTGAGTTATGAACTGAAAGGAAACCTAGTTTAAGACACCTATATGTTTGGGATTGTCCTGCAGAAGCAAGAATTTATAATTTACATGAAAGAAAAATAGATTTTTGAACAGTTAGTGTGTAATACCCCAACTTGACCCTAGAAGTTTTGGCTAAATTGAGTTGGATTATTTGATATGTTATGGACATGTGGCATCGTAGGAGTTAGACATGTGGCAAGAAGAAAGATGGACACTTGGCAAGAAGATGTAGTTGTGTTGCTTATATTAGTGTGACAAGTGGCATTGAAAAAAAATGACACCTAGCATGAGTCAAGTGATATGTATGCATTTATGGAGGAATTGATTGTGGAGGTTGGCCTTAACTTGGTGGTTTGGCCGGCCTTATCCCTACCTTGGCCATTCTTTTTATTTCATTATTCTGCTTTTTGTTTCTTTTATCCCTCTTCTCTTTCTTTGCTCTTTTTTTCTGTTCCTTGTTTTGCTTCCATTTGAACACATCAAATTAAGTGTTAGCTTGGTTTGGTTTAAAGGGTTATTAAGAACTAAAAGTAAGTGGTTTGATTTCTAGATCATGATCTTCTTCTTCTGCTTGGATTCTGTTTTTGATTTAAAGTAAAATGACTATATGATGTGAATTAAGTGTTTGTCTTTGGATGATTTTGTGCAAGATGCTATTGACAAGAGAAAAAGATCTGAGTTGAAGAAGAAAAGTGATTCAAGCTGCGTTTTGAGGTCGGGATCGTGTGCGGTTTGGTTAGATGCATGTTTGAGCTGTTATTATACTTGATTGTTTGATTGGTACACGATTATATAATTGAAATTTTATATGTGATTAAGTGCAAATTGATAGATTTCAAAGTTTAACATGTGTATATATGTGTGTTGATGATGCTAGATGAATTGCCATATAGTTTATGACTATAAAATAGAAACCCTAAACTTTTGGAAAACTCTGCTCATGTTTTCACCTGACCTCCATGTGATGTTTTGTTCATAAGTGGAGTTTATCAACTCCAAATTGAGTGATTGGTGTTCCGTTGGAATCATTACTTCCATAACTATGAAAGTATCAGAAATGATCTTGAGAAAATTCTTTCTCTAAGACCCTTAAAATTGGCCAAAACAGAGGTGTCTCTACTTTGGCCGGTTCATTTGAGCAGTTCAGACTTTTTAGATCATATCTGATGTTATAGATGTCCAATTGACCTAAAATTTGTTCCATTTGAATCTTAATATCCTAGGGAACAATTGTCAAGAAAAGATTTTTTCCTAAAACTGAGGTTTAGATATTGGTTTAGGCTGTACAAAATAGAGTAGTGAAGCAGTCCTGAGTTTTCGCTTCTGTTTTGCTATTTTTGGTATGTCATGGTCACAACCAAGTGGTTGCCACCGTAACCAATGCCGGGACAGGCAGAATTGAATATTTTTGGACCTCACGGTCACAACCAAGTGGTTGCCACCGTGACCATCCCCTGCTTTGCATATTTTGAGTGTTTTTCTTCCCGAAATGCACCCGAATTTCATTGCAAGTTCCTATAGCTTACCCAACTCATATCTAACCTTATGAGATGAGTATATGAGTGGTTGTCAATGGCAATTATAGGTAATTAAAGCTTGGCATAAGAGTTTAATAATGAAATTTGATGTATACATACTTTTTAATTATTGAACATGACATGGCATGTGATATTGATCATATATGATTGAGGCATGATATAATGCTTGAGTGATTATAGTGCATATGATATAAATAGTATGATTGAATCATAATGTGTGAAGTCTATGAACATGTAAATGAATTGTGCATTTGATTAATTAGTAATGTAGAGTGCAAAGATTCGTTGATATTATATTGCTACATGTGAGTATATGCATAGGGTATATGTATGCACATGGTTTGCTCAGTTAATATGTAAATAGTGTATAGTGTTTTGGAATGAACATTAGAATACATGCAATGTATATGATTCAGTTTGTAGAGTCTTTATGTTGAGCCTGAACGGTCATAGTAGTGGATAGATAAGCATGCTTATAAAGGGATACCGAGTGCAGCTGCCCAATTCGGCCCCGTTTGGGCCAAGCGGCTGACCTCCGAGATGGTCATTTTAATAAGATAGATAAAATGTTTTGAGACGTCTGTCTTCTGTTCTGAGACTTCGGTCTTCTGTTCTGTAATGTGCCCATATCCACCATTGTTGAGAGTTCGGGCTACTTTACGTTTTGTAGTGTTTCTTAGGCTACTTTATGTTTTGTAGTGTTTCTCAGGCTACTGTATGTATTGTAATGTACAAGAGGTATAGTAGAGGCTTATATATGTATATGAACAAAGTATGACATGACATCGCTATTGTAAATGCACATGATTACAGTATAAATCGTTACCGATATTGTTTGCCATATATGGATTTCTGCATATGAATGTGTTAAAGCATGTTGGTATTTGCTTACAAGACTGTGTACATGAGTTTTCGTATATGATATGACTATCTATATGGCTGTGTTATATTTGTGACTTCGTTCGAAGTCTTTTGCTTCTGTTTATCCCCACTAAGCGTTATTGCTTAGCACGAGTGTTTTCCCGTGTAGATTTTTAGAATGCGATTAGAGAGTTTGCATCTGCAGGTCATGGCCACTAGGAGCTTGATGAAGATCTTTTTCTATAAGATAGAGTTTTGGATGTTTTGAGTAACATCATTAGATATATCGAAAGTATAGTATCGACATGTAAATGTTAACTGTTTTGTACATGTATAGAAAATGATAATGTATTAAGTATAAAGCTTTTGTAATATGTACAGTTTTTATATATATAAGAACAATATGTTTGGCCCTAAAGAATGTTCGTATCTTTATTTATTGTTATCACTTCTGCCTTTGTGTATGCATGTGTACGCGTATGCGTGTGCTTGGCTTGTGGCGCCCCGATATTCCTTCTCGGGGGTACGGGGGTGTTACATAGTGGTTACTTTATTGAAAACCCAGAGAAATCTAGAGGGTATAGGTTTTACTATCCAAATCACAATTCTAGAATTATTGAAATGGCTAGTGCCAAACTTTTAGAGAATGGTGAGGTTAGTGGAAGTGCTGAAAATTAAGTTATGGATATTAATGAAATAAAGGTTGATGTTCCATTGCCCATAAATGTTCTTAAACCCACAACCGCAACAAATGTTAATCTTGTTTTGGAAAATCAAAAAAATCAAGAACAACATTTAGATAATGAAAAAGCACCCCATAAAGAATCTAACTTACCACCAGCTCATACAAATGAACTAGTCAGTATAGTTTTAAATAAACCTGTAAGGGTTAAAATGTCGGCTATTCCTGATGATTATATGGTTTATTTGCAAGAGTCAGAATTTGATTGTGACATTGATAATGATCCTGTTTCATTTTCACAAGTCATAGGTAGTGATAAGTCCGAAAGATGGATTGATGCTATGAAAGAATAGTTAAAATCAATGGCTCAAAATAATGCCTAAGATCTTATAGACTTGCCAAAAGGTTCTAAAAGAGTTGGTTGTACATGGGTCTTTAAGACCGCGACTCGAATGGCAATGTTAAAAGATATAAATCTAGACTTGTTGTCAAAAGTTACACTCAAAAAGATGGCATTGATTATAAGAAGACTTTTTCACCTATCTCAAAGAAAGATTTTTTGAGAATAATTTTAACATTGGTGGCTCATTTTGATTTAGAGCTACATCAGATGGGTATAAAAACAGCCTTTCTAAATGGGCATATTGAGGAGAAAATTTATATGGATCAACCTAAAACTTTTTCCATAAAAGGTAAAGAAAAATATGGTGTGTAAATTGAATAAGTCAATATATGGACTTAAATGAGCTTTCAGGCAATGTTATGTTAAGTCCAATAATGCCATTATTTCTTTGGGTTTTGAGGAAATCAATGTTGATCGTGTATTTATCGGAAGATCAGTGAGAGTAAGTTTATATTTATAATTCTGTATATTGATGACATTTTGCTTACTGCAATAACTTGGGTATATTGCATAAAACTAAAGAATTTCTTTCTAAGAATTTTGAAATGAAAAATATGGATCAACCTAAAGCTTTTTCCATTGAAGGTAAAGAAAAATATGGTGTGTACATTGAAGAAGTCAATATATGAACTTAAACGAGCTTTTAGGCAATGGTATATTAAGCTCAATAATACCATTACTTCTTTGGGTTTTGAGAAAATCACTGTTGATCGTGTATTTATCAGAAGATCAATGGGAGTAAGTTTATATTTCTAGTTCTGTATGTTGATGATATTTTGCTTGCTGCAATAAGTTGTGTATATTGCATAAGACTAAAGAATTTTTTTCTAAGAATTTTGAAATGAAAGATATAGGAGAGGCATCCTATGTGATTGAAATTTCAATATTTCGAAAGATATCAGAAGGTGTATTAGGATTGTCTCAGAAAGCCTATATTGAGAAAATTCTTGAGAGATTTAACATGAGCAAGTACTCAGCAGGTATAATCCATATCCAAAAGGGAGATAAATTTAGGCTTATGAAATGTTCAAAGAATGATATGGAGCGTAAGGAAATAGAAACAATTCCATATATTTCTGTTGTGGACAATTTGATGTACCTACAAACCTGTACTAAATCCGACATCAGTTTTACGGTAGGGATGCTAGGTAGATATCAAAGTAATTCTGGTATTAATCATTGGAAAACTGCAAAGAAAGTGTTGAGATATTTGCAAGGAACAAAGGATTACATACTCACATATAGGAGGTCTGATCATTTAAATGTGATTGGATATTCAGATTCAAATTTTGCTGTGTATGTTGATAGTAGAAAATCAACGTTTGGCGATTTGTTCCTATTAGCTGACACTATAAGAAAACTGACTTTTAACGACCAAAATTTAACGAAGGGATAAAAATCCGGTCGTTAAAATATACAAATAACGAAGGAAAATTAATCCGGTCGTTAGTTCTTAAATTTTATTGTTATATAACGAGGGGATTAAATCCGGTCGTTAAAACAATAAAAATCCGGTCGTTAAAATATACAAATAACGAAGGAAAATTAATCCGGTCGTTAGTTCTTAAATTTTATTGTTATATAACGAGGGGATTAAATCCGGTCGTTAAAATAATAAAAATCCGGTCGTTAAAATATACAAATAACGAAGGGAAATTAATCCGATCGTTAGTTCTTAAATTTTATTATTATATAGCGAATGGATTAAATCCGATCGTTAAAATAATAAAAATTCGATCGTTAAAATATATAAATAACGAAAAAAAATTAATCCGGTCGTTAGTTTTTAAATTTTATTATTATATAGCGAAGGGATTAAATCCGATAGTTGAAAAAATAAAAATCCGGTGGTTAATGTTGTAAAATAATTGGCGGGACTTCATCTTTGGCTCCAAAATAAAACATAGGTAAATACAACCCTAAAAGTTAAAATCACCCGTCCCCTTCTCTAATTTGCGTACAAAATACACTGTCTCTCACAGTGGACGGTGCCCACTTGTGCCTGGATCGCCGCATCGCCTCGGCGCCGCACCGCCTCGCAGTCGTCGCGGGTCACGTCTGCATCGTGTCTGCCTCGCCTAGTCGCTGCTGCCTCGCCTCGCCGCCGAGCTGCCTCGCATCGCCCCTGTCGCGCATCGCGTCTGCCTATCCTACGACAGTGAAGATGCTGAGCAATCTGAAGGTATTTTATAATTCATAACATCAGTTATTGGTGACTTGGTGATATTGCGTGATGCACTCAAGTTGCCTCTCTTTATATTTTCTTTTCTACCCCATAAGGGCTAGTACTTTGATCTGGTGGACTTTTAATTTTTGTTTGATGCTCAATCTAGTGCTTATTGATGGTCCTTCATGGCAAGATATTCTTAAATGGTTTTGCTTTTCTTTTTCTTTTTTGTCTGTATCCTAAAGAAAGGCTTCTAATTTTGTAACAGGTTTTGGTGATTGCTGTTCTGCTAAAGATAATAATGAGGCGCCGATTTTCTAATTCCACTTGCAACGGTTGCTTATGTTTATACATTGATCTTTGTAAGTTTATGTTCTTCTGACGATCATAAGCTAACTGTAAAATTAGTTTGGGTTCAAAGTGTTCTGTTCATGTCAGATTTTTCCTAAAATTGTTTTTGTTCATTTTAGAAACTTACTTTGGAAATTTTCAGGTAACTGTTCCATCTTTGGCCTCAGTCTACAATGAGTATGCTCTCGAGAGTCAATATGAGACAAGCATATATCTTCAGGTATTGGATTAGGTTGGGTGTGTTGGTTAATTTGAGATTTATGTATTTATGCTCATCTCTTTTCACTTTTCATTTAACAGAATACTACTAAGCATTGTTTACTAAAATGAACTACCCCTTCCGTTTCCATATAAGTGTCCATTTAGGCCTATGCATATAGATTAAAAAATGATTAAAACATTTCAATCCTCTCAAATTATTTTTGAATGACTAACTGATCCTTTTATTAATTAACATATGAAAATGTGACAAGAAGGAAATAAATGCATTTGGAATACCAAAACAAGGGTAAAATGGGAAACATGCAATAAATTCTCTCTTGAATTCTGAAAATGCACACTTTTTTAGGAACAAAATAATTTTCCTAATTGGACACCTATTTTGGAATGGAGTAAGTATTGCCTATTAATATTAAAATGTTTAATACGTGTTTCCACCTTCAGTCTGAGAAGGGATAAGCTGGGCATTTTATAGACAGCAAGTACTGCTGATAATGAGCAATTACCTGGGTACTGATTGGTAGAGGGGTTTGGCCTGAAAATTGAATTGCTTTTGTTAATATTGAAGTCAAATGCTACTGTACTATTTGATGAACATTATGCCTTAAATTGAAACTGCAGTTATGAGTTTCTGTGCTGATAACTGAATTTATTAAGATTCTAATTCTAACTATATTTTTGGTTTTCAGAACTTATTTTTGTATGGGTATGGTGCTTTCTTCAATTTTCTAAGAATATTGGGAACTGCCATGGTCAAAGGTATGGGCATGAATAACTTTTATTAAGGAGACTGATGTCTTCATTGTATTGATATTCCATGTTTCATATATTGCAACAGGTTTCGTTTGCCTTTAATGCAATTTACTTTGACACAGCTGTGCTTGACTTTATGTACTTGCAAAATTTATTAGGAAATCAAGTAATGAATTTTATTAATTGTAACCTATCTGAACAGGGCACCTCACTGTTACTGTAGAAAACTGGTTTTAATGGTTCTCCATCGTACTAAGGTTTCTATTTCAATTAGGATATGCATGATACTATGGCCTATAAGGGGCGTGGCAAGTCTTTGGTGAACTTCAACTAAGAAAAGTATTCCAAGGCTTGTCAATTACAGTGCTATTTTCTTCTTTTTCATTTATCTTGTGTTTTTCCTCCTTTTTTCTCTTTTCTTTTTTTTTTCTATTAAGAAATAGGAAATCCATTTTTTTTTTATTTCTTTTCAAACTGGCAGGTGAGTCTTCCTGTTGTTAGAAGATTTGTCCAATCAGTTAGTGACCAAGCCACTGGTGATTCATTTTTTATGTTGATGATTAAAGATTCGGCTTCTGGACTAGGCAAAATATGCAGTTCTCGATTTGCGAATGTCATAAATTGTCTTTCATGGCTTAAATGTAAATGGATATTAACTTTCTAATTTTTTTTATGGAAGTAGAGGCCAGTGTTAGTTCAATTCTTACACTCATTAACCCCTAGTACCAATTTTTCTGAACTTCCAAAGTCAGAGCTAAAGATGTAAAGATTTTTGCTTTTTGAACACCCGTGTATCTACTTTTCATTTTAATGCTCCAAAAATAAGGGACACAATATTTCTTGACATTCTTTCTATCACATTTCATCCCATTCATTCTCTTTCTTTACCTTCCATTTTCATAATTTCTCAATTTTTCATACTGTGCGTTTAGTAGTCATGAATTGTCAATTATGTGATCTTTATGCAAGTAGATGCGCATATTCAAATTTTCTTGGCTGACATCCTGATTCTTTGTCATTCAATTGTTTCTTTTCTCGTCTTTCTCTAGATGTTATTAGTTTCTTGTTCTTCCAGATTGTTCATGATGAGCTTGTGAAATTGATGGGTGGGAAGGTGTCTGAACTAGTTTTTGCAAGATCTCCCCTAGCTGTTATTTTGCTGGCTGGTCTACAAGGAGTTGGAAACAGTTTGTGCAAAGTTAGCTAATTATCTTAAGAAACAGGTGCACTGTGAAAGCCTAGCACACGTGTACACATGCTGATCTCTAATGCAGAATGCTTACATAAGTACGATATTTTCTGCAGGGGAAGTCTTGCATGCTTGTGGCTGGAGATGTGTGCAGACCTGCCGCCATTGACCAACTTGTTATTTTGGGTGAACACTTATAGGATTTTCATTTTCAAGAAAGGCACGATAGCGCACCATTTTAGCGTAAGTGTATCGGTCTAAATGTCTATTTCACTCTCTATTCTTATCAAATTCCTATTGATGTAAAATGATAAAAAGAAACAAAAATTATAGAATGTTTGTTTTAGTAGAGAGGGATGACTTGACAGCTAGATGCCATAGATATTCATGTTTTATACTTGAATATCAAAGCTACATAATAGTCTAATTTTTGTTTCTTATCAATTTGTGAATTAGCAGCCACCGGTTAGAATATAATATGAAAATGATTATAGCACGTAATAGTTCTGTGTTGTATTAGTCATTTTTTTTAATTGATATGGTTTACTATTTTTTATTAATTGGTTTTCCATTATTATTCTCATCTTCAGTTATATCTTGTGGCAGGTGAGTGTGCCAGTCTATACAGAAGGGACAGAGGATAAACCTTCAGAAATAGCTAAAAGAAGCATAGTGGAGGACAAAAAGAAAAACATAGACGTGGTCATAGTAGACAGTGCTGGAAAACTGCAGGTACTAATACTTCATAAATGTATTTGATAATATCTACTTTGTAATGAGATAGTTAGACTTCCATTGTTTGTCTTATAATGGTCAAATAGCTTGGTGTTAATTTATTTTCTCATGTCTCAATAATTATCTTTTTCTCCTTTTTGAGACCTAAACTAGTGCTTACGAACCATCTGTACTTTACATGGCTAGGTGAAGTAAATTTTGAGTTTGCACATTGGCCACGTTTTTTAATTAGCCATTAGGTTTTACAGTGTACTTTACATCCCCATACTTATTTCCTATTCACTAGTCAACTTATGCTTATTCATTTTGCTAAAACTTCATTTGATGTTGTAAGATAATAGAGACTACAATTTATCATAATCTTTCAGTGTGATTCTGCTGTTCTAGAAAATATTACGCTTTTTAGGTAGTTCTTGATGCTAAATCCTATTTACTGTTATTGTAGGATTTATGGAACCAATTCTTCCATGCTGCCATAGTATGAGCAAAATATTAAGGTAAATGGTATTTCAAATTAAAAATGTTAAATTAATTTGCTACTTGACTTACTGAATTTGTGCATGAATATTAATTATAAATTTATGTTTTAAATTTTACAGGTCTTCAAAACAATGGACAATGCTGATATGAGTTTCATTATGCAGTTTTTTGAAAATTCTAGGGGAATAGAAAATAATATAGTTAGAGGGCTGCTTTTATCAGCAAATTTGTACGTGACAAATATAATGTCAAATAATTACGAAATATTGATGTATTTTGTAAAGAATATTTTGCGATCTATGAAAATACTATTTATTATAATTTTGGATATATATGTATGTGAATGATTTGTACAAGTAATATTCAAATAAAATATTTTATTTATTTTGAAAATTTATTATCAAATTTCTTTTCAGCGAAGAAAAATCTGGTCGCTAAATTGATTTTTTAACGATAAAAAATCTCTTCGTTGAAAGTTAATACAATTAGCGAAGGGAAAATTCAGTCGCTAAAAGGCATTTTTAATGACCGGAAATCTATTCTTTAAAGGTGAATACAATTAGCGAAGCGAAAATCCGGTCGCTAAAAGATATTTTTAACGACCGGAAATCCCTTCGTTGAAAGTGAAAACAATTAGCGAAGGGAAAATCCGGTCGCTAAAAATGACTTTTCAACGACCGGAATCATTCCGGTCGTTAAAGATTTTAACGACCGGATTCAATATCCGGTCGTCTATACCTTTAACGAAAGGGCTTTTACCGACCGGAATTTTCAGTCGTTAAAAACTTTCAACGACCGGATTTGGACTTTCAACGACCGGATTTGGACTTTTAACGACCGGATTTTCCTTCGTTAAAGAGCATTTTTCTTGTAGTGTGAAGGAGCAATCTCATGGAAAAGTATCAAACAGTCTATCATTGCTTCATCCGCTATGGAAGCATAATTTGTAACTTGTTATGAGGCTACAATTCATGCATTATAGTTACGAAACTTTATTTCAGGGGTTGAAAATCGACACAGTAAGCAAGCCGCTGAAAATTTATCATGATAATTCTGCAATAGTCTTCTTCTCTAATAATGACAAATACTCCAAAGGCGCAAAACACATGGAATTAAAGTATTTTTGTTGTTAAAGAGGAGATTCAAAAACAAATAGTGTATATAGAAAATATTTGGACCGATCTCATGATTGCAGATCCTCTTGTTAAAGAATGACAATTCGGGTATTACTTGATAAACACAACCAGCTGTTATTTTAGTCTTTCAGTTGTTCCTTCTGTTGTATCAAATACTCTTTATATATATCTGTAACTACTTGAGATTATCCTTAGCTGTACCTAGTATATAAGCATAAACTGTATCTTAAGGAAGATGTGAGAAATAAACATTAGTTCCTTGTTCTGTATCTCACGTCTCTTTAAACTTAACATGGTATCAGAGCTGTAACTCCATTTAACCATGGATGATCAACCTGTTGTTCCAATCTCCTCTTCTTCCACCACTCCATCCTCCACTTCATCCACACCATCTATTATTTCTTCTACTAATTCATTCTCTGTGAAACTAAACACAAAGAATTACCTAGCCTGGAAAACTCAATTCATTCCTATTCTTAATTACCAAAATCTTAATGGTCTTGTTGATGGCACTTATCCGCCCCCTCCTCAAACAAACCCAGAATATGACATATGGTTCAAAAAGGATCAAATGCTTCTCTCATGGCTCTTTTCTTCGTTAACAGAGGAAACTTTCCCGTATGTTATTGGGCTTTCCTCCTCTCGTGAAGTATGGACAGCTCTAGCCAATGCTTTTGGCTCAATCTCACAAAACAGGCAACTACAGCTGCATATAGAACTCCAAGAATTAAAACGGAATGATATGTCCGTATCCCATTTTCTTCAAAAGGCAAAGGCATTAGCAGATGAACTCAAAGCTGCAGGTAAGCCTCTTTCCCCACCTGAATTCAACGCGATTATCTATCGCAATATTGGTGCAGAATTTCATAGTATTATTACTGCTCTCAACCTTCGGACTGAGCCAGTTTCTTTTTATGAGCTGCATGGGCAACTGGTGGCCCATGAAATTTTGTTAAAAGGAACACAGGAGCCACAAGCTAACATGGTCATAAAAAATTCGGACTCCTCTATCTCAAATGCAACCTCTGCTTCCTCTTCATTCCGTTCCCGTGGTGGCAATCAAAATCAAAATCGAGGTAACAATAATCAACAGCGTCCACGTGGTCCTTGTCAAATTTGCGGGCTTCGCAATCACACAGCAGTCACATGCAGAAAACGATATAACCCCAAGCAACAATCTCAGCATGTCAATTATGGCACACGGCCAGTGTTTCCTCAGGCAAATCATGTCTATGCACAACAGCCTATCTCACCATATGGAACTCAGTCTTGGTTTCCTGACACAGCAGCTAACTTCCACATCACTCCTGATATTCAGCAGCTTACTGATGCTCAAAGCTATAATGGGACTGACAATCTTCATGTAGGTAATGGTCAGGGGTTGCCAATCACTCACACCGGTAAAGTTTTGCTTCCTTCCTTGAATGGTTCTTTGCAATTAAATAGTGTCTTATGTGTTCCCAAAATTATCAAAAATCTTTTGTCAGTGCAAAAATTTACTGCTGACAATTCTTGTTTTTTTGAATTTTGGCCTTCTCATTTTCTTATTAAGGATCAAGCCACCAGGAGGGTACTGATGCAAGGACCCAGTGAAGGCGGAGTGTACAAGTTGCGCTCGATCAAGCAAGCCTTGGTGGCGGAAATGGCAACACTTGATGATTGGCATGCACGCCTGGGGCATCCAAATTTCAAAAAATTACAGGATCTAGTTCACAATAAATTTATTTCAAGTACCAATTCTTCTTTAAAACCATGTAGTAGTTGTTTGTTAGGAAAATTGTCTCGTATTCCTTTAGTTGTTGTCGAACATAAGAGTCGTTTTCCTTTTCATATCATTCATTCTGATGTTTGGGGTCCATCCCCAACGTTATCCTTTAATGGCCATCGTTATTTTGTATTGTTCACTGATGATTTTTCGCGCTACACTTGGGTTTATTTCTTAAAAAATAAAAGCGAAGTTTTTGATATTTTCCTTCAGTTTGAAAAAATGGTTGAACGACAATTTCAAGCAAAAATTCATTTTTTCCACTCCGATTGGGGTGGTGAATACCAAAAATTGCATACATATTTCAAGAAAACTGGTATTCATCATCGGATTGCTTGCCCTTATACGCATGAGCAAAATGGGACGGCTGAGCGCAAAATTCGACATTTGGTGGATACCACCTTAACTCTTTTAGCACATGCCTCTTTACCATTAAAATTTTGGCATTTTGCACTTGAACAAAGCAACATATTAATTAATGTTTTGCCCAGCAATGTGTTACTTAAAAAATCCCCTTTTGAGATTCTATTTAAAAGGCAACCCAATTATTTGGCTTTTAAACCTTTCGGATGTGTTGTTTTTCCATGGCTACGACCATATCAAGCTCACAAGTTTTCTTTTAGAACTAAACCTTGTGTTAATCTGGGACTTAGTCCAAATCATGCTGCTTATAGGTGTTTTGACAAAAGTACTGGGAGAATTTTCTTAGCTCGGCATGTAAAATTTCATGAAAAAATTTTTCCATATGAAGTGCCAGCCACTCATCCCTCACGTGTTGCTCAAGACCCACCTTGGCTTCATCTCACCAACTTGACACACTCAAATTTGGGTCCTACTTCAGTCCCCTCCTCAGGTATGACTCATAATTCCACTCACTCTCCATCACCTTTTTCACCCATCCCTTCACCGAGAATATCTCCTCATCAATTATCCCACTCACCTCAAACTCCATCTTTATCCTCAAAATTATCCTCTACATCTTCATCCAATCAACCACCAGATTACTCTTCCCCTCTTATCCTTAGCCGCACCAATTCCTCTCTACCTATCCAAAATCAATCCCAACAACCTGGCCTCAATCTCGTTGTGGACCTCTCTAGCTACCCAAATGATGGCCACACGCACACTCCACAAAGAACCCACCATATGAACTTACGCCCCACTACTCTTCTCCGTCGACAAGCCCATGCCGCCCAAACCAAACCAAATTACCTTCTTGTTGAACCTAAGACTGTAACTCAGGCAAAGACTGTTCAAGTATGGCGCACAGCTATGCAGGATGAGCTGAATGCACTCCTCCAAAATCACACATGGAGACTTGTTCCACGTCCTTCAAGCAAGAACATCATTGGTAACAAATGGATTTTTCGTATTAAACGGAAACCGGATGGGTCTATTGATCGCTATAAAGCCCGTTTGGTAGCCAAAGGATATGCCCAGCAATCTGGCATTGACTATCAAGAAACCTTCTCTCCAGTCATCAAATTCACCACAGTGCGCACAGTATTGTCTCTTGCCACCATTCATCAATGGCCCATTCGTCAAATTGATATCTCCAATGCGTTTCTCCATGGCACTTTAACAGATGACATTTATATGGACCAGCCAGCGGGTTTTACTCACTCACAATTTCCAGATTATGTTTGCAAGTTACAACGTTCCTTGTACGGACTCAAACAAGCACCAAGGGCCTGGTTTACACGCCTCTCACACTTTTTACACAAACTCGGGTTCCTATCCTCTAAGGCTGATTCATCATTATTTTATCTATGTATTGGGCCATTAAAATTTTACATTTTAGTATATGTTGATGACATATTACTAACGTGTTCTGATCCAGCAAAGCTTGAATGGTTTTTAAGTGAAATCAAACAGGTGTTTCCAGTCAAAGATATGGGTCCCCTGCACTATTTTCTTGGTATTCAGGTCAAATATCAGCCCGCCGGCCTCTTACTCACTCAAGAAAAATATCTGATGGATTTGTTAAATGAGGCTAATATGCAAAATTCAAACCCTTGTGCCACACCCTTGGCTGTATCTCCAAATCTCAGCAAAACAATGGGTACTTTGCTTCCACAACCAGAGCATTTTCGTCAAATCATTGGTGCTCTTCAGTACCTCACCTTAACGCGTCCAGACATTGCCTTCGCCGTCAACAAACTGGCGCAATTCATGCATCAACCGACAGATGTGCATTGGCAGTCCATGAAGCGTGTCCTTCGCTATCTCCGTGGCACCCATCAGTTTGGTCTTTTTATTTCTCAAAATTCGACTCTTCAACTTCAAGGTTTCTCTGATAGCGACTGGGCCGGCTGTCCTGATGACCGCAGGTCCACCGGTGGCTACCTTGTATATATGGGCTCAAATCTGATTTCCTGGTCATCAAAAAAACAACCCACGGTGGCTCGATCATCTACTGAATCTGAGTACAAGGCGGTTGCAAATGTCACGGCAGAAATTTTATGGCTAGGCTCTCTTCTTCAAGAGCTTGGATTTCCTCATTCTCTACCTGCTTCTCTTTGGTGTGACAATATTGGCGCCATTTATCTATCTTCCAACCCAGTTTTTCATGGCCGTACAAAACATGTTGAATTAGACTACCATTTTGTTCGCGAACAGGTTAGACGTGGTTCAATTTTGGTGAAGTTTATTTCAAGTGCTGATCAATTATCCGATGGCTTGACAAAACCACTGGGTACTCGTCCTTTCCTCACCTTTCGAGACAAGCTTTGTCTTCGCCTTCCTCCGCCATCAGCTTGTGGGGGGGTGTTAAAGAATGACAATTCGGGTATTACTTGATAAACACAACCAGCTGTTATTTTAGTCTTTCAGTTGTTCCTTCTGTTGTATCAAATACTCTTTATATATATCTGTAACTACTTGAGATTATCCTTAGCTGTACCTAGTATATAAGCATAAACTGTATCTTAAGGAAGATGTGAGAAATAAACATTAGTTCCTTGTTCTGTATCTCACGTCTCTTTAAACTTAACACCTCTAACTAAAGGTTTACAACCAAAGATATTTAAAGAACACGTGCTTCGGATAGGTCTTGGTTATATTAATGATTGATAATAATGTTCTAACACTCTTGATCTCAATAATGATATGTTTCTGAATTTTATATTTCTTATTCATTATGTTTATGTATACATGATTATTTGAATAAGAAATTTGTATGTATTTCATAACAAGTATGTGGACTGTATGTTGTTTATATGCAACTTATGAGCCTGACATAATAAGTTCTTAACGTAATGGTATATGAAAGGAGTATATGATTATACTGTGTGTGACCATGATAACCCCCATTATGTAATTTGTTGTGTTAAGGTGCTTATGATATTAATGCTTTTTAGGATTTAATGTTTGCTAGCCTTATATTATACTATTAAATATAATGATGAAACATTTGGCCAAGTGGGAGAATGTAAGAAATGTGGCCAGATAAGAATTATGGCTGGCCCATATTTCTAGTTTCATTAAGCCCACATTAAATTAGGTTTAGGGTTTTCCTTTTATTAATAGTATATATTAAATTTTAACTGTTCAATTAGTATTTGATGGACGTAGTAGATCTAATTTTAAAATATATATAAAGTAGTCATTCCTACACCCTAATTAAAGAACGCAGACAAAAACAAAATACAGAACGAGCGTATTTTGACTTTTCATTAAGCATCTGCTGCAGAAAGAGGGTTAAGTGAGATAAACTAGTTTACAAGATTCGTGATTGTTGAAACCGTCTCTCCATTATATCGAATTTCGCTCAACTTAAGTAATCTATTCCCTTTTTCTATACAATTATTATTATATTTAAGATCTGAATGAGTATGAATGTTTTATGATTACGATGTTTGAATGATTTTAATGTCAAAACTTACACATAACATATTGATTTCGTTGTTAATACAGAAATTCAAATTTTAATCACAATATTGGAAAACGATTCACATACTATTGACCCAAAGCTTGTTATTATAATATCTACTTTTATCAAATGAAGCAAAAACAATCTGGATTAGAAACCATAGTCGAAGTAAGAGACAGGCATAAAATTCTTTTATTCTTTTTGAATTGTTCTTTTCGTTTTCAATCAAATTCTAATTAACTTGTTTATTATCTAAATATCAATTCAGTTAGGTGGCTAATATACTCATATGGATGGAACTAACTTTAATTTCCCGACATATAGTTTTAAATTTTTAATTTAAACAAACCACGCTCGCTTAGAAGTTTATTTAAAACTATATGATGCGCACTAATTAATAATTATGCATATGCATGAAGGAATAAGAATTTTTAAATAGGATTAGAATACACGTGGGGTACCCGCAATTCGCACGAATTATCATCATTGTATAATATGATTATTATGATTAAAATTATATATATGATTGATTTAATATATATATATATATATATATATAGACACACACTCTCGACTGGTAAAATGAGGTAGTAGAAGTTCATTATCCTTAATAAGAGGATTTAAGCTCTAATTTTCTCTGTGAAGCAATTTAAAATATTTGGAATTGAGTATTTTATCCTAATTTATAAGTTTTTCTGGTATGAATTTAGATTAATAGGAACAGTTAGCTTCAAATATGTAATGGTATATATATATATATATATATATATATATATATATATATATATATATATATATATATATATATATATGAACACAAGTGGTTTATATGTTGTATTATTTAGACTTTGATTGATGTATAACCTAACCCATAAAGTAATGAGGAAAAATGAGTGAATATGGAAAATGGAGAGGTCTAATTCTAATAAGGATAACCATCCAATTATATAATTAATGATAATAAATAAATTAAAGATAAAGCATATTCCATTATAAAGTTAGGTCATCTTCAATTGTAGACCAAAGCAATTCATGCAAAACTTGAATTGAAAGAGATTGAGAAAAGGCTAAATTAATTATATTAATATTATTATATTATAAAGACAAAATAACTTTGTCTAGGATGGGTGACCCGACCATTCCTAGTTTATATATACACATTCACACATACAAAAGGAAATATATCCTTTTCATATTCTTTAAAAATCTTAAGTTTATCTTAATATAAACTTTTGATACCTACTGTTTTAATACTATTATCAATGAAAGCATTTTGATTATGAGGGATCAAAGTATATTATAATATGCATATAATATAATAATTCATAGACAAAGTACGCATGGTGGAATTTTAAATTATGAATATATAAAATTCAATATTTAGGAAAGAGATTACAAATTCTGGAGAAATAAAATGAATATATTATAAATATTAAAAGCTACAGGTTGTTAGTCCAAATAATAAGTAGCTTGAATTTTCTTAAACAAAATTTTCGATATAATTATTATTTCGTGCATGAAATGTGTTTTAATTTTAAATCCGACAGTACCAATTTTGAGTTAGTCAGTTATGTAAGTTTAATGAAATTAAATTGTATACCAGATGTTTATGAAAAAAAAAATGCTAGAATAATTTATAGGTTGATTTCACTAACGGTCACTCAACTTATCACTTATCGCGCAAAAGTAACCGACTTTTTTTTTCTTACTTAAATGTCACTGAATTTTTAACATTTTTGCAAAAAATTCATGTTAACCGGAATCCGGTGAGAACTATCGCCGGATTGATGACATGGCATGTCATGTCAGAAACTACATATCGTTTAACAATATCTCTAACAAATGTTGCATCTAAATCAATTTCACTTACGGTCACTAAACTTATCATTTATCGCGCAAAAATAACTAATTTTCTTTTTTTCCAACATAAATGTTACTGAACTTCTAACATTTTTGCAAAAAAGACATATATTTACTATTCGTTGCCACGTGTCATATGCCATGTCATCAATCCGACAAGAGTTCTCGCCGAATTTCGGTCAACATGACTTTTTTGAAAAAAAATTAGAAGTTTAGTGACATTTAAGATAGAAAAAAAAAATCAGTTACTTTGTGCGATAAGTGATAAGTTGAGTGATCATGAGTGAAATTGACCCAATAATTTATCATAACCTCTAATAAGGACTTTGGACCAGGACATGGAGTCTCTAGAGAGTAATTAATATAATAATGGGCCTACTTATCTTGTAATTAGTAAGGTTAAGCAGTATTTTTTTATGTATTATATAAATTTATAATTACCGACAAGTACAAAATAGGAAAAATTTAATTAAATTTTGATGATGGGAAATAATGATAATGTTCTAAGCATTTTATGACGTCCTTAATTAATTATTAGTGTGATGGTCACTTTCACCTTTTCTCTTTTTCGCTTTCACCCTTATGGTAAAATGTCCTCCAATTAACTAATTATTGGACAATATTATATAATTAATTAACCAAAAAAAGAGATAGAATGGCTGAAAATGGACATGATTAACATAATTAGAAAGAAGAGACCGTCCAATTTGTCGCTGAAAAAGGATTGTGTAAAGGAAATTTTTGGTGTGATGTGACAGAAAGGAGCTATTGTTGGATTATATTTATAGGGTTTAGCATTTATGATTGCATTAGCCATTAAAGCATGATTAAAAAAGATGGCATAAGAGAATAACTTTTTGTTAATTCGTATAAGATTTCTCAATAGGTTTAGGTAAGGGGACTTCAAGAATCAAGATAACGTAAGGTCAAAAATTAATTCCATAGAAGTAAAGAGATTTTGTAATTTGTTTTTAATTAAAGGGATAATTAGAAAATTAGGGAGAAAGTTATATCAGAACCTCTAATGAATTTCCAAATAAAAAATGTTCCAACATTTCCAAAAATAAAATTGAATCCTTCAATTATGTTATGTTATGTTATTTATATATAAATTTATTAACATTTTTAATCTCTTCTTGTTGTGGCTATAGTTACTTCATTAATTCATCCTATAAATTATATTTAAAATAGAATTCTTTACTTGATTAAAACCATTTATTTATATAAGGTTTTTCTTTTTCAGAGTATTTACTACTCACTCCATCCCATTGAATTGTCATTTATTCCACAAATAACTACTAATATTAAGACAATCATTAATTTTGCTAATTTTTATAAAAATTTATATTTAATAGACTAAAATATCCCTTTTAATTTAGTCCATCATAATAGTGTATAGAAAAAGAGAAAAAATAATTAAGTTATTAAATATTTTTTATTAACATTATATGAAGAGTAAAATTGAAAAGTATATATTAAATATTATTTTAAATTTCTCAAAATGACAATTTGATAATATAATTTTTTTTAAAAAAATTAAAATTTAACCGGATGAAAAGAGTATTTAGTGAATACAAATTCGAAGATTGATGAAACTTGTATTTATGACGTCAATCACTACTATGATCTGAAATATAAGTTCAATAAATCCATTAGTCAATAAAATAAAATAAAATAGTGGCTATATTATTCTAAGTAATTTCAAATAGTATGTTTTTTTTTAAGGGAAAAATTAGGATAGTTGTTTAAAGTTAAAACAGTAATATAGTGGCCATGCACGAAATTTGGTCGGTCACGAGTCTGTTTTTTTAAAAAAATAAAAATAAAAATAATCCAAAGCCTATTTAGACTGGGGGTGATTGGAGTTAATTAGGTTTTTTTTTTTTTCTATTTTACTAATAAACTAGTCGTAGAGTATGCTTTAAATATAAATATAATAGTCTGAATAATTTTGAAAGAAAAATTTTCATTTAAATATCAATTTATAATTTTTATATTTTTTTATTGTTTAAGAAAGTTATAATTTGTTAAAGAAGATTGGTTTGATGTAGTTTATAATTAACAATTATTTTATATTTAAATAAATAATATGCATAATTTTTTTTTCATGAATTTACTGTAGGCATATATAAAACCTGTGATATTTGATAACCAACAATCCTAAAAAGGTTTTAATTCTACTATAACGGATATTATCTGGATTTATACCCTACAAATCAGGAATTGATAAGTTCAAATATTATTTAAATTAGAAATATATTACTTAATTTGAAATACTACATAGACAGGCACATACACTTTATTCAAACTCTACTATTTAACTCTATAAATATACAGGAATTCAGGTATGATGAATATCTTCTTCTAATTCAATTCAATTTTCTCTCTTAATTCATCTAAGATACTTTTGTCAATTTACTGACTTGACAGTTGTAGTATTCGTAAATCTTTACAGGCCCTTTACTCTTTTTTTGCAGGTATCAAGTTTCGAGAATTTTTCGAGAATATTATTATTGGTGCGGCGAGCATGAAACACACCTTCAGGCATTTTTATTGCAATTCCTTACATCAACTATACCAAAACAAGACTTGGCTAATTTGCTTAATTATTCCATTTGGTGTGGGAGGGCAAAATTGGAAAATCACATCATTTGGCTTGCTAGGAGACCCAAAAAGAGATTTAATTCCTCCACCATCAATGGCCGCTCACCATCGCAGCACGACCCGCAGTGCCACCATCGCGACCACCTTGTCTTTGACCTCCATAAAATCTTCGCCGCCGCCTCTCTCTCTCGATTTACCTATCTTTCACGGCAAATAAGAAAAGCAACAAACCAAAGGAAGCTTATCGGCAAATCTGGATGGAAGGAATTTGCGGTTTTGTAACCAAAGATATGGAAAATCTTCAATACATCACCCAACTCAGTTAGAGAGGCCAATAAATACACACCAAGGAGTCATCTTTCAGAGTCACCATCTGTAAAGAGGCAAAATCAGACTATGAGGACAAGTAAGCTTCAGGTTTATTATAACTCTTACATACCTTTTGCAAGTATATTTCTATCTCAAGTACATCTTTACTACACTTTCATATGCATCTCTCAACTAAAGTTTACATGATTTTATTATTTATTTTATCAAACATATTTCTGTTGGCTAAATTTTCCCGCATGCAATACAAACTTATTATCAAGACAAGAAGCATAAGTTCTGCAGCTAAAGATACAAGACAAGCTAGTTAAGTTGATTCTCTTAAGACTCATGAAGTCAAAGTTCCACAGCAGTTCGAATATAATTTCTTATCACTGAAGATCGACATTATCGCCATTCAAGCAATCAATCGCTCATCGACAGTTTCGCCATGAGCACATAGTTTTAGTCAATCGCTCACTCGGCAGTTTCGCCACGAGCATAGTTTCATTTCAATCGCTCACTCGGCAGTATTACCATCCGAGCACTTAATTGCATTTCAATCGCTCATTCGACAGTATCGCCATCCGAGCTCTTAATTTCACTTCAACAGCTCAAGTTCGGCAGTTTCGCCAATCGAGCACTCACTTCAATAGCTCAAGTTCAGTAGTTTCACCATTCAAGCACTTTCACTTTAATAGCTCAACTTCGGCAGTTACGCTTTACGAGCACTATCTTATTTCAATTGTTATTGTTCCAGTTTGGCAGTTATGCTTTACGAGCATTGTCTTATTTCAATCGCTCATTCGATAGTTTCGCCACTCGGACACTTGGTTTCATTTCAATCGCTTATTCAGCAATATCGCCATTCGAGCATTTAGTCAGTTCGGCTTGTTTAATCACTTAGTTCGGCTACATCGCCATTTAAATAGTTGTACCAACAAAAGTATCAATAAAGATGTTTCTTCATACAAGAAGTTGTTCAGCATTATCGCCATTCAAGTAAGTTTTCATTGCCAATTTGCTCAGTTCGGTATTCACTGTTAATTTGTTTAGTTTGGCTATATCGCCATTTGAGCATTCATACCACGTTTCACTCTTCGGACAAGCAATACGTTTATATTTATCTTGCCAATTGTTTGTTACTTTGCTCATATTAGCTTTATCGCTACCCGAGCAAATATTAATCAATTTCGCTATTGGGTCTGCTATTTTTCTAAGTCACTCGGGAAATAATCTATACAAGTTCTCAAATTCGCAAAAACAGCAAGTTCAGAAAATGTCAATGAGAGAGCAGAACAACCAATTCGGCACACTTCCTTTCCAGCTCGGTTTTTGACTTCTTAGTCTTTTCTAGTTCTGCCTAGATCTTTTCAAGTTTGGCTTCAATCTCAGTTTTTCTTTTGTCAATTGTTGTTATTTTCTCAATAGCCTTGGTTTAGTTTACCGCCCAAATAACTGACATAAATGTCATATACTGGAGGGGGGGACTTATGATAACTGAAGAGTCCTAAAAAGGTTCCAATTCCACTATAATGAAAATTATCTGGATTTGTCTTATCTGATCCTACAAATCAGGAATTGATAAGTTCAAATATTATCTAAATTAGGAATACATTACTTAATTTGAAATACTATATAGACAGGGACATACACTTCTATTCAGACTCTACTATCTAACTCTATAAATATGCAGAAATCCAGGTATGATGGATCTCTTCTTCTAATTCAATTCAATTTTCTCTCTTAATGCATCTAAGATACTTTCGTCAATTTACTGACTTAACCATCGGAGTATTCGTAAACCTGCACAGGTCCTTTACTCTTTTTTGCAGGTATCAAGTTTCGGGGAGATTATCTGAATTTGTCTTATCTGACCCTACAAATCAGGAATTGATAAGTTCAAATATTATCTAAATTAGGAATACATTACTTAATTTGAAATACTACATAAACAGGGACATACACTCCTATTCAGACTCTACTATCTGACTCTATAAATATGCAAAAATCCATGTATGATGGATCTCTTCTTCTAATTCAATTCAATTTTTTCTCCTAATTCATCTAAGATACTTTCGTCAATTTATTGATTTAACCATCAGAGTATTCGTAAGCCTGCACAGGTCTTTTACTTTTTTTTTTTTGCAGATATCAAGTTTCGGAATTTTTTCGAGAATATTATCAATATTAATAGATAAGCATATATAAATCAATAGATAAATTTTACATATAATAAAAATAATAGTAGCCGGATATAATTAGTTGATAATAAACTGATTGATTGATTGATAGAAAAATGATTGATTTAGTGACAACAACTATATGTTTTTCAACAAGCTCACAAACGCATAGTACAAATAAATATAAATTAAATTAAAAAAAAAACAAAAAAAATAAACTTTTTTATCCTATAGATTCACTATGTAATAATCACAAAAAAAAGTTATAAAATTTCAATAAATTTTGCATAAAATTTGAAGAATTATACATAATCATTACAAATTTAGCAATAAAATGATATATTAATTTTAGTAGATAACGGTAGCTAGGTCGTTGATAATTAGGGGGTAAATATCATTTACGGTTACCGGGTTTATTTCCTTATAACAGAAAAATTACAAAAAGAAAAAAAAATATAACACAAAAATATTCAAATTTATTCATTTTAGCCTAAAAAGTCACTTTAACATGAAACCGACCAAAACCTTGCTTAAATGTACAGTTGGCATATAGCAATAAAGCCAAAATGAGAAAGAAGAATCTTTCATGATACCAATGCTGTCCAAGTGTATGTGAAAAATGGGAGTTAACCGATAAATTGATTTGCCATCTGTACATTCCGGTGGATTTTGGTCGATTTCCGAGTAAAGTGATTTTCTAAATTAAAATGGGTAACTTGGGGTATTTTGTGTTATAGAATTTTCTTTTGTAAATTTTCTGTTATAAGCATATAAATTTAGTGACCGTTGATAAAATTAACCGTGATAATTGATACCCTATTGTTAGCTGATAGATGAAATATCATAAATATTTGATAAAAATTTGCTAGGCAATGCTATTTATATGATCGATTACAATTGAGTGCACAATTTACTTATACGTCTGAGTTATATATATATATATATATAAACAGTAGGGGTGAGCAAAAAAACCGATGGACTTGGTTAACCGAAAAAAAAATCCGAAACCGAACCGATGGACTGGTTAACCGATTGTAATGGACTGGTTAATGGTTAGTGTTTTGAAAAAACCGATATTAATGGACTGGTTAATGGTTTTTGACTCATGTGACTGGTTAACCGAACCGAAACCGAATTTTTAGTTAATTTATTAATTTTTTAATAATTTATAACAATTTATATAACAATTTATCCTAATTAAAGGTAATCATGTACTTTTTTTCATTATACTAATTATTTTTAAGTTTTTAAGTTTTTTTAATTGGCTATTTGTAAGTATAACAATTTATCTAATTAAAAGTGATTATGGACCAGTTAATATATTTACTAATTAAATATTAATTTTTAAAAACAAATTTGCTTATATCCACCAAATATTTTTATTTTATCAATAATAATGTTATATTATAGTGAAAAAATTTTAATTTTTAAGTATTTTGAACATTTTAATTTTATTTATGAATATATTTATAATTATAGTGGTTAACCGAAAAATATTGGGTAACCGATCCGAAAATCCGAAACCGATAGACTGGTTAACCGATGACAATGGACTGGTTAATGGACTGAAATTTCGAAAAACCGATATTAATGGACTGGTTAATGGACTAGAGCTCATGGACCGGTTAACCGACCATGCTCACCCCTAATAAACAGAACATTAAGAGTAGATTTTGATAGAGTTATCTCCATCTTTAAGAAACATATTTAACAATATGTTTGGATGAAATTAGTCATGATATGGTATGTTGTGGTAATTATTGTTAACATATTTGGAAAAATTATATGGTATGCCATGGTTTAATAAATTTTTGATATGAGAAAAAATTTAAAAAATAAAAATAAAATTAATTTTGATAAAAACAATAAAAGATAATAAAAATTATGGTTATATTAGAATATAAAATGAGTTATTAAAACTAATTAAATATGATAAAAGAAAAAATTATAAAAAACCGATATAAGAGATTATATTACTTTAAAGAATATTGGGGTTTTGCATGAAATTTCTGAATAAACACAATTGAAAGATTTCCCATCATTATTTTACTTTCTTTTTTTTTTTTTTCTTTTTGTGCGTGTTAATTAAAGACCACTGCAATCTCAACGAGATTTTTGTCTGCGGAAAAGACATAAGGAAATTCTTTTATTTATTTTTATTATAATTATTTAATTGGCCACCGACTTCATTCGCATTGCATTTAGTCCAGTTATCTATGTTTCCGTTAGGTATATCACTTTTATTGGTATGATATTTGATTAAGTGGCAATAACTTATAGTGAGGGTTTTTAAAATGAAAATGGTGACTCTACATACATAAAATTGATTTTAAATAGATTTTATTTAATCAAATAGTGTTTTTGTTAAGTGAATTCAGAGTTTTTGTGCCAACAGTGTTGGAATTTATGTGAACGTTGGTTTTCTACATGCTTCAATTGTTTACATCAATTAAATAAATAAACAATCAAGCTTTTCATTTTTCTTAAAAAAGGATAAATGAAAGAGAAATCTATTTGGTTTAGCGGATTACTGATAGCTAATAAATAAAATATTATAAGTATTTGATAAAAATTTGATAATGGTGATATATATATATATATATATATATATATATATATATATATATATATATATATATTGATGTAAACAATAGATAAAATTATAATTAATAAAATATTATTATAATCTAAATATAAAATAAAAATGAACCAGCTATTAGCTGATAAAAAAAAAGGCTTTAAAATGAAGCATTTGAAACAGCAATTGAATTACCATGGGACTGATTAAAAAATTTATCAAGCACATTTAATGCAATTGATTGTTACGAAAAGGCTACCAATTAGCTAAAAAAAATTAAATCAAACACATCCTAAATGCTGCGGGAAAGATTGTACAATATGAAGGCAATTGGATGAATCTAACCTCTTAAATTTGTATAAATATGAAAAAGTTATATCCATTTTCCAGAAAAAGAAAAATGAATAGATTTATAGTGAAGGCTAAGATGCATAATTAGTTGATTTTAGAATGCTATTGATCTTGCCTTTCGCCAATATTTGAAGGAAAAAACAAATATCCTACTGAAATTTCTTTGATGTGAAAGTTATTTAATTTGAAGAATGGAAAATTTTGACTTTTTATGTGTTTCTTCATTCTTACAATTGATATAAACTGCACAAGAGCCAAACGTCTCTTGCAAATTTTTCAACTTATATTTCTTTTTATTAGGAAGGCATAATATCCAATTACACCGATAAATATTTGCTAAAAAAAAATAATTCAAACTTAGAACCTTCCGCACTTTTATATTGACTTTATTTTAATACCATACTTATTAAAGAATATATCAAATTGAATGGAATAAGTGACCATTTATGCTTTTTAATTAGAGAGTAATTCTTTATAGAGCGAAGGAAATGGCAAGGAATATGCACATATATTACAAGATAGCATCCATTTTGTTACAGTAATTTGCTTAATAGTGAATAAGAGGCTAAGGAAAGAAAGGCCAACCACAAGGAAAGCTGGCTCAATATACATACAACCACCAAGAAATTAACAATGCACTACCACCACTACCACTCTTTTAATTTTTTTTTTTATTAATATTTTTTTTAACTCCAAACAATCATAAAAACATAATGAAACATTTTTTGGAAGACAAGTTCCAATAGAGGACCCCCAAATCCTATTATCAAGGATGAAAATACAAAGTAAAGAAAAGTCTATAAATACATAATTTGGCTCGTTCATCTATCATCTATCCCATTCCCAGGCGATTTGGTTGGTTGCTTGAAAAAGATACTAGCCACTCCCAAATCTCTTTTCCACCACTAAATTATATTTTTCAAAAAATTAAAATAAAAACAAGGGTCAGACAAAGAAGTTTGGATATAATATAATCTGGGTTTGAAGAGCTAGGCCACCCACCACTCAAGTTTCTTGAGAGAGAGGTTCAAAAAGACCAAACAACAAATTTAAAAAAAAAAAAAAAATAGAAAAGGAATGGGAGAAAATGAAAAAAGGATTCACACCTGATACTTGGGTTTGACCTTCAAAAGCTTAATCAAAACTCAGAATGGCAACTTCTTTTTCTTTTCTTTTCTTTTCTTTTTTTAAAGAAAAAAAAAAGAATGATATATTGAGTTGCTTGGCAATGCAGAAAGCTGGAGTGGACACCACAATGCCTGTCCTGTGGTAGGCAAAGTATCCCACTAAGATCTTCTACCTTTTATATCTTTACTTGTCCTTTTCACCCTATTCTCTTCACTTTCTAAAGTAAAAGCTGCTTCTATTTTACTTTTCTTCTTCCTCTTCCTCTTTTTTTTTTTTTTTTTTACTCTCTTCAATTTATATCATTATATATTTTTCACCTGCATTTTCATATAGAGGATTTTATTAGAAAGAAAGAGATTCATCTTTGGTGGGGCATAAGATTAAACAAATATAAGAAAATGATCATACTCTAATGGCACACCTAAATGATGTTTTACGAAGAAAATGTCCATAAACCAGGCAGCAAAGAGCTCCAAATCCCATTGTTCAATGTTAATTGTTTTGACCAAAATGCTTTAATAAAACATTTGATTGAGGAACCCAAAGTGTAATGTCACAAACCAATGACACACAAAAGCATCAATCACTTCAACTCTTTTAAAATTTTCTTTTGAGAAACAATTTCAAATTCAAACTGAAGACTCATTTCTCATACATTGTAAAGAAAAGTTTAATTCAAATACTATAGCATTTATCAAAGCAGAAGGGGAAAGGGTTGCTTAATGTGAATTTATCCTTGACTAGGAATATGCACACAAAAATATTTAATGACGAATGATAAAGCACATTATTAGAGGACATCATAGTCAAAGCATGCATATAATATATATATATATATATATGCACTGAGGCCCCATCCTTCAATTGCACATAGCTCTACCCTCATTATGACACAGGGCAAAATAGTGACAGTTGGTTGGTATCAAATAAAATTTTATTGGATAAAGAATTTCCCACCTGTTTACGCAAGACCATTTCATGCTCAAAAAGTAGGGTAGTCCACCAATACATTCATATACACATGCTATGCCCATGTTAAAATAACTTGGAACCAGTCTATCTACTGTACATTTAAAGGGAATCTATAAATTCTAGAATGGACCTCAAAAATGAAAAATAAAACGACAAGGAAAAAGACAAAACCCTAAACCTATTATAGTCAATTATTGTGCACAAAAGTTTGGAGGTGACACTTTTCTTTCAAAATAACAATTCTCCTACTTAACTAATCACTCCAAACTTCTTACTAAATCAAATTATTCAATGCAGTAATTATATTTGATAGAAAATGAAGAGTGGGTCTGGTGTTGAGCAGTCCACATACAGTTAGAATAAGTTGAAAATAATGAAAACTTATGGCAATTACACTGATGCCCTTCATATGGGGTGCGAGTGTAATAACATAGATATTGGGTGGCAAAAGGCCTTTGATTTATAAGCTATGTCCAAACAGTCAAACCAAATAAGTCACAAAGAGAACTGCTTTTTAGGTACCACGGATATGACTTTAGAGCTTGGGGCATCTCTCATCTCCCAAATCATTTTGATTTCCATACAACACATGAAACAAAAGGTTCTTTGTTTTAACTCCATAAGAAAAATGACCAAAATGCCCTTGATCTAATGCAACCAAGAATCAGTGTCGGTAGACCGACATTAACAGGGTCAATCCCATCCTTCCCCACATAACCCTATTTTGTGATATACTGGACTTTTCTGCTGAATAAGAAAGAACATTTACAAAGAGCAGCAGCAACACCACCACCACCGCCAACAGCAACTACCAGTTGTTGTAATCAGAAGAAAGAAAATGACAAGACTTAATACACGAGGACAAACTAAATGACAAATCTATTGCCTCCTTGTGTTTACTTGGCCTGATGTCACCCCTAATTGCAACGCAACAGTTCTTGTAAATAATATAAGAATTTTAGAAACTAAAGAAAGGTGCAAGAACCAAATGTGTTCATTTTCAGTGAGGCAATAGTAGGTTTCAGAGGATGGAGACATTTCTTTCTTGGGAAAAGGCAAAGCAATTATCAAATTGCTCTCTATCTTTAGCTGTTTTTCTAAATGTTTTTGCAGATTTTAAAATTTTGAAATGAACCCACTCATGATTTTGTTTATAATATAATTACAAAAGCTTCCCCATTTGATTATTTCTATAAAGGGTCCACTAAGATAATAAGCAGCTTTAGACAGAGAGCATAAGCGGAATTAATAACATAATATAAAAGTACAGTGAAAGGAAAAAGGAAAGTAAAAAAGCTTACCTTTCTTTATGTTTTGGGATGGTTGGTTATAGTTCTAGTTGGGTTTAGAAGCAGCTTGCTTGAAAGCAACAGTGGGAGCAATTCTGCAGCTCCTCCTCTGATGTTCTAGCACAAGTTCACCAGCAAACCAATCAAGCTTCTCAAAATTGCTTTGCTCCCCAATTCTTTTACCCCCAAATAGAACTGATTCAACATTTTTCTGCTTCAACATCTCCTCTGCTATGGAAATCAACATCTTCACATTGTTAGGACCAGAGTCTGTGTCCACATTGGGTCCACACCTGCCTAAGCTGGACCCATTTGCCTGTCACACCAAAATCAATTGGAATTAATACACTTTATACTCCACAAAACCATCCTTATAGTAAAACACTAAAAATCATAGCCATGCTACAGAACCTAGTCCATTAATCTAAATATCCTCAAAGTTACAGACTCCATTATGTGGTCTGCTTGTACCTTTTTTTTTTTATTATCATGATTGAAGCTTCACTAAGATAAAGATTATATTAGTGGACATAAAGCTACAATATTCTAGATTCCTTGATACAGAATTTGCTTTCACACATAGTGATTTGTACCTGGTAATTTATAACCTTCTATCCACAGCCTAAATATAAGAAATTGAGTGTGTTTCTGGAGAGATATTGCTTCTGCCCTATAACATTCTACTTTGTCCCTCAGAAGTCAACCTAATTTGCACTCTAAGTACTCTATTTATGAGGTACAACTTACTATTTGAACCCTTTTAATCAAAGATTAAGGATAACTAGGTAAATAGTATTACTTGGAGTAGAATGTCAAATTTTACCAGCTAAAATGACAGTGCAGGAAATTGAAAATTGAAGGGTCCCCTCCCTGCTTATAGGTGGCTAACATTAAGGTAATACAAGAATGGCAAGATCAGAGACCATGTCCTTGGCATTTTGACAGCAAATAAAGTATACCCATAAATGTCCCTAATTATTAGCTTCAAGCTAATTATAGTAAACCTGTTTTCTCTCTAACTAATATATGAACATAAATCATTATCTACTCCCCTCAATCCTGACAAATTCAAGCCCCATTTCTATTCACGTAATTGGTAAAAAACAAGGCCAAAAGACAAAACTCCAATCTTTTGCCTTTCACTGATTACACAGGACTTAAGCTAGCTCACATTGACATAAAAGTAGATTTCTTGACAAGGCAATTACTATTCAGAGGATGATTCCAAATTTGGCAGCAGAATTGAATTCCGGATGAGTTGGATGGGTAGGTAAGTAATTCAGTTACCAACTTATGAATTTTTAGCCTGTTAGTAGGCAACCTTGAAGAAGACTAAACTGGCAATTAATCATATCAAACTTAATTGTTCCCTAATATGGCTAAGAGTTAGGCCTACAATCTTTTATTTTGACAATTAAAGAAAATATGAAAACCTAATGAAAACCTCATTTTGGCACTAACCCTAAAATAAGTAACTGAATTATGGGAACAGAGTAACTTAAGGTTGAACTTGAACTAATAACTTACATTTAGACCAAAAAGACAATGTTGAATGTTGGGTTAATTCGTGTAATAGTTTGAGACCAACAGTTGTATAGTTTTTAAGGTAGCATAAGATTAATAACTTTAATTGGCTTATAAACCAATGCCGAAACCCAGAATATGGAGAAACTGGCCTCAAAGACACAAACAAGCACAAAGGTCCCCATAGGGTCTCTTAAATTCAACTAAAACCATAAAAAAACATTTGCACCAATGACCCCATTCCAATTTGCCTAAAAATTATCTCTAAATATCATCATAATGTATACCAATCCATACCAACATCTATGCCTGAAAAAGACACAATTGGCTTAGCCCATTTACCAGCCTGGCTAAAACTGTCTCATATACGCTTATTAAATAGACATAGATATATACTCAATACAAGTTGTTTAATGACCATACCTGAATTCTCACATAGTTACTGCTCTTACACTGACCAAATGCCATAGCTACGGCTTGGTCCACTGAATCGGCCGAACCGTCACCCGTGATCCGAGCCATCGGTCGAGCCCAATGCTTGGCCCTCCAATTTTTAACCTCCTCATGGTTATAGCTAACATCAAGTAGTTGCCCTGAACCAAGTGATAATACTAACAAATCTTCCACTCCTCTTACAAATGGGAACTCTTGCTTGTTATGTAGCACGTGCGTTATTGCTGCTGCTGCTGGGTTGCTCATGGCTAAACCGCCGTCAACTGCTAAACATTTGGTCTGACCATCGACAGACCGCATTTGAACCGGCTCGAACAGACCCGGTTCAGCAGATGTGGCCCGGCAGACTTCCCATAGCCGGAAATCAAAACCATCGGTTTCTAATGCATCTGCTCTGGAGAACAAAAACGGCGCCGTACTTGAAAGATCATAGCATGGAATTAAAACCGGTTTTAACGTGTCTTTCAACGTTAACGTCCGGTTTTTCTCCGTGAAAGTCTCCTTCATAGCCTTGTCTAGCCCGGCTGTGACGGCGGTCAAACTTGTACCGCTTTTAAATAACTGCTTAATTACTCCGCCGCCGCCGCCAGGACGGTAGAATTTCTTACCATGATCAGCTAAAAACCTCCACGTATCATCGGCGTTCTTAATCGGACGGTTGTGATCCTTTGTACCAAAAAGCATGGCCGTGAAAATACCGCCGATGCCGGTTCCCGCCGCGACGTCGAAATAATCGGCTATTCTGGCGTCAGGATTGCCGGATTTGATTTTCAAAGCGTGTTCAAGATAAGCCAATGCTTTGCCGGAGAGAATCCCTCTCATACCTCCCCCGTCGATTGATAATATGCAGATTTTTCCTCTCTGGTTCTTGATTGCAGAGATGCCGTTGGAGTCGGGTACCGGCGGAGACACAATAGGCTCAGGTTTTTGCTCTGTAGGCGGCGGAGAGATCTGCTTGGGGACCCAAAGCTTCTGATCATCATAGCCAAACAAGAACTTACTTTCAAGAATTGAAAAAATTTCATAGCTGAGCTTGTCGGTGTCTATGCTCGGTTCTTGCATTTCTAAAGATTGATTCGTAGCCATTTTCAAGGCTAGGAAATAGAAATGAAACGATTTTGGTCTAATCCTCCCTTATATTAATTTGGAAACTTACTTTTTTTTTTTTTTTTGCCCTTTTCTTCACCTTGACATTAACGCCAAGTAAGAAAATATCCGTTTGAGAAGGAAAATGGGGAGAAGCTTTGTTGAATTTGTGTCAGAATGTTGTGTGCATATTTTGACGAAATTAAATCATCCGAAATCTGAAAATATGTTACCCAATCATGTTTCAGAAAAAAATGAGAAAAAAGTCATGAAATTCTCAGCCCAATCTGTGAAGTTTGTGGTAATCTTATAGTGAGAGCAGGCCAAAGCTTAACAACAATATGAATAAATTGCATAAAAAGATTAAACCCACCAAAGGTTTTAATGAATTTGAGGCTTTTAGCAGCGATAGGCTGATATGTACAGCTTCATCATCCAAAAACATAAAAACAAAAAACAAAAGAAGCCAAAAGACGAGAGAGAGAGAGAGAGAGAGGGGGGTTTAGGAGGCAATAACACAGCACTTGCAGAGCATGTCTGTTTATAGCTTTTAAAACCACAAGACCATTTTCAGCTCTCTCTCCCCCTTTCTTTCTTTCTTTCTTTTTTTTTTTTTTTTCTTTTAATTTTGCTCTTGTTCTTCCTTATATTTATGTTTTCTCCTATTTTCTCTCTCCCTCCCTCCCTATCTTAATATGTGTCTACCTAAACTCCACCATTATCTGATTTGTAGTTATGCTATTCGTATATCATTTTTACATCACCTTATTTGAAAACAGCTTTGATATCTGAACTTTTCTATTTTTATTTGTTGCAAATAAACCTTCAAATTCATTGCTAAATTTATGAAACAATCCAATTATAGAATTTCTGTATAAATATAAATAAATAGAATTTGTAACTGTTTTTTAATATAATTATATTTTTAAGGGGCGACATTAAAATTAAATTTGATCGACAGACAAAGTTGTTAGATTCTAAATTATTTTCATTTTGTAGCTAATTAATTCATCACTACTCGTCCAATATGAGTTTTGCATTTTATTTGAAATAAACAGAAAGAATTAATAAAGAAATTATTAAGAAAGCTGAAAGCTAACGGTATGCACATACTCAATCCACTATGCACCGAATTACATTCTTGAAAGATGCATACACGTTGGAAGTTTAATTCAATGGAATAAACTATAGTAATGCCTAATTGACTTGTGAATCGAGAAGATATACATTAATGTGACAAATGGACTCTAATTTAACGCTTGGAAAGGAAGCGTGTGCAAATTAAATTTTTCTATAGAACTAAAATAGTGTATATTAATTAATTAAAATAAATAGCTTTCTTACAAATAATTTTTTTTTTATTTTCTATTTTATTATTCCTATTTTTGATTAACAAAGAACCAAGTAGTCACCGACGGTTGTACTTGGCTGTCAGGGTCAATCCCGGTCAGGAATCCAACGGTCAATACAAGGCTATTACTATTGGTCCGTGATCAACGGTTAAATCGAATAAACCTTTTTTTACATTTTTTTAATCTTCGTCTCTGATTTTCTACTTCCCGCGCTTGCCCTTAAGCGCGGGGCCCAGGCCCAACTCCGTAGGCAAAAGAATGGAAACGCACTAATGGATCCATTCATGCTGCTAATTTTTTTATTGGAATAACACATTATTTATGAGAGCTATTATCATTTAATATATTATTTTTTAAAATTAATTTAGTATTAGATTATTTTTAAAAATTTATTAAAAATAATTATAAAAATATTAAATTATTTACGTGCAATTTATGATGTGTTACATATTTATGTAAAAAATAAAATGAAATTTTAAATAAAATCATGTAAAAAATCTAACATTCTATTAATTCGAAAAATAATTTTTTAAATGAAAATAATTTAAAAGTAAATCATGTATTAACTTTATATATATATATATATATATATATATATATATATATATATTTTCTGGGACCAAATTACCCATTTCAGATTAAAATACTGCTAAATCAATCAAGACATTTAAGTTATCAATTAAACATATAATTACAGAAGAAATAGTAGAATTGAAACTTTCGGATTAAGTCAATTGCTTCATTTTGATCATCAAGGCCAATTCAAAAAAAAAAAAAACTTCTTCTCTTTCATAAAACAAAATAAAATTAAAAAGAGAATACTTCTCAAATAAGAATTGTGGTATGTGGATCAATATTAATTGGGATAAATTATAAATAAGAACAATGTATAATTTATTCTTAAAAGAAAAAATATATTGTATATAAGAATATTTTTTAAAATAAATTTGACAAAAGAAATTGCTAAAAAATATGAAGCTAGATCTACTTATAAAAATGAAAATTTACATATCTGGATTTTGTGGGTACCCACTGGGTGACGACTAGATGATGAGGTGGGGTCAAAGAGGAAGGTGAATTATTTTCAACTTTTATTTTATTTTATTTTTTTCCCTCCCAACTGGATGGTGACTTGGTGAGAAAGAAGGTTAGCCGTAATTCGGTTAAAATGTTAGAAAAAAATGGGACGTTACCCTTATGCAATTCACCAATGAATTACTACTATCAACCTAATTATGCTTTGCATTTAAAATAAATAAAACTAATTATGCTTCAACACCTATTCGTTTTTTTTGAAAAGTTTATTGAGTATATATAGCTAATTATACAAAGGATTTGGGTAAATTCATTGGCAGGTACTTGAACTCATAGGCGGAGCTACATGTAATTGAGGGTGTGCATCAATTTTTATTTATTTTTAAATATGTATATATAAATTAGAATGTTGAACCCTCTTAAAATTTTTAAGTGCCGCCTCTGAAATTTTACCCTCGATATTTTGGGAGCATATATAAAATTAAAAATTTATTTATAAGAAAATATATTTGTAACACAATTATTCAAATAATGCGGATAGAAAATCCAATATTTATGGGAATATAAAAAAAAAAATCTGTTCCTTTACTCCTAAAACGACGTCATTTTGCTCTTGTATTTTTTTTTTGTTTCTTTTTCTTTTCTCTTTTCTTTCCTTCCTTGTCTCCGCTACTCGACCCACCAGAAATCTATAGTCTTCGATTTTTGCATGCTTAGGGCCATCGTATCTCTCTTTTTTTTCTTAATTGCACGATTCTTAATTTTCTAGCTCTGTATTTATCATCTCTTCCATTTTTAAGGTATGGTTTGATCATTTGAATATCAGTTATGATAATTTGCAATGTTTTATTTTTCGCTCCTATGTTTGTTTGATCATAATAATTTGTTGATTTATTTTTTTCTAGTTGTTGGTTTTTAGATGATTGAATCAACCAAACTATTTGGACCAAATTATAAAGCAGTTTCAACTATTCAAAGAAGACATTTTAATTTTCAAATAAAAATATGTACATATGCTTTTTAACTTCTGGATTTTTTTCATTTTATTTTTATCTTTTATTCGTTAATTCTATAACAAACCATTCATACCTACTTCAATCCTCCTACCTTAAGAATGGCTTCTAACGATTTCTCAATAATGGACATTAGCTTTTTAGAGCTGTATAGCACTAGAACACATATGAACTGACACACTAAGTTAGCATCTCCTGAGGTAGCCGAGATTAAGCCAAGATACAAGTTGCCTCAGGATGTTTTTGTGATGGCCTGCCACTTTTGATGTCTATGCCGGAGGTATTGAATGTGAGATGTTTGGATGAATGATTGTCTAATTACTTATAGATGACAATGAGCTAATTATTCAACGGTTCCAAAATATGAAATCGCGTCGAGAACAATTGTTAAAATTGTATTTTTATTTTATTTTATTTATTATTATTTTTTAATTTTAAATGAAATATATTTTTATGGTATAATTTATATGTGTTTTAAATTTTTATTTTTTATAATAAAATTATAATGTAAGGGCGGAGCTACATGGTACCGATAGTGTGCCCCCCCTGACCTTGGGGTCTTGGCTCCGCCCCTGCTTGAACTTATCCAAATAATTTATTTTGATACCTTAATTTTTATGATAACTGAATAAATAGTTAAACTTCTAAAATTTGATATTTATAAACACAAGATGCTGACATGGAAACGATTGTGAATTTGGAAACAATTGGAGCGCGAGAAGCTTCTTTGTTACCGTCTGTGAATGGTAACAAATTCACAATGTTATTGAAACCGAACCGGATAAAGAACCGGCAAGGCTGAGGGTTCGTGGTTCGACCGGGTTTAACCGGATTTTTTTATATTTTTTTAAAATATTATTAATTAGTATAATTTTTATAAATACTACTACTCAAAAAAAAATCAATCAAAACATTTAACATATGCCTCAAATATATTAGTAATAATATTTTTTCACCTTTTATTTTTTTTAAATTATTATTTGATTAGATATTTTCAGTTAAAACATTTTATTTTATGAGTTTTAATTTAAAAATTAAATAATTCAATAACTGTAGGTGAAATTAAAAAAAAGGATAAAAAATTATCTTTAAGTTCACCAATTTTAATAATTTATTAAATTTTTATTCTATTGTATTTTATTGAATTATTAAATCATTATATTATTTTCATTAAGTTCAAATGTGATTAAATAGTAAAAAAATCAATTATTTGTTAAATAAAATTTATTAGATTATTTATTTTTTATTTTTATGAAAAAATACTTATTTTATTAATTATTTTAAACTAGACCCGGTTTTGGCCGGTTCAATCCGGTTCTTCCCGTTTTTTTCCCAATTCGGTTTTTTACAGTCGAACCAACTGGTTCGCAATTGAACCGGCCGGTCTGGTCCGGTTTTAATAACCATGCAAATTCAGAATACTTCATCTCTCTCCCAAATCTCCCTCCGTAAACGCTAACAAATAGTTTAGCAAGACGAGCTTCCACAACCACACTCTCATCATACTTGTCAGCATTTTTGATGCTAAAGGACCGATACCTACTAACTGCAGTCTTCCTGCCTATTTTTTCATCATTGAACTGTTGGAGCTTAACACACTTTAATTAGAATTGCCAAATGCAACAAATAAAATAAAGAAACAATAAGCAAATTATAAGAAACAATATAGCAAACACTTAGTGGGCAGAACAAAAAACTTGAATAGATTGCTTGCTCTGTTTTTATTGACAACCAAAAATGTCATTATATAAGCATTACAACCAGTTGAAACTCAAACTCAAAAAAAAAAAATAACCTCTTCTTTCTTTTCTTCGCGTTTGGGCTTCTCCTTCTCTTCCGCCACCTTCTTCTCTTCCTCAAATGGTGGTTTTGGAATCGGAGAGATGAGCTCAACCTGTTTATGACTCTTCCTCTGAACTCTTTCTAGCACCTTCAATGGATCCACCTTCTCTCCCTTCACAACCACCTTACTGGTCTTGCAATCAGTAATTACATCTTCAACCCCTGTAATTTTCGCCATTGAAGAATAAATTAGAAAATAGTAAAATAGTTAATTAGAATAAAAGAAATACAAAAATAAAGAACTCTAACCTTCAAATCCCTTGAGACAACAGCGGACCTTGCGAGCATAACCCTCACAATGCATGTAGACTTTAAGGACAATCTCTTAGGAAGGTGGAGGAGATTCATCTTTGGATTCCTTTGATTCGTCTCCTTTTTTCTCGTCTTTCTTTTTTTTCAGCTCTAGGTTTCTCTTCTGTTTTTTTCCTTTCTTCTCAGTTGTGTCTCCTTCTGGCTTCTTTGATTCCTCTGATTTTTGCTCCTCCATTCTTTTCTCTTCTACTGCAGGTTTTTTCTCCTCCTAAATAAAAATACCCCAAAAAAACAGTAATTGGTCAATGAAAGAAATAAAGAAAGTTGAAAGAACTTGAAAAATCAAGAATAAGGATTGAGGTGATTTCACTGTGAGTGAAGGAAGGGGCGGATGCCCCGAAACTTCCATTTACACTTGAGGCAATGAGAACAAGGCAATGAAAGAATAAAGAGGAGGAAAAACAAAAAGAACAAAGAAGCCAAAGGATTCTTTTAATCGACACCTGCAGTCCATTTTTTCATCCAAATTATTTTAACCGACACGTGTCGATTACTCAAGGCAAGTGCCATTCATGTGTTAGATTCTCCCCGAAAACTTTGAATTTTTTGTTTAAAAATATCGCAATTAAAAATTTTAAGTGTTTATTCAATCGTTTGTTTAGTTAAGGTGTCAAAATGAATTATTTGGACAAGTTAGAGTGCTTGACGATGGGTTTACCCATTTGAGAAATTTTCTTTAAACATGAAAAATGAAGGGCACTAGCTTGGGTGTAATGGAAATTTTTCTACATATCTATCTTTGCTTCAAGGGTTGTTATCCATGAGAATGGAAGAAATCACAAGCTCCACTAGCCACCAAAAAAGGAGTCAACTGCATTTAGAACCCATCTTTCTACCTAAGAGAAAAACCTTCTTCTTTAATCTAATTAACCATTATTCACATCTCATATGTGTTATAGTTATTATTATTGTTGTTATTAAGCACTATTGGTTTTTGTCCTTCGACGACATTCTAGTTATTATTTCAATCACTGCTAACAAATTAGCAATTATATGGAATTTATTTCTCCAAAACCTCATTCCAAGGAAAATCGAGGTCCTAAACAAGTTAATGAAACAAAAAGGAGCAATTATGTAACCCAAAAAAGGAAAGCTTTCTACCGAACAAGTTGATAATTTGTAAAAACATGTCTATAACCCAGTCATGGAAGCAATGGCTACCCCTTTAGTTTCATGTTTCACTTATTATTATTTTTTAATATTTGAAAATAGAAAGGAAAAAAAAAAGAAAAAGAATAAAGAAAAGCTACACAAAAAAAAAAGGCAGGGTAAGAGAAAAAGATGAAGAAAGAAAGGCAGGGTTAGAGAAAAAGATGGAGAGAGAAAGGCAGGGTTAGATAAGAATATGGAGAGAGAAAGGTGGAATTCGAGGACAAAATGAATAGAGAAAAGAAAAATTAGAGAAGAAGGTGATGAGCGAGAAAGTATGTGTTGAAATATGATTCAAAGTTTGAATTGGTATTTCTTTAGTTTGTTAGTCTATTGATTTTCTTCTTTGATTTTAGCTAGTCTTTTACTATTATAAATAAATATCTTAGTAATGGGTTAGTGGCCTAAATTTATGGCTCAAATGTAAGCCTATAAATCGAGGCACTTCTTATTTGTCTCATATTCAAGCATAAGAAGAAATAAAAGTACAATATTTCTTTCTTTAAATTTGCTTTGTTTTTGTTTCTTTTTGTTACTGTTTCCAACAAATCTGGTATTAGTCATGCTAGTTCCATTGCACATTTTTAGGTTGGTTTGGTTCTTTAGGTAATTAAGTGAAAAGTGAGGTTTGGGTTTATTAGGTATTGAGTGAAACATTTTATGGGAAGTTGAATATTAATGGATTAAAGCTACTAATCAAAAACAGATGGTTCTTAGCTTACCAAAACTTGAAAATCTTGGCTTTTGTGAAGGATGTGTTTATGAAAAATAAAGCAAAAAAATCTTTTCCTATAGGACGGGCTTGGAGAGCCTCTAAGTGTCTTGAGTTAGTACATGCAAATTTGTGTGGGTTTATGAACATTGAATCTCTTAGTGGTAGTAGATTTCTTTTATTGCTTACTGATGATTATAGTCGCCATAGCTGGGTTTATTTTTTTGGAAAAGAAATTTGAAGCTTTTGACAGTTTCAAGAAGTTCAAAACACTTATGGAAATAAGAAGTAGTCTTTTAATTAAGACAATGAGAATAGATAAAGGAGGTGAATTTATCTCAACCAATTTTAATGATTTTTGTGAGAAAAATGGAATTTATGGGGAGCTTACAGCACCATACATCTCAAAGAAGAATGAATGATATAACTAAAAGGAAAAAATCGGACTGTAGTACAGATGGCTAGAAGCATGATGCAAGCAAACAATCTTCCTACTTATTTTTTAGCAGAAGCTGCCCCAACAACAATTTACCTTCTCAATGTATCTCCTACAAAGATGTTCACAATTAAACACCATTTAAGTTGTAGATAGGTAGAAAACCAATGGTAAATCACTTAAAGGTTTTGGTTGTATAGCTTATGCTTTAGTTAAATCTCATTATATTAAATTTGATGAAAAATATGAGAAATATGTCTTTATCGGATATTGTTCTCAATTCAAAGCATATAAGCTTTTTAATCCTAGTGGTAAGATTACGTGGTTTTTAATGAAAATGCAAGTTGGACTTGGAATGAAGAAAATGGGTAGCAAGTGTTACAAGATAATACTGCACCATTATTGGATTCAACACCAGCAATTTCTACCTCAAGCAGTAACCCATCTGCTCCTACAAGCAATTAATCATCATCTTCAAGTTCATTAAGTGAAATTCCCCTAAGGGAATTTATATACTTGCAGGAAATATATGCTTCTTGTACATTTGTTTCGCTTGTTTCAGATCGAAAGAACTATAAAATAGAATGAATGGTGTAACACTATCGAAGAAGAGCTGTCAGCTATTCAGAAAAACCAAACTTGGTATTTGATAGACTTGCTAGAAGGAAAGAATGTTATTGGGCTTAAATCAGTATTCGGAACCAAGTATCATGTAGATGGAAGCATCCAAAAGCATAAGGCAAGGCTGGTTGTAAAGGGTTATTCTTAGCAGCAAGGTATTGATTTCTATGAAACTTTCTCCTTGTTGCGCGTTTTGAAACGGTGATAACTTTTCTAGCCTTAACTGCTCAATTAAATTGGCCAGTGTATCAATTTGATGTTAAGTTTGCTTTTTTGAATGGTGATTTGGAAGAGAAAGTTTATGTCTTATAGCCTGAAGTTTTTGTTGTTAATGGTAGTGAAAATCAAGTTTACAGGTTAAAAAAGACGTTTTATGGTTTAAAACAAGCACCACAAGCATGGTACCTCAAAATTGATTCTTATTTTCAGTGGAACAATTTTAAGAGAAGTGAAAATGAGCCTACACTTTATTTGAAAAATAATGATAAAGATGAATTTCTGGTGGTATGTCTTTATGTTGATAATATAATTTATATGGGTTCTAGTGAGTTTATTGTTTTCGAGTTTAAAGCTTGCATGATAAAGAATTTTAAAATGACAGATTTAGGTTTATTGTATTAATTTCTTGGTGTTGAAGTGAAACAAAACATTGATGGGATATTTATTTCTCAAAGAAAATATGCAATGGATCTTTTGAAGAAATTCAATATGGTGAACTGCAAAGTAGAAGCTACACCCGTGAATGAAAAGTTAAGTTGAAATGATGGTGTTGAATATGCAAATGCAACATATTTTAGGAGTCTTGTTGGAGGCTTAAACTACTTGTCCCATATTAGACCATAATCAGCTTTTCTATTAGAATTGTGTCCAGATTTATGCATAACGTAAGTAATTTCATCTTGGAGCAACAAAGAGAAATTTAAGATATGTAGCTGGAAAAATAGAGCTGGGAATTTGGTACACCAAAGTATCAAAATTCAAACTGACAAGTTTTACTAATAGTGATCATGCAGGTTCAATTGATGATAGGAAAAGCATATCTAGTTTCCTGTTCAATCTTGGATTAAGAGCGATTTATTGGTGTTCAAAGAAGCAGGAGGTGGTAACTTTATTAACATCGAAAGCCGAATATATTGTAGCAACAACGTTAGCTTCTCAAGCAGTTTGGCTGATAAGACTTTTTGCAAATTTTAATCACAAGCAACCTGGAGCAACAGATATCCTATGTGATAGTACATCTATTATTGCAATGACAAAGAATCAAGTGTACCATAGCAAAAAAAAAAGCATATTTATGTTCGTTATCACTTCATTCGAACGTTACAAATGGAGAAATTGTGTTGAAGTCTTGCAATACAAAAGATCAAGTTGCCAATATATTAACAAAGGCACTTCCACTGAAAAAGCATGAGAATTTCAGAAAATGTATCGGAGTTGATAACTTTGAATCACGGGGAAATGTTGAAATATGATTCAATGTTTGAATTGGTCTTTCTTTAGTTTGTTAGTCTATTGATTTACTTCCTTAATTTTAGCAAGTCTTTTACTGTTGCAAATAAATATCTTAGTAGTGGGTTAGTGGCCGAAATTTATGGTTCAAATGTAAGCCTATAAATAGAGGTACTTCTTGTTTGTTTCATTATCAAGCATGAGAAAAAATAAAAGCACAGTATTTCTTTCTTTAAATTTGCTCTATTTTTGTTTCTTTTTGTTACCGTTTCCATCGGTATGGGTTTAATTTTTGACATTGATTAATTGTCTACTACATTTCTAGAGCAATTCAATTTATGTTTTTATCTTTGTTTAGTTTTTTTAGGTTTGATTTCCTTAAGTTTGTGCTTTTGTTATATATGTAAGTGTTTGTTATCTATTTTATGTGTTTTTGTATGTATTTTGAGTTTAAATGCAAAGCCAAGGCTGTTAAAGATCAATTTGTTGAGATTTAATGAAGCAGGCCAGCCACAGTTGTGTTATTGCCAACCATGGGCGTGAGAGAGACTCAATTACACATTTAGTTTCAGAAAAGTACCAAGAGCATAGCTCTTCAGAACCGTAGGAGTGGCAAATAACATACACTAGCATGCTTGAGCATGGCCTCCACAACCAACCACGAGTGTTTTATAAGCAAATCCAAAATGGCCCTCTTGCAATGCTCTATTTGCAAGTTTATCCCTTTCCACCTCTAACACATTAATCCGCCTAAGCAAATTTAAAATGACCTTTTTAGAATACTCTAGAATTGCTATCCACATGAAAAATATTATAAGCATGTATTACCTGCCATTATTAACAAATTTCCATTAATATTAAAAAATTATTAGTATTAAAAAAAATAAAAATTTGACAATTGTAAAATATAGCTAGAGAAATCAACGTACCTCATAATTTTAACATTCAAAAAATCTCCTCCTTTAGATTCAATAAGGTCCATAACATTTTAATCTCAGTCAACACACCATAGTCGCAAACTGACATGTTGTCTATTTTTTAATGCTCTAATTTTCTTCACAACCCCTCAATATTATTTTGAAAAGCAATAGAAAAAATAAAGAAAGAAAGAAACCAGCTGCTACAAATAGCAAATGAGAATGGGAGAGAAATTAGAATAGAATATGAGTAATGAAAGTGTGTATATTCAAAGATTAAATTTGGGGGTTTTAAATCAATTTCAAAGAGAAAGTGGTTGGGGTTTTTTACCATTGCCCTTTTATTGTCTATGTTTTTAATTAGAGGCTTCACGATTCAATGTATACGTGAATTATAGCTTTTAATCCTACTCAACATTTTCTTTGCCACATTAGCTGGTCAACTAGCTAAATGTGTTTAAAATATGTATTTTTTACATGTTTAGGTGTTTAAGTGGGATAAGATTTTATATATATATATATATATATATATATAAAAGTGGGATAAGGTTAAGTTGAGGGGCTGGCTTGACAAAATTGTACAAATTTAGATGTTAATATATGTATTTGGCCAAAGAAAAATGATTCAACAGTCTTATCACCATAAAAGATAATCTAAATCAAAATTGATAGATGTGTCCACTATATGATAATTCATAAATTCTACATAACTTTTATCATCTAATAATTTTCTCATTATAAATGTAAAGTGTTCACATGTTAATTATCAATGCAATTTTCCTAAAAGGAAAAGGAAAAAAAAAAGAAGCTATCTACACAATATTATTTACTCAATTTGCATAGCTCATCAATAATGCTGGCAACATTGCAATAGTTGCTCTGAATCCACTTGGTTAAATCATCACTTGGTCAGTCAAGAGAATCTATGAAAAGTTGTCGGTCCTGTCCTTGAAGCATGGGCCCTTCGAAAAACTATTCAACTTGCCTCACACTACAATTTCTCCTCGACAATCTTCATGGGAGACTCAAAAGAAACTATTAATGCAGCTAATAGTGTTTTCAATCCTCTATCTCATGTTTGTCCTTTTTGAGGATATTTCTAGATTGTCTGTTAATCATAGTTTTTAGTTTTCTTTTATTCATAGGTCTTGTAACAAGTTGGCCTACCCGATCATATTTTTTTCGATCATTCATTCATCAAGCTAACCTGCCATTATTAGCTTTAAGCATTTCAAAATTTATCATTTGGTTCTTTCATCGTGAGAGATCATGATGGCAAGAACCTCAAAACCAACTAAAAGTAGGGAAAGGTGATGAAACACCGTCTTAGTCCAAATCATCCATTTTCTCCCAAAAGAAACATAATAATTCACTTGCAATTGGATCTCCAAATACATATTGAAGGTATTACAAGATGGTCATCCAAAATTTTGAGAGCGGATCAAATTCAAGATAGTTAAAAATGCAAACTTCCTCAAACATGATACCGTTGTTTGTAGGAACAAAAGGAGCCACCCAATAAAATCCCATTGAAAATTGCTCGTGAGCCCCTTTTCTAATGGTAGACCAAGGGCGCAAAGATTGAAGAGGTCCAAAAAAGAAAAGGTCCAAAATGAAGTCGAACAGCTAAAGAATGAAAAAGATTATTTCAAAGATGGCTAATTTAATGATCTCTTTATCAAAGCTATGAAAAGTTCAAGATTTGGGGCATCCACAAAAACTGGATAATGAAGAAAATATTGATTACGCATTCATGAAATTCATTTGAGAGGTCCCTTTTTCCTTGACATTGGAGTGAAGTGAAGATGAAGAAATGTAAAGGCTAGATAGACCCTCAAAAACATCTCTCTGAATATATAATTGTTCCAAATATGCAAACTTTTGGTGATGCTATCTTATGTAGGGTTCTCTGTCCACTCGGACAATCATCGATCTTCCATTCATCACAGCTAAACTGACTTTTGGAAGAAGCTCTCTAAATATATATAAGACAATTGTAAATATGCAAACTTTCAATGCCATCAATTGGGCGATCATCGATTTTCCATTCATGATAGTCGATCAGACGTTTATCACTATTTCATCCATCACAGCCAATGGGATATTATACGTTCATCCGTTCTTCTATTCTTCGTTCTTCCTTCACTTGATCATCCATTTATCGATCCATCAATCAACCAGCCATTATTAGCTTTCTGTATTTTGAAATTTATCATTTATCAACAATATCTCAATATAATTTTGCGAAGTATTAAAAATCAATCATCAAATTTAACATATAGTTCTATATCAAAATCAAGCGCCTAAGATAATTCTTACCTGATTTTTTTAATATTTATATTTTTATTAACTGATTGGTTATAGATTCCTAGATTTAATGAATTTTCTTTTTATTCAATCAAAAAGAGTTAAAGAAAATTATTACGGTATCGCAATTTATTATTTTCATTGAATTGTTCCTTCAATTCTGGCAATGGTGACGTGGAAGTTAATTTTCCCTCATAAAAAAGGAAAACGTGGAAGTTAATTCCCATTAAATGCGAAAATAGGAAAATATAAAAAAAATTGTCACACATTTTTATTATTGGACAACTAATTTGAGGTGTCCTACATATACCACATAAATAAGTAAAATAACTAGAAACAGACATAGACTAGTTAATTAGTTTATAGTATATTTTTTAAATTCAATTTATTAACAATTGTTTAAAATTTAAGTTTAAGTCTAATTTATTAATAATTACAAACAAATGCAGTCGGTTAACCATTAAAAAATTAAATATATACAATTCTATAAAATTAAAATATAAATTTAAAAAATTTTAAACATAAAAGCACATATAAAAATATAAGTTATTAAAATTTAGTGTCAATACAATTAAAAAATTATATAAACGCTTTATACGATAATAAAAATTAAACACTAATTTATCACTTATTAATATTAACAAGTGCAATGATTAAAGTATAAAATATACTCATATTTATATAAAATAAAATTTTAATTTCAATTAAAATGTAAAATTTATCTCTTTGGCAATTGGTTAAAAATTGGTTAACTATTTATCACCGATTAATCAGACATTAAATTCAAATCTGCTAACGACAACTGTTAAAAATTAAAATCCGTATCTGTATTTAATCCGACTGATTAACTGTATAAATCGATTATGACTTAATTTTAACTACCGATGTAGCATTTTTTTTAATTTTTTTTTTCAAAAAATAACCTATTTACTATTATACTTAAATACATAATTCCTTGATCCTTGGAGTCCCAAATGATAGAAAAGCTTCGGAATTTTTATTTAACTTTTTAATAATATATCAATTGGTGGTTTGTGGATAAGTGAATATTAAAACAAAGACAGTGATTTTAAGAAGGAAACAGTGACGTAATGGTGATAAGAGACATAGATGGAGTAAACAAAATTCGATACGCAAATTCTCATAGAAATTTCTGATGAGAAAGACTAATCTATCACATTGGGCCTTTTATTATTTATTACCAAAAATAACACACAAGCCAAAATTTCTTATTATATTAGAATCAGCATCCACTACGTACTCAGCACACAAATTCTGAATTTTGTATTCAGACTCATTGATAAAATTGTTTGAAAAATTATTCATAGTATTACATAATCAGGAAAATTTTACTTTTTTTTAGAATAATGACATATATATATATATATATATATATATATATATATATATATATTTATAAAATTTTTGTTTATAAATATATAATTTTTAATCTAAATAATATCATATTGAAGTTGTAAACATAAGTATAAAAATAAATTTTATTTAATTTCAATTTAGATTTAATTAAATGAAATTTAAATCAAATGTTCGGTATACTTATCTAGTTAAATTCATGTTTTGTTTGGATGTGCAGAATATATATATATATATATATATTGGCATTAATGCTTTTTTTTTAAAAAAAAAAAAATTGGTCTAATACCTATCTAAAATCCAAATTTGACTCTATAATTTATTTAAACACTTAACTTTTAACAATAATCTATTGAGTATTTATACTTGTAGATTTTATAAATAATATACACATATTCACACTATTTTTGAAAAATTGGAGTATGTGACACTCAATTATACTAACATAACATTTGAATCATTGCACTGAAAATATATGTCCCATATGTACAGTAAAACTAGTAAAAATTGAAAACGAAATGAATTGATTTTTTTATTGATTTTGATGAATGTTTTATTGATTTTTATTTTGTGTGATGCCAATCAGTATAGTTCAGTGTCACGCATTTTAATTTTTCAAATTTAGTGTGAATTTGTGTTTGTTATTTATAAACTTGACAAGTACATGCACTCAATAAGTTTCTATTAAAATTTAGATGTTCAAATAAATTATTAAGTTAAGTTTAAATGTCGGAATTTAATTTTGAATTATACATCATTATGTTCACAAGAACAAGAGATTAATATTTTTTTTGTTTTTTTTATTATTTTTGATTTAATAAATTGATATTTAATATTTTTTTATTTTAAATTTAATTTTTGTATTTATTTATATCTTATTTGTATTTTTGTAAATTTAGCTCGTTTATATTAACTAAAATTAAATACAATTAAATTTTTGTTATGGAAGTTTGTTTTGTTATTGATGTCCTTTTTAGATGTCATTCTTATACAAATGTCTATAAATATGAGATGGAATAAGTTAGCCGCTAAAATCCAGATTACCATTGGCTAAAGGAAAACAATTGTGATTTGATGCATCATCCTAACTTTAGGAAGGAATCCCAACACCATGAAAATGAGAAGGGAAATGGAAGGTGAAGTTGATAATGAATTGATTGAAAGAACATAACATGATGCTCATCCACTCATCAATATATACAATTTTTTGGGATATTAAAAAGTTGTTGACAAACTAATTATATCATGTCGTCCATTAAATCAAATTAGTTTCTTAAATTATTATCATTATCAATATTCTGTGGCTGTCTGCACTTCATATTGATTTTGTCGACACCACAATATCACTTGCCACTTTCTCAATTACCTATAAACTTATAATCTAAAAATTATAATTTCAATCCAAAAATTTTATCCGATTTTACAGTTAACCATCTTTTCAATTTTTGGCTTTACATACATACCCCTAATCCTTGTAGATATTTTCAATTTTGTATAATTTGGATATAATTGTATTTAGTCTTTTTCACTATCTTTTTCCATTGTTGCTTTTTCTTTTTATGGAGTTGTTAAGTTTCACTTAAATTTTAGCCATTTCAACTCAAAAACAATGTAGAAAAGAGTTGGGCAACGATAATCATGGGCACTAATTAAGGTTGTAAATTAGTAATATTTTAATGAGATTAAAAGTTGTTTTTAGGCACTTAACACCACAAATCACGGTTATCATCATTTTAAGACGCACTTGACTTTGACTAATATCACATCAGAAAATATCATTTTATTTTTATTTAACCATCATTTTCGCATTTGACAAATCATTAATCTTATTTGGTGAGATGATTTCTTCAACCCATTTAGATATATTTTTGACTTCCATGTCAGCTCTACTTTTTTTTTTTTAACTATATCATTTCAAATTATGCAATTTTGACATCTCTATTATATTATTCGCGGACATCATATTTAATCAACCAAATCAACTAACTACCTAGATTTTTTTTTAAAGAATATATATATATTATGTTAAAATGTTTGTTTCCAAACTAACTTTTCGGCGTAATTGATTTTCTTTTTTTCATTTTTTTAAAAAATAAAAAATTATCAAATTTATCCTTAAAGTATTAAAAATTATGTATATTTACTTTTTAAGTATGTTTTGAATCAAATTTATCATTAAAGTATTGAAAAAGATGCACATTTGCACTTTAAGTATGTTTTTGGGGCAAAAATGCCCATACTATTATGTATATGGCTCAAATTTATCACAAAAAAATAACAACACTCTAGATAAAGAAACACAAAAATCTAAAACATGCCGATTGAAGTCGCACAAACTTATCACATGCACACTATAAATTGACAATCTTTTTTAACTTTCAAAAAAATGGTTAAAATTTATAATATTAAGTTTGTCAATATAACCAGACTTCAAATAAACAAATAGAAACTATTTGATGCTAAGAAATTTTAACATTTTTCTAAAAGTTAAAATAGGTAAGAAATTTTTACATTTTTTTGAAAGTTAAAATAGATAATTAATTTACAGTGCATATATGACAAGTTTAGCTTACTTCAATCAGTTTAACATGCGTATTTATGCTTGCTTACATGCAATCCTGTTAGTTTTAGTGGTAAATTTTAGTCAATTATATAATAGTAATGATAATTTTGGCTCAAAAATATATTCAAGTGCACTACAAGAAAATAATAATTTTCCGATTGAAAATAAGTAATTTTCGTCGGGAAATGAATATGCCGACGAAAAATGATTCCGTCGGCATGATAGACGTAGGGAATTTTTTCTGACGAAAAAATTTCTGTCGGGGAATTTCCCGAAGGAAACGGGATTTTCGTCGGTAAATTTTCCGACGGAAAGGTTTTTCGTCGCGGAATTTCCCGACAAAAAAGTGATTTCCGTCGGGGAATTTTCCGACGGAAAGGCTTCTCCGTTGGGAAATTCCAAACGGAAATCCCGTTTTCGTCGAGAAATTCCCCGACGAAAAACCTCTCCGTCGGGAATTTCCCCGACGTAAATCACTTTTCCGTTGGGATTTTGAAGAAAAATTAAAAATTAAATTTTTCATATTTTTTTTTTCATGCAGATATAACCTGTAAAATTAATTGCAAAATAATGAAAAAATGAAGATAATATCTAAATTTTAATATCCAATAATAGTCGAATTTAATAATTGTGCTAATTATGAAGTTAGTAATTATTTAATAACATAATATCCATATGTCTAATACAGAATCATAACTAAGCTGATGGCGGCAGCAGCTGAGAAGTATGATCAGACTGTTGTGATGATGAGACGACCATACCCTTCAAATTTGCCATCTCATTGAATAACTCAGATATGAAGTCGAGAGATTGTCGCCACCGAGCCTATGAGTCTTACCACTGAGCCTCTGAGTCTTGCCACCGAGCTTCTGAGTATTGCCATTGAGCCTGTGACTGTTGCAATTCAGATCTCAGCTCAATTACAGTATTCCGAAATTCAAGTACTTCTCTGGATGCAGACCGTCTATTAGATGCGGCTGTACTTGAACTTGAGGAATGCGAGTAACAAGATTTGGCTAAAGAACCTAAGCTAAATACCCGTCCTCGCTGGTCTCTACCACCAGCCACTTCATAATAGATCTGATTCGCATCAACATTATCGGAAGTCTGTGAGCGTTGCTGAATGGCCTCTTGAACTTGTTCCTGTCATAGGACAAATATTTTACAATAAGTAACGATTAAAAATAACTAATATTTAAAATTTGTAAATTATAGTAATTTGGACATACATGTAAAACCCTTGACCGAGAATTGACGAACGTTTGACCATCATGTTTTTTGGTGTGGGTGTGTAAAAATACCTCAACGTGGGTAGCCGGTCTACCCATCGATGCTCCCTGCAAACATAAAAAGAATTAAAGGCGAACTATAATTTATTGAGTATTCATACAAGTTTTTACTAAAATTTCGGCAGAATTTTCCCTATATTTGGAACATACCTCCTGTATATAAAGACAGAAAAATACTCCAAAATTCGAGACTATGCTACCATCCAACATCCAACAACAATGCAAACTCCTCACACAAGTAACATTCTCATCCTCCTCATTGGTAATGGGATAAATTTTAGATATTCTAACTATTAATTACAGTGGTAACAGTAATATTTTGTAATACTTACAAGTCTATCTGCATGTTCCCGATGGGACATCGATCCTCCAGTATGCAAGCATGAACTGAGTCCCTCAGGTCCTCCCCGTCTGTTACTAGAATTTTGCTCTGAAATGGAAAGGGCTTCAGGCGGAAGGAATTTCCTGTGGTTGTCAAACCAAGAAGTTTTGCACCCATGTTGAAGATAAAACCCATCTGAATCATCGCCACAGTAAGGACATGCTAGTTTTCCAGTCATGCTCCAACCTGACAAACATAACATAGGCGGGGAAGTCACTGACCGTCCACATTAATGCCGCTTTCATCATGAAATTCTGTTTAAGTGATGCATCATATGTTTCAACACCGACATCCCAAAGCTTTTGCAACTCATAAATCAACGGCTGCAAATATACATCAATTCTGTGCTTCGGATTTCTAGGTCCTGGAATAATAACTGTCAAGAACATATATGCCTCATTCATACACATCCATGGAGGCAAATTATAAGGAGTAATTATGATTGGACATGACGAATATTGTTGACCTGATTGACCAAAAGGTTGAAATTCGTCAGTACTTAAACACAGCCGAACATTTCGAGATTCAACAGCAAAATCAGGATGGGTGTTATTGAAATGTTTTCATGCAACTGCATCTGATGGATGGCTCATTATTCCAGCTATACTTTCATGCTCATCATGCCATCTCATATGAGGTGTAGTAATTTCGGATGCATATAGTCTTTGAAGCCTGGGAGTCAATGGAAAAAAATACATACGTTTCTAAGGTACCAATTTCTGCTGATTACTGCCACTTTTAGATTTGTACCTAGGTTGACTACAAAATTTGCACTCTTGTAAATTGATGTCATCCCTCCAAAATAGCATACATCCCAACCGACAACAGTCAATTTTCTCAACAGGCAAACCTAAACCACTGATCGGTTTCTTCACATTGTACAAATTATCAACTATTTTATGGTCAGGAGGCAATGATTCATTGTACCAAGCAAGAATTTCATCAAAACTTCGATCCGAAATATGGCCTTTGGATTTTATATTCAATATCTGAGCTACAGAAGATAACTGAGTCATATTATTGTAGCCTGGCCATAACTCCTGATCTGCTGAATTTAGCAAATCGTAAAATTTTGTTGCATTTTCGTTGGGTTCTTCCAGCATTGGTGTACTTTCCCTAAAATCATGGCCAGCTGCATCGTAAACCATTTGAACATATAGATTATCAGTCACCCCTACATCATCGGCTCCAAATTCCCCCCCTCTTTCAAATTCACCCTCAGTTGTCGACATGTTACCCACATTTCCCATCGAGGTACTGCAGATTGATGGTTCTCCGTGTCGTATCCACTCAAAATAATTTTGAACAAATCCCTTTCTTAACAGGTGAAAATACACTTCATCGACTGGAAGATAACTAAGGTGTTGGCACTTTTTGCATGGACATCTTATTTTAGCTCCGTCCATATGTGCAGGTTGAGAACTGGCATATTCAATAAACGATTGAACCCCTTCCACAAATTCAGGATTAATGTAACCATCCCTTATTTTTCGTTTATACATCCAAGATCTATCTACGTTACTCATAATTAATTCCAAAACTGATACATGAACAAGAAGACATCTCAATTAGAATTATAAAAATCTAATTCCCAAAAAAATAACTTAATATATTAGACAATAAAACTACTAATAACATGAAGAATACTATTAATACATTTAATAACAACATTTAAATTAATAAACTCATAAAAAAGGAAATATATATATATATAAAATAAAAACAAAAAAAATATAAAATTTTCAAATAAAATGCTAATCTTATTATTTTATAATAATACTAACAACATTAAATTTGTCAGTTGATTAATTAACCATAACCCTACTAATACTAATAACACTAACAATCATCTATTTCAACAAATGTTTAACATTCCACATTAAAAACACTAATAATAATACATTACAAACAAATAACATTCATTGCATTATTTAACAATAATAAAATATTTAATTAACATAAATAATTTATATTAATTCTAACAACAATTAACACTAATTAAAAATTAAATTTTTCTTTAAACAATATTTAATACTTAATATTTAACAATGTCTAACTAACATAAATAAATTAATAATAATAATAATAATAATAATATTAACAAAATTTACTAATAATAATAATAATAACTTAATTTAAAAAAAAAAAAAGAGAGGGAGATCGGCATACCTGACGCCGGAGGAGAGGAGGAGGAGGACGAGGCGGAGGAGGCCGGAGCAGCGGCGGTCAATGCCGGCGGACAGGAGATGGCGCACGGAGGGAGGGAAAGAAGAGGGAAGATCGGAGCGGGAAAAGAGGGAAGGGAGGGAAGAGAGGAGGAGAAGGGGAGGGGCGGACCGACAGCAGGGGGGCGATGGTTGGCAGGGTGAGGGTAGGGGAGCAGAAATCGGAGGGCAGAGTGAGGGGAGAGGGAGGAGAGAGAGAGAGGATCGGGGGGGGGAGGCTGTTTTACATTTTTAATTTACGTTTATGGCGACGGAAATATAATTCCGTCGGGAATTAGCGACGAAATAGTATTTTCATCGCTAAAAATATTTTAATTATTATAATTAATTTTATTTCCGGACGAAATTATATTTTCGTCGCTAAAATTAGCGACGATATGTTAAATCTATCGCTATTTTTAGCGACGAAAAAAAATTCTGTCGCTAAACTAAATTAATTTTTTTTTTATCGACGGAATAAATTTTTCGTCGCTAAAAATAGCAACGTATTTAACATACCGTCACTAATTTCTGTCGGCATTTCTGGAGGAAAATATTGGCACTATTTTTAGCGACGGAATTTATTTTTCGTCGCTATTTATCGACGGAATTCATTTTTCGTCGCTATTTAGCGACGGAGTTTATTTTCCGTCGCTAAATTCCCATCGCTAATTATTCATTTTCTTGTAGTGGTGGTAAATATATACCATTTTTAATATTTTAAGAATAAATTTAGTTCAGAACATATTTAAAAAATAAATATGCATAATTTACAACATTTTAAGGGTAAATTTGATTATTATTCCTTTTAAAAATAAACATTCACTTTCTTATACTACAACTAAATTGCCTTATTTCATCACGTCTACACGTTGGGTGTCAATATATATAGAACTCAACCAGAAATTTAAAATAAAATTGTGATAAAAATAAAATATTGATTTATAATTTTATAGTAAGGATTCGAGAGGAAAAAAAACAAGAAAAAGTCTAAAATATTATTTCGACAAATTGATAAGAGTAGAGGTGGCAAAATGGGCGGTTTTGGACGGATTGTTGGATTTGAGTTAATTTTGACAGGTCTAAATAAGAGTGAAAGAAAAATAATTCTATTTTGAATAATTTTTTATATATTGATGGAGTCTACATACACCCATGACTCCCGATATGGACCCGAATCTATATTAATATGAGAACTACATAGGTATGAAAAAGGTTTCATATTAGAACCTTTAATTAAGGGTTTTTCCCTTAATTAAATGGATTAAATAAGGGAAATTACATATTAATTTCTTAATTAAAGTTGTAACTGCCCATTTAATTCCCATTAATTTTGTAACTTCTATTTCTTATTAATTACCTTAATTAATAAGCTCTCCTAATTAAGAGTATAAGGCTCTCTATATATAGGGTTAAGGTAAAGATAAGAATAGAGAAGCAAAAGTTCTTATACCGAAACTCTGTCAGTTTTTTTCTCTCGCTTGTTTTTCACTTTAAGGGGCTTTTAGACTATGGTTTAGTTGCCGTTATTCCGTTCGTGGATATGAGCCAGACCAGTGACGCTAGAAATGATCCTTGTAAACGCTTCCGCCAAAATATCTGCGCTACAAGAAGTAGGTAGAGTATAACCCGATTGTGTTACCTCCATATATGCATATGGCATGTTATTTTCCCATCATTGGTATCAGAGCCTACATTTTTGGCATCTTGGCATGTGGCTAAAATTGGATCTAAAATTTTATATGTAAAATTGATAGATTTAGGATGCATAAACATAATATATTTATTTTTGTGTTAAAATATATATTTGTATATATTTTTTTTGGGTTTAAATCGTGTATGTGTACACCGTAATTCGAGGGGATGAACATGGGTGCTTAAAACGCTATACTAGAAATTGAGATTTGTAATATTTAACCATACTATTGAAATCATAGGCCCCGAAAACCCCCCACCGGCAGAAATTCGGAGCTCTGAATCCGTTGGGAAAGTGGTGCATAGCATGCACGCACCGCCACACATTGGGCATGTGCGCGTGAACGGTGGCCCACACGCGAGCAAACATAGGTCCACAATGATGCGTCATTGTGGACACGTGGCCCATTTGAATTTCGCCACGTTAACCCAGATCAAGCCACGTGGCAGTGATATGTCCACAAGGTGCCACGTGGACCAGTCAGGGGGTGACATGTGGATTAACATGTGTCGGGCCATGTCAGCATTTGTGACGTGTCACTTCTGACACGTGGCCCAATAGCATGTTGCCATGTGTACGACAGATGGCCTAACCATATTCTGGCACGTGTAACATTGTGGTTGTGACATGTGGCAGGATAAGTGGGAGGTGCGCATGGTGCGCGTGATGGCGCGTGGGCGTGTCAGTTCTCCCTCCGGCTGCGTGTGTGGGCGCTTGCAGCCTGATCCGACCACTGAATCAGCTCTGATTTGTTCCAAATCAATTTTTTAAAATATTTCTGATCTTTTGGTTATTTTTCCAAAATTTTTTGATGACAAAAAAATAAATTCTTATTTTTAAATTATTAAAAATATTATAAAATTGTGAAAAATGTGTTTTCTGCCTTTAAATAATTTTGAAAAATATTTTTTAAAAATTTTACGGATCTTTCCTTATTGTTGATTGAAATGTGTTTCAATTATATGAGTTTATACATGAGTGTATTAACTGCATTTTGTTTCTGTGATGTGTTACAGAAATGGTAATGATAAGGACTCCTATGATTCCTCGTACTCCTCATGGTATTGCTCGGATGAATGCAAAGGTACATGAAGTCAAAAATCTGAGGATGCGCAAGGATTTGCGAGCTGATGACCTTGATGCAATAGTGCATCACATAATGTTTATGCAAGAAGAAATGCAGGAGTGCATTTGGTTCAGTGGTTTAAGCATGGGAAAGGATAATAGAGTCATGTTCAAAGCGTTGACTGACTCCTTTTTATATCATCCAGAACTCAGAGAGTTATTAGTAACTACCTGGTACATTGAAGATAGAATTTATAGAAAATCTATCATCCACTTTTTGGCTAGAGTTGCCAAAAGAGGAGTGTTGAGGAATATCACTATATCTGTGATGAAATTGAGAAATGGACGTAGTGTGTATCGTCTATGGCTTCATCAACAAACTTATGAGTTACCTGATGAATTGATGAAGATAGTCAAAGAATCAGTTCCAGTGCCAAGAAAGATTTTGCGAAAATCTAGACTTCTAGATTAGTTGACATGAGTGTCAATTTTAGTTAGCATTTGTATTTTATTTAATAAGACTTATGTTTCTTATTACTATTTGACATGAGTGTCATATTTTGGATTATTGGATTTTATTTATTGGTTAAATAAATACGTTTATTTATTATTCTTGGCATTTAACTTTATAATAAATATATTTATTTTAATTGTTAATTATCTTGCAATATTTTTTGAGTAAAATAATTACATGTTTATTAAGTAGAGACTTAATAAAAATTCCCTCATACGTTTGAGAACTTAATAATCCAATAATTCAGATTTACTATGCATGAAATTTTAACTTGTAAGGATGGACATTCGGACTTAGAGGGTAATTGGATACTATTAGTAGCCTTTTCGAATTAAAGCCTAATAGAAAACTTTACTAGGTTATTATTTCAGATGTGTAGTAAATAGCATGTATTGCCTTATCTCCTTCAATATTATGCAACAATGTTTCATTTGAGATCAGAGGATCCTAATGGATATTGCTTCCAAGTCAATTGTTGTCAAACTTAATAAAGATATTAAGATGAATGGTGACAATTGTGAAATCTGGAGTATGAGAATCTAGTATGTGCTTGAAGAGCAAGAGGCTCTTGAACCCTTAAGTTTGGTTATGGCTGAACTTGAGAATGGAACTACATCCCAGTATAGGCAAGACCGAGATGCCTATGTGGCATGGAAAAAGAAGATTTCCACTGTTCGTATCATCTTGCTAAAAGTAATTGATGATGATATCATTAAGCAGTTCAACAAGTATCAAAATGCAACGGATCCGTAGGTCACTTTGTGGGAGAATTTAAGAGGTATGTCTCTGACTAAGCTCCGATCATTAGTGATCAAATTTGATACTAATCAGAAAAGTATGATCATTCGATGCGAAATCATCTATGAGAGATAAAAATGATAAGTGAGCTTAATGAGGTTGGTCGTAAGTTGACTGACGAGCAGTAGGTCCAAGTTGTTATCCGTTCCTTACTTAAGAGTTAGCAGCATGTGAGATGCAACTAACTCATATGGACAAGCATTAAGACATTTAAGGATGTCGCTTGTCATTTGGAGCTTAAAGAGGATTAACTAACAGCGATTAAGGTCAATATCGAAGTGCATATGGCACAGTCCCATTATGATAGAATGAGTTCTAATTAGAACAATGAACAAACCTTAGTAGGATAAGGAAAAGGCTCTAAAGCCCAAAAAGCAAAAAGTAAAATAGAATCACGAAAGGTCCAAAGGCAAATAGAAGGGAAATATTTCAAATGTTTCAATTGCCCACAGAAAGGACATTATGCAAGAGGCTACATTGTGACCAAACAGATACACTATTTCGACTTAAGAGTGAGTGAAATATGTGTATCCAATTCTGAATTTCATCCTTTGTGGGTGATAGATTCAGGACCAATAGACCATGTAATAAGGGATCGAGATACCTTTGTTAAGAGTTTTGTTTCTGTTCTTGCTTTATTGAAATTTATTTTTAATTTATATTTTGAGAATAACAGTATATGCTTATACTTAAATGAAGATTATTATGGTTCTTGTTAAGTGCTGAATGATTTTATTGTTATTGATGTGCACTATGACTATTTAAAAAAAAAACTAGTTTTCTTCTTTAATTCCTTCCTCTTCACATAGTTATGAGAACAATGTGAAAATATGGCATGCTAGAATTAAACCAAATCAGATTAGACTGAAGGAGTCGGTTAGCCAATGTAGGTTTAATAGGTAATTCATAAAAGGTCAAATTGCTTACATGCAAGCATAGCCTGAAAAGGAAAAATAGTTAGAAAATCATTCGATAAAGGGACTAGAGCCACATTCTGACATATGTGGTCTGATGAATGTGAGGGCAAGGCATGAGGCCTACGATGACTATACTAGGTATGGTCATGTGTATTTGATTTCTCATAAGTCAGAAGCATTGTGTTACTTCAACACTTTTATGAACTTAGTTGAGAATCAATTAGACATAAGGTTTAAAGCTTTAAGAACTGACAGAGGTTAAGAATATCTTTCAAATATATTTAAAGCTTTATATGATGAAAAAGGGATTGAGTATCAGTTGTCCATTCCCAGAACTCCACAACAAAATGGTGTTGCGGAAAGGAGAAATAAAACTCTCCTTGATATGGTTAAATCTATGATGGCGGAGGCAAATTTGCCAATCTCCTATTGGGGAGATGCTCCATTAACTGCTATATATGTTATAAACCACGTGCCCTCCAAATCTGTCACATTCACACCTTATGAGATGTGGACTGGTCGACAGCCTGACCTAAGCCATTTACGACCTTAGGATTGTGCTGCTTACATCCATGATACCTCAAGTAAATTTGGTAAATTGAAACCAAAAGATAAAAAGAGTATCTATGTGAGATATTCTGAAGTATCAAAAGGATATATTTTTATGGGTGAGTAAGAAAATGGCAGTATGACAAAATTTAGATTACGAGATGTCATATTCTTAGAGAATGAATTTTCAAATTTGGGCAAAGTGAATCAAATTTTCACTTTATATGAAACTCAAAAAAAAGGAACTATTAGGATCACTCCATCCGAATAGGAGAGAGTTAGAGTAAGAAGGTTAAGACCCTCATTCTCCAAACGATCCGGATGTTCAAAATCCTGATTTAAATGGGAGTATTCTTGACTCCAGTGGGAGTAAAGAACATGGTATTCCTAACTCCAGTGGGAGTAAGAAACATGGTCCTAGTGATAGTATTCTGAATTATAATGAATATATGAGACACATTTATCGAGATTTAAAACTACGAAATCTAAAAGGATAAATGTTTCATGCCGATAATTTTAGATCGAAGGCTCAAACGAAGCCCTTTTGGTTACCCTAAAAATGAGAAAAAGCCTAAAAATTTTTAAGAGGCTCTTTCATGCCCATCTAAGGAAAATGGATTAAAGCAATGGAAGAAAAAAAGGCATTAATGAGATCAAACCAAGTTTGGGAACTAATTGATCTATCAAAAGGACACAAACTAATTGGGAATAAATGTATTCTCAAAGTAAAGTGATAAGCTGAAAGAAGTAACAAAAGATACAAGCCTCGGCTAGTTGCTAAGGGGTTCATACAATAGGAAGATATTGAATATGAGGAGTCTTTCTCACCTATTATAAGATTTACGTTCATAAGGTTAATTCTGGCCATAGTGACAAGTTTAGACCTAGAGCCACATCAAATGGATGTAAAGACTGCTTTTCTCAATAGAGAAATATATGAAGAAATCTACATGGATCAGCCTACAGGTTCATTGTAAAAGGCAGCGAACATAAGGTTTGCAGATTAAAGAGATCAATCTATGGCCTCAAGCAGTCTTCAAGACAATGGTATTTCAGATTTCATGAAACAATCATGTCGAATGGGTTCAACATGATTGATCAAGACCATTGTGTTTATAATAATAGCTCTAAAAGCAATTTTGTTATTTTAACATTGTATGTAGATGGCATACTCATAGCTGAAAATGATAAAAGGTACGTAAATATAATCAAATATTGATTATTGTCCAACTTTGGGATAAAGGACATGGGTCAAGCATATTACTTTCTTGAAGTTAAGATTTCAAGAGATCATTCGAGAAGGTTGTTGTTCTTTTCTTGAGAGAAATATATCAACAAAGTTATTGAATGATTTAATATGCAAAACTGCAAGTCCATTGATACCTCTATTGTTAAGAATCAGTTTCTCAGTAAAGAGATGTGTCCTAAGATGCCAAAGGAGATAGAACGTATGAAGAACGTTCTATAAGCCAGTGTCATGGGTAGTCTCATGTATGATATATTGTGTACAAGACCTGATATATGTTATGTTGTGGGCATGGTAAGTAGATATCAATTTGGCGAAGCACATTGGAAAGCAGTTAAGAGGATACTTAGATACCTCAAAGGTACAACAAATTATTCTTTATGTTATCAAGGCAAGGATCTGCAATTGAGAGAATACAGAGATGTTGATTGGGCAGGAGATATGGATGAGAGGAAATCCACTTTAGGTTTTTTATTCTTTCTTGGCAAGAGTGCCATCTCATATGAGTAACAAGAAGTAAACCTGTGTAGCTCTATCAATAATGGAAGCTAAATTTGTCGCTTCCTCAGCTGCAGTATAAGAAACAGTTTGGCTAAAGTGGTTTATGAACCTTTTAAGAGTAACTACCTCAGAGAAATCAATGACAGTCAATAGTGACAGCCAAGCTTATAGTAGAGTTAAAGATATCGACATTAAGTATCAGTACATGAAAGATATAGTTGTACGAGGAGAAGTGAACTTACAGTACGTTTCTACGCATGCAGATCCATTGAGTAAACCTGTAATGAGAGATGTGTTTTGAAAAACACATTAGATCTCGAGGTTTGCATAGAATTTAATCGGTACTGTTTTATTTTTATAATCCCTTAATATTATTATTTGTGAATAATAATCAAGTTTATTATCGGCAATACATGAGTGTGAATATTTATATGTAAACATTTACTGTTATTTATTTGAGATTGAGCATGTTGGACAGAGAAGTAGCCCACTCACAAAGGTGTTTACCTTCATTTTATCAATGAGTTAGCAAAGATTAACATGAGGTGAATTTTGAACATATGAGATTGCTCGAGAGCCTGTTCAAAATAAAAGTGCTGTCTTGCATAAATTACAAGATTAGTCTTGTTAAGGTGCGAGATAAAGACATACATAAGGTTGTATGCTTTGGATTGAGATCCAAATAAGGATTGAATGTAATTCCATGGTGAGTTAAATGTAACTACCATGTTCTGTTTAAAAGCCAGAAGTAGTCCTTAAGTAAGTGGACTAAAGTTGGATGCTTCGATGTATTGTAACCTTATGCTTCTGTATGGTGTTTTTGTGAGATATGCACTCTTTTAAGGGAAGGAATGAACACCATAACACATATTTTATATCATGTGTGCTTATGTGACCAAGGGATGGAAAGTTAATATTATTGATCTCAAGTTTCTCTATTGTGAGACCCTACCATATTTCGACCCTTAAAACCCTTAATTTATCCCTGAAGAATGGTTCACTATGGCTAGTTTAGTTAGTCTTCAAGAGGCCATGGGATAATTTGGGCCTGGCGGACCTAGCTGGAAAAGTGAGCTGAATCTTGATAGATGGCATATAGTAAGAGGGGAAGATAGCCTTTAGATCATATTCAATTATTTTGTGGTTCACCGGCTAGCCTATTATGGTCTCTATAAGTAGAGACATAATAGTGAACACGAAAATTATTTTATGAGATCATGAGTTAAAACAGTGAATGTGAGAAGGCAATTTAGGGTTTGGCATACGTGAATAAGAGGATCTCATCTTTTCGAGACGGTATTTATCCCTAATAGGTGTATAGAACTAGTGCTCTCGATGTATGCTAGTCACACGGTCTATCTGCCTATATAACTGGAGAACTCGACTGGAAATCATTCCGTCATGTGTGACTGGGAGATGATGGAGTCTGGATACGCCCATGACTCCCGATATGGACCCGAATCCATATAAATATGAGAATTACACAAGTATTCCATATTAGGTCCTTTAATTAAGGGTTTTTCCCTTAATTAAATGGATTAAATAAGGCAAGTTACATATTAATTCCTTAATTAAAAGTTGTAACTTTCAATTTAATTCCCATTAATTTTGTAACTTCCATTTCTTATTAATTTCCTTAATTAATAGCCATCCTAATTAAGAGTATAAGGCTCTCTATATATAGGGCTAAGGTAAAGATAAGAATAGAGAAGCAAAAGATCTTATACCGAAATTCTGTCGGTTTTTTCTCTCGCCTGCTTTTCACTCTGAGAGGCTTTTAGACTATGGTTTAGTTGCTGCTATCCCCGTTCGTGGATATCAGCCAGACCAGTGATGCCAGAAGGGATCCTTGTAAATCCTTCTGCCAAAGTATCTGCGCTACAAGAGGTAGGTAGCATATAACCTGATTATGTTACCTCCATATATGCATATGGCATGTTATTTTCCCATCATATATATATTTATTTTTAACCACAATAAATAAAGAATGGAAATCATATTAAAATAAAATAAATAGGAATGTGTTAGACACAGTGCTAAAAATAGTTTTGGCATTGGGTGAGCAAGGCATGGGCATTCAATAATAACTAATAATTAATAAATAAACCCATTACTCAAATTCCATTTCTCTATGCCTTCTATTTGCCCTTTTGCCTCTTTCTTCTTCTTTTTCTAAATTCCATTTCTCTATGCTTAATTACAATATTAGATTGAATGACATTACAACAAAGAGAAACTAATTTATAGTATGATATTAATTTTTTGCCCCTTTATCGTTTGCAAGTTGTTATTCATTTTCTTATAGATGAACTGGTTTAAAATAGACCTAGCAATTGGTTGTGTATTATTCAAATCACTTAAGGTCAGTTCTTTTTGGTTTCAGTTTTTTCAGGTCATCATTTTTCGGATTGGGTTACCTCTTTTTTTCTGGCAGGTTCGGGTCTCGAATTATAATTAAGACTAAAAATACTTGAAAACCAAATCAAACCGAACTATACTGCTATATTTGATTCTATTTAATCGATTTGATTTCGAAATAGAAACTCGATTATAACAATTTGGTTTTCAATATTAAAAAAACGTTAAAATTGATCCGGACGAATTGTTAGTAAAATTAAATCATTTTTATAACTTTTTTTTTATATTTATTTATATAAAAATCGATAACCATATTCTTTTCTTTCCTTTTTTTTCCCATTTGTGTGCTAGATCTAGCCTCAGATTATTCTCACAGATAGATCTTATCGGGTTTGAATATATAAAAAAACTCACTTAACGGTGAGAGTTATTCCTCCCATAACATACATTGAATCGGAGCTAAGAGGCAATTTTCGGGTGAGGGGATAACCGACGATAATGATGCCAGAGCTAATAGGCCAACAATGACATATATAAAATGAGATAGACGTAAAATAAAATTTAATAGAAAAAATCAGATTATAAATTCGAGTCGAATTTAATCTTATATTTTTCTAAGTCATTTGTTTTTTTTTTTCAAATTCAATTCACTATTTTTGAATAATTTTTTATCGAATTCAAAATTGTCAGGTCTAGTTTAAAGTGATCAACAACATTTTACAATTATTTTGACTTGGTAATTGTTTGTGGGCTTTAAGAAATGACAACTTGGATGCATGTACTATGAGTGTAGAAAGCATAATGTTAAATGAGATTTTGCCACTATATTTTTTAAAATATATCATTTTTATTTTTAAATTTATTAAAATTAATATATTTTATTCTTAAGTAGATAATACATTGCATTATGCGATTGAATGGACGCTAAGGAAAAAATTGCCTTATTTCAAATAGCTCATAGGCAAAAATCAATTAAAAAAGAAGATTTAAAGGCAAAATTGCACTATTTCAAATAGTTAAGGGATAAAAATCACATTTATTCCAATCTATTCATAAAAATGTGATCCAAAGCAGATCCGACCCGTCAATGATCCATTCAATGTGCAAAGTGACTCGACCCAACTTGTTATGTGACCAATATGATCTGATTCATCTGTAATCCATTTATATTATTTATGAATCTATAATTTTTGATATAATGTGAATATAAAATCAATTATTTTTACACATGTGTGACGTGCGCCGAACCCAGCAAGTGAATCCGCTCTTAGAATTCGAGGGACTGGTTCGCGTCTTTTGATCATGGGCACCATGAGACATCTTGGATGCTTTCTTCCCAATAGAACATTGAAAAGGAACATCTAGCCCCACGACGCCTATAGGCACCTTTGAGGTATCATGGAGTCACCACCCAATTCATAAGGAATTGGGAAAGGTTTCTAACCTCTTATTAGTCAAGACCAGAGATTGGTGTTCGAAACTCCACTCTTATTCATGCTTTGGTTAATTATAAATGAGTTTTTAATTCCCTAAAATTCTACCTCTCTTCTCACACGATCAATGCATTTAAATTAAAGGCGCACAGAAAGCACGTAAAGGAAATAAAGGAAAGCGATAAAGAAAGCGGTAAATGAAGTAATTAAGGAAAGCGGTAAACACACCAGCACACAATTACAAGAGAAACTCGGGGCGGAATACAACCCCAATAAAAGGAGATCTAAAAATATAAGTGGGGACGGAATACAATCCTCAAAACTAAATAATATTGCCCCAAAATTAATTACAAAGGCCCAAAAGGAAACGAACATAAATTTAAAATAATCAAATAAAATCAAATATTAAAGAAAGATATACATAAATCGGGGCATTTATTTGAGTTTTAGGAACATTGGTTCCTTCGCGTTTATTTAAAGAGGGTTCGAAAAGTCGTTTTGGTTGTTTGATGAAAACGGGGATGAATTATCCCATTTTTGAGAAAAATTGACTCTTCGTTTTAATTGTGATATTTTTATTGTTAGGCTAAAACAAGGGACATTGATCCCAATTTATTAGTAAAAAGGCAATTTAGTTATAGAAACATTTTTGTGATTTTTTATCACACGCGTGCATAAATAAAATGAATATTTACAAACAAGCATAAAACACATAAAGAGATGGTTGAAAGGATCTCACCAAACCGGGGGACTCATCTATGTGTTGCGACCCAACAGGGGAGTCACGGGAAAGCTCACACAGTGTAACCCAAAATAAATCTCAGACAAAAAAATAACGTCGAAATATTAGTAATAATTCTAGGTAAATTAATCAGACAAAGGGGAAATATAATAATAATAATGATAATAATGATGACTAATAGTAACAAATACTCATAATAATAATTAATGTGAAATTGGATATAAATCAAATGGCATTAATGCCTACAATATTAATATGACTCAATTGTACCAATAATAAATAAAATAGTAATAATAACATTAATAATATAACAAATATTATTAACAACAATGAGTAAAAATAATAGAATAATATAACAATAATAATAAATAAATAATAATAATACTAATGATATAAAATAAATAAACATGACGTAAATAATAATAAATAAGTGAAATGATAGCAAAATGATAATGACCATACTAATAATAAATTAATGACATAACAATAATGATGAATATAATAATCATAATAATACCACAATGATGATGGTAACAATAATAATGATAATAATAATAATAATAACAATAATAACAATATAACATCAATAAACCTAAAATAAATATATGATAATAATATAAATAAAAACAGAATATTAACAATAGTAAGTAAATAATAATAATAATAATAATAATAATAATAATAATAATAATAATAAGGAATAACAAAGAAATCAATTAGGACAAATAAATAGTATACCACTAACGACATTAATCACATTAAAAATGCCCAAAATAGAATGATATCAAGATAATAATAACAAATAAATGCAAAACAAAATAAAATTAAATGAGAACGGGTCCAAAGTGTTTACCTTCAAAATTTATAGATCGGAAATAAGATATCTCAATCCGTTCCCTTTGTTGATTTTTGCGGTGATAGACAGAAAATAAAAATGTAAAAATTTGTATTTTTGAATAAATCAACTCTAGAAAATAATTTTGGTGGGATGAATGAGCAAAAAAAATTAATTTTTCTTGCTCAAATCAAACCCAACATTAAATATTATTAGAGAAGAAAAGATTAAAGCTTAAGAATAAAACTTAAGAATATTTGAAGAATTTTTGAAGAAGAAAGCCTTTGCTGGAGAGAAAAAGCTAGAGAAAAAACTAAAATTCTTTTTCTTGAATAAAAATTGTCGTTCCCTTTGAAAATGAAAGTGAAAGCCCTCTTAATTTCTGCCTTGGCCAAAAATGGGAAGAGGATAAAGTGCTTTCATTTTTGTTTGCCCAAGAAAAACATGAGATGGTGAAAGAAACGAGCAAAAAATCAGACTGAAAAAGAAGGAAAAAAAACAGAAAAGGCAGTGGAGACCGCGGCCAAAAGTGGCCGCGTGAAGGGGGAACAGCGCGCGCCTGCTGCTGAAGCGCGCCCCAGTGGGGCCCGCGGACCTTTGGCGATGCGCGCCCCACGAATCATTGGCGACGCGCCCCCGGCAGCGCGCGCCCATGTGGGGCGAGCACAGCAAGTGATGCGCACACGCGCAGCAGCGCATGCGGCCCTCGCATCGCGGCCTCTGCCACGCGCGCGTAGGGGTGTACACAGTTCGGTCCAGTTCGGTTATTTACAAATCTCCGTATTGTATTGGAATTTCGGTTCTTATAAATTTCGGTACAGTTCGGTTCTTATTAATTTCGGTACAGTTCAGTACGGTTCTTATAATTTTCAGTACAGTTCAGTTCGGTTATTCGGTTCTTTCGGTACAAAATAAAACAAGACAATACAATACAGTATTTCGGATAATTCAATATTTTTAAAAATTTACAATATAAATATAAACAATAATAAATACAAATATAATTAAAATATCTCAACAAGTACATACAATTTTGCATTCAATTTTAAGAAAATATTTCAATTTATCCCTCTTTTTTATGAAAAAAGAAAAATATATTTTAACAATAGTCGCTTTAAATTAAATTTTAATTTTTAGATAAATTACTTCAATAAATTTCCTAAAATTCTAATATTTAATAAAATTAATTGGTAATTCATCTCTAATGATCATCTTAATTAAAACTTATGTACAAGCCTATTGATTAAATTTTTAACTAACTAATGACGTACTATTAACGAATACCACAAAAATCAAAAGTTGTGTGTGACTTATCTTTACTTTTAGATGTAACCGCAAAAATGATAGTGGTAGCGACGAAAATAAGAAAATGCAAGTATAAGTTAAAACCAACGGAAAATATAGGAAAAATTGTGGGGCTTAACACGATTTCGAGAAAGAAAAAAAAGAGGCAGGCACAATTTAAGTTTTTTTTTAATTTATTTTCTTTTATATATATATATATATATATATATATATATATATATATATATATATAATAAAATATAAAACCGGTCAGATTCTGACGCAGCAAAAATACCTCAAAATGAAAAAATTTTATTCAAAGTTGAAAAGTTCCCTCTAAACTAAGGTAACAAACAATTTATATGAAAAGAATAAAAAAAATTACAATAATACCCCTAAAACTTCAAATTGAAAAATTGAATCTCAAACGTTAATTTTGAGGCACAAAATGGGCTGTTATGGAAGACTAAGTTTTATAAAAATCGACCGGCTTGAAATGAGTTTTCTGAAAACATATAATAATAAGCAAACGAACACCTGTAGCAAAAGTTATAACAAAAATAATAATTAATGACGATTGACCCATTTAACTCGCTCCAAATACTGAAAACCCGACTCGTCCGCATTAGATTCACTCCAAATATTTCAATTCCCTCCAAATATTTTATTTCCCTCCAAAACTTGAAATAAAAAATATTTCTACTAAAATTTTTCAAATTTTATTCTTAATTTGCTCTAAAAAAAATTAATTAATAAGATAATTATATACTTATATAATTATATTATATACTAATTAATAAATTTGATTAATATAATAATTGTATATAATTATATTATTATGATATATTTTCAATTACTCACATAAATATTATGCTAAATACATATGAGTATTAGTTAAGTAACGCTAAAAATAAAAAAAAATAAAATTTTATTATAAATAATTATATATAATTTTATTTTTAATTTACATATTCATATAAGTATTGTGATAGAAATAAATAAGTATTAGTCGAGTGACACTAGAAGCAAATGAAATTAATTTATAAAATGATTATATAATAAATTATTCAGTTATATATAATTACATTATTAAAATAAATCAATTATTCAAATATATATTGTGTCAAAATAAATAATTACTAATTGAGTGATATTAAATATAAATGAAATTAATTGATAAGTTAATATTATATACAGCATCGGCTGATTATATGGTTATGATCCATCCATATATATTATCTTAGCTCAGTTATTATACTCAATTTCACTAAATTTGGCTTAATAGTTAAACGATTATTAATTAATATTATAGTTAATAATTATAAGGGTGAATGTAAAAGTAGCATTAAAAGAAATTAATTGATAAGTTAATTATATATACAGCATCGGCTGATTATATGGTTATGATCTATCCATATATATTATTTTGGCTCAGTTATTGTACTCAATTTCACTAAATTTGGGTTAATAGTTAAACGATTATTAATTAATATTATAGTTAATAATTATAAGGGTGATTGTAAAAGTAGCATTAAAAGTAAATAAAATTAATTGCTAAAGTGATTGTGTATATAAATATTTGTACAAAAAAAAGTAGTAGTTGAGTGACATTAAAGTTAAATTAAATTAAATACGAATTAGTAAAATTTAATTATATATAATTAAATTATTAAGTTACAACTCAATTACTCATATATGTATTGTGACAAAATAGATAAGTATTAGTTAAGTAATACTAAAAACAAATGAAATTAATTGGTAAGGTGATTATATATTTATATAATTACATGAATTGAATTGGTAAATTTCATTATATATAATAATTATTATATATAATTATATTATTAATTTATATGCTCAATTATTCATATAGGTATTGTACAAAAAATATATATGAGTACTAGTTGAGTGATACTAAGAATAAATGAAATTAATTATTAAGGTGATTATATACTTATATAGTTATATTAATTAGTAAAATTTAATTATATCTAATTAAATTATTAACTAACAATAGATAAATACCAGTTGAGTGATATTAAAAGTAAATGAAATTAATTGGTAAGATAATTATAAACTCATATAATTACATTAATTAGTAAAATTTCATTGATATAATAATTATATTTGTGTGTGAATATAAATGTTTGTACAAAATGAAAAATTATGTAATAGTTGAGTAACATTAAACGTAAATTAAATTAAATACAAGTTATTTTAATTACACATTTATATAGATATGATAATTAAATTTATCTTATTAATAATCAAAATATTTATTTTAATTTATTAACTATTTATTATATTAATTTCATACATTAAAATATTTAATACAAATAATTATAAAAGTTTCAAAAAAATACAAATAATTATGAAGTTAAATTTATATAATAACGATATAATAGAAATTATAAATAATATTTATATATAAATTACTAATATTATATATAATAATTAATAAATATCGGTTATTTCGGTCCAATTCAGTACAGAACAGTTCGGTACGGTTCAATACGGTTCTCGATTCGGTTCCAGTACAATTCGGTTCGGTTCTAATAAAAAAGTCAACAGTACAATTCGGTTCAATTCTAGTAAAAAAAGTCAACGGTACAATTCGGTTCTGGATCTTTTTCTTCGGTATTTCGGTTCGGTACAGGAAGATCCAGAACCGTGTACACCCCTACGCGCGCGCAGCCTTCGCGGCGGGACGCCCCGTACGCATGGCACGCGAAATGAAAAAGAAAATAGAAAAAATAAAATAAAATAAAAAATAAAAATAAAAAGTTAATAAACACAAATAGCAAAAAAAAAGGAATAAAAAAGAGCAAAAGAAAGAAATTTTCGCACAGAAAATTTTAGAGGAACAAATGGATTTTTTATTTTTTTTTTATTACTTTTTTCGACAAACAGAACATCATTTTTGACACTTTTACTGGCAAGTATTTTCATTATCGGATAATCCTGATCTTGGACCGTCTTGGAACCCGATGTCTACAACATGCCTAATTCTTTTTACTTTTAATGATTTGTTTAAAAAGTTAAAAATGTAATGTTGTAAAATTTGATTTATAACTCATTTAACAATTATACATTATTTAAATTATGAGCCAATCCAACCCAAATCGATATGTTCATAACTCATAAAATTTTAATCTATTTATGATCAAAACATCGTAATTTTACTTGGCAAAAGGATCGGATCAGGCGAATTCGGGTTCGAGTTAGGTCATTTCGGGTCTGTTTTTTTTCAGTTTCGATTTTTTTGGGTCACTTTCAAATTAGATCATTTATATTTTGATCGGGTTTGGGTTGGATCTCGAGTCATAGTTATTACTCATGAAAAATCAAACTAAAACTGAAAATCAAATAAAAAACTATTCGATATATTTGGTTCGGTTTTGACTTTTTCAATGTCCCGAAAAAACTTTAACTTTTTCGATTGTTGTACTTAAAATACATAATTGACATCATATATAACTCATCATATTGGTTAATTTGATTTTTTCGGTGTCTCAGGTCAACTTTGGCCATCGGTCAAACATGTTACTGTTTACTACAAAATCGTGTATTGGATTTTAAATTTAGTTTAAAACACCTTAAATGGATTTTCATCTAAAATTTGTTCAACGGTTTTGTCTCAAATAGCACTGTTCATAACTCGAAAAAATACTATTATTGTTGCGAATGGTACTATTCCTTTGAAATTTTCGGGCATTACATTTTCTTCTAGGTTTGAGATGAAAAAGTATGACTAAGCAGCAACAACGATGCACGATAATGGATGAGCTGTAAGCAACAGAATAATGGAAAATTATGGTATGAATCGAAACAAGATCGAAAAGTGAAATATGTAAAGAATAGAGATAGTGAAATACAATATACACTATACGCCACTTAATTATTATTTTCCATTCACTTTTTTATTTCTTTCCTTTTTGTCTTTTTCAGCTCACAACTTAAATAATTAGACATTTCTATTTTCTTTCAATTAAATCTATTTTTTTGTATAAAATTGGAAATATTTACAAAATGGTGTAGCATTAATATATATATATATATATATGTATATATATATGTATATATATATATATACATATATATATATATACATATGTATATATATGTGTATATATATACATATATATATACATATGTATATATATGTGTATATATATACATATATATATATATACACACACACATATATATATATATGTGTGTGTGTGTGTGTGTGTATATATATATATATATATATATCATTTGTAAATAACTATGACATAAAATAAAATTTAATTGAAAACAATCGGGTTACGGGTTCGGCGGGTTGAGTTTCAAATATTTTTAGGCATAATTTTTGAGTTTCGGATCGGATTCGACTCTAAATTTTTTGGATCATTCAGATTTTCTTCGAATTTGAATTACTAATTTCTGGCAAATTCAAATCAGATAAAAAATTGTTAGATCTAATCATAACACCATCCATTTATTGTAATAAAAAAATATAAAGAAAAATACATCATTTGCCTTCTTTTTTTAATCTGTTTTTTCAAAAATGCTAGGTGGTTTATTCTTACTTTAATTATATATTTTCACATTTCAAAAATACCTCCTTTTTAACTTTATAGGCTTTGATATATCAAAAATACCCTATTTTCCATGAACTCATTTCTTGCGTGCTCTTCTCTCTCTCCCTCTCTCATATTATCTTCTCTTTTCTATTTCTTGCATATTTTTCGAATTGAAGGATATATGTCAGGTGAAGGGAAATGGTAGATATGAATCGAGTTGTTCTTGATTCGATGAGATTTTGGTTCGATAGTAATGGATAAAGCGCAATTAGAACTCATTGTCACAGGGTTGTTTCTTCGTTTTCTAGTCTTTTTGTAATTTTTTTCATTCAATTAATTTAATTGAAGGGGCAGTGAAATGTTGATATGCGATTGTTTTTTTTTTTTTTTCATTTTGGTCTAAACCTATTGTCTAACATTAATCTTACCTTCAATTTCATATTCTAATTAATTTTATAAATTATGACTTTAAACTGTTCGGCAAATTTCCCCATCGACCATTACATTTATGTTTTTGTGTAATTTATTCCCTGATTAGTCCTATGTTTAATAATTGAAAATATTGATAAATAAGCAACATACTTGTTGTCATTCTCACAATTTTTTTTATTATTCTTTTATGATATTATGACTGATTTAAGAACCATAGTATTTTCATTTATTATAATTTTCATATTGTATTCCAACTGATTAGTTATTGATTACTTGATCATTTTATTGATTTACTTTGCAATTCATATTAGAGAGGAGAACTCAACAAGTTTATGGAGATAATTGGTATGAACTTGTATTAGGCAATAAATGTATCATTTTCAAATAAGGGAACTTTAATGCATCGGCTTGGTTCAGGCAAGAACTTTTGCTAAAACCCCCACTCGAACCGACTCTAAGTTATAGTAGGTAGGAATGATCACGGGGTGGGGCGGGGATTCCCCGTCCCTGCCCTCGCTGGAGACGCAGAGGAAAAATTCCTGGCAGGATCCCTGTCCCCAATGGGAAGAGTTTATTTTCATTCCCAAATTTGTCACGAGTTCATTTTCATTCCCAAAATTTAGTTCTTGAATCAAGAATCCAACAAAACTACCCAAGAGCAAACAATTTAAATGTGGATTCCTATCTTATTAGCAAAATAGACCTTTAATGCTAAAAAGAAGAAAAGAAAAAGTTTGCAAGAGTTAAAAACAAAAAAAACACATTAAGTCCACAATTTCAGTATTCTTAAACATGTAACACGTAAAATTCCAAAAAATCCACATGAACTGAACTAGCCAAATATCCAAAGCTAACAAAGCTAAGAAGATGCTTGACTAGCAAGCAGTAGCCCAATGAATAGTTTCCACAAATTCAAGCAACAACAAAGATGGAAAATTTTACGCTTACACTAAATAAGAAACCAATTATAAAATTAGCAAGAGTTGAAAACAAAAAATCAAATTAGGCTCAGCAAAAATTCAAACTGAAGATCCATCATATCTTCAAACTAAAGAGCAAATTCACATACTAAAAACACAAAGTTGAAGCAAAATACAGAGAGAATCACATATCAGTGACAACGAAAGAGAAGCGAAAATAAAAAAAATATATTTTTTTTAAAAAAAAGAAATAATTTACAGTTAAAACAAAAATAAACATTGCAATGCCTGAATTCAATCTGAAAGGCTGGTTACCTCTTCTCCTGTTTGTTTGATTTTCTCTTTTTCAGGGAAACAAATAGAAAAGAAGAATAAGATAGCAACAAATCCAGTTGAGAAAGAAAAAGAAGATTAGATGCAGAATTGAATGGGTGTTAAAAAAGGAAACAAAGAGAGAAAAATGGAATTTTAAAAACAACAGATCTGGGTGAATTACATGGTCATCGGAAAGAGGCAGATATGGGGGAGACCGGACGGCGGCAAAACTGGTGATCTCGGCAGAGGGATGGCCAAAGAGAAAAAATCTCAGAGTCAGGAAAAATGAAAGAATTGAGGTTTTTCCCTATTTATATATAATGGCATATGTGTAAATAACTATAAAACCAAGGGTATTTATATTTTTTTGTTCGGGGCGGGGAACCCGTGGGGCGGATACCCCACTCTCTGTCCCTACCCCGAATTCAACCGTGGCGATTTTTTTCGTTGTCCCCTTCCCCGCGAGGGAAAAAGTCGGGAAATCCCTACTGGGGTCGAGTATTCCCCGCCCCCGTGATCATTCCCAATAGTAGGGCCTCAAACCAAAATACACGAAATTTTTCGGAGCCCGACCCAAACTACCTAAAATTATACAGCAATCAACAAACATCAATAGAAGCCAACAATGCTGTAGGTTGGTTGCTTAGGCGTTAATAGCGGCGACCAAATCTTGTAATGAACCAGGCAAAAAAAAAATACACAGAAACCAGATCTGTCCTAAAAAAAATACACAAAATCAAACCCAGATCTATCACAAGAAAAACACAAATCCCAGCAAAAAAAAAAGAAAAAAACTTAGAACTAGAGAGAGAGGAGGAGGAAGGTAACTCAGAGAGAGAGATCATCGGAGGAGGAGGTGGAAGGAGAGACAGAGAGAGAGGGATCGTCAGAGGAGGAGGGGGAGGAGGAAGAGGAGAGAAAGAGTGAAGAGGAGGAGGAGGAAAATGAGAGAGAGAGAGAGACAGGGAGAGGGAAAAAAAGGCTATTTATTGTCTTTTTAGTTGGGTTTGGGTTTTAGGAGTTTTAACCCGACTCAACCCGAAATATCTACAATTTGCAAACCTGACCCGATGCCAAACAACCCTACCCGAATTAATATTTCAGGTCGGGTTAATCGGATCAATTCGAATTTTGCACACCCTATCTACTTCTTATTAAAATAAATTAATTATATATTGTTATTTATTCTTATTTGATGAATTTTTGTTTTATAATTCTTAATGAATTTGTTGGTGAAGTTGGCATAAGATATGGTGACTCGAGGTTCGTTAACATGCAATTTAAATCAAGTAATTCAAAATAATCAACAACCTGCGAAGAGTTGCAAATGTTTCACCTACCATTACCGTTAATAATGGAGATTCCAATATTATTTTCAGCAGTTTTTGGAAGTTGCAAGTTGATAAACTTAAAACTCTATCTGCTTGAAAATTCTAATTTTTTTGATCCGTATTCCAATTTTTTTGATGTTGAATTAATATTACTATATTGTCCGTTGATTGTTTTCAAATTTAAATGTGTACAATGTGGATGATTATAATTTGATTTTGTAATATATTTTGGATAATATTTCTATAGGATGTGTTTTAATGTTTTATCATTAAAATATAATGATTTAATTTTTTTTTTGTACAGATTTTGAGATTTTTCGTGGTTTAATGTATTAGGCTAATATAAGCAGAATGATTATCAGTTTAGATTAACACTATATTTTAAATAATATTACTAATAAAAATATTCAAGTGAATTTCACAAGGTATACATGAGGTTATACATATATATATCCATGTATATTAGGGGTGTACATGGTATGGTACAATTCGGATATTTATAAATCTCTTTATTGTCTTGAAATTTTAAATATCTTAAAAATTAAGTATTATTATTGTCTTGAAAATTCAGAACAATTCGATACAGTTCTTATAAAATTCAATATAGTTCGGTTCCTCCAGTACAAAACAACATAATACAGTACAATTCGGTATTTCGGATAATTCTATATTTTTAAAATTTACAAAATAAATATACAAGTGATGCGCGCCGAACCCCGGGAAGCCCCGAACGCCCAACTCTTAGGGTTTCTTGGGATGAGGTTCATGGAAACTTGCAAGTGAAATTGCAAGGGCATCTATTTCGGGTAACAAGAAGGTTTCATGGAGTCGCCACCCAATAGAACATTGGAAAAGTTCGTCTAGCCTCAGTGAGCCTAAAACAGCGCAGCTATGTCCATCATAGGCAAGCCGGATGTATTTTGGAGGCCCCACCCTAATATTAGGATGGCCCTCTCAGCCTCGCGCTTGGGCAAACCAGAGGTGTCTTGGAGGCCCCATCCTAATAGAACATTAGGATGACACTCTCGCCTCGTGGCGCTTAGAACTGTGTAAACTGAGCTTTTTTACGGGACACAAGAGGTGTCTTGGAGGCTCCATCCCAATAAAGCATTGAGATGGCCCTCTCGCCTCGTTGAGCCTAAAGACCAGAGATGGTTCGAAACTTCTCATTTATTCATACCTTGGTTAAGTTAAAATTGAGTTTGGATTTTAGATTTAATTCCTTTTCTCATACGTTTTGATGCAATAATTAGAGCGCAAATTGATCATTCAAAGGAAGCAGTAAATGAAAGCACAATTAAAATAAAGTGCATAAAAATAAATTACAACAAAATTAGGGGCGGAATACAACCCCCATCGTAAATAAAATGTAAATCATACATAAAACGAGTTATTTATTAAAGATGAGGACATTGGTCCTCTCATGCATAGTTAAAGAAAACAATTTTAAAGTGACAATTTATTTGGATGAAAGATTGGGATATTGGTCCCATTTTATTAGAAAAAATTCAACTTATTTATAAAAATATTTTTGTATGATTTTTAATTAAGCGTGCATAAAATAAAGAATTTCATTAATAATTACATGACAAATAAATTAAAATACAAATAAAGGAAAAATGCTAAAAACAATAAAAATGATCAATCTCCGAATCTCCTCCTTCGCTCGCATGGATGCTCAAACAAGGAAAAATAAGGTTTTGAAACAAAAAACAAGCACAAATGAAATTGATGTTATTAATTAAATCAAAAAAATCAATTAAACACATAAAACAATAAATAATTGATTAGAATAAATACAATATGCATTATGTATGAAAAATAAATTAAATGACATTTTAAAATAAATAGATTAACATATTAACAAAACAAATAATAATAATAATAATAATAATAATAATAATAATAATAATAATAATAATAATAGAAATGAAGAATAAACAATTAAATAAAATAATAATAGAAATGAAGAATAAACAATTAAATAAAATAAAGTAGAAAGAATATTAAAAATGTTAAAACTATATACAAAATCACATAAAATAAATAAAAACAAAATAAATATAAAAATCTACATTGTTAATAATTAAATATGAACAAAAAATAAATAAAAGAAATATAAAATTAAAAAATTAAGCCTAGAATATTTACCCTTAGATTTAGAATTTGATGGATGAAAAATATGATTGACTTCCTTGATTCGATTCACAAAATAGAAAAAGAATAATAAAAATTAAAATTTTATTCCAAAATAAAATCGATAAAAAAAAATAAAACAAAAGAAATTAATTCTCAAGAACAAAGAAACTGATTTCTTTATCTCAAAAATTATTATTGATAAAAATTGTTAAAAAGAAGAAAAAAAATCTAATTTTCAAGAACAAAAAAATTGATTTTTTTGTCTTAAAAATTATTATTGATAAAAAATCCAAATTTCAAGAACAAACGATGATTTTATTTGTTTCAAGAAAAATTTTTGGTTAAAAATTGGATTTTTAACCTAAGAATTTTATTTGGAGAGAAAAAAAAATTAAAAATATTGTAGAGAGAATTCTTAGAGAAGAAAATCAAAATCAAAAATTGATCCCAAAATCAATTCACCTTCAAATTACCAACTTTTATCAATAAAAATGGAAAAAATAATTATTTATGGAAGAAAATATGATTTTTCACTAATTTCCCTTCATTTGGGTGTAAAAAAGGAAGAAACCCTTAAAAATTCCAAAAAATGGTAAAAGGATAAGGACAAATCAAGAAAATTCGGAATTTGGGCGGACAAAGGCATTTGCGGCGGATTTGGGCCGACCGATGCCCGACGGGCGTCGGTCGGGCAGTTGGCGCGCGCGCTGGAGCGAGAGACGCCCTGCGCGTCGCTCGCCCTACGTGAGCGCGCGCTGCCGCGTAGACACTCGCCGATTTTTTTTTAATTTTTAAATATCACTAAAAACACTAAAATTTTCAAACTTAATTTTTTAAAACTAAATTTTAAAATATTTTTATTATTTTTTTTATTTTTTATTCTAAAATGCAAATTTGACAAGAAAATCATCACTTTCAAAATTTTTGCCCGTAAATAGGCAATTTATCATCATTGGGTAACTCCGATTTAAACTGACTCAGGAGCCGGTGTCTACAATACACAATAATAAATACAAATATAATTAAAATATCTCAATATGTGCAATTAAAATTTAAGTCAAAGTACAAAATTTGAAAATTAACATTCAACAGTTTTTCTCTGTATTATGTTTGCACTGATTTGAGAATTTTAAGCAATATCTAAAAAAATAACAAAAAATTAAATAATTAGAACACAATAAAAATCTAAACATTAAATACACAATCTAAAAATTCACGCAAATATAATAATAATGTAACTCAAACTTTTTAAATTCTTCAGTTAATGTCTCTGAAGCCAAAAGTGCAACTGATCTCAATTGGTTTTGACAACAAATAAGAATTTTGGCTGTAATCGGGGTTTAACTTTTAAAAACTATCAATTCCTTAAATTCAATTTTTAATTCCCTTCTAAAACTCAAAATAAAAAATACTTCTGCCTAAAAATTTTTAAATTTTATTCTTAATTCACTTTAAAAGATTTTAATTTTTTTCTTTTATCATTTTTAAATGCACAACTAAAATTTCATTATGTATAATAATTATATATAATTACATTATTAATTTATAAATTCATATACGTATTTAGCTAAAAATAAATTAGTACTATTTGAGTGACACTAATGTAAATAAAATTAATTGATAAAATAATTATATACTTATATAATTACATTAATTGGTAAAATTTCATTATATATAATTACATTATTAATTTAAAACTCAATTACTCATATACGTATTATGCCAAAATAAATCAGTATTAGTTGAGTGATATTAAAAGTAAATAAAATTAATTGGTAAGATACTTATACACTCATATAATACATTAATTGGTAAAATTTCATTGTTTATAATAACTATATATAATTACATTATTAATTTACATGCTCATATAGGTATTGTGCCAAAAATAGATGAGTATTAGTTGAGTGATATTAAGAGTAAAAGAGATTAATTTGTAAGGTAATTGTATATTGATTCATATAATTACATGAATTGGTAAATTTCATTATATATAATAATTGTATATAATTACATTATTAATTTACATGCTCAATTACTCATATATGTATTGTGCCAAAAATAGATGAGTACTAGTTGAGTGATATTAAGAGTAAAAGAAATTAATTTGTAAGGTGATTATATATTTATATAATTACATGAATTGATAAATTTCATTATATATAATAATTGTATATAATTACATTATTAATTTACATGCTCAATTACTCATATAAGTATTGTACCAAAAATAAATAAGTACTAATTGAGTTATACTATATAGTAAATGAAATTAATTAGTAAGGTAATTATATACTCATATAATTTCATTAATTTGTAAAATTTCATTAATGTAATAATTGTATATAATTACATTATTAAAATACATCTTCAATTACTTACATAGATATTATGCCAAAAATATATGAGTACATTCTCAATTACTTACATAAATATTATGTCAAAAATATATGAGTACTGGTTGAGTAACGCTAAAAATAGATGAAATTATTGATAATGTGATTATATACTCATATATTTACATTAATTGGTAAAATTTCATTATAAATAATAACTATATATAATTACATTTTTAATTTACATACTCATATAGATATTGTCACAAAAATAGATGAGTACTAATTGAGTAACACTAAAATTAAATGAAATTAATTGATAAACTGATTACGTAATAAATTGTTCAGTTTACATATTTATATAAATATTTGTAAAAATAATAATTAAATAGTAGTTGAGTGATATTAAAGGCAAATTAAATTAAATACAAATTATTTTTGTTGCATATTCATATTTATATAGATATAATAATTATTATAATAATTAAAATTATCGTATTAATAATTAAAATATTTATTTTATTTTATTAACTAATTATTATCTTAATTTCATGCATTAAAATATTTAATACAAATAATTATGAAATTAAATTTATATAATACATATAGAATAGAAATTATAAATATATATATATATATATATAGCAAAAACTGAAGAAAAATATTTTCAGATTATGGCCCAATTCCTCCAGAGCAAGACCACTTCTTCAAAAGCTTCTTCAGGCCCTTCAAAGGCGGCCTCGTCCTCCAGTTCTAAGCCCATAGAAGACTTAGGCGATAATAATGGAGATGATTGTTATCGGGATTTTTCCAAACTCTTGTTTAAGCCCATAACAAGCCCCTTTTGTAAATCATGGGTCTAGCCCATCTCATTTTAAACATTTGGACAAAATCCAAATATTGTAAATAGGCTTAATCCCATATCTTTGTATAAGGCCCAGCCTATTAAAAAAAAGTCAAAAAGAAAACAGTAAAAGACATTATTTCTGTCGGTTACTTTCGACCTCTTTTCCTCTTTTCAAGACAGCCATCATGGAGCAACAGGAACTCAGCATGTGAAGGCATCACTTCTAACTCATCCAGTCACTTCATGTCCCAAAAAACTCCCGAGATTGACGGTGAACTCGCTTATTTAAGAATTTTTTCTTCCCAGTTGAAGGTAGAGACTTATTTTTGGAGAGGATTCCAGTCTTGAAACTCTCTCACACTTAAAAAGATTTTAGGTAGCTCATGTGTTGAGCATCAATCCCTGTAATTTTGAGCTGAGTGGTTTTCTCCAGAAAGTTTTGTAATTATTATATTTCAAAACCTGTAAGTGTAGCTATGTGTTGAGCCTTTGTACCTTACATTTTCTGTAATTTGTATTGCTATTTCAATATATATATATTTATGTTTTCAAACAACTTATAAATTATTTTTGCATTCATAAGTATACTCTGTACTTGCGGCTTATGCTAATCTGATACATCAGAAATATTGTTTGCATATTTTAAAATTATCTTGAAGGTATATCGGCTAAAACAGTTCGACCTGCGGGCTACTGGTTTCCAAACCATAACTCTGTTATCATGCTTGATTAGTGCCACATACCTTCTTGATTGTGTACCTTATTGATTATTTTTGCATTGCGTTTGCATTGCATTTTAATTTTAGGTTGTGAAATCCATTCGTGGATATTTGCTGTGTGATAGTTTTCTTTTTTTTTTCATATACCCTTTGATCCTGCGACGTCCTTGGTGGTGAATTATTTTGTTCTTCTTTACCCACTTGTGGTCTATTGCAGACCTGATGGGGTACATTTGAAGAATAATCCACATTTTGAAAAGAAGCAGTCGGAATGCTTGAGCAAGAAAATCTTGCGTTTTGAAAATTCTCCATCCTATCAGGCAAATGGATTACAGAAGGTAACTTTGAGATTTTTCCCAAATCGATAGTACTGGTCGAAAAACCAGCATCAGAGTATCAATGGCTGGAAGCCAATATATATATATATATATTATTAGTATTATATATAATAATTAATAAATATCGGTTCTATTGATCCAATTCGGTTCCATAATAGTTTGGTACCCTTCAATACGGTTTTCAGTTAAGTTCTAGATAAAATATTCAGATCAGTTCCAAATAAAGTTAACAGTATAATTCAGTTCGGTTCTAGTCAAAAAATCAACAGTATAATTCGGTTCTGTATTTTTTTATTCAGTACTTTGGTTCGGTATAGGAAAATCCATATCCGTGTACACTGCTAATTTATATACCCTCAATAAAATAAGAGACCAAAATATCAAGTTAATTTTACAAGGTATACATATCTATACCCTACCTTATATGTATACCTTCAGTAAATGAGAGACTAAAAATTCAAGTGAATTTCTCAGGGTTTACATGTGTATACTTTCAGTAAATAAGGAACTAAAAATTCAAGTGAAATTCACAAGGTATACATATGTATACCCTATGTGTATACCTTCAATAAAATGAGAAAAAAATTTAAGTGACTTTCACATGGTATATATTTATATACACATGTGTATACCCTATGTATATATCCTTACTAAATGAGAGACCAAAAATTCAAGTGAATTTCACAAGGTATACATATGTATACCCATGTATATACCCTCAATAAATAAAAGAAAAAATTTAAGTGAATTTCATAAGGTATACATATGTATGTCCATGTGTATACTTGTGAGCCCCAAATATATTCAAGAATGGGGGGTTGAATTGAATATATTAGATTTTTCATGAATTATAAACTGATAGAGAATAGAGCACCAAAAGGATTTATATCACTCGAAATATTTTCGTTAAGGAACTTGATCAAATCCATTTTTACTGTTTTTTTAACTCATGTGGACGAAATGAACTCTAATATATTAATTTAAAATCGTTTGCAAATCTAATTTATTCAAATATACTAAATAATCACACGATAAAGCACTCGAAGCAAATAATTAACAATTTTATAGATCATCACAGATTGTAGAGTGGCATACAATATATAACAATTATATAAAAGAGAGTAAAAGGATAGAGAAGCATGACATAATGATTTATAAAGGTTCGACTTCTTGCCTACTTCCTCTCCTTAAAACAACCAGTTTTTAGAGTTTCTCTCATATAATGTAACTCTATTTAATGGGCAAGAGTCAAAAGTTGTTTACAAAGAAGCTTCCCAAAGTCTTTTTTTTTCAAGTAAAAAATTTACAAACACTTAACGTTTTTCCTAAAGTAAATGGATCTAAGCACTTAGTTCTTTTTTCCAAAACAAAAGAACTCAAACGCTTGCTAGTTTCTTTCCTTAAGCCTTCAATAAGTGAGACGTCTTCTAGGATTGATACCAATGGTTCGAACTCCTATGATATTGTTCCCTTAAAAATATTTATAGCTGTTAATAAGGTGATATAAAACATAATTTCTTTCCTTTATCAAAAAAAAATTTTCATAAGATATAATCTTTTAAATATAAACCAGCTTTGTGATAAAAATAGAAATTATAAACTGAAATAATATAGAACAATTATGAACATAGAGTGGAACACCAAAAAGATTTAGAGCACTTAAAATATTTTTGTTAAGAAACTTGATCAAATATTTTTCCAATTTTTTAACTCATGTGGATGATATCAACTCCGATATATTACTTGAAAATCTTTTGCAAATATTATTTGTTAAAATATGCAAAGTAATCAAGTGATAAAACACTCTAAGCAAATATAGACAACAAGCAACAGTTCTATAGATTAGTGCACATTATAGAGTACATACAATATAGAACAATTATATAAAGCAGCTATAGAAAATAAAATTAAAAGAGAGTAAATGGATAAAGAAGATTGATACAATAATTTATAGAGGTTCAGCTCCCTGCCTATATTCTTTCCTTAAGACAATCTGTTTTAAGAGTTTCTCTCTTATAATGTGACTCTATTTCATGGGTAAGAGTCAAAAAGTTGTTTACATATGTAGCTACCTAAGTCTTTTTTTTCAAGTAAAAGACTTATAAACACTTAGCAATTTTTCCCAAAGTTAAAAAACCCAAACATTTAGCCTTTTTCCTAAAGTAAAAGATTTAAACACTTGCTAGTTTTTTCCTTATGTCCTAACAACCTAACCTCACTTTTCTCACAAGTATGTATGGATTAAAACCTCACTATTTGATTATTGCAACTAATCATTTTGAGGAGATATGATCGTGAATGCTTATGAGATGAAAACATATAAACAATTTAAAGCTCAGATAGAAATGTGTTTTCAACTCTTCTCTCTTGTTTTACACTTAAACATAAAAACCTTTTTGTAGCCTTTAGAAATATTACCGTTAGGTGTAAACATTTTTCAAAATCATTTTCATCTTTGATTATGATTAGAAATTTGATTTAATTCCTTTACGAAAAGATCTGTAGCTGTTTGGCTAAAAACATATAGACTTTCCTTTTTAAAAAAATGTTTAGTTTAGAAAAACTCAGTTTAGAAAATAAATCCAGTTAAATTAGTTAAGTAAGACCTTTTTATGTAAACGCAATATGCAGTCATTTGTGTATTGCTCCTCATTATGATTTTATAATAAATTTCTAATTCAATCTTAATCTTCAAATATTAAAAAAATCTCCAGATTTGATCTGAAAAAAGAGTAAAGCACCCTTATTACGATGCTCTGTAGAGCACCTTTGTCAGATATGGGTTAAGCCTGCAAAACAAATTTAGTCTAGGTTTATAAGTTATTTTACTTTGAATCGTTTTGTTATCCAACAAAATCAATATTGAGCTGAGTATATAGCCTTTTGAGCCAACAATACCCTATGTGCATACTCTCATTAAATGGGAGAAAAAAATTAAACTGAATTTCACAAAGTATATATATATGTATACACCCTATTTGTATACCTTCAATAAAAGGGAGAAAAAAAAATCAAGTAAATTTCACAAGGTATATGTATGTATACCCATGTATACACCCTATGTGTATACACTCAATACATGAAAGTAAACATTCAAGTGAATTTCAAGGTATACATATATATACCTATGTGTATACCCTCAATAAATGGGAGAAAAAAAATTCAAGTGAATTTCACAAGGTATTCATATGTATACCTATGTGTATACTCTCAATAAATAAGAGAAAAAGTTGAATTTCAAAAGGTATACATATGTATATCTATATGTATACCCTCAATAAAAGAATAAAAAAAAAATTAATTGAATTTCGCAAGATATACAAATGTATACCTAGTGAAATTCACTTGAATTTTTTTTAATCTCATTTATTGACAATAGAGTCCCCACAACTTAAATTGCATTAGGAAAAATGCATTTCTTTGCCACGGTGGAAGCCCAATGAAAACCTACTAAGCAACTGAGTACTTTTATCAAACATTTGGGGTGCATTTCTCATTTTTAATGGAGAAATTCATTACATTTTTTTCTTTTTTATCTATTTCATCTCAAATCAAATATGCATAATTGGATCCACAAAATACACAAAATTATATTTCAAATTTATTTTTTTTTTAAAAAAAGACACGAATTAACTAAATTAATAAGAAAGAAAATTTTGGTTCAAGAAGAAAAAAAGAAACATATTGTATTATGGGTGAGCATGGATCAGTTAACCGTTCATTAACAATTTTATTAACTAGTCTATTAATTTCGGTTAACGCCTATATCGGTTTCGGTTTTTAACCATTTTTTTTCCAATCGATTTACTGGTTAACTATTAAAAAATTTAACCATATAAATTTAATAAATTAAACAATTTATAATAATGTTTTTAATAGTTAAAAATGCTTCAAAAATATAAAAAAATTAAAAAGAAAAACAAAATTTTCAAAATTAATTATAAGAATTAAATATATTTAATATGAAACTAACAATAGACTGCTAATTATGCATATATAATGAATAAATAAATGTAATAAAAAGACAATTTCAATATTTATTTACTAAAAATATGTATTATAATAATATTTTAGAAAATCATATATCATAATATTTATAAATTACAAAGATATTGAAAAATTTAAGTGTAAAAATTTAAATATATTATATAAAATGTATATAGATAGGTTAACCATTAGTAAACGGTTAACCGTCGGTTTTTAAAAATAAAATTCGTAACTTAAAATTTTCTGTTTGATTAATTTAAAATCGGTCTGATTTCAAATCGATTTTTCGGTTAATCAAAACTTCGGTTTTTTTTGTTTATCCCTATGCTGCATTTCTAAATCCTATCTCTAGACTTTCGGATACAACAATTCAACCACAGGGAATGCGTTAAATGCTCAATACACGCGGTAGCTTTATTGTTCGCTGGTGGTTTCAATGTTGCCAGAAATTATCGGAAAAAGAAGCAAAAACTAATTGATAATAAGAAGTTGAAGAAGAGAGAAGAAAATTATAGAAATTGCGCAAATCCATTTCCAATTAAATAAAAAAAAAAAAGCTGAGAACATTAAAAAAAAAAAAAAAAGAAAGCAATATATGTTGCTAAATCAAAAATTTTATCATTCGATCTGCAGAATTTGAATTTGCAGCTTTGAGTTCTTGGAATACCACCTTGTTAAGTTCGTTGGATTATAATTGCGTGAAATGATGGCATTCTTTGGATATTAGATGCATTTCATGTCTGGTGAAGTCGCGAGTACCAGCTGCCAATTGTTCCTACTTGGTCTTTTTTGTGGCATTCATGTAGAAACCCCAAAAATATAATATTTGTTGAGCTTATGTTGGATTTGGTGGCGTTAAAGTAAGGAAAAAAGGCCCAGCCCTAAATACTAAAATTTGGACCATACTATCTTAAATCTTCCTTTGTTATGGGCCATAGAGTCTGACAAGTAATTGTTGAATTAGATGTTCCAAATTAATTTTAGGATTAATAGTTAAAAATACACAAACAAAATAAATTTTGTAATATCTAAAAATTAATTCAATAATAAAAAAAAAACACTAAGATATAAATAACGTGTTTTGGAAAACAATTTACAAATATAGAGTCTTTTTCAAATTAATTCCGGGATTGGGGTGAATGGGGTCAATATCGCAAAAGAGACCTGTAGTATTGCGACACGTAGGGCAGGGGTAGGATTAAACCACCGGACAGCTGCGGTATTAGAAGCGCAGGATTAAAGCTTGCCTCCTGCCATACTGATAGTCATGCATGACCGTCATTCACACAGGAGAAAAAAAAATTGTTATCTAAAAAATTTGACATCCAGCCTCCATAAAACAATCTGCAATTTTTACTCTACTTCTTCGTCATCATCTAAATTATACTCGCATTCAACATTTCTCTCCAAATACAATCCAAGTTTTTTTTATTTATAATTTACCCATCATAAATTAAGTTTCAAGTAATTTAGCAGTTATTTGCACAAATTAAATGTAAGTAAAATTTATATTTTTTTTTTTTACAATTATTTATATGTTAATGCCTTTAATCAAATATTTAATTATATTATTGTATAATTTGTAAGTGTATTTTGTTCGTTAATTTGGTGACGCAAACGAAAAAAAGTCAAATTATTACGTATATTTTCATTTGATAATGTAAAATCTAATACTGTAGAATATAACAATTACAAATTTATGTATTAAGAAAAATTTTACATTAATATAAATTAGTAATTTACATGTATTATGGAAATGTAAACTTATTTTTTTTTTGTGTAATATGTATTTGACAATTTTTTTTCGTGTCTCTGGTTACGAAAATTGTCCATTTAATTTTATATTTATTTGATTAATTTTATAAAAGGTAAAAACAGTAATTGCATTGTTTACAATTATTTTTATAGAAAAGTCATAAAAAATATTATTTTGATACAATATTTAACTTTTTTTATTGTGTGTTTTATAGGTGTATTTTTTCAATTAATTTGGTTACATGGAAAACAAGGTAATTTACTATATTTTTATTTAAACACGCAATATTTAATAATGTAAAATATTAGAATAATAAACTTATATATCAAGAATTGTGATATTAATATAAATTAGAACTTTACAGTAAATTTTTTTTTATGGATTCTAGAAATGTAGACTTATTTTTTTTATTTGAAATATGTATTTAAATTTTATTTTCATAAGTTTGTTACTGAAAATTGTTAAATTAAATTAATAATAACAATTCATCTACATTTATTTTAATCTTTTTAGCAATTAATATTATATTTTTAACATACAAATATGCATATATTTGGACTAATTTAATTATTATAGTGGATTCGACTTGACTTGTTGCTCATTTTGCTAGCTGTGGTAGAAAATTTTTCTCTATTAATTTGAAAAAAAATATTAGTGTAACATCAAACTAGAAAAATAATATTTTAAATATTGAAATTTGAAATTAATGGTCATTTAGATTAAAATAGTGTAATTATATTTAAAATAATGAAAATTGTATTGGTTTGTGTAGAGAAATGTGAGATATTTTTATTTATTCTTAATTTTATGTGATTTATATTATTTATTATGTGAAATATTTTTAAATTACATTTATAGTTAATTATTCCAAAAATATTTTGATGCACAAGTAACACTTATTATTGTATTTACACTTAGGTTATTATAAAATGAATCAGTTTGGAAAATGAACAGTATATAAATCCGGGTCCATACGTGGATGATCTGATGAAATTGTAAAGCAAATATCGAACAGATGTAGTTTGGAGCAATAATGTAAGTATATTTCGACTCTTTAATTAAATTATATATATACATCTATAAACGGACACACATGTATAACTGATAATTTTTAATTTTTAGGTTGATCATGAAATGTTGTTTGCACGTCGAGATATTTTGACAGTCACTGCCGAAACATCGATCCGAGGATAGTACCATACCTGAGATTAGCAGAATTTTACGGAGTGTCACAGATCGGTGCAATATATGTGGATTGCAATATGATAACTGCACTTGTCGAGAAGTAGAGACCGGAAACACATACTTTTCACCTTTCTATTGGTGAAATCACAACTACACTTTAGAATGTAGGGATCTTGACCGGTTTGCCTATTGTACGATAAGCTGTGACTAGACATTTATATTATGATTGGGCAGATCTGTGTGGTCGGCTTTTGGGACAAGTTCACCCAGAAGACGTTATCAGAGGCAACAACATTAAAATGACATAGTTAACTAGGAATTTTAGTTTCTTACCAGCTGATTCTTCTGAGTACGACATAAAATACGTTACCAGTGCTTGGATATTGTGTTGTATTGGTGGTTTATTATGTTCATCGTAGTCCAATAATTATATCCACTTATTGTGGCTCCTGTTTTTGAAATTTTTAGATTAAGCAGGAAATTATAGCTGGGGATCAACTTGCTTGGCATTGTTGTACATGGAGCTATGTCGTGCTAGCCGTCCAAGTAAAAATGGACTTGGGGTTATCATTAGCTATTGCAAATGTGGGTATGGGATAGACTGCCTCAATTTTAGTCGTCCTTTGTCCACACTTGTGTTTTAAATCAGACCATGCCATACGGTTATAGGTAAAATTTATTTATTTATTATATATCATGTTGGGATGTAATAATTCAAATATTCATTCAATATGCTGACAAGCCCTTAATTATTGTATTCCAGGTGGCGATCCCCTATTAATTTCACAAACAATAATAATAAAAAATATTAATGATTATCGTTTGGAGTTAGACATTCGGCGTCCTAATCAGGTTTGCATTTATTTTTTTAGCCATGTCAAATTATTCAATCTTGAGCATTAGAAAGAAAATTTCTAACAACGTTATTATCACTTGTAAAAAATTTTTGCAGACGCAATGACAACCGTACAATAATTTTATGCACTTGTTACCTGATTTTTGTATGAATGGAGTAGCCAGTTGGATATTAATTGTGCCATTAGCATGTTTCCATATTATTGAGTGGCATCAACCTGATCGATGTTTTAGGCAATTTGAGATGGACCAACCGATTCCATGTGCAGCATAAAACAATGATCTGGTGTATTTGATTGACTTGAGAGGGCATTTTGATGTAAATTAGGAAGACAAATTCTCAAGTTTCATTCATGACTGGCGTAATCGATGGAATCGGTTTGTGCCCACTCCGTTACTGAATGCTCATTTACATCCTAGGTCCCAATACATTCTGTAGTATATTTTACGGACCAGATATTGAATAATCAAATTTGGCGCTTTAATAGGGGGCAACAATATGATTTATTATTATAATAAACTTTGTATAAATGTTATTGTTGTTTTTTAAAATAGTTATTTATTTGAATGCAGGCCGATGGTGCTGAATGAATTTACTATGTTGACTTTGCTTCTTCATCGAATGAAGCTGGTAATATTCATTTGATATCGAAAAACATTATAGGTGTTGTTGGCACAGTAGGAAAGACGCCGATTAATTATCCCCGTCAGCCAGTTCCTGATCCTATAGAGATTTGACTGCTCTCAAATTCGTACGAGAATTTTCGTCGGACTAGACGTAGCAGGAGAGGAATGGGAGAAAGATGGATGACTATTGCATCAATTCCTGTTCAACCAGGAGTGCTCTAAGTCCCCCAACCTATGTCATGCCCATATCTTATTCACGATACTTCCGGTTCTTTCAGTGTTCCTTCAGTTGGTTAACAACACTTTTATTAGCAGCATTTTTATGAGACTCAAGTTGGTCCATCAAATTTTTATGGGTCTTAAGCCGGGCCTTCTAGATTGAATGTTGATTTGAATACAAGTTTATATGAAGGTGATTATCCACCATACAACTTATATGGACAAATTGGCCACCCTGGACAACATGATGATTTTTTCAATAAGCTTTTAAATAGTTTAAATGTTGTGACCATAGTGGATTTAGTGAATCAACCATTGTACAATGGGGACTACAATGATGTAATGCAACTATCTCAAGATCCCAACCCATGTGAGATGGATCATCAATTCTATATACAAAGCAGCTCATCTTGCAGTAATAGGAATTGGGAATTTTAATTATGTTGTATTGGTGGATTTTTTGAATTTATGGCTAGAATATATTGAATATAATATATATTTTAAATATTGATTGCATACTTTAATTTCAAAATAATATATTACATAATATTATTGCATGTAATATATTACATAATATTATTACATATTATTATTACTCATGCTTAAGTTATATAATATTATTACATGTGATATATTACATAATATTATTATTGCACATGCTTAAGTTACATAATATTATTACATGTTATATCATACATCAGCTTAAATTTTGCAAGATTGATATTGTTGAACTATATCAACCTCCGAATGTTTGATTAGAAGGTTTAGTAGTACTCGTAAATATTTTTTTTGTTATGTCCAACATTTTCATACTTGCTGTAGTGTTGGACATTAACCATTTCACACCGATCCCTCTCATTGCATATGCAAGTTGTTTTAGGCTGACATTTATTTCTCTATAGTCCCATATCAGGTATAAATTTGGGACTATAATACTCGAGCCAATATGCTTTATGTGCCATTGGTCGGAATTTCCCTTTATAGAATTTAAGAGCATGTATAATGCTATAACACTTATCAATAAATGTGAACATGTCAATATGTCTATACATACATGCAGCAATGGTCTGTGAACAAGGCATTTTTGTACCTTGAAACTTGATACACTCACATTCATGCTTATCGAGACTTAAAATATAAGTGTTCCCCTTGTTGTCATCTTCAGGTGCACTGTATGCTATTACCTTGAATAATAGGTACCGATTGTTATAATCAACAACTATGTATCCTCGCGCCCTGTTAGCATGCTTAGACATAACTTGAATGCATTTTGGCGTGAGCCTTAATCCTTCGGCCATTTTAGACATGTACATGTCCTTTCTTTGATCGTAAAATTTAACCAACCAGGTAAAAACATGTTCAACGATCGTTGTGATAGGCATAATGCGAATATCTTTTAAAGCATTATTGACACTCTTTGTAATGTTTGTCGTGACATGACCATATCGATATCCACCATCGTCGGATAATGTCCACCGCTTTAACGGTACCCTCATCGCCAAGTTGTACAAATCTTAGTCAAGCTTTTTTATCTCATCTATGTGCCTCATGAACTTACGCTTTTGAAATTGCGTACCTACACTAGTATGGACTGACGTTATTTTATATTATACAAACCTAAAAACAACACGACCTTTTAAATAAAGCATATGAAAAAATAATAGTAAGTATTTGTTTGCTTACCAGCCTTATAAAGTAGATTTTTTTATTGTTGGATTTCTATGATGCGTGTTGTAGTTACTAACGAAATGCTGCAAACATATTTCATTAAATGATAGCGGTTCCTTCCAACCACTTCTTTCATCTCGAAACACTGCCATTATATCAGCATGTATGTCTGATATAACTACAATGATGACATGTTGAGTCACATGCTTCCTAATTAAACTCATAAACCAAGCCCAACTAGATTTGTTCTCAGACATAACAACAACAAATGCAACTAGAAATAACATGCTGTTACCATTGACTGAGCTGGCTACCGAAAGCGTTTGTTGAAATTTTTTCATCAAGAATATTCCATCGATCAACAAAATCGGCTTACAGGAGCAAACCCATCAATAGCGGGTTTAAAACTCCAAAACCCTTTCAAATTGCTTCATAGTCGAGAGGTGAATTTCTTGCAGCTTGAACTCATAAACAGTTCCAGGATCGTAAGTTTGTAACGCGTACAAAAAACTTGGTAACCTTTCAAAGGACTTAATGTAATTTCCAAATAAACCTCTAATGCGCTCATCTTAGCATACTAAGCCTTTTTGTATGAGACCTCAAATTTAAATTGCTCCTTAATAGCCGTAATAACAACATCAATAGGCAAGGTTGGATTTTTACTAACCATTCCAATGATGCAATTGCGAATGATTTGCGAGCCCAATTGTCTGTGATCCTTTGAAAGATTAATAGAAAGGCATGAATGTGGTCCAACATACCTTGGAATTGTCGAGAATAGACTACTCCATTTTGTTGCTGCTACTCTTAATCTCCATTTGCAACCATCTTCAGCCTTTCCGCATCTCAAGACCCAGTATTTTGGTTTGGATTCAACAACTCTAAAGTCAACATTTCTCATGATTGAGAATATTTTCACATAAGATTTAACTTCTTCCTTGTTGAAAACTAAACCCGTTGATAGCATAGATATATCATCCTATGTCTTAAAGTTAACACCTTCTGAAAGATCAACTTGTGATGCATCGAAGTCTATTTCTATATAGTGTTTGGAAGGAAAGTTAAAGTTCACCTCTCCTGTCTCTTCACATGGATGCAGTGATGCTAATAGATTGACATACTGCATATTATGAGACGCATCACTCTCGGCAATTTCAGATTCATCACTTTCTGCACTCATATTTGCAGTCTCAACATCCACATCGTCATTAGGTGAGACACAATCAATATTCAATGCCACATCTTCATAATCCTTTATGCCTCCCAAATCAAATGACGGTTCATTTCCATAATTTAGACCAATTGGAATAAAAAAATGGTACATCATTTGCATTAGTACTTAGACTGTTGTCAGGTATGGAATCACCCAGTAAATCACATCCCGTCAATAAACAGACTCAATTGGCTGACTAGGAGCTGCAACTGGCATCTGAGAAACAATCGGAGTCAACTCACATCTAGCAACATGAAAATATATTATTGTTAACTGACATCTGAAATATGCAAAACTGAACAACATTCACGGCTGTGTTCTGTATTGCGACTTAATGCTGCACTCGACCCCTCAATAAAATGCATGTCATTTGAATGACTACTTGATTTGATGCCAAATATGGATTTCCTGAGAAAATTACCAACCCTTCGACTGAATGACCGCCTAGGTTGACTCACACAAGCAGTAAGCATCTGGCTAACTGATCGAGGTACATGACATGTCCTGAGCTGTCACTTGCCTCTGTTCCAAGCAAGTCACCATCCCGTCGACTGATAAACTTTTGAGGCTAACTGGGACCAGCATCTCCTCGATTGCTAATTGATCGTCGTTGTTGACTTTGATTCACATTTTATACTACATCTGTATGTTGTTCTCCACGAAAATTAGATTGAGATAACATTTCAATATCATATAGACTTATGAATTGCATGGGTTGACTAGGACCAACATCATTTACACAGAATTGTTGACTTCCCACGATGTCTTTTGCGTCAAATTCATCATTTCTACCAAATCCACCAACGTCCATCATAATGATTCTCGGTTGTATATTGGACTCTTGTATATAATTCTGGAAATCATGTCGTGGATACCTAAACCTAATTTAACATGGATTTTATGGAACAATTAAAGAAGAGTTGGCTTATTTTTAATTCTCAGTCTCTTTTTTATGACATTTGGACCGAATATATCATATTGAAAACCTATCATTCCATAACTTATTTGCCCTTTAGAGTGCAAATAAAAGTCGGTATATGTTGACATTTTCGAATTGCTTATTATCATTTTTTCATAATTAGATGTTTGATCCATAAAATAAAGTAACCAAAATATTAATATGTAAATAATAATTTATCTCATTACGTATTATAAACAACAACAACAACAACAACAACAACAACAACAATAATAATAATAATAATAATAATAATAATAATAATAATAATATTTCCCAAATTAAAAACATTTAATCAATTAATGATAACTAAATATCATTTTTTACTACATTTAAATATTATTAATATCCCATTCATCCCATTAAATTGTCACTTATTACACAAATAGCCAATATTGAGTTAATCATTGGTTTTGCTAATTATATTGAATAGTATATTGAATATACTAATACTATTGCACAATATTTTTACACATGCTTAAATTATATAATATTATTACATATTATTCTTACATAATATATTTACATTTTCATTAAAACAAGCCCATATTTGTTTTGTTATATTCTAATGAACATAATTTTCAGGCCATTTATTATAATTGTACTACTTACAATAGGTTTTTTGTCCGACTGACATTGTATCTCTAATTTTTAAATAATTTTCTTCATTAACTTTTATTATATCTTTCACAAATATTAGAACTAATTGCTCGTATTTCTTTACACGCTCACTATTCCAAATTTTCATTACAGACTTTAAATAACATATTGGTAGTGTCATGCAAGGATCTTCCACCATCTTCGCTTCCTTCATTGGATATCCTCTCATTATAATTTCTTATAATTTTTTATTAACTGTAATAATATGATATTTTCAACTCAGCAGCTATACATGTGACACCCATATCACTTCCGTACGATAATTACGTTACATTGCTTATACTATTGCCTTAATTGTTTAATCGAAACTTATAGCAATTGCGGTAAGTTTTTTTTTTTTTTTTTATATCATTTATTCTTATGAACTCCCATGTCACTAGTGAGTCTTATTCAAATCAATCCATACATCACATTTTATCGTATCATGCCATTCAGTCATATTCGGTAACATTCAACTCCCATGTCACTAGTGAGTCTTATTTAAATCAATCCACACATCACATTTTATCGTATCATGCCATTAAGTCATATTCTGTAACATTCACTATATGATCAATACACAATACATAATTGTACAAAATCAATTCTAAACCATTACATATACATGCCAGCCAATTTGTCGATCAAATTAAATCTGTCTTATTTACTATTTACTCAATCAAATTTGGGCATCATAACGACTATAACTTAACTACCCCAAACCTGCAATTCAACAAAATCACAGCCCAATTCAAGAGCACAACAAATATAACTTAATACACATTCAAAGTGCTAATCCATTCCGATCCAATACATATCAACTAATTCAATAAACAATATTTATCATTACATCTAATAATCCACTAATACAAAACATTCATATACATCTAATAACAATACATATAACAATCTTAGCTTTAATCCCACGGTCTAGTCTGATCTCAAAGCCAGTGCTGTGTCTGCTCTACAGATGCCTTTCTCGGTACCTATATATAGTTAAATAAATTACGTGCTGAGCATTAAATATACTCAGTGGTGATTACAAATCTAAAGATTTCCAAATCTAACTTATACACATACGCATGTACAAAACTCTTTATACTTAATTACTTTCTTAAGTTTATTTAAACCACTCGCTAGAATTTCACTTAGTGCCATGCTACACTCTAATCCTTTATTTGTCCTTATTATTAGCAAATTACAATTTAATCCCTAACTTATTCAGTGCTTATCAAGTAACTCTTTCATTTAACTAAATTACCGTTTTTCCACTCCGTTTGCATTTATTTATAAATATCACTCTTATTTATTTAATGGCATCTGAGTTGCAATGTAGTCCTCAAACTTCCATTTTAGTCCTTATTAGCTTATCACTTTACTCATTTAACCATATATTACTATATTTTGCTATTCTCACAATAAGCTGCTCTTTTAAAACTTCTCTACCTATTTGATGTGTAAATTTACAGTTTGATCCTCAAACTTTTACATTCATATTCATGTTACATATTAATTCATATTAAGCTGTTACATTGTACTTAAATTTTTTAGCCATTCATTTCATCATTTTTATTCATTTAACCTATCATTTCACATACAATTTACCGTTTAGTCCATATTTTATCAATTTCAGGACAAATTCCATTTTTGTCCTTCTTTTGACTTTATTTACAGAATTGTCCCTAGTTACTTAAATTTTCAGCTTTAAGTCACTCTTGGCTTACAAATTACATATTAGTCCTTAAACTTTGGATTCTTTACATAATTATCGTTTTAACTTCACTTTTAATTTACACGCCACTTAGTAGTGTACTTTTACACATAATTACTGTTTTGCCCCTAAACTTTTATCAAATTACGATATTGTCCTTCTTTTAACAATTACTTACGATTTGTCATATTTTAAATGTATTTCCACTTTTATTCATTTCTAAGCTTATAATTTACCAATTAGTCTCTCAACTAATTGTTTTATGATAAATTACGTTTTTGGCCCTTAGACTTTTATTTTCTTTCATATGAATCCTTTCTTACTCAAATTATCATTCTCATTTTACTTTTTACATTTTCAAGTTATTTTACTATTACTACCCATTTAACTTGTCATTTGGGTAAGTTTCCTTTTTCACCCTAAACTTTTCATATCTTTTTATTTAAGTCCTTTTTCACTCAAATTTGCATTTTCATTTTTTTCTTTTTACAGAATTATATCATTTTACATTGTCATTTTTCATTATCATTAAATTACCATTATGCCCCTAGTATCACGCCGGTAGAAATCTGTGAACCAGATAAACAGAGTGTAGATTTTGTGGTCCACAAATAGAATAGAGTGATCTCGAAGGACCACTCAACAGAATCACTTAACCCTTTATCACATTTCACTTTTCATTAAGGTAGTCCGTCATTAGCCTACCCAGTGGAGTCGTCATGACATCATAACAGTACATAATCCCCTATGACTAGCCACTATATCCTGAACTCGATCAACTACCAGACACTATTAAGGGCAAGTACTTTCTCAACAGACTTTCAAATCCACTTTTCATACTTAATCGCTTTTACTTACATTTACAGTTCATTTCCATTTCGTCTTACCAGTTACATAACATTCTCATCAATGTTGTACATTTCATATTATATACTTATTTTACTCAATAAGTATACTCTAATAATTAAATGGCGATGAATTTACTTCAAAGCCGCAATCGTTCTTTTTTTATCAATTATACTTCGATTATTCACTTAATCAAAACAATTTCAATCATTTCAATTTTTAACATTATTTCCCACCATGGACATAATGGGAAATTTATCTCAAAATATTCAATTAATATCTTATAGTTTTGATTAAATGCATATACTTTCAAAATATATATACATATTTATTTTATAACTTACATATTATTAAATATACTAAATACATTGTTAGTTCATTATGTCAATTATTCAATTTTTTTTTCATGTAATTGTTTTCATTAAACCTTCTTTTTCACTTCTAATTTATTCACTTATTCCATTTATCAACTCATATAATATGTATACTACATCCCATATCAATATACCACAAAACTTGTCACATTTTCCTATTTAATCAATTCGGCCAGCTTAAGCAATTTCCTCTATCATTTTATTTTTCATTCATTTAATACTTATTCCACTAAATTAAACCTCAATTATCATCTATATACCCTTTAATCACAATTAATCACTAGGTATACTATGAATATACCTATGGATACCATTATGTTTTACTATGATCAAGCCTTACACTTAGTTTGCTTTCAAACTAACCCTGCTAATTAACTTAGTTACCTTCCTTAACTTCAATTATCAATTCAATTTCAATTACACATACTCACTTTACAACATAATGTAAAACCCTAAATTTCCAAATGGAAATTCTTGGATTAAGAAATCACAAACCTCAATTCCATGCTTTACCCTTCACAAGCTCCTCAATTTAGGTCCTCAGCCTTTGAAAAGCCATTTTCCCTCAATTTTCTCAACATGGCCGAAAATACACAAGAACAAAACACTCATCAATTTCTTTCTTTTATCACATATAACCTTATAAACATCTTTAATACACCCTAATCTATTATTTAAAACCAATAAATCAAATTAAAACCATCTAATTTTCTTACCTCTATTTTAAAGACATAACTTAAATCCTTACTTTCCCTAGTTTTTAATCCACTAAATGGGTACTAGAGGTTGCTATTATCTTATAGAGAGGTTGAATTACCCTTACGGTGGTTGGATTTAGCAAGAAATTAGAGCAAAAATAAAGAAAATGGAGAGAAGAGAGATAGAGGAGTATTTCGGCCACTAAAGGAAGGACAAGAGCAGAAAAGATAAGGATCATTCACCTAAATTTCTGTCATTTAAGTGATTTTATAGTGATGCAAATTGGTTCAACCTTGGTCTAACCAATGGTCCAACTTATAAAGCCCAATTAGCCATTTAAGCTCATAATGCAATTTTTTTATGGTTTTCTCACTTTCTAATTCCAAATCATCTCAAATTTGATTTTATAACTCATATCATATAAAAACTAGGTTGTACACCAATTTTCACCTCAATCAGAGTCCGTTTTCGATCTAGTTCAATTAAACCTAGGGGTGTGCAGAACCAAACCGGAACCGAAAACCGAACCGAACCGAACTGATTTTGGTCTATTTGGTTCAGTTTCTTCGGTCCTCGGTTTTTTCGATTCAGAACCGAAATTTTTCTTAGGTTTTATCGGTTTAGTTCGGTTCTAAAAATTAAAAAACCGAAGGAACCGAACCAACCGCAATCTTTAAAACACACCGTTTTGAACATTATGTATGTATGTATAATATAACTTAATTTCCTTTTCTTTCTTCCTTTCGAATCCCTAGCTGCCTTTCTTCCTTTCCTTACCTAAATCAGAATCCCTAGCTTCCTTTCTTCCTTTCACAGCACCCACCACGACGAGACCACCACCTCCACAGCCATCCTCATCTCCATCACGACGAGACCACCACCTCCACAGCCATCCTCATCTCTTGAACAAAACTCAAAGGAGGCAAACAAGAACAAGATCTGGCAGATCTAGTGTAAGTTACGGACCAGTCATACTCCACCTATTTTTTCTCTTCCTCACTTTAACAAATCGTCGATTCGTCTTGCAACCATGGTAAGTATCATTTCTACTCCTGTTCTGTTTGCTCTCTTCTGTATTTTTTTATTTGTTTTCTTTTTTTTTTCCTTCTACTCTTCTGTTTGATGCTCTTCTATTCTTCGATTTGTCTTGCAAACATGGGTGTCTAGATTTTGTTTTTGAAGGGGCTGCGTGGGTTGATTAAGGAAGCCACTTTATGATTTTTGCTCATATATTTGCTCTGCTTTTGCTATTTATTTGTTCTGCCCAGTTTGTAATTGATTAACAAAATGAAGATGGCGATAGATGTGTAATTGATTAACAAAATGAAGAAGGCCATAGATATGTAATTGATTAACAAAATGAAGATGGAGATAGATGTATATATCAAATGCAATTTACTGATTTAGAATAGATATGGCCAATATTATGTATATGGCCAATATTATGGCTAAAAGTTGACAGCTAGAATAGATACAGATTATTTTTGTGATTAATTTATGTGTCCGAATTGCGTTTGAGGCTTTCTTTTGCATTTTCATCACATATATTGCAATGATAATCATTCCATTTCATGCTTATTCTATATATAATTAATTAATTAATTAATTATACACCTTAATTGGCCTGCATGTCAATGGAACAGGTAGTCCTATACTTTCTCACTACATAAACAAAAAATTAAAAAAGCAATTATATATATATATATATATATATATATATATATATATATATATATATATATATATATATATATATATATATATATATATATATATATATATATATATATATATTAGATTGACTCAAATTATCTATTAATAATCATTAATGAAATTTGATGAATTGATGGATAAATTAATTAGAAAAAATCTGTTGCATAATTGTCATGTTAAGGAATTAGTTCCACTTCAAAGAACATAAATTCTTAATTAATATTCCTTCGTGTCATATCAAACAAGCAATTTCTACATCTACGAGCACCTAAGGTTGCTTTACCATATCAGAACTAAAATGTGGCAGCATCTCATCACTTAAAGAGCTTTATTTTAAATGTTTACTTTTCAAGTTTGGCTTCAGCCCCACTAATTGGAATATATAGAAGCATTTTGGATCATAAAAGTCTTGACAAATCTTTGAGAGGCAGCATATATGTATGCATGTGAGTGTCATTTTACATATAAATTGCATATTTAGTTCGGCCTAATCCAATTTTATATATATTTTATATTTGTTTATATAAGTGTTATTTTAAGTTATTTTTAAGTTATAAATTGCATATTTTGTTCGGCCTAATCCTAAAAGTGTTATTTTATATGTTATTTTAAGTAAAATTTAAATTTAAATAATTTTAGCTTTAAAATCCTTGCTTATGTTGATACAGTAAAATATTTTTTTACTTTTCAATTGTTTTATATTGTGTTTTAGTTGAATTTATTTAATCATTATTTTTTTTATGGAATGCAGGTTTAAGAGGGCTTGATTGGAGTTGTTGTTGTGTTATGCATATGAAGTTATGCTATATTTATTTACATGTATTTTTTTTTAATTAAAGGGCATTGAATGTATTATTAATTAGAATTTATGTTGTATTTATTTTTAATGTATGTTTTTTTTTATTATATATTAGAAACATAATATGAAAAATTTATGTATGTTTTTTTTCCTTTTAGTTATTATTTTAAATGGTTTTATTTTGTTGAATATAAGTTAATTTAATTTATGTATCCATATAAGTAAAAAATAATTAAAAAAAAAGCTTATATTTGTGTGAGAACCGATTCGACCGAACCGAACCGACCAAAATAATTTCGGTTTATTCGATTTCGGTCCAAATAAGTTCGGTCCGCGGTTCGGTTCTAAAAAATACTAAATTTTGATTTTCGGTTTGTTCGGTTCGGTCCAAAACTGAACCGAACCGACCATTTGCACACCCCTAATCAAACCAGTCCGATAAGTAAATTTTCAGTGCCCTCGAAATTTTTTTTTTACTACCAAAAATTCCTACATATTAACTAGAGTCAATCTAGAAATTTTCATCAATTTTGGATATTATTTGCTATTTTTAAAGTCTCGGTCAAACTTACGGTCAATTCGAGTACTATTCACACCAGTATCACTATTCACCCTCGAAACATACTATTTATGACTAACCCGATATTGGGGCCGTTACAATACATATCATCCAACTTTTTAGCGACGATTTGCCTTGTAATATCACTCATCATAACTCTTGGAGCTAAGTATGTGCCCACCATCTATCATAATAAATTAATAAAAATAAATTCTATATCAAAACAATATTTTCACATCATTCAATATTTTTAAACAGATTCTATCCTAATAACATAGATAATAATTAAAATTTCTACATTACATAAAATGAAAGTAATAAAAAAAATAAACGTATTTATTATTATTGTCAAACATTATAATAATAAAACGCATTTATTCATATTTTTCATTAATTATCTAAACCTATATGACAACAAATAAATATAATAAAATTCATAAAATATCTTAATTCAACAGCGAAAATTTTTGCAGCCTTTTTCGTTTACTTCAACAGCTACTTCAATAACTCAAATGTTTGCTCTTGGTGATGGAATTCCGAGGGCAACGCAAATGAATTTATAGCGGGCATGTGATTTTTTTTCAATACATTTCATTATGGAAATATTGAAACTAAGTTTGACACGTACTGAAACCGCAGCTTTGTGCTGTGGTGTTAGTGCTTCTGAAATCGTAGCACAGAACTTCAATTTCAATGTAATTTTCAAGTCCGAACCAGTGGGTTCCAGTGTCAGAAACAGCAACTGATAGTTGAAGTTTCTGACTCACCCAAGTTCCGAAATTAATTCGAAAAAGATTCCAAATTTATAAATTATTTGTCAAAACACATTATTTATATCTTTTTCCCAAGTTTCGTTGTACTAGCGCAACTAACGAATTTTACTGTAGACTTGAAGGATGAGAAATAAAAGATTTCATATAATTGCAAAAGCAAGATTGATATTATGAATTTAGTTTTCGATAAATTTCGATTATATAAAGTATTTCGGACCAATTTGATAAAATTTATGAAAATAGTTTTTTCAATTGAAAAAAAATTGTATTTCAAAAAGTTGTATTTAAAAAAGTAAGTAACTGTTTGGTAAATAAAATTTAAAATGACTTATAAAATCAAAAACATTTGTCAATTGTTTGGTAACTTATACGATTAAAAATAAATTTTTAAAATAAAATGACAAAAAAAGACATATATAAATTTTAACTAAAAAATAATAATAATTTTACTTATTTGTAATTTTTTTTTTACTAAACTATTAAGATCATATACTTTTATATATAATTAAATAAAAATAAATATAATATAAAAAATTAAAAATATATATATCGTTTTCATAATTTATCATACATATTATTTTGGATGATAAAAAAAGAGAAGAAAAAAAAAATGGAGTCGTTTTTAACGTTAGATGATTTTGGATTGTACGATAAGAGAAAAGAATAATTTTTTTTTTATATTAGATATAATTGTCATTATAAAATAAAATAAGTGTATTTTTATTTTAAAAAAAATATTAAATCTGCCATATTTAAAAGATAAAAATCAATTTTTTTAAAAAATTTCAATTTTTAACTTTTTCTAATAATTTTTCTTTTTATTTTATACAAAATTAATTTTTTTAAAATTTTTTTAAAATCAACCATTCTTATTTTTATTTTATAATCAATTTTTTTATTAAATATACGGTTTTTTTCCCTCCTAAAGCAATGCCAAATATAGATTTTTTATATTCTAGTGAAAGTTTGTTGCAAAACAACCTGTGGATTGACCAATCAAACTCTGCCAAATGGTTCACTTCCAACATTTGTGGGGAGCTTTCATTTGTTGTCCATTCCATTTATTTTATACCTCTACTTGTCTTCTCACCACTAATGGATTCAGAGTTCACACCTTCTTTTTCTTCTCTGTGTCCCAAAAAAACCCATAAAAATGCAAACTTGATTCCACCATGGCCAAGAACAAGATTACCAATAAAAAGCTCAAAAATTTGTTTCGGGAACTTCAAAAAAAAGTAGGAAGAAATTCATTAATTTCTTCGATTCTGTATATTAATGTCAGTACTGTTACACGTAATCATGAATTTCTATTCTTCCTAGTTGCAGCTACCAATATCATGCCTGTGCCTGCAAATGGCAGCAGCAAGAGCAAAACAAAGGGATTGGTGAAGGACAATTTGTAAGAGAAGCAAAGAAAGTTTCCATGGAGGAGACGAAGCCTCCTGTTAAGAAAGGAACTGTTGCTGGTGCAGTTGCTCTTATAATTGGTACTAGTATTGGTTCGGGGATACTTGCTCTGCCTACCAAAGCTTCTCTTGCTGTAACTCCCTCTCTCTCTCTCTCTCTCTCTCTCTCTCGCCCTAACCCACACAAAAAAGATGCAAACTTTAGTAGCAATTCCACAATCCCCAAATATTCATAATTGGGGAAATTGCAAAAATTTAGATATCTTTTGATTCATATGATGACTTTAATTAGGGTTTGGATTTGCAATTCCTAATTTTTGTCACTGATTGTATTTCAAATTGCAGGGAATTATTCCAAGTTCAATAACCATAGTAATGTGTTGGGGTTTTCTATTAGTTGAGGCACTATTGCTTATAGAAATCAATGTGGGTTTGAGGAGAAAGAGGAGAAGAAGAGACCAAGAAGAAGATAAATTAGATGTTATATCCTTAACGACTATGGCTGAGGAGACACTAGGAGATTGGGCTGGAAGTTTAGCCACTGTAACCTATGTTTTCTTGGGTTACACTTCAATGGTTGCTTATGCTTCCAAATCTGGAGACATCCTTTTCCATTTGATCAATCTTCCTCAATCACTCTCAGGCTGTTTGTTCACTGCTCTTTTCACTTTGCTAATCTCAATTGGTGGCACCACAACCACTGATCAAGTCAACCAATGGCTCACTGCTTCCATGATAGGTACCCTAAAGTTATATTTTGCTTTGTCATGTAGAAGTTTGTGAATGGTGATATATGAATGCAAATAATGAACAGGTTTGCTGCTAGCTATTGAAGTTATAGCAGTTATGTATGGGGGGTGGTCAGGAAGTGAAGGAAGAGGTGACTGGGGAAGAGTTCCTGCTACGGTTCCTGTAATAATATTTTCATTGGTATACCATGATCTGGCACCTGGTAAATCTATCAACTGTTTCAATCTCCTGTCTATTAAGCTGTAAAACAGGCTCATTGTTGTTTTTTTCTGCAGTTCTTTGTGCATATTTAGGTAACGATTTGGGGCGACTCAGGGCTTCAGTTTTTGTTGGAAGCCTTGTTCCATTGCTTGCATTACTTGTTTGGGATGCAATTGCTCTTGGTCACTCAGCTCAGACTGATTCGGTTGTTGATCCTGTAGAATTGCTCATGAGGTCTGCTTTAGTGCTGAATTTCTTGGCCATATTTCAATTCTTGAGTTAAGTTTGACATTTAATATCATAAAAAATGTCACATTGTTGTTGGTATAGTGTGAGATGGAGTGGAGTTTCATACATGGTACAGGCCTTCTCTCTTCTAGCAGTAGCAACTTCACTAATTGGCACTCTCTTAGGCTTCTCTGAGTTCTTCAAGGAGCAACTAAAGAATCTTTCGTGGCAACCATCCACTATTAAAACATCGCTGGTATCACAATTTATACAGCAATGCAAAGTTCTATTCTGCATAATGCTGATACTAATAGGAACACAACCAAAAATTATCTCAGGAACCAAGTAAGCGAGCTTCATTGAGGAATTGGTGGGGAAGAAATAAGATAAGCTTCATAGCAATGGGGATAGTTATTGGCCCGACACTAGTAGTGTCAACCACAGTTCCAGATGCTTTCTCTGCTGCTACAGATATCGCGGTAAGTTAAGATGATTAGCCATGCAGGCACTTGCTGTGATTGCGATTATTGACAGTTTGATTGACAGGGAGGATATGGAATGACAATGCTGTATGGAGTTCTTCCACCAGCAATGGCATGGGCAATGTATGATAGAGATAGTGAAAACATGGTATGGAAAGCAAGGCCTGCAATTGTTGGAGTAGGCATGTTTGCTTGTGTGATATTGGTGGAGCAATTCTTGCAGAATTTGTCAGAATTGCATCTCTAGCAAACAGAATTTACCAAAAAATCTCATTTTTCTGTATATATAATATAAGTTACAAGTCATGTTCTTCCATTGAATCAAAATTGCATTCAGTAAAATGTCTTGAAAGCAATGACGATAGCAAAGAAAGTCTAGCAGTTAAAACTCATAGTGGATTTACACTTGTAACGAAACTTCAGACCAAAATATCAGAGGAACTTCACTTCAGTTAAACGTGTTTTTTTTCTTCAAAATTGTCATTTAAATTGATAAAGTCAAAGTATTTGAATAATTATAATTTCTGAGTGTGTTCCAGAGCCAAATTGAAGTTTACTTAAAAAAAAATGATATTGCCATCTTTTTCTGTACACCACTAGAAATGCCACAATCCATCGAAAGGTATTTCCTTCGACTGCTCTAATCCTCGGCTCCAACTTGGATAAACTACAAATCTGCATTTGCCTTTAAACTCTAGGAAGGGAAATGGCCAAATTTTGGTGTCGATAAACGTACAAAATGTTCATGTTATCCTTTAGCTTCAAACCTATAAAATGTGAACAAATAACGGTATTTTTGATATTTTGAGTATAATATGACCATTATGGCCACGATTTGTATGGCCACTGAGCACTCTCCTAAACTTTAAATGGCTCCTTTATGGATTTTTTTTTTTAAATATCCATATTTGCTTTTAAACTTTTCAAATAAAATATACATTTTTCCGAAACTTTGTTATTAAAAAGTTGGAGGCATTTTTCAAACTAAATGAAATTTAATATAATTTGTAGAAGGTTTAAGGATAAATTTGAACTAAAACATAAATAGAAATTAGAGACCAACAGAAGCCCCACATTTTTTTTTATTCAAAGGAGGGCCAGAACTCAGGAAACAAACCAACTTTAGCACCAAACCAAAGAACACATTTTTTTTTGTTTGTTTGTATGGCAGGTGAAAGTTTATTAACTTTATTTTACTTTTTTTTTTTTCTTTTTATTACAATTTTTTTATTTCAATATTTTCATATTTAATTATTTGTATTCATTTAATTTTCATTTACTTTAAAATATATTTTAATTTCATTTTAGTTTCTTTTAAAGACATTTTAGTTAATTTATTAATTGTTCAATATGTCCACATTTAATATTTCTTATTATTTCTTGATTTATCAATTTTTCATTAATGAAAATAAAAATATATTCGAAAAGTTATATAACATTAATATATTAACTAAAATTTTCAATATTTTTTTTTAAAAAAACTAAATTTTTTAATATATATGAAAATAATGTGTGTCAAGTTAAAAAAAAGAAAAGAAAAGAGTTGTTAGCATTGGATATATTTATTTTAATAATTTTGCATTTTTTAAGTATTTTTGCTACATTTTTTTATTATTCTAATTATTTTGAAATTTTTAATTTTTTTAATTGCCGATTAGTAAGTGTAATTGTTCATCTAATTAGAGTGATCATGGACCGATTAATTTATTTACTTATCGAGTCTTAATTCTTAAAAATAAGGTTGTTTCTATCCACCAAATGCTTTTATTTTAACAACAATGATGTTATATTATAGTGGAGAAATTTTAATTTTCAAGTACCTTGAATATTTTAATTTTATTTATAAATGTATTTTTTAATTGTAATGGTTAACAGAAAAAATATTGGTTAACTGATCCAAAAAATCGAAATCGATGGACTGGTTAACATATTGTAACGGACTGATTAATGGTTAGCGTTTTGAAAAAATTGATATTAATGGACTGACTTTTTTGGGTTCATGAACCAGTTAACCGGTCCATTAACACTCATATGGACAACTTAGAAAAAGAAAAAGAAGGATAGATGTGTACAATTTTGTAGAAGTTGAGTAAATATGTGAATGGCATAATTGACCCAAAAATAAGTGTCTTATAATAATAGTTCATTTTTCTATTTTTAACAAAAGTTAAAATTGATTTAAGCAAAAGGTAGAAAGAAGATGATAGAGTTTGGGTATGCCCATAACTCTAATTTGGATAAAGTTCCAATTCAGATAAAATTAAGTAATTCAATCTGATTAACATTACCAAATTCTATCTCAGAAAGAGTCTGAATTAAACTAGAGATAGGTTTATAGTTTTTAGGATCTCTATAAATAGATAAGAGATCTCAGTATTTGGTAACGAGAAAACGTATACGCCGCAAGACTTTTGTTTCTACTCACAATTTTTTTGTCTTAATCTTTCAGGGGCTTTTAGATTGTGAAATAGCCGCTATTATCCCGCATGTGGATAAAAGTCAAGCCAGTGACCAAAAATAAATGGGATCCTTGTAGACACTTCTGCAATATTTCTGCGCTACAAGAGGTAGGTACCATTATTTAATGTTACCTCAATAAATTATATGCGTATAATCTTATCCTTCATTGGTATCAGAGTCGTTGTTTTTGCGTTCTGGCATGTGGCTAAGTAGATCTAAAATTTTATGTGTAAAATTATTAGATTTAGGATGCATGAAACACAATAAAAATTTATTTTTTGTGTGAATAATATATATGTGTATATATTGCGGCTCGAAAATTGTGTACGTGTACACTACGATTCAAGGGGACGAACATCAATGTTCAAAAAATGAAACTAAAAGTCAGAATTTTTAATTTTTGACCTCACCATTAGAATCACAGATCCCAAAAACCCCCCACCGGCCGAAACCCGACAAACAAAATCAACCGAGAAGGCGGCGCGTAACGTGCACGCGCCACTAGGCTTAAGGCGCGTGTGTGTGGGCAGTGGCCCACACGCCCGAGTCCACGTGTCAATAGTGATGTGTCACTGCTGACACGTGGACCAATGACATCACGCCACGTGGATGGCAGCGGCCATGCCACGTGGCGACGACGTGTCATTTGGATGCCACATGTGGTCCAATAGCAGTACGCCACGTGGATGGTAGAGGCCATGCCACGTGGTAGTGACATGTCTTCAAGGGTGACACGTGGCCTAATGGGACCACGCCACATGTCCGACAGGTGTCATGGGTGGCGTGTCACCCCGGAGCCACGTGTGTGCTAGGTGGACCAATAGGGTTCTGACACATAGCATGACGTGGATGACGTGGCGACACGTGGCACTATGTGGTGTTGCCATGTGGCGGAATGAAGGGGGATGCACGGGTGGGTGTGATGCACGCCGGAACCCGATACAACCCAGCAAGGGCCCTCTCTTTGAATCCGCTTTAGGATTCGAGGTATGGGGGTTCGCGTCTTTTGATCATGGGCGCCATGAAACATCATCGGTGTATCCCTCCCAATAGAACATTGGGGAGAATAACCTAGCCTATTGACGCCTAAAGGCACCTTTGAGGTATTTGGAGTCGCCACCCAATTTGCAAGAAATTGGGAAAGGGTTTCTCACCTCTAACAGTCTAAACCAGAGATATGGTGTCCGGAACCTCCCTCTTATTTATGCTTTGGTTAAGTATGAGTGGGTTTTTAACTTCTTAAAATTATATCTCTCATCTCACACGAGTGATGCATTTAGTTAAATAGCGCATTGAAAGCACATAAAGAAAATAAATAAAAGCGATAAATAAAGTAAATAAAGAAAGCAATAAATGAAAGCGGTAAACACCCAAGCACACAATTTCAAGAGAAATCGGGGCGGAATACAACCCCAATAAAAGAAGGTTAAAGATGTAAATGGGGACGGAATACAATCCACAAAAGATAAATAAAGTTGCCCCAAAATTAATTACAAGGGCCCAAAAAGAAATGAACTTGAATTTAAAACACTCACTTAAGATCAAAATAAAAGAACATACATAAATCGGGACATTATTTTGGGAACGTTGGTTCCTTCGCGCTTGTTCGAAATTTAGGAACATTGGTTCCTTCGTATTAATTTGAAGAGGGTTCGAAGAGTCATTTTTGATTGCTTGAATTGAAAAACCGGGATGAGTGATCCCATTTGTGTAGAAAAGTTGACCCTTCGTTTTAATTGTGACATTTTTATTGTCGGGCTAAAACAAGGGACATTGGTCCCAATTTTATTAGTAAAAGTTCCAATTTAATTGTAAAAATATTTTTGTGACTTTTTATCACACGCGTACAAAAATAAAACAAGTACTTACGAGTAAACACGTAACACATAAAGAGAAGGAATTAAGAAAGATCTCACCGAGCAAGGCGATATTCCACGTGTCGCGACCCATCCGGGGAGCCGTGAGAACGCTTACACTACCCGACCCAAATTAAACTCATACAAAGATAATATCGAAAATTATATTAGTAAATACTCTAAAAATTAATCAAACAAAAGCGAGGTAATAAAAATAATAAAATTATGGCGATGGTAGCAACAATAAAATAACACTAATAATGATAAAAATAATAATAATAATAATAGTAGTAATGGACAATGATAATAAATAATAGTGAATATAATATAAATAAATATGATAGTGATAATAATAAATATAATGATAATCATAATCATAATCATAATAACAATAACAATGTAACAATAAATAAGATGATTAATAAATATAATAGTCACAATAAAACCATATGATAACAATAATAATAAAATAATACGGAATATTAAATGATAATAATGCTAACTAATTAATTAATAATAATAATAATAATAATAATAATAATAATAATAATAATAATAATAATAATAAAAGATAGCAACAAATACAAAGAGATTAATGAAGTAATAATAATAAACTTTGAAAATATATTAATATGCAAATATTAAAAATGATTAAGCCAAAATCTAACATAGAATAAAATAGCAAGTTAAAGAAGAACTAAAAAAAACAATGGAAAATGGAAGCCAACGTGAAGAATAAAAAAAGTAATGGTGGAAGTTAAGGAATAAAAGTTAAAGTATAAAAGTTTAATGTCAAACAACATAATACTAATTGTAATAATAATAATAACAGTGGATGGACATGAAAATCAAATTAAAACAAACCAATAATACATTATTAGTGATATTAACACATTAAAATGCTGAAAGTAAATAATAGACATGATAATAATAGCAAAAAAGATAATATTGACAATAATAAATAATATACAAAAAAATAAATGAGGATGGGTTCAAGAATGTTTACCCTCAGAATTTTTAGGTTGGGGAAAACGGTGTCCCGATCGATTTTCCTTGTCGGATTTGCGGTGATAAGTATTTGAAGAAAATCTAGAAATTAATATTTTGGAATAAAATCAAGAAAATACTTTGATGAAAATATTTTTGGTGGATGATTTAGCAAAGAGAATTGATTTTTCAAGCTTAAGTCACCCAAAATGGATTATTTTTGAAGAACAATTAAAGATTAAAATTTGAGAAAAAGAAAAAGAAATTAAGAGTTGAAGAACCAGTTGCTGGAGCCAAAAAAATAGAGGAAAAGCCAAAGGATTTTTTTTCTCTTCCAATATCTCCCGTCCTAAAATGAGGGGCAAAATCCCCATTTAATCTTGCCTTGGCCCAAAATGGCAAGGGACAAGAAATCTTTTATTTTTAGCTAATAAAAAATATCATAAAATGGTGAAACAATAGAAATGTCAGACTGAGAAAATTCAGACTGAAAACAGCGAAAAAAACGGACAGGCGAAGACCAGGCCCCCTGCCTCGCGCGCAGGGGGCTGCGCGCGAGGCAGGGGCTGCGTGCGAGGCCCCCCGCCTCGCGCGCAGGGGGGCCTGCGCGCGGGGCGCCTGCCTTGCGCGCAGGCGCCCCTGCGCGCTGGGGCAGCCTGCCGCGCAGGCAGCCCCGGGCTGCCGCAGGCAGCCTTCGCGACTTTTTTTTTATTATTTTTTATTTTAAATTTTGACACAAAATTAATATATTTTTTTTACTCCATTTTAATTTTAATTTTCCCAAAAAATATATTTTTAATTATTTTCCGAAAAACACATCTTTGACAAGGAAACGATCGATTCTCACATTTCTTGCCGAAAATCGGTCTTCTATTTCATCATCGGGTAATCCTGATCTTGGACCGCCTCGGGACCCGGTGTCTACAGTTGCCCCCAATTTTGGGGAACTTAGAACCTAGGTGCCTAAGTGAACCAAAATTCAGAAAAGAGAGGGAGAGATGCGTACCTGAGGCGGTCGCCTTCCCGAACTGGCTGAAGTTGTTGTGGATAGTTACCGTCTGTTCGTTGACGTGTATACTGAGGGACAATTTTCATCCTTTTGGGCGGTGCGTTGAGTCTTCTCCAGACTTACAAAATGCGAGGGTGCGTGAGATTTGTCTCCTCAAAGAACTTGGGGAATTGGCCTCCTCAGAGGACCGAGTGATTTTGCCTCCTCAGAGGACTTTGGGATTTTGCCTCCTCAGAGGACTTGAAGATTTTGCCTCCTCAGAGGACTTTGAGATTTTGTCTCCTCAGAGGACTTTGAGATTTTGCCTCCTCAGAGGACTTTGGAATTTTGCCTCCTCAGAGGACTTGAGATTTTGCCTCCCCAGAGGACTTTGAGATTTTGCCTCCTCAGAGGACTTTGAGATTTTGCCTCCTCAGAGGACTTTGAGATTTTGCCTCCTCAGAGGACTTTGAGATTTTGCCTCCTCAGAGGACTTTGGAATTTTGCCTCCTCAGAGGACTTTGAGATTTTGCCTCCTCAGAGGACTTGAAGATTTTGCCTCCTCAGAGGACTTTGAGATTTTGCCTCCTCAGAGGACTTTGAGATTTTGCCTCCTCAGAGGACTTTGAGATTTTGCCTCCTCAGAGGATTTTGGGATTTTGCCTCCTCAGAGGACTTTGGATTTTGCCTCCTCAGAGGACTTTGGAATTTTGCCTCCTCAGAGGACTTTGAGATTTTGCCTCCTTAGAGGACTTTGGAATTTTGCCTCCTCAGAGGACTTTGAGATTTTGCCTCCTTAGAGGACTTTGGAATTTTGCCTCCTCAGAGGACTTTGAGATTTTGCCTCCTCAGAGGACTTTGGAATTTTGATCTACACCGATGTCATCTTGACTGGTTTGTCCGGCACGAGTGAGTGCTACTGCTAAGATGGTCCGGGCCCCGCTTTCGTGCGTGCGGTCTTCATTTGGACTTTATTTTTTCCTGCAAAACTGGGTGCGCAAGAATATATACAAGAGATTGTGCATGCATGTATAAGATGCCATATGCAGATATAAGATGTATGCAAAATGGGTAGACCACGTCCTGGGTGGTGAAGGGTCCGTTCAGGGTACGTTTCGGCATTATCTGATATCCCCAAGGATCTAGAAAAGCGTCTTCGCGGCTCAGGAATTCTGACCCATAACCCCCCCTCAAGGGGGACCATTAAGTGGGCGTCTTTGCCCCCGAGGATTCTGACCCATGTCTTGCATTATACCATCTGCTCGAGAGGATGTCATCTGAAAAACCACGGCCTTATCGCTCCAGGCATTGAAAGTCATTGATTAAAGGTAGTGCGTCCCTCGTGGATTTTCACACTAGCTTTTCTTAGCGGGAGATGCGTCCTTGTCGGATTTTCACATAACCCTGTGCCTTATTTTTTGCCTGGAATGGACCCAACCCAATCCAGTGGCTTTTATTCATTTTATTTTTTTATAGGACAGACCGCCTGTTCCCAGGTTTTCACCCTGCCCTTCGGCCTAACTTTTGCTTAGAGCGCCAGTCACGGTTTTTATCTCTAACGGCCCTTTTTTTTTTTTTTTTGAGAGAGAGAGAAGTTGGAGTTATTGTGAAAGGTCTTTCGGGTATGATTGATATGTGCTTATGTCTCAGATTTTGGTTGTATGTGTTTGGCTATTTATTAGGAAGGTGCTGTAGGGTTGGCTTCGCAGTGGGTAGCAGGATGAGATGACTGAAGTGCCTGAGTGGTGAGAATGGTAGAGGGTAGATAGTTGTTGTAAAAGGTCTTTCAGGTAAAATCGGCGTGTGTTTGCGTCTTAGGTCAAGGTTGTCTGAGCTTGGTTTTTATCATGAGGGTGCTATAGAATTGGCTTCACAGTTCATAACAGGAGGAGCTGACTGAAGTGCCTGAGTGGCGAGAGTGGCAAGGGGTAGATGGTAGCAATGTGTTGGTTTCATATCTGACTGAGACAACTTTGAGTGTGCAAGATGAACTGCTATGGTCATACCAATACATCTTTGTATAAATGCATATATTTCAATCTGATTTCATAACACATGATCACTATTTGGCATCAACTCAAAAAATATGGAAATCATCTAATCTCGGGATAGATCTTGAGAGCATCAAACTCCTGTTATCAATCAGCCCTCGCGGGTTTTCTTGATTGAATATTTTCTATTTTTTTTTTTTTTTTTTAGCCTTTGCCATGGACCCTCTTTCAGTTCGTCAATATTGGTTGAATTTGCTTTCATCTTTGTTAGCCGGAGGGACCGCTGCTTCTGAGAGTGGTTCCTCTTGGTACCAAAGTTTTGGTCTTAGCTCTCGTGCAGACTGGTTGAGGTGATGGGTTCCTTATTTGGGGGTTGACTGCAAAGTTCCATGCTTTGCTTTATTGCTTTAATGGTTCAACCCTGGAATGGCCTTTCAATGGCTGAGACAGGGTGACAGGTTGGGCTTGGATGATTTGGGGTACTTTTATTGGCTTTGGTGGTTTAAGCTTTCGAAATGGTTTTCGTCGGCTGGGATTGGATGGATGGCTCGGGGGTTAGCCCTTTTAGTCCTCTTCAGTAGCTAAAAAGAATAGCGATGTGCAGGCATGTGTAGATCAACGGGATTTGAACAAAGCTTGCCCTCCAAAAAGCATTCCCTTGCCCCCTGATCAATTCTCTCTTTTCTTCTCTCTTTTCTTTACACCCCAACAATTTTTTTTTTATTTTTTTTTATTTTTTTTTTACCCCAATTTTTTTTTCTATTTTTTTTTACAACCCAATTTTTTTTTATTATTTTTTTTTACAACCCAATTTTTTTTTTTTTTTTTTTTACAACCCAAATTTTTTTTTTTGCCCCAATTTTCTTTCTTTTAACAAGCCTTGCTCAAGTCCTGAAGTTTACACATACGTGCACTTTTCATCTTAACCACTGGGACTATTGTTGTTCAATTTGGTCGGGCATTAAATTTTGGTAAGAAATTTGGTTGTGAGGGTTTTGGATGGTTAAGGGTCAGTCATAATCGGTTTTGGGGTACACATTCTGAATGGGTCGAGAGAAAAAGGTCATATGGCTTGGTTCTGATGGGTTGCCTATTTTCTCATGGTGGTTTTGAGTTTTATTTGTCCGACTTTTGGCATAACTTTCGAAGCTTGATTTTATTTGGCGACACCATATGTAGCTCAGGTGTCGTGGATGCGAAGAAGTGGCTTTCAAAATTCGGTTCGTCGTCATGTTGGCACGTGGAAGTAGCGTTGGTCTTGAGAGTGTCCTTGTCCATCTTCAGCGTGTCATACTAGGTCCGGGCAAAGGCTCCCTTTTTTTTTTATTATTATCTCTCAAATTTTTATCTCACTTCAGGAGTTATAACAGATGCCATCAAGATTTTATTTGGATTCCCCAAAGTTCCGAGACTAGATGGAGTCGTATTAATTGGGTTAATGCCAAAATGAATGGATGCATCGTGATCATGAGAAATGAAATCAAGAAAATATCGCATAATCAAAACAGAAATTGTTCAACATGTTACAATAACCAAATTGTCCTAAAAGAGTTCTGGAATTGAAAAGCAGTAAGCATTAAAAACATGATCTTCTGCTTGTGGCTTTAGAGGAACATGCCGATGAAGTGGATTGGCCCGATCACATCTATGGTGGAAGGATTGCATTGCAGTCTACTCCCTTCTTCTTCTCTCTTTTCTCGGGATCCGTGATTTGCCTGCTGTCGATCAAGTCTTGAATTTCATGCCTTAATCTTACGCATCGGTCTGTCATATGCCCCGTATGTTGGTGAAAATGACAATACTCATCATCTTTATGACCCGGCCGTCCTTGGGTTTTGGCTGGCTTAGGTGGCAGGGGCTGCAGCTTTCCCTCCTTTTCCAGTTTCTTTAACACCCACGATAAAGGCCGACCCAAATTCGAGAAGCGCCTTTGGTTCACCCCTATAGTCGATGCCTCAGCCGCCTTTTCAGTCCTATCGCCGCTGCTGGAGCCTGCCCACTCATTTGCCCCCTGACTGTTATAGCCCTTCTTAACAAACCCTTCACCACTCGCCTTCTGGGCCATGCGTTCACTCTCTGCCTCTATGGCGATGTCTTTTAAAGACTCCCAATCTTTTAACCCTTTCATCTTGAGCCATTCTCTTAAGTACGGGCTTACATTTCTAATGAACAGCCTGATCTGATCTAACGTATCAGGCTTTCTCTTCATCTCCATCACCCGATTCCTCCACCGAGTGAGATAGTCATGGAAGGGCTCACCAGGCTTCTGGTACAATAGCTCAAGGTCTTTCAAGGTAACCTCCATTCGGGTACTACAGTCATATTGCTTAAGGAATTCTTCTATCAGTAAATCCCAATCTTCTCTAGACCTTTTATCCAACCCGTGGTACCAATCGATCGTCGGCCCTGTTAGACTGAGACAGAAATACTCCACCTTCTGCCTTTTCGTCAGCCCTGTGCCTTTCATGATAAGGGCATACTGCTTAACGTGTGCAGAAGGGTCTGAGGTACCATCGAACTTCGGCAAATCCGGCATCTTGAACCCCTGGGGCAGCAGCTCTTCACCCTCCAGATCTACACCTTCGGGATTGACCCCCTTTTCGGCTGACAGCAGGCGTGTGATCGCCTCAATCTTTTCTTCCATCTTCTTCACCACATCATCCTCCACTTTGGGGACTCTTCCCTTCACAGTTGGAGGAATTACTGGTTCATCCTCCTCCCCCTCTATAAGGTCATCTCTCGGGTCTGAAATGCCCACCCTTCTCTACTCACCAGGTGTCGTTGCTCTAAGCTCAACAATTGGCGGTTGTGTAGTAGCGGCCGTTGTATGAGCCCCCTCCATAACGGGTGGTTCACCTTGCTCTACGACAGGAGCCACAAATGGTTGCCCTGCACTTGGTGCCATCTGGGCGACGATGCTCCCCATCATAGCTAACATCTTCCTCTCAAAATCCTCGAATCTCTTATCCAAATCTTGTGTCACCGAAGCACCCATTTCTTGCGGTAGATCTGCCATTACTGACCTTGAAATCTCCGCCAACCAATCCAAATTTTGCTTGTTCGTCAGGCACCCTCGGGGACCCCAAAACCTCCCAGGTGAGTGGCCTATAGTGGCTGAAAGTTCCAAGGGGTTAGGATGATGCATGGATGAGATGTAATGCATGATCGTGATATGCAGATGGCCCTCGATGAGTGAACAAAAAATGATATGTACATGTGAAGAAAAATAATACGCAGACAAAAGGATATACACACACAAAAATGAAATGCATATGTGTTATATATATATTTTATTTTATTTTAACATGCATGAGCATGACGTGCAGCATTTACAACCACATGCAAACAGGTAGATCTTTCCAACCTTATCACTCCCACACACGGGGTCGTGCGGTCTCTTTCCTAGGTGGGCTTCATCCGAGGGTTAACAGGGAACCCATCAGACACGTATGGTGCACGGTGGAAAACCGGCAGCATAACAGTCTTAATCTAATGCGCATTCGTATGGATTTTGGCCACTACGTATTTTGGCAGTTCAATCAAGTTAAGATGGGCTTACCGGGGCATGAAAGCCTTTGATAAAAGACCATTTTAAACTGGTTGATTTTGTCTAATACGTGATGGCCCATATCACAAGCATTGTATTAAGGAGCATGCCCCCTAGGGAAAGTTTCTATTTGCCATTACATGGGCTTTGGTCAAGGTGATGATACTTTAGGGCTACCCAAGCATGGTCCGCGCCAACGGGTCTAGCTCGTCGTGAGCATAACGACCGATTGGGTCTCCATTTGATATACCAAAAGGTACAAGGCTTGGGCTGGTGATTATCCCTAACACTTCCCTACAATGAGTGAAAGTAGGGTCGTGCTTCGGGAACGCACCGGGGTAAGATAGGGACCAACTAGCGTAAGTCTAAGGCTCTAATATGCAATGCAAATTTTTGAAAAGAGACATAATTTTAAGTTTTAAAAATCCCATTATATTTTTTAACCAAAGCACTTTCGAAGTGAAGTCTCAAACACTAAGTCCCCAGTGGAGTCGCCACTGTGACGCACGCCGGAACCCGATACAACCCAGCAAGGGCCCTCTCTTTGAATCCGCTTTAGGATTCGAGGTATGGGGGTTCGCGTCTTTTCATCATGGGCGCCATGAGACATCATCGGTGTATCCCTCCCAATAGAACATTGGGGAGAATAACCTAGCCTATTGACGCCTAAAGGCACCTTTGAGGTATTTGGAGTCGCCACCCAATTTGCAAGAAATTGGGAAAGGGTTTCTCACCTCTAACAGTCTAAACCAGAGATATGGTGTCCGGAACCTCCCTCTTATTTATGCTTTGGTTAAGTATGAGTGGGTTTTTAACTTCTTAAAATTATATCTCTCATCTCACACGAGTGATGCATTTAGTTAAATAGCGCATTGAAAGCACATAAAGAAAATAAATAAAAGCGATAAATAAAGTAAATAAAGAAAGCAATAAATGAAAGCGGTAAACACCCAAGCACACAATTACAAGAGAAATCGGGGCGGAATACAACCCCAATAAAAGAAGGTTAAAGATGTAAATGGGGACGGAATACAATCCACAAAAGATAAATAAAGTTGCCCCAAAATTAATTACAAGGGCCCAAAAAGAAATGAACTTGAATTTAAAACACTCACTTAAGATCAAAATAAAAGAACATACATAAATCGGGACATTATTTTGGGAACGTTGGTTCCTTCGCGCTTGTTCGAAATTTAGGAACATTGGTTCCTTCGTATTAATTTGAAGAGGGTTCGAAGAGTCATTTTTGATTGCTTGAATTGAAAAACCGGGATGAGTGATCCCATTTGTGTAGAAAAGTTGACCCTTCGTTTTAATTGTGACATTTTTATTGTCGGGCTAAAACAAGGGACATTGGTCCCAATTTTATTAGTAAAAGTTCCAATTTAATTGTAAAAATATTTTTGTGACTTTTTATCACACGCGTACAAAAATAAAACAAGTACTTACGAGTAAACACGTAACACATAAAGAGAAGGAATTAAGAAAGATCTCACCGAGCAAGGCGATATTCCACGTGTCGCGACCCATCCGGGGAGCCGTGAGAACGCTTACACTACCCGACCCAAATTAAACTCATACAAAGATAATATCGAAAATTATATTAGTAAATACTCTAAAAATTAATCAAACAAAAGCGAGGTAATAACAATAATAAAATTATGGCGATGGTAGCAACAATAAAATAACACTAATAATGATAAAAATAATAATAATAATAATAGTAGTAATGGACAATGATAATAAATAATAGTGAATATAATATAAATAAATATGATAGTGATAATAATAAATATAATGATAATCATAATCATAATAACAATAACAATGTAACAATAAATAAGATGATTAATAAATATAATAGTCACAATAAAACCATATGATAACAATAATAATAAAATAATACGGAATATTAAATGATAATAATGCTAACTAATTAATTAATTAATAATAATAATAATAATAATAATAATAATAATAATAATAATAATAATAATAATAATAATAATAATAATAAAAGATAGCAACAAATACAAAGAGATTAATGAAGTAATAATAATAAACTTTGAAAATATATTAATATGCAAATATTAAAAATGATTAAGCCAAAATCTAACATAGAATAAAATAGCAAGTTAAAGAAGAACTAAAAAAAACAATGGAAAATGGAAGCCAACGTGAAGAATAAAAAAAGTAATGGTGGAAGTTAAGGAATAAAAGTTAAAGTATAAAAGTTTAATGTCAAACAACATAATACTAATTGTAATAATAATAATAACAGTGGATGGACATGAAAATCAAATTAAAACAAACTAATAATACATTATTAGTGATATTAACACATTAAAATGCTGAAAGTAAATAATAGACATGATAATAATAGCAAAAAAGATAATATTGACAATAATAAATAATATACAAAAAAATAAATGAGGATGGGTTCAAGAATGTTTACCCTCAGAATTTTTAGGTTGGGGAAAACGGTGTCCCGATCGATTTTCCTTGTCGGATTTGCGGTGATAAGTATTTGAAGAAAATCTAGAAATTAATATTTTGGAATAAAATCAAGAAAATACTTTGATGAAAATATTTTTGGTGGATGATTTAGCAAAGAGAATTGATTTTTCAAGCTTAAGTCACCCAAAATGGATTATTTTTGAAGAACAATTAAAGATTAAAATTTGAGAAAAAGAAAAAGAAATTAAGAGTTGAAGAACCAGTTGCTGGAGCCAAGAAAATAGAGGAAAAGCCAAAGGATTTTTTTTCTCTTCCAATATCTCCCGTCCTAAAATGAGGGGCAAAATCCCCATTTAATCTTGCCTTGGCCCAAAATGGCAAGGGACAAGAAATCTTTTATTTTTAGCTAATAAAAAATATCATAAAATGGTGAAACAATAGAAATGTCAGACTGAGAAAATTCAGACTGAAAACAGCGAAAAAAACGGACAGGCGAAGACCAGGTCGCGCGGAGAGGGCAAGGGCGCGCGCGGCAGCAGCCTGCTGCGCGCGTGGTGCCCCCGCACCGCGTGCGGCAGGCAGCCTGCCTCGCGCGCAGGGGGGGCGCGCGGCGCCCCCTGCCTCACGCGCAGGGGGCTGCGCGCGAGGCCCCCTGCCTCGCGCGCAGGGGGGGCGCGCGGCGCCCCCTGTCTCTCGCGCAGGGGGCTGCGCGCGAAGCCCCTGCCTCGCGCGCAGGTGGGGCGCGTGGCGCCCCCTGCCTCACACGCAGGGGGCTGCGCGCGAGGCCCCCTGCCTCACGCGCAGGGGGCTGTGCGCGAGGCCCCCTGCCTCGCGCGCAGGGGGGGCGCGCGGTGCCCCCTGCCTCGCGCGCAGGGGGGGGGGGCGCGCGGCGCCCCCCGCCTCGCGCGCAGGGGGCTGCGTGCGAGGCCCCTGCCTCGCGCGCAGGGGCTGCGCGCGAGGCCCCCCGCCTCGCGCGCAGGGGGGCCTGCGCGCGGGGTGCCTGCCTTGCGCGCAGGCGCCCCTGCACGCTGGGGCAGCCTGCCGCGCAGGCAGCCCCGCGCTGCCGCAGGCGGCCGTCGCGACTTTTTTTTATTTTTTATTTTTTATTTTAAATTTTGACACAAAATTAATATATTTTTTTTACTCCATTTTAATTTTAATTTCCCCAAAAAATATATTTTTAATTATTTTCCGAAAAACACATCTTTGACAAGGAAACGATCGATTCTCACTTTTCTTGCCGAAAATCGGTCTTCTATTTCATCATCGGGTAATCCTGATCTTGGACCGCCTCGGGACCCGGTGTCTACAGTGGGCATGTGATGCGTGTGAGGCGCGTGTGCGGTGTCTTTCGGCCACCAAATCAGCTCCAATTTTTTGCAAATTGATTTTGAAATTCTTTATGATTTTTTGGTCATTTTTTCAAATTTTTTTAATGACCATAAAATTAACTTTTATTTTTTAAAATTTCAAAAATATTATAAAAAGGTGTAAAAAATGTGTTTTCTACCTTCCGACATTTTTAGAAAATATTTTGAAAAATTTTTGAGGTTCCGTCCTTACTTATTGAGTGAAATATTTTTCCACTATATGACTTTATACATAAGTGTATAAAATTTTTTATAATATGTTACATAAATGTTGAATAAGGACACTTGTTTTTCCTTAACTTACACATAGGTTGCTTTAAGAAATGCAAGAGTGCAATTAATAAGTAACATGGGAATGTAAAGGAAGATTTGAGCCGATAATATTGATGCAATAGTGCATCATAAAGTACATGTGTGAGAACAAATGCAAAAGTGCATTTAGATTGGTGGTCTGAGTATGAAAATGGAATTTTGGTTCGAGTTGCCAAAATGGAAGTGTTGAGAAGCAACACTAAAAATCTGTGATGGTATTGAGAAATGGACGGAGTGTGCATCATTCATGACTTCATCAATTGACTTATGAGTTTCCTGATGAATTGATGAAGTTGGCCAAACAAATAATCCTAATAGCTAAAAAGATTTTATGAAATCTAAACTTCTAAAATAGTTGACATAAGTGTCAATTTGAGTTGGCATCCATTTTTATTAAATATGATTTATGTTTCCTATTAATATTTAATATAAGTGTCTTATATTAGTATTATTGAATTTTATTTATTGGTTAAATAAATGCATTTATTTATTATTCTTGGCATTTAACTTTACGATAAATGTGTTTATTTTAATTATTAATTGCCTTACAATATTTTATGAGTAAAATAATTGCATGTTTATTAAGTAGACGCTTAATAAAAATTCCATCAAAGTTTGAGAACTTAATAATCCAATAATTCAGATTTATTATGCATGAAATTTTAACTTATAAGGTTGGACATTAGGACTTAGAGGGTAATTGGATACTATAAGTAGCTTTTTCGAATTTGAGCCTAATAGAAAATTTTACTAGGTTATTATTTCGGATGCATAGTAAATTGCATATATTGCATTATCTCCTTTAAATATGCGCAATATTGTTCCATTTGAGATCAGAGGATCCTAATGGATACTACTTCCAAGATAATTATCGCCCTTAGTAAAGATATGAAGTTAAATGGTGATAATTATAAAAATCTGGAATACAAAGATCTAGTATGTGCTTGAAGAGTAAGAGGTTCTTGAACCCTCAAGTTCTGTTATGGCTGAACCTGAGGATGGCACCATAGCCCAGCATAAGCAGGACCGAGATGCCTATGTGGCATGGAAAGAAAAAATTCCACTGCTCGCATCATCTTGCTTAGTGCAAAGGATGATGACATCACTAAGCCATTCCGCAAGTATCAAAATATAATGGATCTGTAGATCGTTTTGCGAGAAAAGCTCAGAGGTGTGTCTTTGACTAACTTTTGATCATTAATGATCAAATTTGATACATATCAGAAAAAGTCTGATTATTTGATGCGAAAACATCTAAAAGAGATAAAAAATAATAAGTGAGCTTAGTGAACTTAGTTATAAATTGGCTGACGAGCAACAGGTCCAACCTGTTATTCGTTCCCTACCCAAGAGTTAGGAGCATATGAGGATGCAATTAACTCATAGGGACAACATAAAAGGATGTTGTTTGTCATTTAGAGCTTAAAAGGGACCGTCTGGCAGTGATTAAGGTCAATGCCATTGTGCATATGGCATGGTCCCATTCTGACTCAAGAGTGAGTTGAATTTATGTATCAATTTCTAAATTTCATCCTTTGTGGGTGATAGATTCATAACCAATGGACCATGTAACAAGGGATCGAGATACATTTGTTATGAAATTTAGGTTCTATTCTTGTTTTATTGAAATTTGTTTTCAATTTACATATTAAGGATGACAGTGTACGCTTATACTTGAATGATTTCTATTATGGTTCTGGTTATGGATGTGGACCATGACTATTTGAGTAAAACTAATTTTCCTTTAATTTTTTTATTTTTTACATAGTTATGAGAACAATGTGAAAATTTGACATGCTAAATTAAACTATATTGGACAAGATCAAATGAGTCGGTTAGTCAAAATAGGTTTAATAGGTGATTCAATTGAGGTTGAATTGGCTACATGTGAGCATTGCCTAAAAGGAAAAACTAGATAGAAAATCATTCGAAAAAAAGTTACTAGAGCTAAATTTGCAGTTAATTTATTCTCACGTATGTGGTCAAATGAATGTGAGGGTAAGGCATGGGGCCTACTATTTTATCATATTTATATATGACTGTGCTAGATATGGTCATGTCTATTTGACTTCTCACAAGTCAGAAGCATTGAGTTACTTCAAGACTTATATGAGTTTAGTTGAGAATCAATTAGATAAAAAGACCAAAGCTTTAAGAACTGACAGAAGTCGGTGATATCTTGCAGATAAATTTAAAGCTTTATCTGATGAAAAATGATTGAACATCAGTTGTTTATTTCTAGAAATCCACAACAAAATGGTGTTGAGGAAAGGAGAAATAAGACTCTCCTAAATATAGTTAGATCTATGATGGCAAAGGCAGATTAGCCTATCTCTTATTGGGGAGATGTTTTATTGATTGCCACATATGTTCTGAACCGTGTGCCCTCAAAAATCTGTCACTTCCATAACTTATGATTTGTGGACTGGTCAACAAGCTGACCTAAGCCATTTACAACCTTTGGGTTATAATGCTTACGTCCATGATACCTCAATTTGGTAAATTTGAGACCAAGAGGTAAAAAGAGTATCTATGTGAGATATTCTAAAGTATCAAAAGAATACATTTTTGTGGGTAAGCAAGAAAATGGCACTGTAACAGAATTCAGATCACAAGTCATCATATTCTTAGAGAATAAATTTCCAAAGTAAGATTAAGTTACTAAAAATTTCACTTTCTATTAATCTCAGGAAGGGGAACCATTAGGATCACTCCATCCGAGTGGGAGGGATTTAGAGGAAGAAGGTTAAGACCCTCATCCTCCAGACGATCTGGATGTTTGAAACCTAATTCGAGTGGGAGTATTTTTGACTCCAGTGGGAGTAAAGAATATGGTATTCCTGACTCTAGTGAGAGTATAGAACATGGTCCCAGTGGGAGCATTGTGAATCACGATGAATATATGAAACATGTTTATCAAGATTCAGAACTAAAAAAATCTAAAAGGATAAGTGTTTCATGCTGACGATTTAAAATCGAAGGCTTGAACGAAGCCCTTTTGGTTATCCCACAAGACAAGAAAATGCATAAAAGTATTCAAAAGGCTTTTTCATGCCCATCTAAGGAAAAATGGATTAAAGCAATGGAAGAAGAAATGGTATCCATGAGATCAAACCATGTTTGAGAACTAGTTGATCTACTGGAAGGACACAAATTGAGAATAAATGTATTTTCAAAGTAAGGCGAAAAGCTGATAGAGGTATCGAATGGTATAAGGCTCTGCTAGTCGCTAAGGGGTTCAGATAATAGGAAGAGATTGACTATGAGGAGACTTTCTCATTTGTTGTAAGATTTACGTCCATAACGTTGATTCTGGCCATAGTGGTGAGTTTGGACCTAAAGCTTCATCAAATGGATGGGAAGACTTCTTTTCTCAATGGAGAATTGGATGGAACAATCTATATGTTTCATCGAAAAAGGCAGCAAACATAAGGTTTGCTGATTGATGAGTTCAATTTATGGCCTTAAACAGTATTCAACACAATGGTACTTCAGACTTCATCATAGAATCATGTCGAAGGTGTTCAACATGATTGATGAAGATCATTGTGTTTATAGTAAAAGCTTTGAAAGTGAATTTGTCATTTTGGTATTGTATGTAGATGACATACTTAAAACTGAAAATGATAAATGGTACGTAAATAAAATCAAAGATTGGTTATCGTCAAACTTTAAGACAAAGGATATGGGTCATGCATATTACATTCATGAAGTTAAAAATTTCAAGAGATCGTTCGGGAAGATTGTTGTCTGTTTCTTGAGAGAAATATATCAACAAAGACCTTTAACAATTTAATATGCAAAACTGCAAACCCATAGATAACCCCATTGCTAAGAATCAATTTCTTAGCAAAGATATGTGTCCTAAGAAGCCAGAAAAATTGAATGTATGAGGAACATTCTATATGTCGGTGCCTTGGGTAGTCTTATATACACGATGTTGTGTACAAGATATGATATATGCTATGCAGTGGGAATGGTAAATAGATATCAATCTAACCCAAGCAAAGCACTTTGGAAGCAATTGAAAGGATACTTATATACCTTAAAGTTACTGCAGACTATTCTCTCTATTATCAAGAAAGGATCTGCATTGAGAGAATACAGAAACGTTGATTGGGCAAGAGATGTGGATGAGAGGAAATTCACTTCAGGTTTCATATTGTTGTTTGGCAAGAGTGTCATCTTATGGAGTAACAAGAATTAAACCTGTGTAGCCCTATCAACTATGGAACCTAAATTTGATGCTTCCTCAATTGTAGTACAAAAGACAGTTTGGCAGAAATGGTTTGTGAGCCATTTAAGAGTAACTACCTTAGAGGTACCAGTGACAGTCTATAGTGACAATCAGTCGTTGATAGCTTATAGTAAAGCTAAACATATAAACATTAAGTATCAATACATGAGAGATATTATTGCATGAGGAGAAGTGGACTTGCAGTATGTTTCTACGCATGTGAATCCGTTGAGTAAACCTGTATCGAGAGATGTGTTTTGAGAAACACATTAGATCTCGAAGTTTGCGTAGAATTTAATTGGTACTGTTATATTTTTATATAATCCCTTAATGTTATTATTTGTGAATAATAACCAAAGTTCATTGTTGGCAATACATGAGTGTAAATGTTTATATGTAAAATTTTACTGTTATTTTTATAGGATTGAGCATGTCGGACAGAGAAGTAGCCCATTCTTAAGGGTGTTTACCTTAATTTTGTAAATGAGTTGGCAAAGACTAAAATGAGGTTATTTTTGAACATATGAGAATGCTCGAGAGTCTGTTCAAAATAAAAGTGCCGTCTTATAGAAATTATAAGATTAGTCTTATTAAGGTGCGAGATAAAGACATACATAAAGTTGTGTGCTTTGGATTGAGATCTAAATAAGGATTGCATGGAATGCGATGGTAAGTTATATAAAACTACCATGTTTTGTCTAAAAAACCAGAAGTAGTCCTTAAGTAAGCGGACTAAAGTTGGGTGTTTCGGTGTATCGCAACCTTACGCTTCTGTATGGTAGTTTATGTACACATTATTAAAATATGAGACATGTGCTCCTTTAAGGGAAGGAAAGAACACCATAACACATATTTTATATCGTGTGTGCTTAAGTGACCAAAGGGATGAAAATTTAATAATATTATTGATCTCAACTTTCCCTATTGTGAGACCTTGTTTATATTTCGACCCTTAAAACCCTTAACTTATCCCTAAAGTATGGTTCAATGTGGCTGGCTTAGTTAGTCTCCAAGAGGTCCAGGAAAAATTTAGGCCTGGAGGATCTAGTTGGAAAACCGATTTGAACCACGATGAATGACATAGTAAGAGGGGAAGATAGTCTTTGGATCACATTCATTTGTTTCGTGGTTTATCGATATGCCTATTATAGATTCTATGAGTAGAAATATAATAGTGAACATGAAAATTATTTCATGAGATCATGAGTTAAAACAATGAATGTGAGAAGGCCATTTAGGGTTAGGCATACATGAAAAGGAGGATCTTATTTTTCGAGACGCTATATATCCCTAACAGGTGTATAGCATTAGTGCTCTCAAGGTATGCTGGTCACACAGTTTATCTGCCAATATAACTGAAGATTAAGACTGAAATTCGTTCCGTTATGTGCTAGTGGGAGATGATAGAGTTTGGGTACGCCCATGACTCTAATTTGAATAAAGTTCCAATCCAGATAGAATTAAGTAATTCAATTTGATTAACATTACCAAATCCTATCTCAGAAAGAGTCTGAGTTAAACTAGAGATAGGTTTATAGCTTTTAGGATCTCTACAAATAGATGAGAGATCTTAGTATTTGGTAACGATAAAACGTATATGCCGCAAGGCTACTCGTTCCCGCTCATAATTTTTTTTGTCTTAATGTTTCAGTGGCTTTTAGATTGTGGAATAGCTGCTGTTATCCCACATGTGGATAAAAGCCAAGACAGTGGCCAAAAACAAACGGGATCCTTGTAAACGTTTCTGCGCTACAAGAGTTAGGTACCATTATTTAATATTACCTTAATAAATTATATGCGTATAATCTTATCCTTTAGAAGAAAATAATGAAAAAAGCTGCTTTATTTATTTATTTTTCATAGTGAGAAATTTTTACAAGGAAGGTGTAAATTAAATTGATTTATAAAATTCTTTGAGTTTTTAGTAGCAAATGCATTCGAAGCTCTATTAAATCAATAGATGATCCATTACTATTTAGTTTAATAGACCTCAAAGTTTTTCTCATTTGCCAGTGGGTGATTAGATTTTATTTTTTATTTGGACTACAATTCTATTTTGTTAGTTATAAATTACAAATGTTTAACTTATTTGCTTTTACATCGATACGTTATTTGTAATTATCAAAAATAATAATAAACATTTAAATATTATAGATAATAATTAAAGTAGTTGACATATAGATTGTTATACGATAAAAATATATGTATGCATATGAAAAATTATTTTTACAAGAAAGAAGAAAGGTAAATTTTTAGATTTCTACCTATTCAAAAACAAAATTCATACATGTGCATTTAAAGGAATTACAATAAAAGAAGATACTATAAATATCAGAAAGACATCAATATTGTAGAATTAGAACCACTAGGAGTTTAATTTGCAATTGATAAAAGTGTGAAAATTGTAGAGTTTGATTTTTTCTTATGACATTTCTAATTGAATTAAATATTAACCCTATCATATAAAAATTAGATTTGGCAATTGAGTCGAATTGGATGGGTTCGGATAATTTCGGATAAGTTTTTTTCGGTTTTGAATATTTTGGTCATCATTTTTCAGGTTGAATCACTTATTTTTTTAGGCAAATTAAGATCGGAACGAAATTGAAAAATGAACCGAAGTATAAGCAATTTAATATATTTAGTTCAAGTTAATTGATTTGGTTTTGAAATAAAAATTTAGTTATATCAGTTAGATTTTTAGTATTAAAAAAGCTGCTAAAATTAAACCAATCGAATTACTAATAAAATTATATTGTTTGGTATCATTTTATATATTTATTTATGTAAAAATCCTTAACCCTGTCTTTTTCTTTTTGTTTTATTTCTACTTGTGTGCCACCTTTCTCTCTCAATTAGTTGAAAAAAAAAACTAAACTAAATTTTGAAATGGTCGTTTTGTATCATTTTATATATTTATTTATTTAAAAACTGTTAACCCTTTTTATCTTTTGTTTCTCAAAACTTGAACAATTAGATTTTTTTTTTGTTTTAATTAAATAAAATTTTTATATAAAAATTGAAATGAAGATATTAATAAAACGAGTACATATATATATATATATATATATATATATATATATATATATAAAGTGGGTGAAAATTTTTTTAGACTAAGCTAACCCTTTAATATTTTATTATTAGACTTAATTAGCTTTCATTGATAGAGTTGGGATGTGCCCATGACTCTATTATGGATTGAGTTCCGATCCATTAAAATTACTAAATCCTATCTCAGAAAGAATTCTGAGTTATACTAGAGATAAGTTTTTAGTTTTTAGTATCTTTATAAATAGATGGGAGATCTAAGGATTTGGTAAAGAGAAAATGTATACGCCGTAAGACTGCTCGTTCCCACTCATAGTTTTTTGTCTTAATCTTTCAGGGGCTTTTAGGTTGTGGAATAGCTGTTGTTATCCCGCATGTGGATAAAAGCCAAGCCAGTAACAAAAAACAAACGGGATCCATGTAGACGCTTCTGCAATGTGTTTCTGCACTACAAGAGGTAGGTACCATTTTCTAATGTTATCTCAATTAATTATATGCGTATAATTTTCCCTTTTGTTTTTGCGTTCTGGCATGTGGCTAAATAGATCTAAAATTTTATGTGTAAAATTATTAGATCTGTGATACATTAAACACAATAAAAATTTAATTTTTGTGTGAAAAATATATATGTGTATATATTGCGGCTCGAAAATTGTGTATGTGTACACTGCGATTCGAGGGGATGAACATGAGTGTTCAAAACGGCTAACTAAAAGTTGGAATTTTTAATTTTTGACCTCACCATTGGAATCACAAACCCCAAAAATCTCCCACTGGCCGAAACTCGAATACCGAAATCCGCCGGGAAAGAGGCACGTAGCTTATATGCACCGATAGACTCTTGGTATGTGCGCGTGGATGGTGACTCACACGCGTGATGCCACGTGTCAGCAGTATTGCGTCACTGTTGACACGTGGCCTAATGGCGGATCACCACGTGGATAGCATAGGCCATGCCACGTGGCATATGGATTGACTCGTGGCCTAATGCGGGGGTGAGACGTGGATAACTGAGGTCATGCCACGTGTCGTCCTGTGTGTCAGTGATGACGTGTCACGACTGACACGTGGCCCAATGGGACCACGCCATGTGTCCGACATGTGTCATGGGTGACGTGTTGCCCCGATCCCAAATGTATGACAGGTGGACCAATAAGGCTGTGACACGCACGTGGCATAACGGGAAGACATGCACGCGTGAGAGCGTATGAGCTCTCTCCACCGGCGCGTGTTGGCGCGTGAGACATCTTCCGGCCATCGAATCAGCTCAATTTTTTGTCAAATAAATTTTCCAAATTATTTCTGATTTTTTGGTCATTTTTTCAAAATTTTTGATGACCATAAAATAATTTTCTTAAAAAAATTATTAAAAGATGTAGAAAATGTGTTTTCTGTCATTCGATATTTTTAAAAATATTTTGAAAATTTTTTGAGATTCTATCCTTATTTATTGATTGAAATGTGTTTCAATTATGTGTATTTATATATTAGTGTATAAATTTTTCCTGTAATATTTTACAGAAGTGTTAAATAAGGACACTAGATCTTCCTTAAATTACGCATAGGTTGCTTTGAAAAATACAAGAGTGCAGTTAATAAGTAACATGAGAATGCAAAGAAAGATTATGAGCTGATGATATTAATGCAATAGTGCATCATTAAGTACATGTGTGAGAACAAATGGAAGAGTGCATTTGGATTGGGGGTCTGAGTATGGACTTGGAATTTTGGTTCGAGTTGCCAAAAGGAAAGTGTTGAGAAGCAACACTAAAAATTTGTGATGGTATTGTGAAATGGACGGAGCGTGCATCGTCCATATCTTCATCAATGGACTTATGAGTTGCGTGATAAATTGATGAAGCCGGTCAAAGTAATAATCCTAATAACTAAGAAGATTTTATGAAATCTGGACTTATAGAATAGTTGACATAAGTGTCAATTGAAGTTGGCGCTTATTTTTGTTAAATGGGATTTATGTTTCCTATTAATATTTGACATAATTGTCTTATTTTTGGGATTATTGGATTTTATTTATTGGTTAAATAAATGTGCTTATTTATTATTCTTGGCATTTAACTTTATAATAAATGTGTTTATTTTAATTGTTAATAGCCTTGCAATATTTATGAGTAAAATGATTGCATATTTATTAAGTAGAGGCTTAATAAAATTCCCCTCATAAGTTTGAGAACTTAATAATCCAATAATTCAGATTTATTATGCATGAAATTTTAACCTGTAAGGTTGGACATTAGGACTTAGAGGGTAATTGGATACTATAAGTAACCTTTTCGAATTTGAGCCTAATAGAAAATTTTACTAGGTTATTATTTCAGATGCATAGTAAATTGCACGTGTTGCCTTATCTCCCTTAAATATGTGCAATATTGTTCCATTTGAGATCAGAGGATCTTGATAGATACTGCTTTCAAGTCAATTGCCACCGAACTTAGTAAAGATATGAAGCTAAATGGTAACAATTAAGAAATCTGGAATATGAAGATCCAGTATGTGCTTGAAGAGCGAGAGGCTCTTGAACCCTCAAGTTCGGTTATAGCTGAACCTAAGGATGGCACTATAGCCCAGTATAAGCAGGACCGAGATGCCTATGTGGCATGAAAAAGAGAATTCCACTACTCGAACCATCTTGCTAAGTGCAAAAGGATGATGACATCACTAAGCAACTCCGCAAGTATCAAAATGCAATAGATCTGTGGATCGCTTTTCGAGAAAAGTTTAGAGGCGTGACTCTGACTAAATTTGATAATATCAGAAGAAGTCTGATTATTTGATACGGAAACATCTAAGAGAGATGAAAAAGAATAATTGAGCTTAGTGAACTTAGTCATAAGTTGACTGACGAGCAGCAGGTCCAAATTATTATCCGTTCCTTACCCAAGAGTTGGGAGCATATGAAGATGCAACTAACTCACATGGACAACTTAAAAGGATGTTGTTTGTCATTTAAAACTTAAAAGGGACCGTTTGGCAGCGATTAAGGTCAATGCCATTGTGCATATGGCACAGTCCCATTCTAATATAATGAGTTCTCATTAGAACAACAAAATAAAAACTTCAACAATAAGTATAAGGAAAAGGCTCGAGAGCCTGAAAGCAAATGGAACAGAATCAGGAAAGGTCCAAAGGCAAAAATGAGATAAACGATTCAAGAGTGGAATGTTTCAATTGCTAATAGAAAGGATACTATGCAAGAGACTGCATTGTGCCTAAAAAGATATACTGTTCGGACTCAAGAGTGAGTGGAATTTATGTATCCAGTTCTGAATTTCATCCTTTGTGAATGATAGATTCAGGACCAATGAACTATGTAACAAGGGATAGAGATGTCTTTGTTATGAATTTAGTATCTATTCTTGCTTTATTGAAATTTGTTTTCAATTTATATTTTGAGGATGACAGTGTATGCCTATGGTTGAATGATATTTATTGTGGTTCTGGTTATATCCTGAATGATTTTATTGTTATGGATGTGTACTATGACTATTTGTGTAAAACTAATTTTTTCTCTAATTTCTTATTTTTCACAAAGTTATGAGAACAATGTGAAATTATGGCATGCTAAATTAAACCATATTTGACAAGATCGAATGAGTCGGTTAGTCAAAATTGATTTAATAGGTGATTTAAATGAGGTTGAATTGCTTACTCGTGAGCATTGCTGTGACGTGCGCCGAACCCCGGGGCACCCCGAACGCCTGCTTTTAGGGCGATCGAGAGAGGTTCATAAAACTTATAAGAAATTACAAGTGCATCTATTTTGGGCAACAAGGAGGTTTCTTGGAGTCGCCACCCAATAGAACGTTGAAAAAGGTCGTTTAGCCTCAGTGAGCATAAGACAGCGCTGCTATGTCCATTTTGGGCAAGGCAGAGGGGTCTTGGAGGCCCCATCCTAATAGACCATTAGGATGGCCCTCTCGCCTTGTGGTGCCTAGGACCATGCAAGTTGGGCCTTTTTCAGGACACAAGAGGTGTTTTGGAGGCCCCACCCCAATAGAACATTGAGGTGGCCCTCTCGCCTTATTGAGCCCAAAGACCAGAGAAGGTTCGGGACTTCCTATTTATTCATACCTTGATTAAGTTTATAATTGAGTTTTTAGTTTATCATTTCATCACATTTTTCATTCAATTCAAATGCAGTAATTTAATGAGTATGTCAATCACATAATGAAAGCGGTAAATAAAGTAAATAAAAGTACAATAAATTACAACAAAACTAAGAACGAAATACAACTTTCATTGTAAATAAAATACAAATCATACATAAAACGGGCTATTTATCAAAGATAAGGATATTGGTTCTCGCATGCACTTTAAAAAAATGTGTTAAAAGTGATGGTTTATTTAGGTGTAAAAATTAGGACACTGGTCCCATCTTTATTTAGAAGAAAAACCAAATTAATTAATATAAATATTTTTGTGATTTTCTTAATCAACGTGTATAAAAATAAATAAATTTATTACATATTACATGATAATAATAATGTAAACTAAAAATAATGGAAAACAATAAAAATGACTAATGAACACAAAATGGTGTCTTCAAATCTCCATGGGCTCCCATTTGCCATTGGAAAACTCACACATGAAAAATAAGTATTGAAATAAAAACACAAATGAAAGTGATATTAGTAATAAAAAAAATGAATTAAACATGTAACATGTAAAAAATGAATTAAAACAAATAAAATACATCATGCATGACAATTCATTAAGATGGCATAATAAAAAAATAACTTAACACATGAACAATTCAACATGCATAAATAATAAAAATAACAACAATAATAAAATTCAACATGCATGAAAACATGAAAATAATAATGATGATGCCAACAATAATAAATTATAATAATAATAATAATAATAATAATAATAATAATAATAATAATAATAATAATAATAATAATAATAATAATACAATAACATCAAAGAAGATGAACAATCAAATTAAATATGGAAGAATAAAATGAAAATAAAATAAGCCAATCATGCTAAAACATGTTAAATGATAATAATAACAATAACAATAATATATGAACAAAAATAATGACAATAATAACAATATGAACAATTAAATAAACAATAAGAATATGAAATAATAATATGAACAATTAAATAAACATGAGAAATAAGAAGTAAAAAAAATAGATCTAAGAGAATTTACATGATAGCTAACTAATTGTAAATAAAAATTAAATTAAAAATTAAATTAAAAGTTGAGCTAAAAATGCTTACCCTCAAAATTTGATGTGATGAATGAAATTGGATGATAAGTTTTCTTGCTTTGATTTAAAAAAATAAAATATATAATGAAATTTTATCCAAAAAACAAATAATTAACTTATTTGTCTTAAGAAAAAAATTATAAAAAAGGAGTAAGAAAATTCTCAAGAACAAATAATTAATTTATTTGTCTCAAAACTTAACTTAAAAAATCAAATTAGAACACTTGGAGAATTTTTCTTGAAGAAGAAGAAGAAGAAGAAGAAGAAGAAGAAGAGAGAAAGCAATATTTTTCTTAAGAAAAATCCCCCCTAAATCCTCTCCAAAAAATCCATTTTATACCTCAAAATAAACCAAATTTAATGAAGAAATTAAATTAATTTAACTCACATTAAACCCAAAAAACTGAATAATTTGAAAGGTTGGAAGATAAAAAGCTTTAAAAATTAAATTTTACAAAAAAAATGAAGAAAAACGCCCAAAAGGACTGCTGGGGACGCGCGGGCGCGCACAGGGGCTAGCCATGCCCGTCGGCGCACTCGACAGGCGTCGCCCTCGCGCGATGCGCAGGCCGTCGCTCGCGCGCGTGGGCGACGGCCAGCGTGTCGTCCTGTGCGCCCTGTGCGCTAGGGCGCTGCAGCACCCCCGACACTCGCAAATTTTTTTTTTCTAAAACACAATAATTTCAAAACATACCCTTTATGTCTCAAAATAATTTTTAAAAATATTTTTAAAATACATTTTATTTATTTCTAGTAAATCAAATCGACAAGGAAATCGTCACTTCCAACTTTCATTTTTGCCTATAAACAGGCACACTTAATTTCATCATTGGGTAATCCTGAACTAGGGTAACTCGAAATCCGGTGTCTACAATTGCCTAAAAGGAAAAACTAGGTAGAAAATCATTCGAAAAAAGTACCAGAGACAAATTTCCATTGCAGTTAATTTATTCTGACGTACGTGATCAAATGAATGTGAGGGCAAGGCATAGGGCCTACTATTTCGTCACATTTATATATGACTGTACTAGGTATGGCATGTCTATTTTATTTCTCATAAGTCAGAAGCATTGAATTGCTTTAAGACTTATATGAGTTTAGTTGAGAATCAATTCAACAAAAAGATCAAAACTTTAAAAACTGACAAAGGCCGGTGATATCTTACAGATAAATTTAAAGCTTTATGTGATGAAAAAGGATTGAACATCAGTTGTTTATTTCTAAAAATCCGCAACAAAACGGTGTTGAAAAAAAGGAGAAATAAGACTCTCCTAAATATGGTTAGATCTATGATGGCAAAGACAGATTAGACTATCTCCTATTGGGGAGATACTTTATTGACTGCCACATATATTCCGAACCATGTGCCCTCAAAAATCTATCACTTCCACAACTTATGAGTTGTAGACTGGTCAACAAGTTGACCTAAGCCATTTACAACCTTTGGGTTTATGACGCGCGCGGCCCGGATCCCGGCCCGCTTTAAGGGTCCGAGAAGGGTTAGCGTCTAGATTTTAGGTAACATGAGACATTTTGAAATCCCCTACCCAATAGAACATTGGAAGGTTCATCTAATCCCATGAAACATTTGGGCACATTTGAGGCATTTTGGAGTCGCCACCCAATTTTCAAGAAATTGAAAAAGGTCATCTAATCTCGAGGGTCTTAAACCAGAGAAGGTGTTCAGAACTTCACTCTTATTAATGCCTTATGTTAAGTTTATAAATGAATTTTTAAGAAATCGAAATTCCATCTCTTATCTCACGCGATCATGCAATAAATTTAAAGCGCATTCCAAACATTTTAGAAAGTAATAATAAAAAAAGTAAATAAAACAATAAATAAATTACAAGTAAAAAATATGGGACAGAACAGTCCCCCAAAATAAAGAAGACGTAAATAAATAAAAGAATAAACTCGCCCCAAAATTAATTACAAGGGCCCAAAATGAATAAATAAATAATTACATAAAAAGATTAATAAAATAAAATACATCATACATAAATAGGGAGATTTGTTGGTGTTTAGGAACATTGGTTCCTTTTATTAACTTAAAAAATTGGAAAATTATTTTTGTGCACTGATTGAAAAAATCGGGATGAGTGATCTCATGTTATGAAAATTAATTCTCCATTTGAAAGTGATATTTTATTGGTTGAAATAGGACATTGGTCCATTTTATTAAAAAAAAAAAATTATTAATAAAAATATTTTTAGTGATTTTTATTAAACGTGCATAAAAATAAACAATTTTACATAAAATACACAAATGCGACAAATAAATCAAAATAAAAGAAAATACAGAATTTAAATGTGCAAACCAAAATGAGGCTCCTAATTCCTTGATCCTCCATTTTCGTCCATGAATAATGCTCAAATAAAAAGACAAGTATTGTAGCCAAAAAGAAAAAGAAAATTAAGGTTAGTAATTAAATCAAATAAAATACAATACATAAAAATAAATAATAAATAAATAAAAATGAATAAATCAAATTAAATGAAATACATAAAATAAAATAATGAACCAAATTAAATTAAATGAATCCAACTAACAAATATATTAATTAAGCCAATCAAGTAAATAAATCAAATAAATAAAGGATAAAAATATATAGATGTGAGAATGAATGAATAAATGTGTGTGTGTGGACAAAACAAGTTGGCCCCACGTGAATACATGCATGAGAATTAAAGGGGAAATAAGGCAAAGATGGCCACTGTTCATGTGGCCATCATGCAAAGGAAAGGGAAAAAAATAATTTGATGAAGTTGGCAAAATAGGATTATTAAATTAAGGGTGAAAAATTGACAAAATTAAATTAATTATTTACATGTTATCACAATTAACGTAAATATTTAAATGGCAAGCAAGATCAATCAAAGCAAAATAAATTAATTAATTACATGTTAAAAATAACAAGAAATCAAGAAAGCAATATTTACATGAACAAAAAAAATAATTAAATAAAAATAAGAGAATAAGATGAAAACAATTAGTTTGGAACCCAGAAAATTTACCCTCAGATTTAGACTTGATGGAAGGAATATGATCATTGATTTCCTTGAAAAATTCTACAAAAATTAATTTAGAAGTGAAATTAATTCCTTTTGTTTATGCAGAAAACAAAGAAATTAATTTGGATGATTAAAACTTGAAAATTGATTTTTCAATTTCAATTAATCCTTGTCAATTGAAAGAAATTTAATCTGAAATTAAAGAAGAAAAATCAAAGAAGAAGAAAAGAAATTCTCTCAAAAAAGATCTCAAAAAAATAATGGAGGCTCCTCCCACGTTTTTTCCATTTCAAACTATTTATTTTATTCAATAAAAAGCCCTAATTCTATTAAGAAAAGAAAATTAATTTAAATCTAATTTTCCTATTTTTTCATGATAAAATCAGCTTTTATTTTTAATTATCTCAAAAAAATAATTTAGAGTCCAAATTGGACTCAAAATCCCGGATTTGGGGTTAAAAAAAGGATTTTCGGCAAAACTGGGCGAAATCGGCAAGCTGGGGTGCGCTGGGGGCGACTTGTGGCCGCATCTTGCTGTGCCTCGCGTTGGAGCCCGCAGCGCTCCGCGCGAGCCTGCGTACAGTGCTGGGGGTGCTCGCCCTAGCACGCCGCGGCAGCCGCAACTTGTAGACACCGAGTCCCGAGTAGCCTTGATCAGGATTACCCAATGATGAAATTAAGTATGCCGATTTATAGGCAAAAAAGAATGAAAGTTGGAAAATCTACCTTTTGCACTCTGGGGTTATAGAACCACGATCAGAACCTCTACGAGAGCAACACCATTCTCCCTGGTATACGGAACTGAAGCAGTTCTGCCAGTTGAAATTGAGCCGAAATCCTTAAGGGTAGTCATGGAAGCCGAGATTCCAGAGACAGAATGGGCACAATAGCGATTGTTGGAGTTGAATCTGTTGGATGAAGATAGGTTGAGAGCCTATTATCACAATCAGGTTTATCATAAGAGACTAGCTCGGTCCTTTGGCAAGAAGGTACGAAAGCACCCATTGAAAGAAGGGGATTTGGTCTTTAAGATGATGAGGCCAGGAGTGCCAGACATAAGAGGAAAATTCAGGCCAACCTGGGAAGGCCCGTTCATTTTGAAAAAGTTGCTAACAAAGGGAGCAGCAATCTTAGCAGATAGCGATGGGAATGAGTTTAAAGACCCGGTCAATGTTGATAGACTAAAAAGGTTCCATGGCTAAAGACCAGAAAATAAAAAGAAGAGAATAAATGCCCAGCAGGTTGAAAACTAAAAAACAGGCGGCCTTGCTAAAATTGGGCACCCTGTTAGGGTGAAAACCGAAAAAAGGCATCCTGGGCAAAAATTAAGGGCCAAGAGAAAATGTTCAATCGAGAAAACCCGAGAGCACCGATTGATAACAGGAGTTTGATGCTTACAAGATCTATTTTGATATTAGGTGTAGTCTTGTGCTTTTGAATTCTTGTTAAATAAGGATCATGTATGATGAAATCATATAGAAATGTACTCAGTTTTGCAATGAATAAAAGAATACAGTTTACATTTTCATTGTTCTTTTAGTAATGCCTTAAAAAGAAATATTTCACTTATTCATCTAATGACTATTATCTAATCATTCTGTCGGAAGGTGCCTAAGCAGATATGTGCTATTCACTCTTAGCGGTGCTTCTGATAATAGCCTTCTCTTGTAGTTCCTACAAAAAAAAAAAATCTTAAAAAAAAAGGCCGTTAGAGATGAAAACCGTAACTGGCTCTCTAAGCAAAAGTTAAGCCAAAGGGCAGGGTAAAAACCTGGAGACAGGCAGTCTGCCCTACAAAATAATAATAATAAAATAAAAGCCGCTGGATTGGGTTGGGTCCATTCTAGGCAAAAGTTAGGCACAGGGTTATGTGAAAATCCCCGAAAGGGACGCATTTCCCATGAAAAAAAGCTAGTGTGAAAATCCACAAGGGACACACTACCTTTAAAGGAATGACGTTCGATGTCTGAAGCGATAAGGCGGCATTACTTCGGATGATCGTTTTTCAGTCAGATAATGCATGAGTCGGAATCCTGGGTATATGATCATTGGTCGGGGGGCAAAGATGCACACTTGATGTCTCTATCAAAAAATGTTTTAGGGTCAGAGTCCCTAAAGCCAAGATGTCACTCTTACAGATCCTTGGAGGTGCGATGCAGCAACCAAGTTATATCCTCAGCATACCCTTAACCACCTAGGATAGGGTCAATCTATTTTTGCAAACATTTACATCTCATATCATATACACTTAAATTTTTGTATATATTTCTGTGCACATGACTTTGCAGGAAATATCTAAATGAAGATCATCGGTTTTCGCACTTTTAGTAGTCTTTAGCAGACTCGGTGGGGTCATCTGCGGATGACACCTCTGCACTTTTAGTAGTCTTGTCAGCGACTCGGTGCAGTTCCCCTCTTGCACTTTTAGTAGTCTTGTTAGCGACTCGGTGCAGTTTTTTCCCTGCACTTTTAGTAGTCTGTAGCAGACTCGGTGCAGCCCTCTTCTTGCACTTTTAGTAGTCTGTAGCAGACTCGGTGCAATCCTCTGAGGAGGATATCTCCTGCATTTTGTAGTCTTGTCAGCAACTCGGCGCATCGTCATCTGCTGATGACATTCTTCCACTTTTTGTAGTCTGTAGCAGACTCGGTACAATCCTCTGAGGAGAATATCTCATTCGTTTTGTAGTCTTGTTAGCGACTCGGCACATCGTTATCTGCGGATGACATTCTTGCACTTTTAGTAGTCTGTAGCAGACTAGGTGCAATCCTCTAAAGAGGACATTTCTCGCGTTTTGTAAGTCTGTAGCAGACTAGGTGCAATCCTCTAAAGAGGACATTTCTCGCGTTTTGTAAGTCTGTAGCAGACCCGGCGCATCATCGTCTTAGGATGGTTCCTAGCACTTTGTAGTCTTGTCAGCGACTCAGTGCAACTCAAGAGGATGAATCACAATACTGTTCCCGATGGAGCAGCTGGAAGAAGGCAGCCTCAGGTACGCGCTTCTTTCCCTTTCCTGAATTTTGGCTCACCTAGGCACCCACACACTAGCCTCCCCAAAATTGGAGGCAACTGTAGACACCGGGTCCCGAGTAGCCTTGATCAGGATTACCCAATAATGAGATTAAGTATGCCGATTTATAGTAAAAAAAGAATGAAAGTTGGAAGTGATAATTTCCTTGTCGTTTGATTTGTTAGGAATGATTAAAAATGTATTTTAAAAATTATTTTGGGGTAAAAATAGTGAGTTTTTAATTTTTTGTGTTTTATAGACAATTTGAAAAAAAAATATTTCGCGCGAATGCGAGGCTGCGGCAGCGCTGGGCGCGCCCCCCGGTGCGCAGGCAGAGCACGCGCCCTACGTGCGAGGACGCCCTTCAGGCGCTCCGACGGGGCGTCCCTCGCCCCTGGTCGCCCCTTGCTGCCGATTTTGGCCATTTTTTCCCCAAAAACTCTTTTTTTCTACATTTTTTTTCGTAGAATTTAATGGTAAAACTTTTAAAATTCCAAACCTTTGATTTTCTTCAGTTTTTTGCTCTTATTGAAATTAAGTCAATTTAATTTTTCATTAAAAAATCTGATTTTTGGGGAAAAATAAAAAGGATTTTGGAGAAAGAATTAGGGGGATTTTCTTTAGAAAATTATTTTTCTTCTTCTTTTTTCTCTCAAACAAATTCTCTCAATTTTTCTAAAGGATCTTCCAAGATAATTCTTGAGGCAAAAAGAATAATTTTTGTTCTTGGGAATTTTTCTTCTTCTCATCAAACAATTTTTTAGTTAAATCAATTATTTGTTCTTGAGTAAAAATCATTTTCAATATTTTATTTTTCTAATTTTATTCTTACAAATCAAGATAAGGAATTGGATCATCTACCTTCATTTCTTCAAGATAAATTTGAGGGTAATTATTTTTGGCTCAATTTCTTAATTTAATTTTAATTTCATTCTTTTGTTTTTATTTAATTAGTTAACATGTAAATTCTTCTAGTTCTATCATTTTCTTCTTATTTTTTCATTCTTTTGTTTTTATTCAATTAGTTAACATGTGAATTCTCTTAGATCTATTTTCTTACTCTTATTTCTTATTTAATTGTTCATGTTCATATTATTGTTATTATTTTTTGTTCACATATATTATTAGTATTATCATTTAACATGTTTTAGTATTATTTTCATTTTATTCTTCCATATTTAATTGAATTATTCATATTATTATTATTATTATTATTATTATTATTATTATTATTATTATTATTATTATTATTATTATTATTATTATTACCATGTGCTTATGTGATTGTCCATATTATTATTGGTATTATTATTATCATTCCTTAAACATGCCACGTTGATTTTATTTCCTATTGTTCTTGCATGTTTATATGCTTGTTCATCTTCTTTGATGTTATTATTATTATTATTATTATTATTATTATTATTATTATTATTATTATTATTATTATTATTATTATTATTATTGTTGTTGTTGTTGTTATTATTATTATTATTATTATTATTATTATTATTATATTTGATTTTTCATATTCTTTGTTATTATTGTGTTATTATTATTATTGTAGTTATTACCTTCATTAGTATTATTATTATTATCGTTATTCTTGTTTAATTTTATTATTATTATTATTATTATTATTATTATTATTATTATTTATGTTTTATGCATGCTGATTTTTATTATTACTTTTGCTTTTTATACATGATTGGATGTTATTGTTGTTATTTTGTGTTTTTATGCATATTAAATTCTATCATCATTATTTTATGCTTGTTTATGCATGTTGAATTTTATTATTATTATGTTATCTTTTATGCATGCTAAATTGTTAATTAATTAGATTGCATATTTTTATTATGTCATTTTAATTGGCTTGTCATATATGATGCAATTTTGATTGCCTTAATTTAATTGTTTTTCATGTTATATGTTTAATTAATTTTTTACTAACTTCGCTTTTATTTAGTTTTTTTCTTTTATTTCAATACTTATTTTTTATGTGTGAGTCTTTTCCATACCAAGTGGGAGCCCTTGAAGATTTGGAGATCCATTTGGGAGTTGATTGGTTATTTCTTTATTATTTTCATTACTTTGCTTTCATTATTTTATTTAATATGTAATTTATAATAAATTATTTTTTATGCACATTAATTAAAAAATCAAAAAATATTTTTATTAAACTAAATTGGGTTTTATTTAATAAAAATAGGACCAATGTCCTAGATTTTTCATCCAAAATAAATTATCACTTTAAAATTATTTTCTTTAATTATGCATGAGAGGACCAATGTCCTCATTTTTAATAAATAGCCCGATTTATGTATGATTTGTATTTTATTTACAAATGGGAGTTGTATTCCGCCCCTAGTTTTGTTGTAATTTATTTTGCTTTCATTTACTTTATTTACCGCTTTCATTAAATGATTGATGTGCATTTTAATTTAAATTGCATTAAAATTGAATGAGAAAAGGCATGAAACGCTAAATTCAAAACTTAATTATAAACTTAGCCAAGGTATGAATAAATGGGAAGTCCCGAACCATCTCTGGTCTTTGGGCTCAACAAGGTGAGAGGCCCATTTTCGACCTTTCATTGGAATGGGATCTCCAAGACACCTCTTGTGTCATACCAAAAGACTCAATTTACAATCCTAGGCTCCATAGAGTTAGAGGTTCATCCCAATGTTCTATTGGGGTGAATGCCTCCAAGACCCCTTTGGTTTGCCCAAAATGGATAATATGCGCCGTCTTAGGCTCACTGAGGCGAGACAAACTTTTCCAATGTTTTATTGGGTGGCGACTCCATGAAATCTCCTTGTTGCCCAAAATAGATGCACTTGTAAATACCTTACAAGTTTTCATGAACCTCTCTCGATCGCCCTAAAAGCGGGCCTTCGGGGGCCACGGGGTTCCGCGCGCGTCACAGTGGCGATTCCACTGGGGACTAAGAGACTTCCCTTTGAAAGTACATTGGTTAAAATTTACAATTGAGTTTTAATTTGAAAATTTCATCTCTTTTTGAAATTGTATTGCATCCGTGCTAGAGCCTTAGATTATGCTAGTTTGGTCCCTATTTTAACCCCGGTGCATTCCCGAAGCATAACCCTACGTTCAGTCAATGTGGGGAAGTGTTAAGGATAATCACCAGCCCAAGCCTCGTGCCTTATGGTATATCAAATGATGACCCAATCGATCGTTATGCTCGTGATGACCTAGACCCATTGGCAGGGACCATACTTGGGTAACCCTAAAGTTTCACTACCTTTGACCAAAGCTCATGTATTGGCAATAGATACTTTCACTATGTGAAATGTACCATAATACCGTGCTTGCTATGTGGGCCGTTACATATTGAACAAGATCAGTTAAATTAAATGGTCTTTCATCAAAGGCTTTCATGCCTCGGTAGGCCCATTTTAATTTAATTGAGGTGTTTAAATACATAATGGCCAAACACTCATACGTGTGTACATTAGATAAGAGATGTTATGCTGTCGGTTTTTCACCGTGCACTATACGAGTCCAATGGGTTCCCTGTTAACCCTTGGATAAAGCCCATCTAGGAAAGAGACTATACTACCTCGTGTGTGGGAGAGATAAGGTTGGAAGGATCTATATGCTTGCATGTGTTTGTCCATGCATTATATTTCAATCATGCATCGCATTTCAATTATGCATCATCCTAACGAGATGTATTTTTTTCAGCCATCATAGATTCGCCCGGGTGGTTTAGGGGTCCCGACGGTCGGTTGAGAAGGATTCCACTCTTGGGGTTACCAGAGCTAGTGTCATATCAGAGTTTGAATTCTCTTTCAGAGGGTAGTGAGACTTTCTCTTTAGAATCATCAGCTGATACAAGTATGTCTAATCTAGCCAGTGGGTCTGATGCAACCGGGCTCTTCTAGGGCAATGATTGCTGAGGAAGTAGGAAGAAGAATAGAGGAGTTTGAGGCCAGAATGATGGCAATGATGGGCCACCTTGCCACTACTATAGTTGGGCAACAAGTTGCTGCTGTTCCTATTAGGGGACCAGATGAACAAGGGGCTATTAGAGAGGATTCCCCTGCTATAGTTGATCCACCTGCAGTTGAGCAAAGAGCACCAGCGCCTATTGAGCGTAGAGAAGGCCCTAAGTCTGAGGTTGACCTCTGGGAAGATGAGCAAGAAGAACAGATGGTGGCAAAGGGAAAGTTGCCTAAGCTGGAAGAGGCAATGTGGAGAAAGATGGAGGAGAAGTTCGAAGCTATGACAAGGATGATGACGGTAGAAAGGGGAATGAACTCGGAGGATCGTGAGCTGGATGGGGATGATCTGATCCCTCAGAACTTCAAGATGCCTGATATCCCAAAATTTGATGGCACCTCTGACCCTGCTACACACATCAAGCAGTACTCACTGGTCATGAAAGGGATAACTTTAACAAGGAAGCAGAAGATAGAGTACTTTTGCTTGAGTCTTATAAGGGTTGCCATTAACTGGTACCATGGGCTGCACAGGAGGTCCAAAGAAGATTGGGACTTATTGACTGAAGAGTTCCTAAAGCAATATGATTGCAGTACCCGGATGGAGGTCACATTAAAGGATCTAGAGCTGCTGCAGCAGAAGGCTGGGGAGTCTGTCCATGAATATCTCACTCGGTGGAGGAACCGGGTTATGGAGATGAAGCGCAAACCCGATACACTTAATCAGATTCGATTATTCATTCGGAATGCTAGCCCATATCTGAGAGATGGATTGAAAATGAAGGGGCTGAAAGATTGGGAGTCCTTGAAGGATATTGCTATAGAGGCAGAGGGAGAATATATGGCCAGAAGGGCAAGCAGTGAGGCTTATGCTAAGAAGGGCTACAACAATCAAAGTGCAACCAAGTCAGCTAGTTCCAGTAGTGGTAACAGAAGTGGGAAGACAGCTGAGGTGTCGGCAACAAGAGTGAATCAGAGGTACTTCTCGAATTTGGGTAGGCCTTTGTCATGGGCATTGAAGAGGTTAATGAAGGAGGGGAAGCTACAATCCCTGCCACTAAGGCAAGCTAGGACCCAAGGGGAACCGGGGCATAAAGAGAACGAATATTGTGCCTTTCACCAACATACTGGACATCTGACAGACAATTGCTTCATGCTGAGGCATCAGATTCAGGATCTGATCGATAGTAAGCAAATCACCGATCCTGAAAAGAGGGAGAGCAAGAAGAAGTCTAATTTCAATACTGTGCCACCGCCTGTCTTTATGATTGGGTCGAGCCTACCTGAATGGTATGTCTTTCAAGATTTGTATGGAAATGATTACGTCGCTATCACTCGCCCTAAGGCAAGTGAAGAAGGGATTCCCGTGGCGGCGATAGACTGTTGGTCCACTAGTGAGAGTAGAAACGAAGATGAAGAGGAGAAAGATGGAGAGTTCACAGATCCATGGGATTCGGAGGAGGAGGAGAGAGTTGGGGCTGTAACAAGAAGTGGGAGAGTGGTCCTCGAAGTTGAGAAACAACAGGACTCAGTGCAAGCACCTGTGGAGAAGGAGCCGAAAGAAAGTTCAATAGTAAAGCAGCTGAAAAAGACCACGGCTCAGATATCTATTTGGGATCTTCTAAGGCAGTCCCCATCTCATAGACATAAGTTAGTTGAGGCATTGAGTGAGTCCACCGTAGCCACCACAATTTCTCCATCCGAGCTGCTAGATCTCGTCAAGGGGGGATCAGGGGAAAGATTGGTATTTTTTGACGCAGATTTGCCAGCTGAAGGCCGCAATCACAACCGACCACTATATATCAAAGCACAAATTAACGACAAGCACACCGCTTGTGTTATGGTTGATGATGGGTCATCCATAAATGTCTGTCCTTTGTTGGCACTTCAGGCTTTTGGGTTGGACGAGAGTATGTTGAGTAAGTCTGATCTGACCATCACAGCCTACGATAATTCTCAGAGACAGGCATCAGGAACATTTAGAGCTCTAGTTAGGACTGGGCCCATTGAGACGGAGGCAGAATTTGTGGTATTGCCTATCCCAGCAAATTTCTTAGCCTTACTGGGAAGACCGTGGTTCCATAAATTGGGAGGAGTGCCGTCCACCCTACACCAAATGGTAAAGATACCTCATGAAGGGGAGGTGGTGACCATTAAAGTAGCAAGAGAGAACCAAGTGTCTGCCTTAGGGATCTTTAATCAGCCATTTAGTGGCTTTCACGTATCAGTGATTGGTGAGGAGCAGGGCTTGGCAGGTAGCCCTCAGGTGATAACATGATGAAGAGGATGCACTTCCTCCCAGGGGCCGGATTGGGTAAAAATTCGCAGGGGTTGCAAGATGCCGTCACAACACAAGGCCAGAGAGATCGGAAGGGTCTGGGCTACAAAGGAGGGCATGGCAGGAAGAAAGTGTTAAAGAAGATCCCCCACATTTCAGAGAGTTTTGTTCCCTCATCTTCGGTCTGTACTTATACTGGAGAAGAAGAGCCTCAGTGGATGGATGGAAAGATCATTCCGGGGTTTGAAATTTTCAATGATGTCTTTGACTGGGATGTTGGAGTTATCAAGTCCGCAGAGAACTTATGGGATGAGGAGATTATGACTCAGTGCAATATTTGGGACAGGGGTGGGCCCGAGGAGATTGTCACTGATAAGCTGTTAGCTACCAGGCTAAAGGGCAAAGAAAAGATGGTAGAGCCAGAGCTAGAGATTGAAGATTTAAAGATTTCACCGGAGGTAGTTGAAAAGCCTCCACTAAGTCAAGAAGTCAAAGCACAGTCGGCTGCAACATCATCATCGATAGAAGATGAAGACAATAGTTATTTAGATACTATTTTTATGCCAGAACTTTTTGATGACAATGTTAAGGTTTCTGATTACATTAATGAGATGAATAACTTTGCTTACTTGTGTGATGTTTCTGATGATTTCATTTCTCATGATCATAAACATGATGCATTCATCTTTGACATTAACTCAACTAGCACAACTGCATTTAATCTTGGAACTTTAGAGAATCCAAAGGAAATTTTGATAGCATCAGACATAATTCCTGAGGAGAGGCTAAAATTTGAGAGAATATTAAAAAAATATGAAAAAGTCTTTGCTGGACCTACGAGGACATGCCGGGAATTGATCGAGATGTAGCCGAACATGCCATTCCAACTTACCCAGGGAGTAAACCGGTCAAGTAAAAGCTCAGAAGACTTAGGCCAGAATGGGCTCAGAAGGTGAAAGAGGAGATCCATAAGTAGATTGAGGCTAAGTTTCTACTGGAAGTTAAATACCCGACGTGGCTGGCTAATGTAGTTCCTGTGGCTAAAAAGCATGAAAAAGTTCGAGTATGTGTGGACTATCGGGACCTAAACAAAGCCTGCCCGAAAGATGATTTTCCTCTACCTCATATTGATGTGCTAGTAGATAGTGCCGCTGCTTGCATGATGTATAGCTTCGTGGATGGGTACGCAGGGTACAATCAAATCCTTAACAAGATAGTGGATCGAATAAATACAGCTTTCATAACCGAATGGGGTACATTTGCTTACCGGGTCATGCCTTTTGGACTAAAGAATGCAGGAGTGACCTATCAGAGGATGGCCACCAGAGTTCTCAATGATTTGATCCACAAGGAAGTGGAGGTGTATGTTAACGACATGATGATCAAGTCAGCTACCAGAGAAGGTCACTTCGAGGCTTTGGAAAAGTTCTTTCAAAGGATCAGTAAGTATGATCTGCGCCTCAATCCCAAGAAGTGCATTTTTGGAGTTAACTCAGGTAAGCTGTTAGGCCATGTGGTAAGCCAGAGAGGAATTGAAGTGGATCCTGATAAGGTCAGGGCCATCAGAGAGATGAGGTTAGAAGTTTCCTGGGAAAGCTTCAGTACATCAGCCGATTTATCGCCAAGCTGGCTTCAATATGTGAGCCCATCTTCAAACTTCTTAGGAAGAATCAGCCTGTGGTGTGGAATAATGATTGTCAATTGGCCTTTGATACCATTAAGGATTATCTTTTGAATCCACCAGTTTAAGACCACCAAGGTGTGCCAAACCATTAATCCTGTATCTGCCGATAGAAGACAATTCAGTAGGTGCCATGATGGCCCAGGAAGATGACTTTGGGGTGGAGTTTGTTGTTTACTATCTTAGTAAGAAATTCCTGACATATGAAGCCAAATATATGGAAGTGGAAAAGAACTGCTTGGCAATGATTTGGGCTTCTAAGAAGTTGTGACACTACTTTCATTCCTTCAGTGTACAAGCGGTTGCTAAGCATAACCCGCTTAGGTACCTTCACGAAGCGCCCTCTCTACTGGGAAAAATGGGAAGATGGTTATTACTGTTGCAGGAGTTCGATATCGAATACATCACCAGGAAAACCATTAAAGGAAGAGTTATAGCTGAGTTATTGGCTGAACATCCTATTAAGGGAGACCAATTCGAATACAATTTTCCAGATGAAGATGTCATGGCCATAGCAGTACAAGGGTGGCAATTGTTCTTTGATGGGGCAGTTAACAGGGGTAGGAGCAGGGATTATTCTTACAACCCCGGATGGTGAAAAGCTACCATTAGTCAAGAAGCTGAGGTACAAGGCGACCAATAATGAAGCGGAATATGAAGCTTGCATCTTTGGATTGGAAGCATTGCTGGCTCTAGGGGCAAAGACCGCAGAAGTCTTCGGAGATTCTTCCTTAGTAATTCATCAAATCAGAGGGGAATGGTCAGTTAAGGAAGAAAGGTTGTTACCTTATATAAAGCATTTGAGAATGTTGAGTAGCCAGTTCGAGACTTACACCTTTCATTTCACCCCTAGGGATGAAAATCAATTGACTGATGCTCTAGCGACATTGGTGTCCATGTGGGATAACCCAATAGGGGTTACTATGAAACCCATGCTAATCTCTAGCTCAAAAAAGCCTTATTTTGAAGCTGAGCAGGTGATGGATGTTGGGGTCACCAATGAAAACCCTTGGTACTACGACATTCAGAATTATTTGGAACGGTCAGTTTTTTCAGAGGAAGCCACTGAGAAAGACCAAAGGATGATTCGGAAGTTGTCCACTCAATTCATCAGTGTAGAGGGCACTTTGCATAAAAGGCAAGCTGATGGTATTCAATTAAGGTGTTTGGCGGAGAAAGAAGCTGAAAAGGTTATGGAAGAGGTTCATGCCGGAGTCTGTGGAGCTCACACGAATGGCTTAGCCTTAGCGAAAAAGATCATGCAACAAGGATTATATTGGCTCACAATGGATACGGATTGTTTAAAATATGTGAATCAATGCCAGTTATGCTAGCAATACGCGAATTTAAGGCATGTCCTAGTTTCAGAGCTACATAATTTGACATCTCCATGGCCATTGGCAGCTTGGGGAATAGATATCATAGGCGAGATACGTCCTACAGCTTCTAATGGGCATAGGTTCATTATAGTTGCCATTGATTATTTCACTAAGTGGGTCGAAGCTGAATCTTTCAAGAAGATTGATGCTAGGGATATGGCTAAGTTCATCGAGCGGAATTTGATATGCAGATATGGCCTCCCACACCATATTATATCTGATAATGGGGTACAATTCTTAGCAGAAACTAACCAGATGCTTCAGAAGTATGGAATTCAGCATCACAAGTCTTCTCCTTACCGTCCTCAAGCTAATGGTGCGGTTGAAGCGGCGAACAAGAATGTGAAAAGAATATTGGCCAAGATGGTTCAGAGCTATAAAGATTGGGCGAAAAAGCTACCTTTTGCACTCTGGGGTTATAGAACCACGATCAGAACCTGTACGGGAGCAACACCATTCTCCCTAGTATACGGAACCGAAGCAGTTTTGCCAGTTAAAATTGAGCTAAAATCCTTAAGGGTAGTCATGGAAGCCGAGATTCCAGAGACAGAATGGGAAGACTGGGCACAATAGAGATTGTTGTAGTTGAATCTATTGGATGAAGATAGGTTGAGAGCCTATTATCACAATTAGGTTTATCAGAAGAGACTAGCTTGGTCCTTTGGCAAGAAGGTACGAAAGCACCCATTGAAAGAAGGGGATTTGGTCTTTAAGATGATGAGGCCAGGAGTGCCAGACATAAGAGGAAAATTTAGGCCAACCTGGGAAGGCCCGTTCATTTTGAAAAAGTTGCTAACAAAGGGAGCAGTAATCTTAGCAGACAGCAATGGGAATGAGTTTAAAAACCCGGTCAATGTCGATAGACTAAAAAGGTTCCATGGCTAAAGACCAGAAAATAAAAAGAAGAGAATAAATACCCCGCAGGTTGAAAACCGAAAAAAAGGCGGCCTTGCTAAAATTGGGCGCTCTATCAGGGTGAAAACCGAAAAAAAGGCATCCTGGACAAAAATTAAGGGCCAAGAGAAAATGTTCAATCGAGAAAACCCGAGAGGGCCGATTGACAACAGGAGTTTTATGCTTACAAGATCTATTCCGAGATTAGGTGTAGTCTTGTGCTTTTGAATTCTTGTTAAATAAGAATCATGTATGATAAAATTATATAGAAATGTACTCAGTTTTGCAATGAATAAAAGAATACAGTTTACATTTTCATTGTTCTTTTATTTCTGCCTTAAAAAGAAATATATCACTTATTCATCTAATGACTATTATCTAATCATTCTGTCGGAAGGTGCCTAAGCAAATATGTGCTATTCACTTTTAGCGGTGGTTCTGATAATAGCCTTCTCTTGTAGTTCCTACAAAAAAAAAAACAAATCTTAAAAAAAAAGCCCGTTAGAGATGAAAACCGTAACTGGCTATCTAAGCAAAAGTTAGGCCAAAGGGCAGGGTGAAAACCTAGAGACAGGCAGTGTGCCCTACAAAAAAAAAAAATAATAGAATAAAAGCCGCTGGATTGGGTTAGGTCTATTCTGGGCAAAAGTTAAGCACAGGGTTATGTGAAAATCCCCGAAAGGGATGCATTTCCCATGAAAAAAAGCTAGTGTGAAAATCCACAAGGGACGCACTACCTTTAAAGCAATGACGTTCGACGTCTGAAGCGATAAGGCGGCATTACTTCGGATGATCATTTTTCAGTCAGATAATGCATGAGTCGGAATCTTGGGCATATGATCATTGGCCGGGGGACAAAGATGCACACTTGATGTCTCTCTCAGAAAATGTTTTAGGGTCAAAGTCCCTAAAGCCAAGATGTCACTCTTACAGATCCTTGGAGGTGCGATGCAGCAGCCAAGCTATATCCTCAGCAGACCCTTAACCACCTAGGATAGGGTCAATCTATTTTTGCAAACATTTACATCTCATATCATATACACTTAAATTTCTATATATATTTCTGAACACATGACTTTGCAGGAAATATCTAAATGAAGATCATCGGTTTTCGCACTTTTAGTAGTCTGTAGCAGACTCGGTGCGGTAATCTGCGGATGACACCTCTGCACTTTTAGTAGTCTTGTCAGCGACTCGGTGCAGTTCCCCTCTTGCGCTTTTTGTAGTCTTGTCAGCGACTCGGCGCATCGTCATCTGCGGATGACACCCCTGCATTTTTAGTAGTCTTGTCAGCGACTCAGTGCAGTTTTTCCCCTGCACTTTTAGTAGACTGTAGCAGACTCGGTGCAGCCCTCTTCTTGCACTTTTAGTAGTCTATAGCAGACTCGGTGCAATCCTCTGAGGTGAGGAGGATATCTCCTGCGTTTTGTAGTCTTGTCAGCGACTCGGCGCATTTGTCAGCGACTCGGCGCATCGTCATCTGCGGATGACATTCTTCCACTTTTAGTAGTCTATAGCAGACTCGGTGCAATCCTCTGAGAAGAATATCTCCTGCGTTTTGTAGTCTTGTCAGCGATTCGGCGCATTGTCATCTGCGGATGACATTCTTGCACTTTTGGTAGTCTATAGTAGACTCGGTGCAGTCCTTTAAAGAGGACATTTCTCGCGTTTTGTAAGTCTGTAGCAGACCCGGCGCATCATCGTCTTAGGATGGTTCCTAACACTTTGTAGTCTTGTTAGTGACTCAATGCAACTCAAGAGGATGAATCATAACACTATTCCCGATGGAGCAGCTGGAAGGAGGTAGCCTCAGGTACACGCTTCTTTCCCTTTCCTGAATTTTGGCTCACCTAGGCACCCACACACTAGCCTCCCCAAAATTGGGGACAACTGTAGACACCGGGTCCCGAGTAGCCTTGATCAGGATTACCCAATAATGAAATTAAGTATGCCGATTTATAGGCAAAAAAGAATGAAAGTTGAAAGTGATAATTTCCTTGTCGTTTGATTTGTTAGGAATGAATAAAAATGTATTATAAAAATATTTTAAAAATTATTTTGGGGTAAAAATAGTGAGTTTTTAATTTTTGTGTTTTATAGAAAATTTGAAAAAAAAAAATATTTCGCACGAATGCCGGGCTACGGTAGCGCTGGGCGACGCAGAGCGCCCAGCGCGCGCGCTGTGCGCGAGCGATGCGCTGAGCGTCGCCCTCTCGCGGGCGACACCCAGGGCGTCGCGCGCGTAGCTGGGCCCGCGCCCTGCGCGCGGGGACGCCCGTCGGGCTCTCCGACGGGGCGTCCCTCGCCCCTGGTCGCCCCCTGCTGCCGATTTTGACCATTTTGGCCCCAAAAACTCTTTTTTTCTTCATTTTTTTAGTAGAATTTAATGGTAAAACTTTTAAAATTCCAAACATTTGATTTTCTTCAGTTTTTTGCTCTTATTGAAATTAAGTCAATTTAATTTTTCATTAAAAAATCTGATTTTTGGGGAAAAATAAAAAGGATTTTGGCGAAAGAATTAGGGGGATTTTCTTTAGAAAATTATTTTTCTTCTTCTTTTTTCTCTCAAACAAATTCTCTCAATTTTTCTAAAGGATCTTCCAAGATAATTCTTGAGGCAAAAAGAATAATTTTTTTTCTTAGGAATTTTTCTTCTTCTCATCAAACAATTTTTTAGTTGGAGACAAATAAATCAATTATTTGTTCTTGAGTAAAAATCATTTTTAATATTTTATTTTTCTAATTTTATTCTTACAAATCAAGACAAGGAATTGGATCATTTACTTTCATTTCTTCAAGATAAATTTGAGGGTAATTATTTTTGGCTCAATTTCTTAATTTAATTTTAATTTCATTTTTTTGTTTTTATTTAATTAGTTAACATGTAAATTCTTCTAGTTCTATCATTTTCTTCTTATTTTTTCATTCTTTTTTTTTTATTCAATTAGTTAACATGTTAATTCTCTTAGATCTATTTTCTTACTCTTATTTCTTATTTAATTGTTCATGTTCATATTATTGTCATCATTTTTTGTTCACATATATTATTAGTATTATCATTTAACATGTTTTAGCATAATTGGCTTATTTTTATTTTCATTTTATTCTTCCATATTTAATTGAATTGTTCATATAATAATAATAATAATAATAATATTATTATTATTATTATTATTATTATTATTATTATTATTATTATTATTATTATTATTATTATTATGTGCTTATGTGATTGTCCATATTATTATTGGTATTATTATTATCATGCCTTAAACATGCCACGTTGATTTTATATCCTATTGTTCTTGCATGTTTATATGATTGTTCATCTTCTTTGATGTTGTTATTATTATTATTATTATTATTATTATTATTGTTGTTGTTGTTGTTGTTGTTGTTGTTGTTGTTGTTATTATTATTATATTTGATTGTTCATATTCTTTGTTATTATTGTGTTATTATTATTATTGTAGTTATTACATTCATTAGTATTATTATTATTATCCTTATTCTTGTTTAATTTTATTATTATTATTATTATTATTATTATTATTATTATTATTATTATTATTATTATTTATGTTTTATGCATGCTGGTTTTTATTATTACTTTTGCTTTTTATACATGATTAGATGTTATTTTGTTATTTTGTGTTTTTATGCATATTAAATTCTATCATCATTATTTTATGCTTGTTTATGCATGTTGAATTTTATTATTATTATGTTATCTTTTATGCATGCTAAATTGTTAATTAATTAGATTGCATATTTTTTATTATGTCATTTTAATTGGCTTGTCATATCTGATGCAATTTTGATTGCCTTAATTTAATTGTTTTTCATGTTATATGTTTAATTAATTTTTTACTAACTTCACTTTTATTTGTTTTTTTTTCTTTTATTTCAATACTTATTTTTTTATGTGTGAGTCTTTTCCATACCAAGTGGGAGCCCTTGAAGATTTGGAGATCCATTTGGGAGTTGATTGGTTATTTCTTTATTATTTTCATTACTTTGCTTTCATTATTTTATTTAATATGTAATTTATAATAAATTATTTTTTATGCACGTTAATTAAAAAATCACAAAAATATTTCTATTAAACTAAATTGGGTTTTATTTAATAAAAATGGGATCAATGTCCTAGATTTTTCATCCAAAATAAATTATCACTTTAAATTTGTTTTCTTTAATTATGCATGAGAGGATCAATGTCCTCATTTTTAATAAATAGCCCGATTTATGTATGATTTGTATTTTATTTACAAATGGGGGTTGTATTCCGCCCTTAGTTTTGTTGTAATTTATTTTGCTTTCATTTACTTTATTTACCGCTTTCATTATATGATTGATGTGCGTTTTAATTTAAATTGCATTAAAATTGAATGAGAAAAGGCATGAAACGCTAGATTTAAAACTTGATTATAAACTTAGCCAAGGTATGAATAAATGAAAAGTCCCGAACCATCTCTGGTCTTTGGGCTCAACGAGGCGAGAGGTCCATTTTCGACGTTTCATTGGAATGGGATCTCCAAGACACCTCTTGTGCCATACCAAAAGACTCAATTTACAATCCTAGGCTCCATAGGGTTAGAGGGTCATTCCAATGTTCTATTGGGGTGAATGCCTCTAAGACCCCTTTAGTTTGCCTAAAATGGATAATATGCGCCGTCTTAGGCTCACTGAGGCGAGACGAACTTTCCCAATGTTTTATTGGGTGGCAACTCTATGAAATCTCCTTATTGCCCGAAATAGATGCACTTGTAAATACCTTACAAGTTTTCATGAACCTCTCTCGATCGCCTTAAAAGCGGGCCTTCGGGAGCCACGTGGTTCAGCGCGCGTCACGCAACCCTCTGAAAAAATACATATATATTTTTTTAAATTAAAACTTTTTGACCTAAAATTAATACTTCCAAGCTCCTTTTTCATTTTTAATTTTTAAAATATATATATTTTATTTTTTATTTCTGAAAAGCAAATTTTCACAAGTAAATCATCCCTTCTAACATTTTTGCCTGTGAACATGCATCTAATTATCATTGGGTAACCTTGATCTGGGTTGCCTCGGGATTTGGTGTCTACAGTTGCCTCCAGTTTTGGAAAAGCTAGTGCATGGGTGCCTAGGTAAGCCAAAACTCAGAGAAAGAAGGAAAGAGACAAGTACGTGAGGCAGTTGTCTTTTCGGTCTGAATGGAATTGTTGTGGTCGTTACCGTCTATTTGTCGATGTGTTAACCCTCATCGTTTTGGCATATAACCCGTGTCGTGTCTAACCTCAGTCGTTTCGGCATTTAACCCGTGCGATGAGATTGCCTTTTAAGAAAACTTGGAAATTGCCTCTTAAGAGGACTTGGAAATTTCCTCTTAAGAGGACTTACGGAATTGCCTCCTAAGAGGACTTGGGAAATTGCCTCTTAAGAGGACTTAGAAATTGCCTCTTAGGAGGACTTTGACATTGCCTCTTAAGAGGACTTGGAGATTGCCTCTTAAGAGGACTTAGGGAATTGCCTCTTAAGAGGACTTGGAGATTGCCTCTTAAGAGGACTTAAAAATTGCCTCTTAAGAGGACTTGGAGAATTGCCTCTTAAAAGGACTTGGAGAATTACCTCTTAAGAGGACTTGCCTCTTAAGAGAACTTAGGGAATTGCCTCTTAAGAGGACTTGGAGATTGCCTCTTAAGAGGACTTGGAGGTTGCCTTTTAAGAGGACTTAGGGAATGCCTCTTAAGAGGACTTAGAGAATCGCCTCTTAAGAGGACTTGGAGAATGCCTCTTAGAAGGACTTAGGGAATTGCCTCTTAAGAGGACATGGAGATTACCTCTTAAGAGGACTTAAGAAATTGCCTCTTAAGAGGACTTAGGGAATCGCCTCTTAAGAGGACTTAGGGAATCACCTCTTAAGAGGACTTAGAGATTGCCTCTTAAGAGGACTTAAGGATTGCCTCTTAAGAGGACTTAGAGATTACCTCTTTAGAGGACTTGGAGATTATCTTTTAAGAGGACTTAGGGAATTGCCTCTTAAAAGGACTTGGAGATTGCCTCTTAAGAGGACTTAGGAAATGCCTCTTAAGAGAACTTAGGGAATTGCCTCTTAGGAGGACTTGGAGAATGCCTCTCAGGAGGACTTAGGGAATTGCCTCTTAAGAGGACTTGGAGAATGCCTCTCAGGAGGACTTAGGGAATTGCCTCTTAAGAGGACTTGGAGATTGCCTCTTAAGAGGACTTAGGGAATTGGCTCTTAAGAGGACTTAGGGAATTGCCTCTAAAGAGGACTTAGGGAATTGCCTCTTAAGAGGATTTAGGGATTGCCTCTAAAGAGGACTTAGGAAATTGCCTCTTAAGAGGATTTAGGGATTACCTCTTAAGATGACTTAGGAAATTGCCTCTTAAGAGTACTTAGGGATCGCCTCTTAAGAGGACTTAGGAAATCGCCTCTTAAGAGGACTTAGGGATCGCCTCTTAAGAGGACTTAGGAAATCGCCTCTTAAGAGGACTTAGGAAATTGCCTCTTAAGAGGACTTAGAGATTGCCTCCTGGGTAGACTTCATCTTGGTCTGATTATCTGGTACAGGTGAATGCCTATATTGTGTTGAAGTTGTCCTTAACTTGCTTTTGTGCGTGTGGTCTTTATTTGGATTTTTCCTGCGAAATTTTGTGCACAGGAATACGTGTGTGCATGTGAAAAGTTATATGCGAATGTTTGCAAATGAACTATGTGACATAAAATGCATGCAAAAATGAATAGACTGAGTCTCGAGTGGTCAGGGGTCTGCTGAAGGTACAGCTTGGCCACTCGTATTGTTTGATGCCTCCCAGAGACTTAGAGGAGTGTCGTCTTGGTTTAAAAATTCTGATCCATAATCTTTTTTTCAAAGAGAACTAACTCGTGCGCATCTCTACCCCCGATCAATGAGCATTTTTCCCCCAAGGCCTTAACTCGTGTCTTAAATTAAGCATTTTTTGCTTGAAGGGAGATTGCCTTATCGCTCCGTGTTCTGCTGGTCATTTATTAAAGGTAGTGCGTCCCTTGTGAATTTTCACGCTAGCTTTTTTTAGCGGGAAATGCGTCTCTTTTGGGATTTTCACATAACCCTGTGCCTTATTTTTTGCCTAGAATGGACCCAACCCAATCCAGCGGCTTTTTCTTCTCTTTTTTCTGAAGGACAGACTGCCTGTTTCTAGGTTTTTACCCTATCCTTTTGCCTAACTTTTGCTTAAAGAGCCAATTACGGTTTTCATCTCTAACGGCCTTTTTTTTTTTCGAAATTGTAATTGGGTCTGAAGTTGTAATCAGAAATTGTTTAAAGACAGTCATTTTGATTCTCCTCCCGAAGGTGACATAGGATTCGCTTTATAATTGAAGCATTTGAGTGGCGAGAGAACCATAGGACAAGAACTAGATAATTTTTGTGATGCAGAATGAACTGCTCTAGTCCCATCATTGCATAAATACATATATTTCAGTCTAATTTCATTATGCATGATCATTATTTGGCATTAATCTCAAAATACAAGATCTCATCTAATCTCGGGATAGATCCTGAAAGCATCAACTCCTGTTATCAATTAGCGCTATCAGGTTTTCGTGATTGAAAATTCTCTCAGCTCTTAATTAATTTTTTTTTGAAAGCAGATTCTAGATGCAACATTGGGGAAGAGACTCAACTCAAATGCATAAACGTACTTGTGGTTTCTCGGTTGAAGCTCAAGAAACACCATATGTCTCTTCTTACGTACCAAACCTTATGACAAAGTCATCTCCGCTAATTAAATAAGACTGAACCAAGAATCAAGAGGTCTTACTTTGGTTGCAATGCTAGGCTTAGGTAGATGGCTGCCAAAGAAGGATCAGGTCGCTAAAGAAGAAAAATGGCCGCAATATCTACTCGACTGATGGGAGGACCATTCTCAGCTCAATTGCATATATAAAGGTATTTTTAAATTTGGGCTTGATAACACTTTAGCTCATCAAGACCAGAATAACAATTAAAAAGATAACCATTGAAACTCGTCAAGTGGTTGCTATCTTGAGCTCTACTTCTTTTTTCCTTTTTTTCTTTCTTTTTTACTTTCTTTTTTCCCCTTTTTTTATTTTTCTCTTTTTCTTTTCGCTATTTTTTTTCTTTATGTCTCTGACCATGCAGAGTTTGTGAATAACTAAACCCTCTTCAAAAAGTGTAGACTCATCCTTATCCGAGCGAGCTTTGATAGTCCAAAAGATTATTAATGATGTACATCCATCCTCATTAAAGCAGCCATTCTTTTAAGGGGAGGCAAAAATCATTTTAGGCGAAAGGTAGTTTCAACATGTATAATAATAAAATCGGTACGCATTTAACATACCAGCATAAAAGCTCAAAGGGCTAGCAAGTAATTGCAAAATAAAGGTAGAAAATAGTCATTCAGAGAGCTATACAAAGAAGGGCTACCTAAATCATTTTCTAGGTTCTGTCTTATCCAGGGATCGCTTTGACGGGTAATCAAAATGGTTCTAGTGCTGTTACTAAGTTTTCATCCAATCCCCTAATTACAACTGGTTTTTTTTTTCTTTTTTTTCTTTTTTTCTTTTTTTCATCTCTCAGAATTTTTCTCTCTTCAGGAGTTACATCAGATGCTATGAAGATTTTCTTTGGGTCTTTCAAAGTTTCGAGATTAAATTCAGTAGTATTAATTAAATTAATATCAAAACGAATGCATCATGATTATGCATAGTGAAATTATTAGAAACATCGTGAAAATAAGCAAAAACTAGTAATTTCATTTAATAAGAACTAGAGTTAAAAGAAAACATCATTATTAAATAGTTCAAAAGCAAAAATAACATCTACATGGCTGCCATTCTATTCTGCTGATGACTCAAATGTTGTAGCTGATGGTTCATTATCATCTTTAAGAACCACGTTCTTCACCTCTCATCTCCTCATCAATGACGTCTTTCACTTGTTTCCTCAAAGCCCGATAATAATATGTTAAATGCCCGGTATGCTGATGATAGGCGCAGTATTGATCACTTCTATGACCAGGATGCCCTGGGTTTCTGGCAAGTTTTACAGGTTTTAGCTATAACTTTCCCTTGTTAATGAAATGGAAGAGGTACTCAGATAGAGGCTTATCCATGATGGCATAACAGCCCTGAGTAGTTCCAATAGTTGAAACCTTAGTAGCCCCAGCATCTCCCATACTATTACCACCGAGACTCGATCTCTCCTGACTACCTTTTCCCATGACATTGCTCCATCTTTCACAGATCACCAATTGCTCGTTATTCATAGGATTCTGGACTCGACCTTTCAGGGTCTGTCCATAATCCCTTAGATATCTAGGGTACGGGTGATGCTTTGGCTGCCCTCGATCTCTAGCTGGCCTAGCTGAGCCTAGTTATAGGTTCCCCTCCAATGCTTGAGGTAAAGGTCGGCCTACACTAAAATCATATTTTTGGATTGTTCTACCCGCCGATATTGCTTTCCTCCCCCGAGTGCCAATACATCCATCACACCTATACGATCGAGTTTTCATTTCTAAGTCCATGGTGACCTTCTTGCAAACAGCCAGGGTAGTTGCAAGTTTTGACCTTAAAATCTCTTCCTCGAGGACATCCATCCTTCTTTTCATGCCCCCTATCGCTACCAGAAACCCATCCTCTGAAATATATCTTTTGCCTTTTTGCTCAGATGGTGGAGTAAAAGGCACCTTTCCTCTAGGCCCAGTTGGATCCTGCTCTTTTTGTGACACGGTGGGAGCAATAGGATGTTGCTTGGTGGGTGGTATTACTGTGGTAGATAGATTCTCCATCATAGTCATCATTCGAGCTTCAAACTGATCAAACCTCTGCCCAACCTCCTCAACAATCACAGCCCGGGTTGCATCCATATCTCCTTGTATATTAACCATTTTCAATACTTGAACTATCTTTGATCCTTATCCTGGCCTTAGATAAAAGGTCCTCTAATTAGGTGACTGTCGGAACCCCAAAACCACTTAGGCAAATGGTCTATGTCACACCCCATTTGCCCCCTAGTAGTATGAACCTATTTGTGTGTATGCATGCATTGTGTGTTTTGGGCATGTCATAAGGGTATTTTGGTAAAAAAAAAATGCTTGTTTTAATGGTTTTATTAGCATGTGGATGCATGTATGTTATTAGGGTGTGAATTAGTTGGGTTAAGTTTGTGTGTGCATGAGTGTACCAATGTACGGTGTGAGTAGTGGAGTTAGGGTTGTGTGCTTTACTCACTCATTAGTAGGGTGTATATAAGTTGGGAATGCATTATGTGTGTATGAAGCATGAGTTTAGGGCGTGAGTGACCAAATCCCACTAATAGGGTAGTGACACTTGTCTAAAAATAGGAAAAGAAAAAGAAAAAAAAGAAAGAGAAAAGGGGGAGGGCAGATTTCTGTTCTTCAAATCCCGTTGCCCCTCTTTCCCTTACTCTTCTTCTTCCTTCTCTTTCCCTAAGAACCCTAGTTTGGATTTTAGACATTATTAGTGGGAATTGATCATCTCTTGCACTCTAATTTGGTAAGTTTCCTTACATTTCTTCATCTCGTTCTTCCTTGTTCATCTTTTCTTCCCGATTTCTGGGTTTAGACTTAACTTAGGGTTTGTTCTTTGTTTATTCTTGGCGGGTTTGATTGTTAGCCGAATCATCTCGGGACTCTAAGGGCAAGGATAAAGCTGGGTGTAGTGGAGCTCAGTGATTAGAGCTTCAATCTTCAGGTTTGGGAATTTTGTATCTACTGTGTGTTTGTTGTGTTTGATTCTTCATTGATAACCTACTGTATTGGCAATGCATGTTGAAATATGAATGAGTGAGCTTTGATTTTGGTTTAATGCATGAAGATCGAAACCTGGAAATGGAATTGAAGTAGATTTGAGCTTACTGTTATTTTTCTGGGTTTTAACGTTTTGAGTGTTGATTTTGCTATTTTCTGTTTTGGATGGGTAATTTGTTAAGGAAGTGATTTTGTATTATTTATGTTGGGTTATGCGTGCTTGAGGAAGCTAATTTCAGGTAAGAATGGTTGGAGTTGAGTTGGGATAATTTCTGGGGTTCTGAATGAATTTCATAATGTTAGGTTTTCGAAAATCGAATCGGGGAGGAAGAAGGGCAAAGTGAGCAGCTCACGAGTCGTGAGCAAGGCTCATGATACATGAGCAACGCTCACGAGTCGTGAGCAACGCTCTCAATTTGTGAGCAACCTTCATGACTCTTTTGGGCCTTTCTGTCACGAGCGCGACCGATGTCGCGATCGCAGCAGTGATTCTGTTTTGCCCTGCTTTCTCCACATGATCAATTTTTATAAAAACGATTTTCAAATGACTTGGGTGGTTTTTTCCTCTACTGGGTGCTAAATTACCTTATTTATATGAATGATTATCATAATTTAATCGTGACAAATAATATGTTATTTGTGGTATATGTTATATGAATGATGTGTTATCCATGAGAAATTATACGTGTTATTTTGGAATATGTATTGGGTTATGCATGTTTTATTATGATGTCTCAATATGAATGTGAATATAATTATGTGTTATACTTGGAAACATGATTGAATGATGCATGACCTGCTAGAGTCAAGTAAGTGGATAGTTAGGCATGCCTAATAGAGTCTTTAGCTGTAGTCTCAGTTCCGTTTGGACCCCGATAAGGTCCCCATTTGGTTCCTCACGAACCCCTCAGTATTTGGATCTTGTTTAAGGTTCCCTCAGTAAAATGTTTTGTCATTGATAAAATGAAATGGTTTTTGATTCGTACCCATAAGGTACTGTCAGTATTCGAATCGTACCCGTAAGGTACTATCCATATACTCGTTATCCACTATTGTGAGTCAGCAGGTGCTCTTTTTATTTTGTTTCGCTTTGATATGATTACAAGAATACGGTATTCGGATGCGTATAATGATGAGTATGAGAAATTAATTAAAGTGTAAATGAATGTGGATGTGAACTTCTGAATGCATGTCTTTATTATGCAAGTATGATTATATAGCTGATATCATTATCCGCATTTGTCATATTCTATGTGTATGGCATTGACGACTATTGTGAATGGCCGTCCACTCTTTTGTTGTGTGTTCCCCACTAAGCGTTTATTGTTTAGCACGGTGTTTTATCCGTGCAGGTGCGGAGGATGGTGTCCCTTTGGGAGAGTCGTCGCCAGTCAAGCCAACACAGAGGGATTAGTGTTAGGGCTTTATTTTTGATAGCATGTTGATTCTTTTGTATCGAAACTCTCTTTACACCATTATTTTGTAAAGCTTCCGTATTTACATACTTTGGGATATGTAATTATTTTATTCTGGCTTTTGATCAGAACATTTTTGTAACGAATTTTGCTATTGTAATGATGGATTATTCTGATGCTTATGAAGGTTTTAATTTCCCCGTAATGATGTATGGTTGTTATGTATAAATGTATGCTTTGTATCTTTATTTGCTTGGTGACACACCCGGCTCATACGACTTCTCACTCCTTGAGGATGGTACGCCTACGTATGGGTTGGGGGTGTTACAGTTTTTGGTATCAGAGCTTAGGTTTAGGCATTTCTGGGTGTTGTTGTTGTGTTGAGGTGCATAGATGTGTATATGTCTAGATCTGTGTTGGCTGACGCGATTGTCTTCTTGTTGTTTTAGATGGCTTCTAACTCTGTTCGTGGATCACTTGAGGAGTCTGCCGAGAGTGTGAACCCTCAAGTCGTAGATCCTTCGATTTTTGTGTTGACTCAACATGCTAGGGTCCAGCCTGAGGCCGCTCCTATACCTTTTGAAGCTATGTTCAGGCTGTCGCAGGACATGGCTAGGGTCTTGGAGAGAATGACTGCTCCTAGAGCCCCTATAGAGAGCTTGAGAAGGGCTAGTACTAAAGATTTCTATGGTACGTGTTTAGATGAGTCAGAGCTGGCTGAGAAATGGTTAGACAAGGTGAAGCGTGCACTGAGAGAAGTCCGATGTCCTCTTGATCAGCAGGCAGAGTGCGTAGTGGCGTTGCTGCAAGGGTCCGCTTATGAATGGTGGGAATTAGTTTGTAGACATCCTCAACTACCTAATCCGATGACTTGGGATTTCCTGGAGAGAGAGTTCACAAAGAAGTACATAACTCAGACTTATAAAGATGCGAGATGGGCACAGTTTCTGAGCTTGAAACAGAGAGCTATGTCGGTCTCAGAGTTTGAGAAGGAGTTTAACTGGTTGTCTAGGTATGCTCCAGAGGGGATTATGACTGATGAGTTCAGATGCCGTCATTTTGAGGCAGGATTGAATGAGTCCCTTAGGGCTATATTGATTTCCTTGATGAGCACTCCAGGGGTGAATTATTATCAGATTGTGGAAGCTGCTGTTAGAGCCGAGAGATCGGAGTCTGTGTTGAGAGAGAGCGCTCAGAGGAGGAATCCTTCTCGTGGTGGTTCATTTTCATCATCCTCGGGTAAGAGATCTAGGAATCCGCAGGATGAGTCATCATCTGGTCCGGCCACTAGAGGTAGAAGACAGAGTGCTGCAGTGGTATCTAGTTCTGGTAGAGGTGGTAGATTTGAGCCTATTCCCATATGTTCACATTGCAGTAAGGCTCATCGGGGTGAGTGTAGGTGGCTCACTGGTGGGTGCTTCAGGTGTGGGAGCACTGAGCATCTTCTGGCTACTTATCCTAGATCGAATGAGGAATTGGGTTCCTAGAGAGAGGTCAGCAGGGTTGGTTCTAATGCCACACAGGCTACTCGCGGTAGAGGCCGAGGTAGAGGTCGAGGCGGTCGACTTAGAGAGGGAGCTGCATCAGAGTCTGTTGAGCGTCAGTTGCCAGTCGCAGCTAGAGCCTATACTGTGAGAGCCAGAGAGAAGCAGGATGCGCCCGATGTTCTTGTTGGTAAGTTCCTACTCCATTACACTGAATTGTATGCTCTAATTGATCCTGGTTCCACACACTCATACTTGTGCATGGATAAGATTGTTGATAAGTTGCATGTAGTAGATCAGCTAGATTATGAGATATGTGTGACCAGTCCATTAGGGCATAATGTCAGTGTGAGTAAAGTCTATAAGAATTGTCCTTTGTTGGTTGAGGGAGTTGTGTTTCCAGCGGATTTGATTGAGTTGCCTTTCAGAGAGTTTGATTTGATTATGGGTATGGACTAGTTGGGTAAGCACCAGGCTGTGGTTGATTGCCATAGGAAGACGGTTGTGCTTCGGGATAAGGATCGGTCTTTTGTGTTTGTTAAAGGTTTGGGTGCTAGCTCTTTGAACAATGTGATTTCAGCAATGCAAGCTAAGAGATTCATTAGGAAGGGTTGTGAGGCTTTCCTAGCGGTTGTGTTGGATTCTAAGAGGGATCAAGTTCATATTGAGGACATCCCGGTTGTGCGGGAGTTTAGTGATGTGTTTCCGAGTGAATTGCCGGGTTTGCCTCCTGAGAGAGAAGTTGAGTTGTCCATAGAGATTATGTCGGGTACCACTCTCATATCGAAAGCACCTTATCGGATGGCTCCTGTAGAGTTGAGAGAACTCAAAACTCAACTACAAGAGCTATTAGATAAGGGGTTCATTCGACCGAGCATATCTCCATGGGGAGCTCCTGTTTTATTTGTTAAGAAGAAGGATGGGTCCTTACGGATGTGTATCGACTATAGGCAGATCAACAAGGTCATAGTGAAGAACAAGTATCCTTTTCCTAGGATTGAGGATTTATTTGATCAGCTTTGAGGTGCGGGTGTTTTTTCGAAAATTGATCTCCGGTCGGGTTACTATCAGTTGCGAGTTAAGGATGAGGATGTGGTTAAGACTGCATTCCAGACTCGGTATGGCCATTATGAGTTCCTTGTGATGCCGTTTGGTTTGACCAATGCTCCAACGGCATTCATGGATTTGATGAACAGAGTGTTTAGGCCATACTTAGATCGGTTTGTAGTGGTGTTTATAGATGACATCTTGGTGTATTCCAAGAATGAGAGTGAGCATGAGGAACATCTTTGGTTAGTGCTGCAAGTTTTGAGGGAGCATCAGTTGTTTGCCAAGCTTAGTAAGTGCGATTTTTGGCTTCGAGAAGTGTCATTTTTGGGTCATGTTGTTTCGGCCAGGGGTATTCGAGTTAATCCAGCCAAGATTGAGGTGATAGTTGATTGGAAAGCGCTTAGAAATGTTCAGGAAGTGAGGAGTTTCCTTGGTTTGGCGGCATACTACCGTCGGTTTGTTAAGGGCTTTTCAGTTATTGTTGCTCCGATGACAAGGTTGTTAAGAAAAGGCGTCAGGTTTGAGTGGTCGGATAAGTGTCAGGCTTGTTTTGAGTGGCTGAAGTAGTTGCTAGTCGAGGCTCCTATAATTACTCAACCCATCTCGGGTAAGGAGTTTGTAATGTATAGTGACGCTTCGGGTGTCGGTCTTGGTTGTGTTTTGATGCATGACGGTAAGGTTATGGCTTATGTTTCTCGACAGTTGAAGCCACATGAGAGGAATTATCCGACACATGATTTGGAGTTAGCAGCTATTATCTTTGCTCTGAAAATTTGGAGCCATTATCTATATGGGGAAAAGTGTAGAATCTTTACGGACCATAAGAGTTTGAAGATTTCCTCATGCAGAAGGAGTTGAACATGAGACAGCGCCGTTGGCTTGAGTTGTTTAAGGACTACGACTGCATAGTGGATTACCATCCAGGTAAGGCCAATGTAGTCGCTGATGCTTTGAGTCGGAAGTCGGTTTCAGCTTTGTTCCTGAGACGGTTGAGATGGAGGTTTGATTCAGATGGAGCTTTGATTGCTCAATTGAGAGTGAAGCCTACCTTGAGACAGAGGATTGTGAATGCTCAGACGGATGATGAGAGGCTACAGCGAATTGTGCAAGAGGTCAGATCGGGGGCAAGCAGTCAGATTTCTCAGTTCTGGATGGAGTGTTGATGTATAGAAACCGCTTGTGTGTGCCTGAGGATGAGGAGTTGAGGAAACAACTTATGAGTGAGGCGCATAGTACGGTTTTCACTATGCATCCTGGCAATGAAAAGATGTATCGGGACATCAAGCAATTTTATTGGTGGTCCGGTATAAAGAGGGATATTATGAATTTTGTGTCTAAGTGCTTGACATGTCAGCAGATAAAGGCCAAGCATCAAGTTCCTTCGAGATTGCTTACGCCTTTATCCATTCCCGAGTGGAAGTGGGATGATATAGCCATGGACTTTGTATCTGGTTTGCCTTTGACTCAGAGGAAGCATGATTCAGTTTGGGTGATAGTGGATCGGCTTACGAAGTCAGCTCATTTCTTGACGGTGAGAGTGGACTATCCGATGGATAGATTGGCCAGTATCTATGTGGATGAGATAGTTCGGTTGCATGGAGTGCCGTTATCCATAGTATCAGATCGGGACCCAAGGTTCACTTCGAAGTTTTGGAAAGAGTTGCAAAGAGCTTTGGGTACCAAGTTAAACTTCAGTACGACATTCCATCCTCAGACAGATGGTCAGTCAGAACGGGTCATTCAGATTCTGGAGGATATGTTAAGGGCGTGTGCTTTGGATTATCCAGGTAGTTGGGATAGATATGTAATGCTTATGGAGTTTGCCTACAATAATAGCTATCAGTCGAGCATCGGTATGGCACCGTATGAGGCTTTATATGGTCGGCAGTGTAGGACTCCGATTTGTTGGACCGAGCTATCCGAGTGTTTAGTAATTGGACCAGAGTTGGTTAGGGATACTGAGGAGAAGATCAGAGTTGTGCAGCGAAATTTGAAAGCGGCTAAGGATCGACAAAAGTCCTATGCCAACTTGAAGAGGAAAGATATGCAGTTTGAGGTCGGGGACAAGGTTTTCCTTAAAGTTTCACCTTGGAGGAAAGTGCTTCGGTTTAGTAAGAAAGGCAAGCTTAGTCCTCGCTTCATTGGTCCCTATGAGATTTTGGCTAAGGTTGGTCCGGTAGCTTATAAATTGCCTCTACCGATGGAGTTGGCGAAGTTGCACGATATTTTCCACGTTTCGATGCTTCGTTGGTACAGATCAGATCTTGCACATGTTTTATCGGTTCAGGATGTGCAAGTGCAGCCAGATTTTTCTTATGATGAGGAACCGAGAGCCATCCTAGCTTGAGAAGTGAGACAATTGAGGAGTACGCAAATTCCATTGGTAAAAGTGTTATGGAACCATCATGGAGTCGAGGAAGCGACTTGGGAACTAGAAGAGTCGATGAGAGCTCAGTATCCGCATTCGTTCAGTTCAGGTGAGAATTTCGAGGACGAAATTCTTATTAGTAGGGGAGAGTTATCACACCCCATTTTCCCCCTAGTAGTATGAGCATATTTGTGTGTGTGCATGCATTGTGTGTTTTGGGCATGTCATAAGGGTATTTTGGTAAAAAAAATGCATGTTTTAATGGTTTTATTAGCATGTGGATGCATGTATGTTATTAGGGTGTGAATTAGTTGGGTTAAGTTTGGGTGTGCATGAGTGTACCAATGTAGGGTGTGAGTAGTGGAGTTAGGGTTGTGTGCTTTACTCACTCATTAGTAGGGTGTATATAAGTTGGGAATGCATTGTGTGTGTGTGAAGCATGAGTTTAGGGTGTGAGTGACCAAATCCCACTAATAGGGTAGTGACACTTGTCTAGGGTTAGGAAAAGAAAAAGAAAAAAAGAAAGAGAAAAGGGGGAGGGCAGATTTCCGTTCTTCAAATCCCGTTGCCCCTCTTTCCCTTACTCTTCTTCTTCCTTCTATTTCCCTAAGAACCCTAGTTTGGATTTCAGACATTATTAGTGGGAATTGATCATCTCTTACACTCTAATTTGGTAAGTTTCCTTGCATTTCTTCATCTTGTTCTTCCTTGTTCATCTTTTCTTCCCGATTTTTGGGTTTAGACTTAACTTACGGTTTGTTCTTTGTTTGTTCTTGGTGGGTTTGATTGTTAGCTGAATCATCTCGGGACTCTAAGGGCAAGGATAAAGCTGGCTGTAGTGGAGCTCAGTGATTAGAGCTTCAATCTTGAGGTTTGGGAATTTTGTATCTACTGTGTGTTTGTTGTGTTTGATTCTTCGTTGATAACCTACTGTATTGGCAATGCATGTTGAAATATGAATGAGTGAGCTTTGATTTTGGTTTAATGCATGAAGATCGAAACCTGGAAATGGAATTGAAGTAGATTTGAGCTTACTGTAATTTTTTTGGGTTTTTACGTTTTGAGTGTTGATTTTGTTATTTTCTGTTTTGGATGGGTAATTTGTTAAGGAAGTGATTTTGTATTATTTATATTGGTTTATGCATGCTTGAGGAAGCTAATTTCAGGTAAGAATGATTGGAGTTGAGTTGGAATGATTTCTGGGGTTCTGAATGAATTTCATAATGTTAGGTTTTCGGGAATCGAATCGGGGAGGAAGAAGGGCAAAGTGAGCAATGCTCACGAGTCGTGAGCAACGCTCACGAGTCGTGAGAAACCTTCATGACTCATGAAGGTTGCTCAGGACTCTTTTGGGCCTTTCTGTCGCTAGCGCGACCACGGCAGTGATTCTGTTTTGCCTTGTTTTCTCCACGTGATCAGTTTTTATAAAAACTATTTTCAAATGACTTGGGTGGTTTTTTCCTCTACTGGGTGCTAAATTACCTTGTTTATATGAATGATTATCATAATTTAATCGTGACAAATAATATGTTATTTGTGGTATATCTTATATGAATAATGTGTTATCCATGAGAAATTATGCGCGTTATTTTGGAATATGTATTGGGTTATGCATGTTTTATTATGATGTCTCAATATGAATGTGAATATAATTATGTGTTATACTTGGAAACATGATTGAATGATGCATGACCTGCTAGAGTCAAGTAAGTGGATAGTTAGGCATGCCTAATAGAGTCTTTAGCTGCAGCCTCAGTTCCGTTTGGATCCCGATAAGGTCCCCGTTTGGTTCCTCGCGAACCCCTCAGTATTTGGATCTTGTTTAAGGTTCCCTCAGTAAAATGTTTTGTAATTGATAAAATGAATTGGTTTTCGATTCGTACTCGTAAGGTACTGTCAGTATTCGATTCGTACCCGTAAGGTACTGTCCGTATACTCGTTATCCACTATTGTGAGTCAGCAGGTGCTCTTTTTGTTTTGTTCTGCTTTGATATGATTACAAGAATACGGTATTCGGATGCGTATAATGATGAGTATGAGAAATTAATTAAAGTGTAAATGAATGTGGATGTGAACTTCTGAATGCATGTCTTTATTATGCAAGTATGATTATATAGCTGATATCATTATCCGCATTTGTCATATTGTATGGGTATGGGGTGTTACAGTCTATAATGGCTGAAATGTAGAGGGGTTAGGATAATGCATGCAATGCATGGAAAAATTTTATACACGGGACGATATGTACATGTGAGATATTATATACACGGGATAGAATGTACACACCCAAAATGAAATGCATATGCTTTTATGTGCATGAATGACACGTAATGCATGATCGCGCTGAAAGATCAAGAAATTATAATGATACATGTGATACATGGAAAGAATTATACACCGAATGATATATACTTATGAAAACTTTGTGCGCCGACTACAATGTACACACACAAAATGACATGTATATGTTTTTCTTTCTTTCTTTTTTTAGTGAAAATTATATGTACAGAATAGAGTGTATTCACATGAAATGAAATTATATTTTGGCGTGCATAAATGATATAGGTGATGCATGATCGTGTGTTATGCGACATCTACATCCACATACAAGCATATAGATCCTTCCAATATTATTACTCCCACGCACGAGGTCGTGCAGTCTCTTTCTTAGGTGGGCTTGACCCATAGATTAACGGGAAAACCAATGGGCGCTTATGGTGCATGGTGAGAAACCAGCAGCATAACACTCTTAATTTAAAGCACATACGTATGGGTTTTGACCTTTATGTATTTAGATCTTTCAAATAGACTAAAACAAATGGGCCCACCGGGGCATGAAAGCCTTTGATAAGTGTCCAATTAATTTGTTTGAATTGGTTCAATATATAAGGACCCACATAGCAAGCATCGTATTAAAGAGCATATTACCTAGTGGAAGTTTCTATTGCCATTACATGAGCTTTAGTCAAGGGTAGTGTTACTTTAGGTCTATCCAAGCATGGTCCCTGCCAATGGGTCTAGTTCATCACGAGCATAACGACCAATTGGGTCTCCATTTGATATACCTTTGATGGTACAAGGCTTGGGCTGGTGATTATCCCGAGCACTTCCCTACAATGAGTGAAAGTAGGGTTGTATTTTAGGAATGCACCGGGGTAAGATAAGGGACTAACTAGCATAGTTCTAAGGCTCTAATGTATGCAATGCAATTTTTGAATAAAAATGAAATTTTTAATTCTTAACAACTCAATTATAATTTTAACTTAATTCACTTTTGAAGCAAAGTTTCGATTATCCCCAGTGATGTCGCCATTATGACGCGTGTGACCCGGATCCCGGCCCGCTTTAAGGGTTCGAAAAGGGTTTAGCGTCTAGATTTTGGGTAACATGAAATATTTTGGAATCCCCTACCCAATAGAATATTGGAAGGTTCATCTAATCCCATGAAACCTTTAGGCACCTTTGAGGCATTTTGGAGTCGCCACCCAATTTACAAGAAATTAGGAAAGGTTATTTAACCTTGGGGGTCTTAAAACAGAGAAAGTGTTCGGAACTTTACTTTTATTAATACCTTAAGTTAAGTTTATAAATGAGTTTTTAAAAAATCGAAATTCCATCTCTTATCTCACGCGATCATGCAATAAATTTAAAGCGCATTCCAAACATTTCAGAAAGTAATAATAAAAAAGTAAATAAAACAATAAATAAATTACAAGTAAAAAATATGGGACAGAACAATCCCCCAAAATAAAGAAGACGTAAATAAATAAAAGAATAAACTCGCCCCAAAATTAATTACAAAGGTCCAAAATGAATAAATAAATAATTACATAAAAAGATTAATAAAATAAAATACATCATACATAAATCGGGAGATTTATTGGTGTTTAGGAATATTGGTTCTTTTTATTAACTTAAAAAATTGGAGAATTATTTTTGGGCATTGATTGTGAAAATCGAAATGAGTGATCCCATTTTATGAAAATTAATTTTTTATTTGAAAGTGATATTTTTTTGTTGAAATAGGACATTGGTCCATTTTATTAAAAAAAAATCCCAATTTATTCATAAAAATATTTTTAGTGATTTTTATTAAACGTGCATAAAAATAAACAATTTTACATAAAATACACAAATGCGACAAATAAATCAAAATAAAGTAAAATACGGAATTTAAATGTGCAAACCAAAATGAGACTCCTAATTCCTTGATCCTCCATCTTCGTCCATGGATAATGCTCAAATAAAAAGACAAGTATTGTAGCCAAAAAGAACAAGAAAATTAAGGTTAGTAATTAAATCAAATAAAATACAATACATAAAATAAATAATAAATAAATAAAAATGAATAAATCAAATTAAATAAAATACATAAAATAAAATAATGAACCAAATTAAATTAAATGAATCCAACTAACAAATATATTAATTAAGCCAATCAAGTAAATAAATTAAATAAATAAAGAATAAAAGTATATAGATGTGAGAATGAATGAATAAATGTGTGTGTGTGGACAAAACAAGTTGGCCCCACGTGAATATATGCATGAGAATTAAAGGGGAAATAAGGCAAAGATGGCCACTGTTCATGTAGCCATCATGCAAAGGAAGGGAAAAAAATAATTTGATTAAGTTGGCAAAATAGGATTATTAAATTAAGGGTGAAAAATTGACATGATTAAATTAATTATTTACATGTTATCACAATTAACATAAATATTTAAATGGCAAACAAGATCAATCAAAGCAAAATAAATTAATTAATTATATGTTAAAAATAACAAGAAATCAAGAAAGCAATATTTACATGAACAAAAAAAAAATTAAATAAAAATAAGAGAATAAGATGAAAACAATTAGTTTGGAGCCTAGAAAATTTACCCTCAGATTTGGACTTGATGGAAGGAATATGATGATTGATCTCCTTGAAAAATTCCACAAAAAATAATTTAGAAGTGAAATTAATTCCTTTTGTTTATGGAGAAAACAAAGAAATTAATTTGGATGATTAAGACTTGAAAATTGATTTTTAAATCTCAATTAATCCTTGTCAATTGAAAGAAATTTAATCTGAAATTAAAGGAGAAAAATCAATGAAGAAGAAAAGAAATTCTCTCAAAAAAGATCTCAAAAAAATAATGGCGGCTTCTCCCAAGTTTTTTCCATCTCAAACTATTTATATCATTCAATAAAAAGCCCTAATTCTATTAGGAAAAGAAAATTAATTTAAATCTAATTTTCCTATTTTTTTCATGATAAAATCAGCTTTATTTTTAATTATCTCAAAAAAATAATTTAGAGTCCAAACTGGACTCAAAATCCCGGATTCGGGGTGAAAAAACGGATTTTTGGCGAAATCGGCGCGCTGGGGGCGACTTGCGGCAGCATGTCGCGCGCGCGAGGCCGGAGCCCGCAGCTCGCGCGCGCGAGGCGTAGTGCTCCGTGCGGCGCTACGTGTAGCATTGGGGGTGCTCGCCCTAGCGCGCCGCGGTGGCCGCAACCCTCCGAAAAAATATATATATATTTTTTTAAAATTAAAACTTTTTGACCTAAAATAAATACTTCCAAGCTTCTTTTTCATTTGTAATTTTTAAAATATATATATTTTATTTTTTATTTCTAAAGAGCAAATTTGCACAAGTAAATCATCGCTTCCAACATTTTTGCCTGTGTATAGACATCTAATCATCATTGGGTAACCCTGATCTGGGGTGCCTCGGGACCCGGTGTCTACATGGTTATAATACTTACGTCTATGATACCTCAATTTGATAATTTGAGACTAAGAAGTAATAAGAGTATCTATGTGAGATATTCTGAAGTATCAAAATGATACATTTTCATGGGTAAGCAAGAAAATGGCACTGTGACAGAATTCAAATCACGAGTCGTCATATTCTTAGAGAATGTATTTCTAAAGTTGGGCGAAATGAATTAAGATTTTACTTTCTATTAATCTCAGGAAGAGAAACTATCAGGATCACTCCATCCGAGTGGGAGGGATTTAGAGGAAAAAGGTAAAGATCTTCATCCTCCAAACGATTCGGATGTTCGAAACCTGATTTGAATGGGAGTATTTTTCACTCTAGTGGGAGTAAAGAATATAGTGTTCTTGACTACAGTGGGAGTATGGAACATGGTCCCAGTGGGAGCACTGTGAATCATGATAAATATATGAGACATGTTTATCAAAATTTAGAACTGCAAAAATCTAAAAGGATAAGTGTTCGATGCCGACGATTTAAAATCGAAGGCTTGAACGAAGCCCTTTTGGTTACCCCACAAGACAAAGAAAGAGCATAAAAATATTTAAAAGGCTTTTTCATGCCCATCTAAGGAAATATGGATTAAAGTAATGGAAGAAGAATTTGTCACTTCCTCAAATGCAGTACAGGAGACAGTTTGGCTGAAATGGTTTGTGAGCCATTATTGACAGTTTTTCTTATGAGAAATATATCAACAAAAACCTTGAATGTTTTAATATGAAAAACTACAAACCTATAGATAATCCTATTGCCAAGAATCAGTTTCTTAGCAAAGTTGTGTGTCCTAAGATGCCAGAAGAATTGAACGTATAAGGAACGTTCTATATGCCAGTGCCTTGGGTAGTCTTTTGTACGCAATGTTGTATACAAGACATGATATATGCTATGCAGTGGGTATGGTAAATAGATATCAATCTATCCTAGGCAAAGCACATTGGAAGCAATTAAAAGGATACTTATCTACCTTAAAGGTATTGCAAACTATTCTCTCTATTATCAAGAAAATGATCTACATTGAGAGAATACAAAAACGTTGATTGGGCAAGAGATATGGATAAGAGGAAATCCACTTCAGGTTTCATATTCTTGTTTGGCAAGAGTGTCATCTAGTGGAGTAACAAGAATTAAACCTGTATAGCCCTATCAATAATGGAAGTTGAATTTGTCACTTCCTCAAATGCAGTACAGGAGACAGTTTGGTTGAAATGGTTTGTAAGCCATTATTGACAGTTTTTCTTATGAGAAATATATCAACAAAAATCTTGAACGATTTAATATGAAAAACTACAAACCTATAGATAATCCTATTGCCAAGAATCAGTTTCTTAACAAAGTTGTGTGTCCTAAGATGCCAGAAGAATTGAACGTATGAGGAACATTCTATATGCCAGTGCCTTGGGCAGTCTTTTGTAAGCAATGTTGTATACAAGACATAATATATGCTATGCAGTGGGTATGGTAAATAGATATCAATCTATCCTAGGCAAAGCACATTGAAAGCAATTAAAAGGATACTTATATACCTTAAAGGTATTGCAGACTATTCTCTCTATTATCAAGAAAATGATCTGCATTGAGAGAATACAAAAATGTTGATTGGGCAGGAGATATGGATGAGAGGAAATTCACTTCAGGTTTCATATTCTTGTTTGGCAAGAGAACCATCTCGTAGAGTAACAAGAATTAAACCTGTGTAGCCCTATCAATAATGAAAGTTGAATTTGTCACTTCCTCAAATGCAGTACAGGAGACAGTTTGGCTGAAATGGTTTGTGAGTCATTTAAGAGTAACTGCCTCAGAGGTACTAGTGACAGTCTATAGTAACAGTCAGTCGTTGATAGCTTATAGTAGAGCTAAGCATATTGACATTAAGTATCAATATACGAGAGATATTGTTGCACGAGGAGAAATGAACTTATAGTACATTTTTATGCATGCAAATCCATTGAGTAAACGTATAACGAGAGATGTGTTTTGAGAGATAAATTAGATCTCGAGGTTTGCGTAGAATTTAATTGGTACTGTTATATTTTAATTAATCCCTTAATGTTATTATTTGTGAATAATAACCAAAATTCATTGTTGGCAATACATGAGTGTGAATGTTTATGTGTAAATATTTACTGTTATTTGCATGAGACGAGCATGTCGGATAGAGAAGTAGCCCACTCACAAGGTTGTTTAACTTAGTTTTGTTAATTAATTGGCAAAAACTAAAATGAGACAGTTTTTGAACATATGAGAATGATTGAGAGCCTGTTCAAAATAAAAGTGCCGTCTTATAGAAATTACAAGATGAGTCTTGTTAAGGTGCAAGATAAAAACATACATAAAATTGTATGCTTTGGATAGAGATCCAAATAAGGATTGTATGAAATCCGATGATAAATTAAACGTAACTACCATGTTCTGTCTAAAAAACTAGAGGTAGTCCTTAAGTAAGCGGACTAAAGTTGGATGCTTCGGTGCATCACAACCTTACGCTTCTGTATGGTGTTTTATATACATTTTTGAAATGTGAGCCATGCACTCCTTCAAAGGATGGAAAGAACACCATAGCACATGTTTTATACCGTGTGTGCTTATGTGACCAAAGGGATGGAAATTTAATAATATTATTGATCTCAACTTTCCCTATTGTGAGACCTTATTTATATTTTCACCCTTAGAACCCTTAATTTATTTCTAAAGTATGGTTCAATGTGGCTAGCTTAATTAGTCTCCAAGAGGTCCGGGAACAATTTAGGCTTGGCGAATCTAACTAGAAAAGCAAGTTGAACCATGATAAATGGCATACAGTAAGAGGATAAGATAGCCTTTTGATTACATTCAATTGTTTCGTGGTTCACCGGCTAGCCTATTATAGTTTCTATAAGTAGAAACATAATAGTAAACACGAAAGATATTTTATGAGATCATGAGTTAAAACAGTGATTGTGAGAAGGCCATTTAGGGTCAGGCATACATGGAATAGGAAAATCCCTCTTTTTCGAGAAGCTATATATCCCTAATAGGTGTATAGCATTAGTGCTCTCGAGATATGCGGGTCACACAATCTATTAGCCTGTATAACTGGAGATTAAAGATCGAATATATTCCGTTATGTGCGAGTGGAAGATGATAGAGTTTGGATGCGCTCATGACTCTATTATGGATTGAGTTCCAATCTAGATTGAATTGGGTAATTCAATCTGATTAAAATTATTAAATTCTATCTCAGAAAAGATTTTGATTTATACTAGAGATAAACCTATACCTTTTAAGATTTTTATAAATAGATGAGAGATCTAAGGATTTGGTAATGAGAAAATGTATACGCCGCAAGACTGCTCGTTTCCACTCACAGGTTTTTGTCTTAATCTTTCAGCGGCTTTTAGGTTGTAAAATAACTGTTGTTATCCCGCATGTAAATAAAAGTCAGGCCAGTAACAAAAAATAAACGGAATCCTTGTAAATGGTTTTGCGATGTATTTTTACGCTACAAGAAATAGGTACCATTTTTTAATATTGCCTCAATTAATTATATGCGTATAATTTTTCCTTCATTCATCAAATCAAATACTACTTGTTCTTATTAATTAAAATTACGAAGATAAAGTAGCAAGGCTGTATACTCAACTTTTTTAATTGTCAATCTAATATTTTTTCACGTTGGTTGGCCTATTAAAGTGATAATACTCTGCATTATTTTACTTAATTTTTATTTTTTATTTTGTCATTTTTAACTAATGTAATTGTTTATTTTTTAATATCATTCATAATATTATTTTTCCTAATATATGTAATTATATAAACATGTGAAAAAACATCATAATGGCTCAAAATCTTATGAGTATTAAATGGATTGATCGAATCGAATTGTATCATTATTCAAATAGATTATTGTTAAATACATCATAAATAGATTGAATTTTAAACATATCAAATTTTAAAATATTACTTTTTATTTTTTAAATTTTTATTAAAATAAAAGAAATTATGTATGTATAGCATATTAAAAATTATGAAATCACAAATAATATAAATAGATTACAACAATATTATAACATGTCAGGATCATACGAATCATATAATGGGTATTAGTTTGGACCACTATCAAATAAATTATTGATAGATCAAATAAGATTTGAACATATTTATATATATGTATTGAATTGAATTCGTGAATTAAATTAAAATTCGCCACCTCTATATCATCATCAGTAAGTAATTACAATATTTATATTTTAAATTTGATTTGATTTCTTAAAAAGATATACACGTGTATAAAAAGCAGTAAAAATGTGGACTCGTTTCCGACAGCACAAGTTTTCTACAACCAACAAAATGACAATATATGCAAAATTTTGGTTTAAAAAAATCAATTTAATTGATTTTAAAAATTGGAAAATTAACAATAAATATATATTAAAAGTTATTGGATATTAACTAGTGATCCAATCCATTCATATCACTTTTAAGTAGGCTATGTCTGATCTTTAATTTTTTATTAAATTATGCACTTTTTTCTTTTCAAATTCGGATAACTTTTTTCTAGTGAGTGAAGATAAAAATTGACAAGTCTATTTTTAAAGGTTAAAGGTAAAGCCAAATTTTTGACACTGAACTTTTTGTAGTGGTTAAAAAATGTCATTTAACTTTTTTTTTTTTGTGTTATTTTTACTTTTAAAATTTCAAGATATAAAAATTTTACTCGTAAATTTTTGAAAATGGCTATTTTTTTTTTTAATAAATTCATCGAAATTGTCTCATTTTGCTTCTCAAGTAGGGGTAATGGCATTATGTAATAGTTGCACTCAATATAATTTATTTGCATTTAATAGAGTAATTAAATTTTTTATTTATAATTGAAAACATCAAATTTATTAATTTATAAAAAAACTTACAAACATTTTTCATTAATGGTTTTTTTTTCTCTGTTAAAAAGTTACTGATCCTTTACTCCGATCATTAATTACACAAATAAATAATACGAATATCGTATACATCACGTATAACACAAGTGCACACAAAACTAATATGTATATACATTAGAACTGAAGCTGGCCCTTGAATGTTGAAGGTAGAATATGCCAGTTTCATCCAGGCTTCGAATTGGTGCATTCGATGCAAAGCGTTTCTACGCTAACTGTAGCAATTCTCCATTAATTTCCACACTAACTTTCCATACAAGTTCTCTAATTTCACAACTCCCCTTCATCCCTCGTTATAGATAACAGGGGTACAAAAGATCCTTCCCACACAATAATGATTTTGACAAATTTATTCTGATCAACAGAATACGAAATAGCAAGCCAATCGGAAATTTCTAAGATGGATAACAAATATAGAAATGTAGAAATAATTTATTCCATGGTAAGGCACTTAACCAAGCAATACAAATAGTACATATCCTAGAGATAACTGAAATACATGCACTCCCAGCAAGCCTCAACATCAACATTTGAATCACAATGGTGAACACAGAAACAGAGCTATTAAACACATTAACCTCTTAGGCTAGCAAGATCACCTAGTTCCTCACCGTTGTGACCTGCTTCAGGAGCATGTGTACCACATCATGCGATACCCGTGCAGACTCTGTCTTCAGGTGCTGAATCTTTGCCTCTGTTTCATGTTCCAGCCGCTTCACATTAGCACCCGAGTCCCCACTACTCTGTTTGATATAAGGTTCAAGTCAAGCTATTTATGTAATAACGTAGCAATGTCGCTCAAGAAGCAACTAGCTGATCTGTATTGGAACTATACAGTGGCAAAACCATAAAGAATGATTGATATGCCAAACCATAAAGCCAGTCACAAATATGCCTCTAGTCAACAAGTCTAGAACATGATTAATGTGTTCAATTTACATTACCCTATGTTTGGATAAAATTGGTCATAGTATGACATGGTATGGCGTGATAGAGTATGGTATGATGTTATAATTATTGTTAACATGTTTGGAAAAATATTATGATATAGTATGGTTTAATAGATTTTTGATAATAGAAAAAAAAAAAAAAAGAGATAAGAGATTAGGGTTATATTAAAATATAAAATGAGTTATTAAAATTAAACAAAGATGGTAAGAGAAAAAAAAATATAAAAAAGCATGCAAAACCACCAATTTGGTGGTTTAAAAATTTGAACAAAATGAAACCATGGGTTAACCATGACCATGTAGAGCCAATCTTTCCAAACATCACATTAAACCATACTACCTCATACCATGATCCAAACAAGGCCTTAAAGAACGTTCTAAATCATGATGGAACTAAAGTTAGCAGCTGATATTTGAGAATGCAAAAGAATGCCACCCAGTGTGTGGTAGATGAAATTCTCCCAAAGAAAAGACCAACATTGAGGTTTCTTGTTTGGAAGTCTCACCTGCGCCAACTTCCTCTGAAAATCAGATTCCATCTGAGCACGAAATTCAGCAATATCCTTCTCAGCCTCTTCCTTGGCTTGTTTTAGTCTAGCCATTTTTGCTGGGCAGAAAAAGAACAGAAGGAAGTTAACTTTCAGATGTACAGTCAAGGTGTTCAGTGCTTCCATCTTTTTTCATTATTGATGAACTTAAGGCTGGGAGAACATAAATCTGTTAGAACTCGTAAGAAGACATGCTTCCATCAAAATTAAACTTGAGGAAATATATAACTTATATTTGTGCTTTGATAATGATTAAAAAAATTGAAACAAGACTTGAAGTTTATATTTTACTTGAGGTGAATTTCTTGCCAATGCAAAGGGAGAAAAAACAGTTGGCGTTGATTAAATGATATAAAGCTGATGATGCCTGGCTTTTGTATTAAAAGTTTCAGCACAATCTTTCAGCTCTCTCATGTAGCTTCATTGCCAGACAAGACATGCACACACGTAGCAGTATTGTTTTATAGGAACAACTTTTAAGATATTTAAGATTAAGTAAATTTAAATCCAGATATCCAGATTAAGACATGCACACTCGTAGCACAATCATTGTGTTTTTCCTCCTATCAAAGATATGGTTTCTTAACAACTTAGGCCCCCTTTGTGACAATGGTATCTCAAGAAACAACAAATATCCAGAGTTTGCAGCAAATGGTTACTCAATAATGAAAAAGACAACAGTGTTTCAATAAGATACAAAGATAAGGGAAAATACTCACCGTTTCTGGCAGCATTAACTATATGCTGAGCTTCCTGTTCTGCAGCTAGCAGGAGTTGAATTCCATTTTGGCTCCTGTTGCCATCCATGCTTCCGGGAACTAGGAACGGAGTATAGGTGAAGAATCACTGCAAATAAGAATTAGTATTATTAGCAAATGTGGAGATAAACAAAAATTTGGAGAATAATCCAATTTGAGGATAATCCCGACAGAGACAACAGATACTCAACAAATGGCATACCTACGGACAAACTCACATCAGACAGAACATAATACAATAACCAAAAACACCCATCCATGCCATCTGCACCCAGAAAATATTCTTTAGGTTGCGTACATTCAAAAGTGTTGTTTGTGCTTGATTTGTACTTTGCTAGACAGCTAGGTTCAATTCCTAAAAGGTTGTATTTTTCTAGATAAGGAGGTTCACTTATGAAATGAAAAAGTTGCAGATGAGAACTAAAGAACTAATACTGGAAAAATTGGGGATATGGCAAGATTGACAACTGCATGGCCTAACAATAGAATGAGGGAAGTGTAACATCAATCCCTAACTGAAGAGATGAATATCGTAGCAAGCAGAATCATTAAAAAGCTCAAAAGCAATCAAATGCTATTTATTTAGGAGGATCATTTAAAGATTATCAAAGGATAGCTTTCATATCCAACTGGCACACTAGAACCCGAATTATTTTGTAGTTTCAGTCGTCGTCCTAGATTTTATTAGCGTTTTAAAGTCCAAAAGAAAATGCAATACTTATAGGACTCAAAAGTAACATATCAAATCAAGCCACACTGAAGCAAAATTGTGATTTCAAGGAACCAGGAATTTTTGAGCCAAATGAAAAGCCATCCACTTGATTGGATGAAGTACAGTTAAGCACTCGTGTGGTGATACCTCAAGAATTTCAATTAGCATTTCAAAATTTAAACAATCCGTTATCTCCATAGAATAAACAAGATTATAAATCAACTCATGTTCTCTGATTCCGACCACTACGCATCAAAGAAACCCCATCCACCAATCAAATCCTTAACCTTCCCTAACCAATACGCATACAAATTTAAGAATAAATACATTAAATCTCAAGTAAAACCAGTATCCCGTAGTAACAAAGCAAACAACTCGAACAGCACTAGACTATCGCAAATCCAGGTATACCCATCAAGGTTTATCACCCCGAAATTTACAATTATAATTCAGATTCAAGACATCAATTCAAAATTTTGAAGATCAGGGGATCGAGAAATAATATTTCCCCTTCTAGAAGTTTGGGTGGATCGTAAAGAGAAAAAAACAAAAATCAAAGTGACATGATAACTATAGCAATGCTATGTAAAGTGATCTGATATGCAAAAGAATAGCAGAAAATCCAGAAATTACGAGAATAAAATCCAAAATTGGGCGCCAGAGAGACTCACCAGAAGAAGCGGAGTTGTGTTGGGTCCAAAGATTTTCAAGCAGTCAGTGTGTGTGAGGGAAAACTCTTTGATCCAAACACGTTATTATTGAATGTTGAGAACAAACCAGTAACGCGATCGTTGCAGCTGCTTTAAATTACCAAAATAGCCACAATCTTTTATTAAAATAACCATTTATTTATTAATTTTAAAAAATAAAACGATTTATGTTCTTATTACTGCCAACCAAGGGGTGTACAAAATTCGATCCGTCGAACTCGAGAAATCTGATCCAAATTAGCTATTTGAACAGAATTGTTCGGATAAATAAGGTCGGGTATAAAAAATTCAGATATTTCGAGTTCGGGTCGAATCGGTTTAAAACTCCCAAAACCCAAATCCGACCGAATTTATTACATATATAAGTTTTTTTTTTTTATTTTTTCTTTTTGTCTCAGTCTTTTGCTCTCTCTCTCACCTTTCATCCCTCCCTCTTTCTCACCTTTCATCTCCCCCCTTCCCCCCCTCCTCCTCTCTCTCTCTCACTCTCGCTCTCTCTTTGTCTCTCCTAAAAATCTTCCCCTCTCTCTCGGCTTCCATCTCCTCCTGAGATTGTCACCGCCGACTGATCGCTTGCTGTTCTTCCAGTGAGAAGCAGAGAAAAGGATAAAGACCATAAAATCCAAATCTAGCGAGATTTGGTTTGGAAGATATGTGATGAAATACCTTTTTTTTTCTTTCATTTAGTGTTGAGATATGAGATCTGTGATTGTTTTTATCTGTTCAAGTTATTTTATTTTCATTTAATGTTGATATTTCAGATCTTTGATTGATTTTGCTTTGTGATTGTTTCTTGATTTTTTTTCTGTTCTTGATTTGTGTTATGAGATATGTGTTGATTTTTTGGTTTACTGTGTAAATTAAAAGGAAAAACTTTGATTAAGTTAAGAAAAAAAAAAAAGAAATTCCTGTAAATGCATGATAAGCTAAGCAGAGATGGATATTTTTAAACTATTTCGATTTTTCCAGTGCGTGTTCATCTTTAATTCTTAAATAAAAGAATATTTTTAATAAAAAAAATAGAATTTCCATTTTTTCGGATTTGATCTGAAAATTTTCGGGTATTTCGGTTCGGGGCCATAGTATAAGTTAGGGTCGGTTCGGGTGGTGATTTTAGGTAAAGTACAGGGCTCGGGTTAATCAGGTTCGGTTCGGGTTGACCCGAACCTGATTAAGATGAGCCAATGAGATGCACTATATCTAGGTACATTTTTATAATTAATATTTTTTTTCAAAATTTATGAATTTGAAATGATTTCAAAATCGCAACAATTCATTGCAGTTTCAGAGTGTGAGATTCACAGGAAGCATATATATATATATATATATATATTTTTTACATTAAAACCACAAAAGACTGCTATAGTTTCAGATGTTATAGAATTACTCCCTTGGTCCCTATCTCCTATCATTTTCCAACAGCAATTTCTTGCGATTTTCACTCTTACTTTTCTAAATACTTGTCAAAACACTTTTCAAATTAATTTCTCAAAAAACATTATATTTAAAAATGTCCCACCTATATTTGAATTTATTTGAACTGTTCTTATTTCTTATCATGTATGTGTATTAGTTTGTTATGATTCCGTGTATATTTCTAAGCTTGTAAACCATTATATATTTTGAAGACAATCAATATAGAAAAGAAAATATTATAGATCTGCATCTTAAGAGCTATCTCACTTCCATAATTGGTATCAAAGCTTATGTATTTTGAATTTATGCAATATAATTTCGAGTTATCCTTAGGGAAAAAAACTTCATATTCATGGAAAACCCTTCATCCTCAAAGTTATCTACTATTTGTGATTATAAGTACTCTCCTTCTACCCCTGATACTGCTACCATATCTCCATTTACCACTGAAAGAACCCACTCTTTGTATGAACTTTCTTACCTCCCAGAAAATGAGAAAATTGGAGACACCTATGCTCCATTTCTTAATCCATATGATGCTTTCACTAAGTCCTCTGTCAAGTGGACGAGAAATACCAAAGCCCTTATGAAGAAACTAGAAAAGGCTATCAAGGAGTATGTTCAATGCTCTAACTTTAGCCAACACACAATCATTGCAGAAAAAATTAAGCAGTTTATTACCTTGGAGCCACCACCAAAAGTTATCAATAAGGCAAAAGCTCAAGGTTACTCTCATATCCATTATAGTGCAATTTGACTTGCCAATACCTACCATGGTCGTCAAGGTCTCCCTGTGTTTGAACGAATTGCCTTACTTGATTCAAGATATTTACAGTACCAGCATGCAATTATTGGTACTGTTGAAACATTTTTGAATGCAGGATCTGTCATTTTTACTCTTTATCCGAATTACAACATGCCGTTGAAAGACGTGAATGTTATGACTACCTTAAAAGCACATATTCAAATTACTGGTGCAGATCAAATATCAGACTCGATAGTGGCAACCTTGCACTATCAGATGGCTTGTCGGATACAAAATCTTGCTCTAAATATCACATTGCCTGGAGAAAACAACAATGCTTTATTAATCTGTGCATATTCCATTAATACGCAGCATTGTATTTATATTCCTCGTCAGATTTCAAGAGAGGAATTACTTTAATATTTCCTAGACACTTGGATTGCAAACTATAAGCACATGAGGGAATCTCAAGAGCTTATTCAATCATTTTAGCCTGCCTTTGTTAAAAAGGCAGATGGGACTATAGAAACAACTTTTAAAAAGGAAAAGGTAGCTATTAAACCTTCAATACCCCTTTTTAACAACCAAGGTAGACCAATTCATGCCTTTAGAAGAAATGGAAATTGTTACTTTGATGCTTGTGACTGTGATGATTGTCAAGAAGATGCAGAGTATGTAGACCAATAGAAACATAAGAAGAAAGGTGTTTCTGAAAGCACTTTTAGGAAAAGATATGACAATGATGATGACTCTATCGGTCCTTTAGACAACCTTCTGGCAAATATGATTATTTGGTGTCTTATTCCATTCCACCACACTGGAAACCTTTATCTCCACCACCAACTCTATATAAACCATGTAAACCCTCTCTCCCACCAGAAGAGGAAGAAGACGTACCACCACCACAAACTAAACCTTTACTTATCTCACATAAAAAACAACCTTTACCATGTTACAAAAAGACATTGAAATGGATCAAAAAAAAATCACCTTCTATTTCAACACCTTTAACCCCCCTTCCACAAACTTAAATGTATCAACCCGCTTCTTATGAGGAAGATTTCCCTCATCTTAAGGAATTTACCAATCTTGAAACCTCAACCAAAGCAACCCCTTTCATAAAAAATTAAAATATCATTGAGCCAAATGGACAGCAAAGATAAATTTCTCAGGCAGAAGCTGTATTAAATTGGCAAAGAGAATATTCTCTGGCACAAAACAAGAAATTACAGCACCTTTAGAAGAAGGTAGATCAAGTATCAGAAAATGTTGTCAATCTTTCAAAAAGAGATCAATTACTACTTAGTTCTATAAGTAGTTCTCAGCTGCAAATAGAGCAAAGGACACAAGAAATGATGACTGTAATCAGGCACAATGAATGAATTTCTCAAATTAATAAAAAAGAAGTAGAGGTTATTTCACTAAAATAACAAATCAAGCAATTTGAAAGTAGTCTTCAGCTGCAAATAGAGCAAAGCACACAAGAAATGGTGACTGTAATCAGGCAGAATGAATGAATTTCTCAAATCAATAAAAAAGAAGTAGAGGTTATTTCACTAAAGTAACAAATCAAGCAATTTGAAGAAATGCATCACAAGCGTTCCACATCATATTCCACGCTACCTAAACCTTTTGACCTAATTGATATGTTTTCTACACCTTTTGATAAACCTTACTCTCACCCTTCAAATCCTGTTTATGGTTTGAAACCATTACCACCTGGACAACTTGATATTTTTGGAACATCACACTAATCATTTGTATCTCATTTCAAAAAAGGAAAGTTTCCAGCTTAATCTCATCTAACTACACCACCTCCACCTTTAATTCAGCCTGTACCACTGAAATAAACATTTCAAACCTATATTCCAACTAAGTCAAAATAGCTTTTTTCTTCCTCAATAGAATTAATGGAAGCTGAACCAAAGCCTGAACCCCAAAAAAGAAAGAATGATGATGCTATGATGATAAACCCAGTAACCTCTTTTCTAGATGGTTATATTGGCAATTCAATGACTATACCTGTTCAATGCTCTATTCAGAAAGAAAAGAATGATGAATCAAACTTCTCTGATTCTGACAAATCACAAATCTCAAATATCTCCAAAGAAGATTCTTGGAGTTTAGACTCTAAACATAAAGCCCAATACATGTATCAAGCCCCTTCAAGAAATTCGAGAGGTCCTGTCAGGACAGCTTTTGCAACTTCTGATGATGAAGAAGAAGTTGTAGGTCCTGACTCTTTTGATCTTCCTCCATGAACCAAGCCGACATAATCAGTTCAGTTTACTCTAGAAGATATCCCCCCTACAAAGTATAGAGATCATCTTCAGAGTTTTTAGCATAGACACAAATGCAACTAGCACTTGGTGCTAATATTGGTGATGTTCTTCATGAATTCATGACTCGTTCTGTTGGACGACTACAAGACTGGTTCTTGGGAATGAATTATGTTACAAAAACTCAGCTATTGATTATTGAGTCAGAAATAAAATTTTTGGGACATGTTTATCAAGAATTCTATGGCAAAGTCAACAATAATCTTGAATGCAAACTCGAAGCGAATTCTTCAGAATGAAATGCTTCTCGCTAAAACTTCATGATCTTGATACCCATTTCAAAAGAATGGCTAAAAGGCTTTATGTATTGCAAGGAATGGACAATCTAGAGATAAAATAAGCCATTTTAATCTCTTTGCCTGATGTTCTTTCCAAAAGAATGGATAGTATAATCCAAGCAGCAAACAAAACAATCAATGATTACATTTTTGGTGAACTTCGACAACTGATGCATTGTTGTGCATTTTTTAATGATGCAACATACCGCAAGTATACGGTGTACCGAAATAGTACTTTAGATATCGATCCCACAGGGAACGTGTTACACACTATTACTAATTGATTTTAATCTTGTTTACAATGATCATAAAATGATAGAGAAGTGGTTCTAATTTAATCTAATATGTAAACTTATTAAGTCAAGTTTATGTGAATCCAAAAAGATAGAAAATATTAATGATGCTAGATATAAAAATGGAACTCAAATTAATTGTTCTTTAATGACTTTAGCATTCTTGTCTTGTAAGTCAAGTTGAATAAATTTCCTACTTACTTTCTCAATATAAATAGGACTGCCCAAAACATACACATATAAGTCTAATTCCAAATTTTCATTTAAGAACTAGATTATTATATATGCAAATCTTAAGAATAAAACACAACCTATAACAACCATTTTAATATTCCGATTTCTCAAACAATATCTCAATGATGAATTTCCAATTAGATGTAAGAATGAATTTATTTCTCAATCAAACTCATACTTATAATGACAATAAATAATATACTAATGAGAAATTCTACAATTAAGAACACTTGAATAAATATGAACAATAAAATAATTTAATATTAAACATTTAAGTTCAGAATTCACATCATAAAACAATTACAAAGAAGAATTAAAATATAGGAATTGAAGAAGGAGATTTCTCAACCCTTTTCAAGTCACCAATTGTAGTCCTCTTCCTTGTATAATATCTTCTCTTCAACACATAAACTCTACTTAAGAAAAACTAAAAGAAAACTATTTTAACTTGCAGAAAAAATATTCAAAATGTTTAATTCTAAGTCTAACATCTGTAAATTACAGTTGAGAATAGTATTTAAAATATCAGCTCATGCCCCTTCAGATGCCCTTCTACAAAGGTTATAATTGTTGGTGGAAAGATGCAACTTTTCAAGTTCAAATTTGAACTTTAGTGTCTAACGGATCCTTCTGTCGCGATCGCGACAGCCGTCGCGACAGAACACGCCTTCACTTTCGCTCGCCTTTCCTTACGTGTGCCTTCTCCGCGCCTCGTCGCGACCTCGCGACGCCTTCTCTTGGTCGCGACAGCTCCTCTTCTCTTCTTTCTCTCTTCTTCCCTTAGCGCGCTCTGTCGCGCTCGCGCCACTCATCGCGATCGCGACAGAAGCTTTTCTGCCTTAGCTCATTTCTTCTTCTTCTCTCAATTTGCTCCATATTGACTCCATTTTTTCTCCATTTGTCTCCTACATACAAAACTTAACAAAACACATAAAACATACCTAATTCCTACAAATAAAAACACTCAAAACATAACTTATAACCACAACATATAGTTTAATTATGAGCTATTTAAGCTCATATCAAACCCCCACACTTAAACATTTGCTTGTCCCCAAGCAAAACACTTACACAACATTTAAACAACACAAAAACAAAATATATATTAAACACAATATTTTGGAGCTTACTTAGACATTTGATAATTATTTGAAAACACCATGCATAGAATTATCCTTCTAACACACTAGCCTCAATATGTAACTATTTAAACATTTCCATCATTCATTAAACTTTAACCCTCTTTGCACATTTGGAAAAACATAAAATGGCAAAACACAATGATGTTTGATCTCAAGAAATCAAATATCTTAATACATGTAAGAGATTATTTCACACAAAGCATTGCCTAAAATAATTTTCACTCAACACTTATTTTGATAAACACTCAATCACTCAAGTGTATAAAGGTTAGTGTTTTCCCTCATTCCTTGATTATGCCATTACATACCATAAGCTTGTAAATAATAAAAATCTCCACTACTAGTAAAAGGTAGTAAAGAGGATCAAAGGGTCTTAAATGGGTTATAATGTGGCTTAGGTTAAGGTAAGGAACTTTTGGGTTTAAGTAGCTATTATCGTGCAGAGAAAAGCATTAATACAACATAGGAGAAATAACCAAATCAAAATGGCAACAAGCATGGTACTTTTAATCAAATTCCCTTCTTTAGAATATAAATTTGCTGCTAGCTCTTAATTTATACTTACTATTTTTTTTCTCTTTTTTTTTTTTTTTTTTTTTCCTTTTTATTTTTTTTATCTTAGGACAGCAAGAGAATTTAGTGTGGGTGCATTTTAATGCTCCATCCCTCACATAAGTAATTTAGATGTACATCTTGCTAATCCCATTTTTTTCTCTTTTATTTTATTTCTACTAGCAGTTGGAATTCTAACTTTGAAAAGAAGGACTTTGCAATTGCAACTTTTTACTAAGTTCATGCTTTTCAATGACAAATATATCTCCCATGCTATATCAATCCTAATCCCTCCACAATAGGGTAATTACAAAGAAATTAGGCCTTGTTTAAGCAAAAGTTTGGGTTAGTAATATGTTTAAACAAGAAAAAACAGATATAGGCTCAAAATTGGCTACCTAAAGTCAAAAGGTAAAGGAATTGAAAAGTAAGCCAAAATTAGTGTAATCTAAGTGCCCTTATCATATCCTGTGTACATCCTCTACTAACATGTAATCTCGAAATTTATCACAAACAAGTTCTAGAGGATATGGCATAATAAGGCTCTCATACAAAGAAAAATTTGTGTATAAGGCTTCAAAAGCTCACATGGCTATAGTTTAAACTATAATAGGCAATAAATTGGCAAAACAATCTTTATTTACATATAAAAAGATATTTAACTTAAAAAGAACCTACACCAAAGTGTTTTGCTAAGTCATACCCTTCACTATGTACAACAAAAAGCTAAAGTAAAACAAATAAGGAAAATGGTCAAAAAGTTACTATCTAAGCTAATGATCAAAAACATAAAACCTATACATGCTCCAATTTTCAAATATTCATCAAATACTAAGCTCCAAAAAATTTTGCCTAAAACAACCTAAAACAATATAAAACAATACATTCCTAAGTCTAGCAGTTCATGCAAACACAAGCTAAACTACATAATAACACATATAACCACACATGCATATATGTATTAAAAACAGAACATATCAAAACATATCCCCCCACACTTAAAGGACACAATGTCCCTATTGTGTAAAAAGGTTTAAACTAACAAACAAACTAACATAAACAAAACACAAATACAAACAAGAATAAAACAAAGAAAAAGATAGGAGACACACTCAAAAACTCCCACTAGGGGAGCTTGGTGGAGTTGGAGAAAACTCAACATTCTGCTTGTGGAAGAAACTTAAGAGCTTGCGTCCCAAACTCTTCTGGTTTTGCAGCACAGCCCGCACATCAGTCTCTAGCACATCCATCCTAGCTGCCATACTCTGATTGGTGGCCTCAATACCATCCAAACGATGCAAAATAGGCTCCAAATCTACAGCAGCCTCTCTAGTATTCCTCCTCTCAGCATTATCAGCACCAACAGCCGCCTCGTCCTCACTTGAGGAGTCATGAGCAGGAGCTGCAGATGCTGACTCACGTGCCCTATCACGGGGCACACTTGGTCCAGCCACATTAGGGTCATCCAGACTTGATCCACCTGCACATCTATCAACAAACCTTGGGGGCCAAGCTCCCTTGGTTAAAATATTAGCTCTACGTAAATACACCACATCCAACAAAGGAATTGTTTCTTTTTCATCCATGACAAAATTATGCAAATCTCCCAAACATCCCAAAATAATTCCTGTTACCATATGACACATACCCACAGATTTACTACGGGCAGTAGACGCATGATAAAGGCCATCAAGTATAAAATCAATGGAATCAGGTGTTTTGTTAGATTGCAATAAATCTAAAACAAACAAATCCTTTGTTTGGACCTTTGTACTTTCAACTCTCCCAAACATAGCATGGCATAGAAATTTATGAAAAATCATTAAAGCATGGTCTTGAATTTGCCTATTAGTAGAATTTTTGTTATTAAAACGTTCAAGTCCAGACAATTTTTGCCAAACAGGGGAAGGCTGAAACAAATGGGAATCAAACCGCTTACCATTTAAAGGAAAACCAAACCAGGTATGCAAATCAGTATATGTAAAAGTATAAGTAACACCCTGATGCCTAAATTTCATTGAATCCCTACCTTTATCCACATACTCTAATGTAACAAAAAATTCCAACGCCCAGTCCTTACGTACAGGTAAAGAGTAAGTGATGAATTTCCCCCATTTCATACATCTAAGAAAATTATTAATTTGGTCATTTAAACCCATTGTATTCAATATAGGAAAATCAAGTGCCCACATCCCTACGTACGATTTTTTGGCAAAATAGATAAACTTCTCACCCTCTTCATCAGATAAAAGTTTAAAAGGGCATTCATACCTGTTTTGAAGAATCAAGGAATCAAGAGGTAGGTCATCTCTTTGAGCGCTGGATTCCCCCATAGGGCGTTTCCCTTGGCTTTTGTCACCCACATGCTTTGTTCTTACCATTTCCAAAATCGTTTGTCAATTGAAGAACAATATGAGAAGAAATAGAAAAATAGAAGAAAAAGAAAAACAAGATTTGCGTTTGGAAGTTAGAGAAAATTGTTAGAAAGATCTTGAGAGAATCGTGCAAAAGTGGAGAGAAGAAAACGGAAGAGGCAGAAAAATAATAAAAAGAGAAGTTATTAGGGTAGAAAAGGAGAAGGTGGGAAATTAATTGAAGTCCAAACGGTTAGTTTGCCCTAGAATTGCGAATTCCGCGTTCTATCGCGACGTCGCGAAAATGTCGCGATCGCGACAGAAGCAAAATGAAAAATTTTGAATATCGCGATATGCATCGCGTCATCGCGACAATTAATTCCCGCTCTTCATCGCGACATCGCGACAACGTCGCGATCGCGACAGAATGAAAATTTTCAAAATCCAATTTTTCTGTCGCGATGATATGCAACGTCGCGCCGTCGCGATGAAATCAAAAATACACTTCCCTCATTCTGTCGCGCTCGCGACCATGTCGCGCTCGCGACAGAATGTACTTTTAAAAATCACATTGGCTTTTCCTTCCAAAAACAACACACAAAGGTATATAAAATAAATTTAAATATGAAAAACATCTGTAGAACAAAAAGAACGACATTAGTAGATATAAATATCACACATAAAACAATAAATGAAAAAGAAAAGTTAAACCAAGTAATCATGAAATCATTTTTAATGAAAGAAATGAAACCTCCCTTCCATGAAATGTTTCCTCCAAATACACTTTACATCTTTGACCATTGGCTTTAAATAACTCATTTTTAGTATTTTTAAGTTCCAAAAACCCTTGATCAAAAACTTGTGTAACTTCAAAAGGTCCACTCCATCTTGACCTTAATTTTCCCGGGAAGAGTTTCAATCTAGAATTATACAATAAGACCTTGTCCCCAATCTTAAAATTTTTAATCCGTATATGTGCATCATGCCATTTTTTAGTCCTTTCTTTATAAATCTTGGCATTCTCAAATGCAAGAAGTCTCAATTCATCTAGCTCATTCAATTGTAAACATCTTTTGACACTTGCATCTTTAAGATCATAATTTAAAGTTCTAATGGCCCAATATGCTTTATGCTCTAACTCCACAGGTAAATGACACGCTTTTCCATAAACCATCCTATATGGTGTCATTCCAATTGGAGCTTTGAATGCAGTGCGATATGCCCACAAAGCATCATCTAATTTATGTGCCCAATCCTTCCTAGAAGTAGAGACTGTTTTTTCTAATATCCACTTTAACTCTCTATTGGACACTTCTACTTGACCACTTGTTTGTGGGTGATATGGTGTAGCTACTCTATGATGAACTCCATATTTTTGCAATAATGAATCAAAAGAACGGTTTATGAAATGCTTACCTCCATCACTTATGATGGCTCTTGGCACTCCAAATCTTGAGAAAAGCTTCTTCAAAAACTTTATCACTACCTTTGAATCATTGGTAGGTGTGGCTTTGGTTTCAACCCATTTTGATACATAATCTACTCCAACCAAGATGTAGTTTTGACCAAAAGAAGTAGGGAAGGGACCCATGAAGTCAATCCCCCACACATCAAACACTTCAACTTCCAATATGTTATTCAAAGGCATTTCATCTCTTTTCCCAATATTACCAGCCCTTTGACATTTATCACATTTAGCTACATAAATATTTGCATCATGAAATAAAGTTGGCCAAAAGAATCCACATTCAAGCACTCTAGATGCAGTTTTATTAGAACCATTATGACCAGAATATAAAGCACCATGACAATGCATCAAAATGTTTTGATACTCCTCCTCACTTACACAACGACGAATTATACCATCCCCACCTATCTTAAACAAGTAAGGCTCTTCCCAAAGATAATTTTTAACATCACTAAAGAATTTCTTCTTTTGTTGCCATGTCAAATTTTCAGGTACAATTCCAGCAGCAAGAAAGTTAGCAAAATCAGCATACCAAGGCTCATGCATATTCAAAATTGACATCAAGGCTTCATCCGGAAATGTTTCATTAATTTCAATACCATCACCTAAAGTTTGTTCATTATTTTCTAATCTAGACAAATGGTCAGCAACAAGATTTTCACTTCCCTTTTTGTCTTTGATTACAAGGTCAAATTCTTGCAATAACAATACCCAACGAATCAACCTAGGTTTAGCATCTTTCTTTGCAAATAAATATCTCAATGCAGCATGATCGGTATAGATTATGACTTTAGATCCCAACAAGTATGATCTAAACTTGTCACATGCATAAACTACAACTAACATTTCTTTTTCAGTTGTTGTATAATTAACTTGAGGAGGAGACAAAGTATGACTAGCATAATATATCACATGCAAATTCTTACCATGTCTTTGGCCTAATACACAACCCACAGCAAGATCACTTGCATCACACATAATCTCAAATGGCAATTCCCAATTAGGAGCAGCAATAATAGGAGCACTTATAAGAGCATTCTTCAAAGTTTCAAAAGCATGCATACATTCTTTAGAAAATTCAAAAGAAACATCCTTAACTAACAAATTAGTTAAAGGTTTAGCAATTAAAGAGAAATCCTTTATGAATCTTCTATAAAATCCAGCATGTCCAAGAAAAGATCTTACCCCCTTAAGTGTAGTAGGTGGAGGTAACTTCTCAATTAATTCAGTTTTTGCTCTATCAACCTCAATACCCTTACTTGAAATTTTGTGCCCTAATACTATCCCTTCATCTACCATAAAATGGCATTTCTCCCAATTAAGAACTAAGTTAGTTTCTTCACACCTAGCCAATACTTTGTCTAAATTTTTCAAACAAAGCTCAAACGAATCTCCATATACAGAAAAATCATCCATAAAGACTTCCATTATATCCTCTATCATGTCTCCAAAAATTGAAGTCATACATCTTTGAAATGTGGCTGGGGCATTACAAAGCCCAAAAGGCATTCGCCTATAAGCAAAAGTTCCATAAGGACAAGTAAATGTAGTTTTCTCTTGGTCACTTGGGTAGATAAAAATTTGGAAATATCCTGAATATCCATCAAGAAAACAATAATGAGAATGGCCAGCTATTCTTTCTAGCATTTGGTCAATGAATGGTAAAGGAAAATGATCCTTTCTAGTGGCCAAATTAAGCTTCCTATAATCTATACATACCCTCCAACCAGTGGTGGTTCTAGTTGGAATTAAATCTCCATTCTCATTCCTTACTACTGTCATACCCCCTTTTTTTGGAACACAATGTATTGGACTCACCCAATCACTATCCGAAATGGGATAAATGATTCCAGCATCAAGCAATTTAATAACTTCCTTTTTGACTACCTCTTTCATATGAGGGTTAAGCCTCCTTTGTCTATCAGCTTTAGGTTTATAGTCATCTTCCATATTTATCCTATGCATGACAACATTAGGACTAATACCCTTCAAATCAGATATTTGCCATCCAATACTTTTTATCCTTTTTCTAACAACTTCTAATAATGCATGCTCTTGTTCTTTATTGAGTTTATTAGAAATAATAATAGGCAAAGTATGATTTAATCCAAGAAAGGCGTACCTCAAATGACTAGGTAATTCCTTTAGATCAACATTTGGTGGACTTTCAATGGAAGGTAGTAAAGGTGCTTCATTACGAATAAGAGGTTCACTTCTAACTCTTTCTTGCTCTACCTCTTCATGAACTTCGTCTTCCATTTGGACTTCCTCTTCATCTGCATTTTCTAAGACTTCCACAACACATGCATCAATGACATCTATTTTCATGCACACATTTTCATCCATTGGGTATTTTAGTGCCTTTTCCATGTGATATTCAACACTATCATCCCCTACTCTTAAAACTAATGTGCCCTCATAGACATCAACTAAAGCTCTACCAGTCCTCATGAAAGGTCTACCCAATATTAAGGGACATTTCTCATCATATGCAAAATCTAAAATGACAAAATCAGCGGGCAAAATAAATTTATCCACTTTTACAAGTACATCTTCAACTATTCCATATGGTTTCTTAATGGATTGATCAGCTAGTTGTAAAACCATGGAAGTAGGTTTGACATAATCTAAACCCAACTTTTTAAAGATAGAATAAGGCATGAGATTAATACTTGCCCCCAAATCACATAAACACTTAGGAAACTCTTTATCCCCTAAGGTACATGGAATTGTGAAACTACCATTATCTTTAAGTTTGGTAGGCAAATTATTCGTGATTATAGAACTACATGCTTCAGTCAATGCAATAGTGGATATATCCTCCCAACTTCTTTTCTTAGAAATCAATTCTTTAAGAAATTTTGCATAGTTAGGAATTTGTGAAATGGCCTCAATAAAATTCAAATTTATATGCAAATGCTTCAATTTGTCAATAAAAGAGTTAAATTGCTTATCTTGGTTTTGTCTCTTTAGGCGTTGCGGAAACGGTGGAGAAGGTTGAAAAATTTTAGAAGAATTTGATTTAGATGCCCCTTCTGTCGCGACCGCGATAGGTGTCGCGATCGCGACAGAAGCCTCTCCTCCTGCTGTCGCGTCCACGTCTGGAATCGCGCCTAGTGTCGCGCCTGGAACTTTGGCTTGCTTCTCTTCTGTCGCAACCGCGATAGGTGTCGCGCTCGCGACAGAAGAATCATTCTTCTTTTTATTTTCCTGAAATTTTTCATTCTTGTTAGTAATAACAAAATCATTGGTGTAAGATTTACCTGACCTCAAATTTATGGCCTTTAGATGTTCTCTTGGGTTCTCCTCCGTATTACTTGGTAAAGTACCTTGTAATCTTGAAGGTAAAGCCTTTGCTAATTGCCCAATTTGCACTTCTAAGTTGTGAATGGATGAGGCTTGATTCTTTGTGATTTGATCAAACTTATTTTCTAACCTCTTTTGGTTCTCCTCTTGTGAATTAAATTTCATATTAATCCCCTCTAAGAACCTATCCATTTTAATCTCCAAGGCCCCAAACCTATCTTGAGGTGGTTGAAAACTTACTCCTTTGTTTTGATTACTACTATTCCCCCATGAGAAATTGGGATGGTTCCTCCATCCAGGGTTATATGTATTGGAAAATGGGTTACCTCTTCCTTGCCCTTGGATAAAACTAACTTGCTCCTCCGTACTATTTATGCCTAAATTACATACCTCACTTGGATGTCCTTGTTGGCCACAAATATTGCATTTAGTTAGTTGATTACCTCCCATACCCATATTATTGAGTTTGTGAGTCAATGCTTCCACTTGAGCTTGCAATGCAACCACTGAATCAAGTGCATGAACTCCTCTCACATTAGTAGAATTTGAATCTCTACTTCTCTCGGTAGGCCACATGCAATTGTTCATGGACATCTCCTCCAACAATTCAAATGCTGCTTCAGTAGTTTTTCTCATCAAAGATCCTCCAGCAGCCGCATCAATAGTTCCTCTTGTGGTAGGATTTACTCCATTATAAAATGTTTGCATTAACAATTCTCTTGGCAAGTTATGGTGTGGACACATCCTTTGCAATTCTTTGAATCTTTCCCAAGCCTCATATAATGATTCATTTTCATTTTGAAAAAATGTAGTGATATCCTTTATGATTTTTGCGGTTTTGGCCAATGGAAAATATTTTGATAAAAATGCTTGGGCCAATTGGTCCCAAGTAGTTATAGATCCTCTTGTCAAAGAATTCAACCAAGCCTTTGCTTTATCCTTCAATGTGAATGGAAAAAGCCTAAGCTTGATTGCATCATTTGAAACCCCATTTATCTTAAAGGTATCACATATTTCAAGAAAATTTGCCAAATGAGCATTTGGATCCTCATTTGCCAAACCATAAAATTGTATACTATTTTGAATCATTTGTAATAATGAAGGCTTAATTTCAAATTGATTGGCATTTACCGTTGGTCTTACCACTCCTTGTTGAGCACTACTCAAAGCAGGTGTGGCAAAGTCCATCAATCTTGGTGGATTTTCATCAGCCATGATAATTGCTCGCCTATTTTTGTTCTTCTTTTTATTGGATTTTCGATTACTCAATAAAAACCTCTCAATTTCAGGATTTAACGGCTCAAGCTCTTCTAAAGAACTCCTTGTACTAGGCATGAACTTTTAAAATCCTGTAAAAACAAAACACAAAATTAATTTAAACAAATAAACAAATTAAAACAAAACAAAATATTGTAATCCAAAATCATAAATCAATTTTCACAATGGCATAGAACCGTTCCCCGGCAACGACGCCAAAAACTTGTTGTGCATTTTTTAATGATGCAACATACCGCAAGTATACGGTGTACCGAAATAGTACTTTAGATATCGATCCCACAGGGAACGTGTTACACACTATTACTAATTGATTTTAATCTTGTTTACAATGATCATAAAATGATAGAGAAGTGGTTCTAATTTAATCTAATATGTAAACTTATTAAGTCAAGTTTATGTGAATCCAAAAAGATAGAAAATATTAATGATGCTAGATATAAAAATGGAACTCAAATTAATTGTTCTTTAATGACTTTAGCATTCTTGTCTTGTAAGTCAAGTTGAATATATTTCCTACTTACTTTCTCAATATAAATAGGACTGCCCAAAACATACACATATAAGTCTAATTCCAAATTTTCATTTAAGAACTAGATTATTATATATGCAAATCTTAAGAATAAAACACAACCTATAACAACCATTTTAATATTCTGATTTCTCAAACAATATCTCAATGATGAATTTCCAATTAGATGTAAGAATGAATTTATTTCTCAATCAAACTCATACTTATAATGACAATAAATAATATACTAATGAGAAATTCTACAATTAAGAACACTTGAATAAATATGAACAATAAAATAATTTAATATTAAACATTTAAGTTCAGAATTCACATCATAAAACAATTACAAAGAAGAATTAAAATATAGGAATTGAAGAAGGAGATTTCTCAACCCTTTTCAAGTCACCAATTGTAGTCCTCTTCGTTGTATAATATCGTCTCTTCAACACATAAACTCTACTTAAGAAAAACTAAAAGAAAACTATTTTAACTTGCAGAAAAAATATTCAAAATGTTTAATTCTAAGTCTAACATCTGTAAATTACAGTTGAGAATAGTATTTAAAATATCAGCTCATGCCCCTTCAGATGCCCTTCTACAAAGGTTATAATTGTTGGTGGAAAGATGCAACTTTTCAAGTTCAAATTTGAACTTTAGTGTCTAACGGATCCTTCTGTCGCGATCGCGACAGCCGTCGCGACAGAACACGCCTTCACTTTCGCTCGCCTTTCCTTACGTGTGCCTTCTCCGCGCCTCGTCGCGACCTCGCGACGCCTTCTCTTGGTCGCGACAGCTCCTCTTCTCTTCTTTCTCTCTTCTTCCCTTAGCGCGCTCTGTCGCGCTCGCGCCACTCATCGCGATCGCGACAGAAGCTTTTCTGCCTTAGCTCATTTCTTCTTCTTCTCTCAATTTGCTCCATATTGACTCCATTTTTTCTCCATTTGTCTCCTACATACAAAACTTAACAAAACACATAAAACATACCTAATTCCTACAAATAAAAACACTCAAAACATAACTTATAACCACAACATATAGTTTAATTATGAGCTATTTAAGCTCATATCATGCATAATGCTCTTGAAAAACTTTGTGAACACAAAGAGATCATGAAGCTCTTTGCAGAAAAAAGTCCTATATTGACAATAGCATGTGCTAGACTTGACTTACAAATTAAATGTAAAGGCAACCATGATTCTTGTACCTGCAAACCTAGAAAAAAGAAGCATTACATTTGTGACGCGCGCCGGATCCCCGCGGCCGCCCCTCTGACCGCCCGCTCGAGGGCGATCGGGCAATTGTGGGTCCGTTGACAGCTTGCAATAAATTACAAGTGCGTCTATGTTGGGCAACAGGGAGGTTTCATGGAGTCGCCACCCAATAGGACATTGGAAAAGTTTCTCTCGCCTCGGAGAGCCTAAGACTGCGCTTAGTATCCATTTTGGGCCAGCCAAAGGGGTCTTGGAAGGTAAACCTCTCGCCCTAAGGAGCCTAGGATTTAACGCTAAAGCCTCGTGACCCAAGAGGTATCTTGGAGGGTAACCTCTAGCCTCTCGAGCCCAAAGACCAGAGCTGGGTTCGGGATTTCTCATCTATTTCTACCTCGATTATTTTATGATTAAATTTTAATTGTCATTGATTTGCTCTCTCTCCACACGATGCAATTGATATTAAAGCGCATTTATCCATTTAAGAGCATAAAATAAAATAGTATTAAAGCATGAAATAAATTTACAATAATACTAAGGGCAGAATACAACCCTCGTTTATAAATGTGCGATACATGCATAAAACGGGTTATTTATTAACAATGAGGACATTGGTCCTCGCATGCGTTCATTATGGAAAACAATTTTTATGTGATGATTTTATTGGGTAAAAATAGGACATTGGTCCAAGTTTTATTTAGCAAACATTCTATTTAGTAGACAACATTTGTGTGGTGGTTCTTTTAAGCACGGTCGAAAAGTCATTTATTATTACAGACCACAAATACGTAAAATGCAATAAAATAGTAATTACATAGCTCTAAATAAATAAATAAATACATAAATAATTGCATAAATAAATAACAATAATAATAACAATAGTCAATAATGATAATAATAATAATAATAATAATAATAATAATAATAATAATATTAAAACATAAAATTAAATAATCACAAATCAATTAAATAATAACATCAACATAAAATTAATACAAATTAGACAATAATAATACTAATATCAATAATAATAATAATAAATAAATAATTAATAATAATAATAATAATATTAATTAATTAATAATTAATAATAATAATAATATTAATTATAATAATAATATTAATTAATATTAATTAATAATATATTAAAATAAATAAATATAAAATAGACTCACCGGATTTCCCTCGCCGGAGATTGGCCGGAGCGGCGGTTGACGGCACCTCCCTCACCGCCTTGTAGATCGCCTCGTCAGGAGTCCAGATCCGGTGGCCACGCGCCGATCGGAGGTCCACCGTCGCCGGAAAACGCGCTGCAACGGTCCGGGTTCTTCTCCCTCATGCGCCGGCTACCGGAGTCCGATGGGGAAACGGCGGCTACGACTGGGTGCGCCCGGATGTGGTGGTTCTTCCGGTGGGGCGCGTGCCGCCGTGTGCGGCGGTGGTTGGCCGGCGGAGGCCTCGCCTCCTCTCTCTCTCTTTTTTCCTCTTTTTCCTTCTCTCCGGCGCCTGGGCTTTCCGTTGGCCTGCTCCTCTCTTCTTTCCTTATTTGGCTTTCTTTCTCTCTTTTCTATTTGCTTTCCTTTCTTTCTTTATTTTCTTGGGTTATTCTTGCTCTCTCTGTGCTCAACTCTCTTTTCCTTTCTATTTTCTTTTCTTTTTGGTCTTCTTGGATTCCCTGTGTTCTTTCTTTGGCCGGCCCTCTCTCTGTGCTCCCTTTCTTTTTCTTTTCTTTTTCTTTCTTCTTCGTTGCCTTGTTCTCTTTTCTTTTCTTTTTCTTTCTTTTGATCTGCCGACCGAGAGAGCCCCTCATTTTTCCTCATTCTTTTCTTTTTATACACCCTCAAATTAGGGTTAAGGGTCATCAATGTATTTTCCTACTTAATTCCCTCCTTTTTTCCTTTTCTTCTTTTCTTAATTTTAATTAATTTAACTTAATTCAAATAACACACACATTAATTAATTTAAACATTACATATTAATTAAATATTACACATTAATATAATTAATCAACTTAATATATAATTTATCTAACTAATTAAACATTTAATCCATTTAAATTATCACATATATATATATATATATTTATCTAATTAATTATACACTTTAAACTTTAATTATACATGCACTTTAATCACACAATAATATTAATTACTCAAGTAACTAACTACATTAACTAATTAATTTTTAATTTCACACACATATTTATATTTAATTTTTTTTTCGGAGGGAATAATCAAGGATCAAAAAATCACCATTTTCATTTTATGCCGGACTCAGGACCCGGTGTCTACAGTTGCCCCCAATTTTGTCAAAACTAGTGGTAGACACCTAGGTGAGCCAAAATTCAAAGGAGAGAGAGAGAGATTCCATACCTGCGGCGGAGACCTTGCCTTCTTACCGGGATCGGATAAAGAGATGCCTCCTTAGAGGGCTTTGGAATTTGCCTCCTCAGAGGGCTTGAGATTTTTAAGTGGTAGTGTCGTGGTCGTGCTAACCCTCCTCAGAGTGGTAGTGCCGCCATCGTGCTAACCATTCGATTGGATGATGAAGTGGTAGTGCCGTGGTCGTGCTAACCCTCCTCAGAGTGGTAGTGCTGCCATCGTGCTAACCCTTCGATTGGATGATGAAGTGGTAGTACCGTGGTCGTGCTAACCCTACTCAGAGTGGTAGTGCCGCCATCGTGCTAACCCTTCGATTGGATGATGAAGTGGTAGTGCCGTGGTCGTGCTAACCCTTCGATTGGATGATGGAGTGGTAGTGCCGTGGTCGTGCTAACCCTCCTCAGAGTAGTAGTGCCGCCATCGTGCTAACCCTTCGATTGGATGATGAAGTGGTAGTGCCGTGGTCGTGCTAACCCTCCTCAGAGTGGTAGTGCCGCCATCGTGCTAACCCTTCGATTGGATGATGAAGTGGTAGTGCCGTGGTCGTGCTAACCCTTCGATTGGATGATGGAGTGGTAGTGCCGTGGTCGTGCTAACCCTACTCAGAGTGGTAGTGCCGCCATCGTGCTAACCCTTCGATTGGATGATGGAGTGGTAGTGCCGTGGTCGTGCTAACCCTCCTCAGAGTGGTAGTGCCGCCATCGTGCTAACCCTTCGATTGGATGATGAAGTGGTGCTGTCTATGAGCCCTTTGAGAAGCGGTTGCCCCCTGAGAGGTCTTGGGTTGAGATCTGCCCCCTGAGAGGTCTTGGGTTTGATTATGTGCCCCCTGAGAGGTCTTGGGTTTGATTATGTGCCCCCTGAGAGGTCTTGGGTTTGATAACTGTCCCCTGAGAGGTCTTTGGTTGATTGTGCCCCCTGAGAGGTCTTTGGTTTGATTTTGATTGATGTTTGGAATGATGTCGTCACTCGGTTTCTGCCGGTGTCCGCATCGAGTCTCTTTTTTCGCAAGACTTAGAAAGGCAGATATACAGAAAAAATTGTGAGTATGCACGTGAGATGCATTTGTATGCAGCAATGTAGTATAAAAATTCATCTAAGTGGATTTAGAGGCGACAGTCGATTTGATTGCAATTTGCAGTAAGATCAGTGCCTTCTGGAATTGCCTTTGAATTTCATGCTCTTTGGGGATCATAAGGTTCTCGTCCTAAACCTGTAGTCATTATTTTAAGGTAGTGCGTCCCTTATGGATTTTCACACTAGCTTTTCTTGGCGGGAAATGCGTCCTTTCGGATTTTCACATAACCCTGTGCCTTATTTTTGCCTGGAATGGACCTAACCCAATCCAGCGGCTTTTTCTTTTTCTTTTTCTTCTTTTTTTTCTTTCTTTTTTTTTTCTTTTTTTTTTTTTTTTTTTTTAGGACAGACTGCCTGTTTTCAGGTTTTCACCCTATCCTTTTGGCCTAACTTTTGCTTAGAGCGCCAATTATGGTTTTCATCTCTAACGGCCATTTTTTCTTTTTTCTTTTTTCTTTTTTTTCTTTTTTTTTTATACATCAGATGAACTATTCTGGTTACATCAATATCATTGCATAAATGCACATATTTCAATTTGATTTCATAATATATGATCATTATTTGGCATTAATCTCAAGATACAAAACCTCATCCAATCTCGGGATGGATCTTGAAAGCATCAAACTCCTGTTATCAATCTGCTCTCTTTTTTATTCTCATGATTGAATATTTTCTCTCTGCTCTCATTTAATCTTTTGAATGCAAATTCTAGAAGCAACGTCGGAGACGAGACTTAACTCGAATGTATGAATGCACTCATGGCTTCTCGCTTGAAGCTCAAGAAACACCATAGGCCTCTTCTTACGTACCAAACCTTATTTAAAGGTCATCTCCGCTAATTGGATAAGACTGAACCCAGAATCAAAAGGTCTTACTTTGGTTGTAATGTTAGGCTTGGGTAGATGGCTGTCAAAGAAAGATCAGGTCGCTAGAGAAAAATGGCCGCGATATTTTCTCAACTGATGGATGAACCGTTCTCAGCTCAGTTGTATATACAAAGGATTTTTTTTTTTGAATTTGGGCTTGGTAACATTCTAGCTCATTCAGATCAGAAAGGCAATCATTGAAACTAGTCAATTGGTCACCATTTTGAGCTCTCTTTTTGATTCTTCTTTTTTTTTCTTATCGTTTTCTTTGCTTCTTTTTCTTTCATTTTTCATTCATTTTTTTTCTTTTTGGATTTTTCGCTTTTCTTTTTCTTTTCCTTCTTTTTGCTTTCGCTTCTCTTTTTTTTTTTTTGAGCTCATGCCTTTCATGCATGACTAAACCCTCTTTTCAAAGTCTGAACTTGCTCTTATCGAGACATTTATTGATAGCCCAAAAAATTGTTCAAATGTACATCCATCAGTTTTAAAGCGGCCACTCTTCTAAGGGGAAGCCAAAATCATTTTAGGCGAGGGGGTAATTTTAATGTGTGTAACAACAAAATTGGTACGCATTCAGCATACCAACATAAAGGCTCAACGGGCTAGCAAGCGATTGCAGAATAAGGGTAGAAAATAGTCATTTAGAGAGCTATACAAAGAAAATATTGCCTAAATCATTTTTCAGGTTCTGTCTTATCCAGAGATCGCTTCGACGGGTAATCAGAAAGGTTCTAGTGCTCTTAGTGAGTTTTCATCCAATCTCCTAATTGCAACTAGTTTTTCTTTCTTATTATTTTTATTTTCTCTCTGAATCTCTCTCTTCAGGAGTTATATCAGATGTCATCAAGATTTTCTTTGAATTTTCCAAAGTTCCAAGATTAAATGCAGTAGTATTAATTGAATCAATGTCAAAATGAATGAATGTATCATGATCATAAGAAATAAAATCATTAGAAATAATATACAAGTACGCAAAAACATAATTGAAATGACCAGTACTGCATATGCCATTATTTGAAAAGCTCAAATATAAAGACATCTCCTAGCAAAGCAAGCACTGCAACCCATGTCGTTCATCTGTCATCAGCTTTTATTTCCCCTTCTTCTCTGGGTCAACAATTTCTTTATTGTTGATAAGATCTTGAATTCAATCCCTCAGAATTTAGCATTGATCCGTTAACTGGCCAGCGTTGGTGGGCTGCTATGTCCTCAATCTCATCTTCTTCCACAAAATCCTCCTCGGGATTATGAACTCTTGCCCTTCTTGGCTCAATAAGTGTCGCAGCTCTATGCTCATTGACAGGTTGACAGTAGCATTTCCAATAAAAAGAGCCTCTCCACCAGCAGGTGGTTCGGCTTGCCCCCAGCATGGACTATTTGTTGTCGTGGATCAAGAAGTCGTTCGGCTTGCCCCCAGCATGGGCTATTGGTTGTTGTGGATCAATAAGTGGTTGTGGGATAGTAGGTGCTCGTGAATCATGAGGATGAGGTACTAGATGCTGAGAGTGACTCAGAATCCCAATTGAGCACTAATTCCAGCAATCCAAAGGGCTAATCCGTTCTTATTAGTCGACTGTCGGGACCTCTAACCCACTTGGAAGAATCTATGATGGCTGAAAATTTAAATTATTAGACTGATGCGTGTATGACAATATACAATGCATGATCGTGAATTGTGCAGATGGTCCTTGGTGAGTGAAAGATTAATAAATTACAATGATATGATGCAATGCATGAAAAAATCATATACATGATGGTATATGCACATGAAAAATAATATATAGGCATGATGCAATGCATGAGAAAATTATATACATGATGGTATATACACATGAAAAATAATATGTAGGCAAAAGGATATATACACAATATGAAATGTATTTTTTATTTTTTATATTTTATATATTTATATTTTTTTATTTTTTGATTGATTTTTTTTGACATGAATGACATGTGATGTATGTACATGTTGTGCAGCATTTACAGCCACATGCAAGCAGTTAGATTTTTCCAACCTTATTTCTCCCACACACGGGGTCGTGCGGTCTCTTTCCTAGGTAGGCTTTATCCAAGGGTTAACAGGGAACCCAATGGACACGTATAGTGCGCGGTGAAAAACCGGCAGCTTAACAACTCTTACTTTAAAGCACATGCGCATGGATGTTTGGCCATTATATATTTAAACAATTCGATTAAATCAAGATGAGCCCATCGGGGCATGAAAGCCTTTGATGAAAATCATCTGATTCAATTGATTTTGTTCAATATATGACGGCCCAAATAGCAAGCACGATATTATGGTACATGTTACCTAGTGGAAGTTTCTAGTGCCATTACATGGGCTTTGGTCAAAAGGTGATGTTACTTTAGGGCTACCTAAGCATGATCCCTGCCGACGGGTCTAGCTCATCACGAGCGTAACGACCGATCGGGTCATCATTTGATATACCATTAATAGCACGAGACTTGGGTTGGTGATTATCCATAACACTTCCCCAAATTGAGTGAAAATGGGGTCGTGCTTCAGGAATGCACCGGGGCTAATAAAGGGACCAAACTAGCATATTCTAAAGCTCTAATGGGATGTAATGCAAATGAGAGAAAGCGAATTTATGAATTAAATTTTAACCATAAATGTTAAACGAGGTATTTTCAAATTGAAATCTCAAACCATATCGTCCCCAGTGGAGTCGCCACTGTGACGCGCGCCGGATCCCCGCGGCCGCCCCTCTGACCGCCCGCTCGAGGGCGATCTGGCAATTGTGGGTCCGTTGACAGCTTGCAATAAATTACAAGTGCGTCTATGTTGGGCAACAGGGAGGTTTCATGGAGTCGCCACCCAATAGGACATTGGGAAAGTTTCTCTCGCCTCGGAGAGCCTGAGACTGCGCTTAGTATCCATTTTGGGCCAGCCAAAGGGGTCTTGGAAGGTAAACCTCTCGCCCTAAGGAGCCTAGGATTTAACGCTAAAGCCTCGTGACCCAAGAGGTATCTTGGAGGGTAACCTCTAGCCTCTCGAGCCCAAAGACCAGAGCTGGGTTCGGGATTTCTCATCTATTTCTACCTCGATTATTTTATGATTAAATTTTAATTGTCATTGATTCGCTCTCTCTCCACACGATGCAATTGATATTAAAGCGCATTCATCCATTTAAGAGCATAAAATAAAATAGTATTAAAGCATGAAATAAATTTACAATAATACTAAGGGCAGAATACAACCCTCGTTTATAAATGTGCGATACATGCACAAAACGGGTTATTCATTAACAATGAGGACATTGGTCCTCGCATGCGTTCATTATGAAAAACAATTTTTATGTGATGATTTTATTGGGTAAAAATAGGACATTGGTCCAAGTTTTATTTAGCAAACATTCTATTTAGTAGACAACATTTGTGTGGTGGTTCTTTTAAGCACGGTCGAAAAGTCATTTATTATTACAGACCACAAATACGTAAAATGCAATAAAATAGTAATTACATATCTCTAAATAAATAAATAAATACATAAATAATTGCATAAATAAATAACAATAATAATAACAATAATCAATAATGATAATAATAATAATAATAATAATAATAATAATAATATTAAAACATAAAATTAAATAATCACAAATCAATTAAATAATAACATCAACATAAAATTAACACAAATTAGACAATAATAATACTAATATCAATAATAATAATAATAAATAAATAATTAATAATAATAATAATATTAATTAATTAATAATTAATAATAATAATAATATTAATTATAATAATAATATTAATTAATAATATATTAAAATAAATAAATATAAAATAGACTCAACGGATTTCCCTCGCCGGAGATTGGCCGGAGCGGCGGTTGACGGCACCTCCCTCACCGCCTCGTAGATCGCCTCGTCGGGAGTCCAGATCCGGTGGCCACGCGCCGATCGGAGGTCCACCGTCGCCGGAAAACGCGCTGCAACGGTCCGGGTTCTTCTCCCTCATGCGCCGGCTGCCGGAGTCCGATGGGGAAACGGCGGCTACGACTGGGTGCGCCCGGATGTGGTGGTTCTTCCGGTGGGGCGCGTGCCGCCGTGTGCGGCGGTGGTTGGCCGGCGGAGGCCTCGCCTCCTCTCTCTCTCTTTTCTCCTCTTTTTCCTTCTCTCCGGCGCCTGGGCTTTCCGTTGGCCTGCTCCTCTCTTCTTTCCTTATTTGGCTTTCTTTCTCTCTTTTCTATTTGCTTTCCTTTCTTTCTTTATTTTCTTGGGTTATTCTTGCTCTCTCTGTGCTCAACTCTCTTTTCCTTTCTATTTTCTTTTCTTTTTGGTCTTCTTGGATTCCCTGTGTTCTTTCTTTGGCCGGCCCTCTCTCTGTGCTCCCTTTCTTTTTCTTTTCTTTTTCTTTCTTCTTCGTTGCCTTGTTCTCTTTTCTTTTCTTTTTCTTTCTTTTGATCTGCCGACCGAGAGAGCCCCTCATTTTTCCTCATTCTTTTCTTTTTATACACCCTCAAATTAGGGTTAAGGGTCATCAATGTATTTTCCTACTTAATTCCCTCTTTTTTTCCTTTTCTTCTTTTCTTAATTTTAATTAATTTAACTTAATTCAAATAACACACACATTAATTAATTTAAACATTACATATTAATTAAACATTACACATTAATATAATTAATCAACTTAATATATAATTTATCTAACTAATTAAACATTTAATCCATTTAAATTATCACATATATATATATATATATATATATATATATATATATTTATCTAATTAATTATACACTTTAAACTTTAATTATACATGCACTTTAATCACACAATAATATTAATTACTCAAGTAACTAACTACATTAACTAATTAATTTTTAATTTCACACACATATTTATATTTAATTTTTTTTTCTGAGGGAATAATCAAGGATCAAAAAATCACCATTTTCATTTTATGCCGGACTCAGGACCCGGTGTCTACAACATTCATCTGAAAAGAAATCCTCATTTTCAGAGAAATAGCCCTCGTCGATGGAGATTTTTCAAAAAAAAAGGAAATATCGTGGTGCGAGAAAATCAACAAAATTTTTCTTTGTGGAAAAGAAGGCCACTACTCTTGCTAATGTCCCAATAAATCCAAACGCACATAGAAGATGATCGAACAGATTCATAATCTTGCAGATGATCACTTAGAGTCTGTTTTCTCAAAAGAAGAAGAAGAAACTGAAAATACTCTTTTCAAAATTGAGTATTACTCTGGAAAAGAAGATGAAGATTTCCAGTATAGCATTGAAGAAATTTTTATTTCAACAAAGCAATTAATTCCATAAGTTCTGGTACAAATCTTTCCAGGAAAATATGAAAAGTCAATTGAAGCTATTGCTATTAGTGATACAGGAGCAAGAACAACCATTTTTAATCCAGAAGTTTTACCTGTGGAATATTGGAAGTCTTATGAAGAATTTTTAAGAGTAGTAGATGGAAAAGTTTTCTTAACAAAATTGAAATTTGTCCATCCTATTAAAATCCAAATTTTTCCAGTTTGTTATATTTGGATTTCAGTTCTTATATCACACTTACTAGGAAGAGACATTATTTTTGGTTTTGATGCTCTCAGTCAAATGGCAAAATTACGAATTGGGCCATAAGGTTTAATGTTTAAGACACAATTTATTCCTTACACAGAAACCCCTTCTTTATTCACCCTCCAACCTTATCACACCTTTTTTACCATTTAGGAAGAATTCATAAACTTATGTGCAGCAAATTCCCATACCAAATTCCTTCAAAAATGTTCCTTACCACTTTGGAAAAATCCAGACTTTTTCATTCACTAACCATTCAAAAAAAGTGAGCACATAAATCCAACCAAGGCTACACATCCAAGAATGTCTCCCATAGATGCTTCATTAGCTACGGTTGAATGTGCCCAACTTTTTTAGTAAGGAATTATTGAACATACCACTTCTGATTGGGCATGTCAAGCATTCTATGTGAATAAAAGATCAAGGTAGATAAGAGGAAAAAAGAGACTTGTTATTGATTATCAACCCCTAAACCATTTTCTCAAAGATGATAAGTTTTCACTACCTAAAATATCTTCCTTGTTCACTTTCCTATTAAATGCTTAAATTTTCTCCAAATTTGATCTCAAAGTTGGATTTTGGCAACTTGGCATTCACCCAGATAATAGATATAAAAATGCCTTTTGTATTTCAAACCATCATTACCAGTGGACTATTATGCCATTTGGGCTTAAAGTTTCCCCATCACTATTGCCAAAGGCTATGATTCGTATCTATGAGCCCATTCTTCATTCGGCCTTAGTATACATTGATGATATTCTTCTTTACTCTTCCTCTAAAGAAGATCGCCATCAACTCCTTCAATAGTTCCTATCTCTTGCCATACATTATGGAGTAATTCTTTCACCAAATAAAATGCATATTGGAAAAACTGAAATTGACTTTCTTGGTATGAATTTTATTGAAGGATCTTATCAACTTGGTGAACATCTTGGAGCAGAATTGGAAAAGTTTCTAGATGAGAATCTCTTATTAAAACAAGTTCAACAATTTTTGGGTATTGCAAATTATCTTAGAGATTTAATCCCCAAATTTACCCAATTTGTTGATCCTCTTCCACAAATGTTAAAGAAAAGTCCTCTTCCATGGTCACAAGATCATACTGATGCAGTACACATCTTGAAGTAAAAGGTCAAGGATCTACCTCCTTTACAGATTCTATCAAAAGGGAAAAGAATTCTTCAAACAGATGCTGGTGATTGTTTCTGAGGTGCCATTTTATTTGAGGAAATCAATGGAAAAAGAAAACTTTGTGCTTATGCTAGTGGAAAGTTTAAAGTCAGTGAGATGTACTATCATTCAACATTCAAAGAAATTTTGGCCGTTAAATATGGAATTAAGAAATTTGAATTCCATGTGATTGGTCATCATTTTGCTGTCATCATGGATTGCTCTTCATTTCTAAAGATCTTAGCATTCAAAGGAAAGACTGTTCCACATTTTCAACTTCTTCGATAGAAAGAATGGTTTAGCAAGTATGAGTTTGATGTCAAACATATAAAGGGAAAAGACAATCTTGTTCTTGACTTGTTAAGCATACGGAAACCAGATCAATTGATTGCTATTCCTACCATTTACATGTATCAAGAAATATTTCTTGAAGATAATACTCCTCCAGAAGTTCCAGAAAATCTTACTCCAGTCAGACTGAAAGAATTTTTAAAATTACAGTTGAGAAATTATCAGTCAATGTTGATCAAGAAATATGGACCATTATACTGGGATCAATTAAGCTATCATCCTCAGTATCCTTTTGCAATCATGGGTTTTCTCCATTTCTATATGGAAGCTCCTATTATATGGCCAAAAGAACTCCTTTCTTTTATGTGGTATTATTGTCATCTTCATTATATTGCTTTTGAAATATGCAATAAGTATACGGCTTGCCACATACAAGGAATTATCAATGGAACTCGGCATAATCCTCATTTTAGGACATTTTTCACATGGTTCAGATCTCTGGAGCAATGGAAAACAACTCTCATTCAAGATACCAACACTCTTGGAGTATCACATTCATGGGAAATGAGATCTACATATATCTTTTACAGAACTCATGTTTGGCTAAATGGAAGATATAAGTCAGTCTCTTCATCTTATCATTTCAGATCTCTACCTTATTCAATCAAGGAAGCCTGTTTGAATTTCCACCCTTAGTTTGTTCATAAATGGTCAGATTTGTTGCATGACCTTTTTAAAAAAAATGTGTTATTCCAAAAGAAATATGGCCAAATTGGATCAATGATGATATTCCATGAGAATCTTATCCTTCAAATTATTGGAATATTATCAAATAAGATTATCACTATTGGGTTAAAAATAATTCATATGTTGGATCTTCCCAAGCCAACCCAATGAAAATTAATCTTTTAAATCTATCTTCAGATCCATCTCAACCTGATGCATCTCAGGTAAGTTCATCTCAAAATCCACATTCAATGGATTTGGACTCTCAATTTCAACCTTTGGCAGGATCATCTCAAAGACAGGATAATAATTCAGAAGAATATGTACCCACTCATGTATCTGACTCAAATGAAGAAGATAACTCAGAAGGACCGATAAGAAATAATCACTTTTAATTCCACCTTATCTTGTTTGCCATATGCTTTATCTGTATAATTATTGTAGAATCACTTTTGATTCCACTTTATCTTGTCTGCCATATATTTATCCTATAATTATTGTACTCTCACTCACTAAAATAGGTTGTATTATTAAAGTAGTCTCACTCAAGTCAGACAGCTATAAGCTTATCTTATCCTCTTATCATGAGTGTTCTTCCTCCTATATAAAGGGCTAAGCTCTTCCTTTGTAAGGCAGACTCGAAGAATAAACACTGCCTTTGTTTTCATAAATAAACATGTTTGCTTAAATATCTCTCTTTCTTCCTCAAAGATAAATTAAAATTATATGCAGATCTTCAAAATATTTTAGATTTTGATCATGTTTTGTCCGTGTTATGGTTTTTAATATGCAAAAGAGGACGGCTCCTTGTTTATGGTTCGGCTTTCTGACCCCTTTAAGTTGAGCATATCTGTTTTGCATCTGAGAAAAAAAAAACCAAAAATTTACTTAATAGTAAAATTAGTTCGAAATTGAACTGAATTTTTTTCTTAATTGGTTTGATGGATATAATTCAATTTTTATTTTTAACAAGTACTAATTAATCTTTAATCCACAATTAACCGGTTCTTGTTTATTTTTAATTTTTACATCTTAAAAAAGTTTTTTATGGCTTTTTAAAATTTATATAGAGAAATAATTTAAAGTATATTTAAATTATATATCATTTTTTTAATTATATAGAGCAATAATTATATAGAGAAATCGGTTAACTTTTTATATATGTTGTTTTTTATTATATGTTTTGGTGTCCATATCTTACTTGATATCTTTTAATAACTTTTCTTATATTTTAGAATCATTATTTCAATAATTAATTTTATCCAATTATTTTTTTAATCTAGGATTAAGCTTTATAATTTTCAACAAATATCAAATCCACTTTATAATATTATAGATATGGATTTGCTAAAATAATTAATAATAAAAGGTAGAGAATCATGAAAGTGGGATATAAATTTTGGCTAGTATTATGTTTGTTTTATAATTTTTATTTTGAGCATTTGAAATGAAATTGAACTTTATCTAATTTTTGTTTTATTAACTAAAAAATATTAGTTAATCAAAGTGCAAAAATCAAAACTGATGGATTGGTTTATCGAATTTAATGAACTGGTTAATAATTAATAATTTTAAAAAATTGATATTAATGAACTGGTTAAAAAAATTGCTATGAACTGCTTAAAACCGATTAATGAATCCATACTCACCCTTGCATATAGCAAATACAACCAATAATTATTTATAAGTTTTAACATATTTAAACATAAAACAAATATAACAAAAAATACTATTTCCATTCCATGTAAATTTTTCATTTTTTAATAAAAAATATACTATCTAAAATGGCATTTTATAAAATTAAAACAACATTTGTTACATTTATTTCAATTTTACCATTTTCATTGATATCAACACTACAATATTATTTTCATTAATGTTTTTCTTTTTTACGCATTTTTGATGCTATAATTATTTTCATTAAATATAATAGAAAAGTAATTTACTGTCTTTCAAATAATTTTTTATAAAATTAATAAAAATCAATTATTATTTTAATATTTATTAAATCTTTAATATTTTTAAAAGGGTGAAGGTGCAAAATTGGGGACATTTTTTAAAATAATATTTTTTTCAAAAAATTTTAGAAAACTAGGGTGTTTTGAAAAGTATTTAGAACAATGAGATTTTTTTCGGTCAATATCGCAGGGACCATTGCGGTAATTTGTCAAGGGTGCAGGGATCTACAGGTAAAACCTCTTTTATCTGAAACTGCAGCAGCCTGCTGCCGTTTCAAAGGCGTTAGGCTTTATCCTGTCTCCCTGCAAACCTTCATCATGCATCTACAGTCAAAATTTAGGTCCCGAAATTTTGACAGTATTGAATATTATATTTTAATATTTTTTTCAGCTATTATATTAAAACTCCATTCATTCCATTCAACCCTTCACTTCATTCTCATCTCCTGCAATTTTTTTTTCATCTATTCTTCATCTTTCTAAAACTCCATTCCTCATCTTCCATATTCCTAAATCTATATTATTCATCTCTCTTTCTCTCTCTCTTTCTCTCTCTCTTTAACAATTAACTTATATACATCAAGAAATTTTTTCCTTTATAATTTGCATAACTTTCATTGAGTTTTGAGATGATTTATTAGCTCATTGCACAAATTAAAGGTAAGTAAAATTAAATATATATTTTTTTCAATTATTTTCATAGAGAAATCATAAAAATAATATTTTGATACAATATTTAACTGTGTTATTGTGTAGTTCGTAGGTGTAATTTTTTCGATAATTTGGTGACGTGAAGGAAAAAAGACAAGTTATTACTTATATTTTCATTTGAAAATGAAATATCCTAAATAGAATATCCTAAATGTAAAAATTTTATATTTGGCTATGAAAATTGTTAAACTAAGTTAATATTAGCAATTGATATTAGGGGTATACACGGTTCTTGATTTTCCTGTATCGAACTGAAGTACCGAAAAAAAAATCAAGAAGTGAATTGTACCGTTGACTTTTTTAACTAAAACTAAACCGAATTATACTATTGACTTTTTTACTATAACCGAACCGAATTATGCTAGAACCGAATCGAGAACCGTATTAAACTGTACAAAACTGTTCTGAACTGAATTGGACCGAAAGAACCGATATTTATTAATTATTAAATATAATACTAGTAATTTATATATAAATATTATTTATAATTTCTATTATATAGTTATTATATAAATTTAACTTCATAATTATTTGTATTAAATATTTTAATGCACGAAATTAATATAATAAATAATTAATAAATTAAAATAAATATTTTAATTATTAATAAGATAAATTTAATTATCATATCTATATGAATATGCAACTAAAATAATTTATTTTAAATTTAATTTACGTTTAGTATCACTCAACTACTACATAATTTTTTATTTTGTACAAATATTTATATACTCACACAAATATAATTATTATATCAATGAAATTTTACTAATTAATATAATTAAATGAGTATATAATTATCTTACCAATTAATTTCATTTACTTTTAATATCACTCAACTAATATTCATCTATTTTGATATAATACATATATAAATAATTGAGTTGTAAGTTAATAATTTAATTATATATAATTTAATTTTATTAATTAATATAACTATTTAATCACGTTATTAATTAACTTCATTTATTTTTAGTATCACTCAACTAGTATTCATATATTTTTTACATAATACCTATATGAGTAATTGAGCATATAAATTAATAATATAATTATATATAATTATTATATATAATGAAATTTACCAATTCAATTCATGTAATTATATAAATATATAATCACATTATTAATTAATTTCATTTGTTTTTAATATCACTCAACTAGTACTTAATTATATACTCATATAATTATATTATATATTAATTAATAAAATTTTATTAATATAATAATTGCATATAATTATAAAATTAAAATATATTTTCAATTACTCACATAAATATTGTGCTAAATACAGATGAGTATTAGTTGAGTAACGCTAAAAAAAAAATAAAATTTTATTATAAATAATTATATATAATTTCATTTTTAATTTACATATTCATATAGGTATTGTGATAAAAATAGATGAGTATTAGTTGAGTGATACTAAAAGTAAATGAAATTAATTGATAAAGTGATTATATAATAAATTATTCAGTTGTATATAATTACATTATTAAAATAAATCATCAATTATTCAAATAGATATTGTGTAAAAAATAGATAATTACTAATTGAGTGACACTAAATATAAATAAAATTAATTGATAAGGTAATTATTTATACAGTCTTGGCTGATTATATGATTAGCATCCATCCACATATATTATCTTGGCTTAATTATTATACTCAATTTCACTGAATTTGGATTAACAGTTAAAGGATTATTAATTAATATTATAGTCAATAGATATAAGGGTGAATGTAAAAGTAGTACTAAAAGTAAATAAAATTAATTGGTAAAGTGGTTGTGTATATAAATATTTGTACAAAAATAAAAATTAAGTAATAGTTGAGTGACATTAAAGTTAAATTAAATTAAACACGAATTAGTAAAATTTAATTATATATAATTAAATTATTAATTTAAAACTCAATTACTCATAATATGCTTTATGTGCCATCATTCGGAATTCCCCTTTATAGTATTTAAGTGCCTCTGTAATGCTGTAACACTTATCAACAAATGTGAACATATCAATATGCCTATGCATATATGCTGTAATGGCATGCGGATAAGGAGATTTTGTACCTTGAAACTTACCACACTCATATTCATGCTTATCGATACTCAATATATAAGTTTCCACTTTGATATTGTCCTCTGGTGTACTACATGCTATTACCTTGAATAATTTGTACCAACTGTCATAATTAATGACCATTTATCTTCGCATCTTGATAGCACACTTAGTTATAATTTCAACGCATTTTGGCGTGAACTTTAATCCTCCAGCTATTATAGTTATATACGAGCCCATTCTTTGATCATAAAATTTTACCAACTGGCCAAAAACATGATAAAATATCTTAGTAATAGGCATCATACGAATACCTTTAAGAGCACCGTTGGCACTCTCTGCAATGTTTGTTATGGCATGGCCATATGGATATATCCGCTATCCTCGGATAATGTCCAACACTCTAAAGGTACCCTCATCGCCCAGTTGTAAGAATTTTGGTCAAGCTATTTTATCTCATCCATACACTGCGTGAACTTACGCCTTTGAAATTACATCCCTGTACCAATATGGATTGACATTATATTATAATATATGAAACTCCCAATAACACGACCTAATAAATAATACATTTAAAAAAATAATAGTAAACACGTGTTTGCTTACCAACCTTGTAAAATAAATTTTTTATTGTTGGTTTCTTATGATGTGTGTTGCAGTTACTGACAAACTGCAACAAACATATCATGTGAAAGGATAAAGGTTCCTTCCAACCACTTCTTTCATCTCAAAATACTGCCATTATACCAGCGTGTCTATTTGATATAATTGTAATGCCGACACATTGAGTCACATGCTTCCTAATTAAAGTCATGAACCAAAGCCAACTAGATTTATTCTCAGGTTCAATAGCAACAAATGCAACTGGGAATAACATGCTTTTACTATCGATAGAGTTGGCTACCAGAAGTGTTTGTTGGAACTTTCCCATCAAGAATGTTCCATCAATCAATAGAATCAGCTTGTAGTGAGCTAACCCATCAATGGTGGGCTCAAAACTCCAAAAAACCCTTCGAAATTACTTCACAGTTGGGATGTGGGTTTCTTATAGCATAAACTTATAAATAGTTCAAGAATTGTAAGTTTGTAAAGTATATAAAAAACCCGGTAACCTCTCAAAGGACTCAATATAATTTCTATATATAGACTGCATTGCCCTTATCTTAGCGTACTAAGCCTTATTGTATGATACCTTAATTTTAGATTGCTCTTTAATAGCAGCAATAATTGTAACACCGCATTTCCCCCCTAGTAGTTTGAGCCATTCTGTGTGCAAGTATGTATGTGTGTGTTTTTGGCATGTGTTATTAAATTGAGTTTTATGCATGTATTTTGGGTTTGTTATAGTGTGAATGTATGTAGGGAGTTAGTGTGTGTATTAGTGTGGTTAGACTTAGGTGTTGTGTAGAGTATGGTTGTAGGGTGTGAGTGATTAAATCCCACCAATCCCTAGTTGACATGTGGCAAGGTATGGAAAGAGGGTATATATATCTAGGAAAGAGAAATGAGAGAGAACCAATTTAGCTCTCTCTCGTTTCTCCTCTCCCAGCCGTCCCTCCCTTTCCCTTTCTTCTTCCTTTTTCTTCCTCTTTTGTGGCCTAGACTTGATTCAAGTGGGTATTGGTGGAAATTGATCAACTTAAGTGAGATTGGTAAGGTTTTGGTTAGGGTTTTCCTCTTCTTATTCATCTTTTCTTTAATCTTGTTAGTTATGGATTTGAGTTACGGTTTTGTTGGTTATGTTTTGGGTGTTTTTGTTCAGTGGTGCCTCCTTAAGAACCTAAGGGCAAAGAGAAGGCCAGTGGGAGTGGTGCTCTTTGATTGGAGCAAAGGATTTCCAGGTTTGGGATTTTGTGGTTTGATACATTATATGATTTTGGTGTTTTGATTTTATATTTTTGGAAATTTATGGAGTTAAAATTGCTTGGGCATGTTTAAATGTTATGGGTTTTGACCAATTTGTGTTGAGATGCTTTGAATGTGGCATATTAGATCATAATATGCTTTGAATTAGAATTTTAAATTCAAATTTGCTGGTTGTTAAATTGGAGATTTTGATTATGTTACTTCTTGATTTAAGTGTGATTATTGGTTTAAAAGTTGGGTTTTGGGTTGTTTATAATGATTGGAATGTTTGATTTGAGTTGTGTTGATGTTTGGTTTGATTTGGAATGTTTTGGAGATGAAGGTTTTCTGCAGAATTGCTGCAGATCTGAAAAATGCGACTCTATCGCAAGCGCGACATCTGTTGCGAGCGCGACAGAGCTCGGTGGTTCCTTGCATCTCGCGGCAGCTAGCTCTGTACTGCCGAACTTCAGCATCACGCGTGCTGTCGCGAGCGCGACAGAGCGCGTAATACTGAGCTGACCTAGGTAGTGTTGTCGCGAGCGCGCGCGAGAGTGCCTGGTTGCGATGGCATTTTCCCAGGAGTGTTCTGTCGCGAGCGCGATAAAAGCCGCTCTATTCCTCTACAAGCGAGCGTGGCACTCAGGGAGCTTTGCCCCTGTCGCAAGCGCGATAGTCGTCATGAGCGCGACATCTCCTGTTTTCAAAATGAGTTTTCTTTTGTGCTTTCTATATTTATTTTCCGAACTTGCGGTGCTATTAGACTTATGCATGATAATTTTCTGAACAATATGAATATAATTGGATGATTTATGCATGGCCTGCAAGAGTCAATCTATTGGATAGTTAGGCATGCTTAATAGAGTTCAGTAGCTACAGCCCCAATATGTTCCGGACCTTGATCAGGTCCCCATTTGGATCCTCGCGATCCTCAATGTGTATGGATCTTGTTTAAGATCCCCCAATATAAAAATGTTTTGAATGAGAAAATAATAATATTGCTTTTCGATTGTACCCTCGGGTATTCCCAATGTGTTCACTCGTTATCCACTATTATGAGTCAGCAGGCATTTCATGTGTTTGTCTTGTTGTGAATATGAGCATGTGAAACCAATTGATATATGAATTGACTATGAGCTTGTGAATGCAACTGAATGCAATGAAGCTATGATTTATATATATATATATATACATATGTGATTATAAGCATGTATCATTTTGAATGTGTTTTGCCTCAATGACCATTGTGAATGGCCGTTCATATTATTGTGTGTTTTCCCCACTAAGTGTTATCGCTTAGCACGGGTGTTTCATCTGTGCAGGTGTGGAAGGTTTTAAGCTTTTGGGAGAGTTTCTACAGGTCCAGCCAACACAGAAGTTTTGAAGTGTTAGGGCTTAGTTGAACTTAAGATTCTTTTTGTAATATTGAGCTCTCATTGTATTATTCTTTTGTATTGCTTTCGCTATGTATTCTTTTGGAAGGATGTAATTTTGTAATATCAGTTATGTATTGACTATATTTTTGTAATGACCCCTGAATGAATTTTATATTTTATATTTTCGTTGTTTTCTATATGTTGTGCATATATATATTGTTCTGATTTGTTGGGTGACACCCCTTCTCATACGGGTTCTCACTCCTTAGAGGATGTGTTCTTTTACGTATGGGTAGGGGGTGTTATAAGCTTTAGTATCAAAGCCCCGGTTTAGGCGTTTTCTGAGTGTTTGTGGTGAATAGGTATATGTTTAGGACTGTGTTGGCTTATGTGGATGTCTTTGTATTTGTTTTAGATGGATTCGGTGCGTGGATCGCTCAAGGGGTCAGCTGAGAGTGCTTATCCCGAAGAGCAAGATCCGACTGTGTTTGGTCCGGCTCAATCAGCTAGGGTGCAGGCTGAGGCCGCAACCATACCTTTTGAGGCTATGTTGAAGATCTCTCAAGACATAGCTCAGGTCTTAGATAGGGTGACTGCTCCGAGAGCCCCTATTGAGAGCATGAGGAAAGCTGGGGCAGAGGATTTTTACGGGACAAGTCTTGATGAGTTGAAATTGGCCGAGAAATGGATTGAGAAAGTGGAAAGAGTTCTTGAGGAGATTCATTGCCCTCCTGAGAGGCAAGTTGAGTGTGTTGTTGCTTTGCTCCAAGGATCAGCCTATGAATGGTGGAAGTTGGTCCGTAGGCATCCCAAGTTGCCTGATCCGGTCACATGGGAATTCTTTAAGCGGGAGTTCACGAGTAAGTATGTGACTAAGGCTATAAGGAAGCTAAGTGGGTGCAATTTTTGAGTTTGAAGCAAAGGGTTATGTCGGTTTCTGAATATGAAAAAGAGTTTAATAGGCTTGAGAAGTATGCTCCTCCGATATTCTGACAGAGGAATTTCGGTGTTAGCATTTTGAGGCAGGATTGAATGAGTCATTGAGAACCATGCTTATGTCTTTGATGAGTACCCTTGCTATCAGTTACTACCAGATTGTTCAAGCAACTGTGCGGGCAGAGAGGTCCGAGTCGGTTTTAAGGGAAAGAGCTCAGAGGAGGAATCCCCCTCGTGGAGGTTCGTCCTCGGGTAAGAGATTAAGGAATCCACAAGATGAGTCCTCTTCTAGTCCTGCTTCAAGAGGTAGGAGACAAGGGTCTACAGTTGGTTCTGGTGTAAGTAGGTGTAGACACCGGGTCCCGAGGTGGTCCAAGATCAGGATTACCCGATGATGAAATAGAAGACCGATTTTCGGCAAGAAAGGTGAGAATCGATCGTTCCCTTGTCAAATGTGTGTTTTTCGGAAAATGATTAAAATATACCTTTTTTTTGGGAAATCAAAATTAAAATGGAGTAAAAAATAATAATAAATAATAGAATAAAAAATATTAATTTTGTGTCAAAATTTTTTTTAAAAAAAAAAGGGGTCGCGAAGGCCGCCTGCGCGGCAGGCTGCCCCAGCGCGCAGGGGCACCTGCGCGCGAGGCAGGGGACCTCGCGCGCAGCCCCTGCGCGCGAGGCGGGGGGCGCCGCGCGCCCCCTTGTGTGCGAGGCAGGCTGCCTCACGCGCAGCTCCTGCGCGCGAGGCAGCTGCCTGCCGCGCGCGGTGCGGGGGCACCACACGCGCAGCAGGCTGCCAGCCGCGCGCCCTTGCCCTCTCCGCGCGACCTGGTCTTCGCCTGTCCATTTTTTTTCGCTGTTTTCAGTTTGAATTTCTTTCAGTCTGACTTTTTCCATTGTTTCACCATTTTGTGATATTTTGGATTAACTAAAAATAAAAGATTTTTTGTCTTTTGCCATTTTTGGCCAAGACAAGCTTAAATGAGGATTTTTCCCTCATTTTCAAGGACGGCAATTATTTTGAAGGTTTTTTCTTTCAACCTTTTCTCTCCAGGAGCTAGTCCCTTAGTTTTTTTTTTTTTCTTTTTCTCTCAAGCTTTAATCTTGGATTGCTCTTAAAAAATACATAATCCATTTTCTTGAGTGATTTGGGCTTGGAAAAATTAATTTCTTTTTGCTCAAATCATCCACCAAAAATATTTTTACCAAAGTATTTTCTTGATTTTATTTCAAAATATTTGATTCTACATTTTCTTCAAATATTTATCATTACAGATCCGACAAGGAAAATCGATCGGGACACCGTTTCCCCAATCTAAAAATTCTGAGGGTAAATATTCTTGAACTCATCCTCATTTATTTTTTGTAAGGTATTTATTGTTGTTAATATTTTTTTTGTTGCTATTATCATATTTATTCATGGTTAATAGTTTCTATTTTTGCTACTGTTGACATCCCTAGCCTTGCTTTTGGTCCAACTTCTCTATGTGGATTTGATTTGGTTTTATAGTTTAATTTTTACTTGTTTTGCCGTTGGTCACCAATCCCCATTTATATTATCATTACCCTTGTTATTTGATATTATCCTCATGTAGCAATATTGTCATTATCACTATTACCATCACTATTTGGTCCATCCATTGTTTTTATTATTATTACCATTATTATTATTATAGGTTGCTGCCATGTAGTTCATTAATATTATTATTATTATTATTATTACCATTGTTAATATCATTTCTAATTGATTATTCTGTTTTCATATTACATATCATTCATTATTATTATTATTTGCATTATTACCATCCTATTATTATTATTATTATTATTATTATTATTATTATTATTATTATTATTATTATTATTATTATTATTATTATTATTATTATTATTATTATTATTATTATTATTATTATCATTATCATATGGTTTTATTATGATTATTATGTCTACTATTTATCCTATTTATTGTTGCATTGTTATTTACTGTTGATAATTTGATTTATTTTGTTGCATTGCTATCATTGTTATTATTATTATATTTATTATTTGTTTGATTAACTCACTTTGAATATTTACTAATATTTTGACGTTAATTTTTGTATGAGTTTTAATTTGAGTCGGGCTATGTGAGCGCCCCGTGACTCCCCGGATGGGTCGCAACGCGTAGGCGGGTACTCCGGTTCGGTGAGACCTTTCTTAACCCTTTCTTTATGTCGTGTTATTTGTAAATATATATTTTTATTCGTGCACGCGTGCGATAAAAAATCACAAAAATATTTCTATAATTAAATTGGAATTTTCACTAATAAAATCGGGACCAATGTCCCTTATTTTAGTCCGACAATAAAAATGTCACAATTAAAACGAAGAGTCAACCTTTCTACAAAAATGGGATCACTCATCCCGGTTTTCCAATTCAAACAATCAAAATGACATTTCGAACCCTCTTTAAATTAATACGAAGGAACCAACGTTCCTAAATTTCGAACAAGTGCGAAGGAACCAATGTTCCTCAAATAATATCCCGATTTATGTATGTTCTTTTATTTTAATCTTGGGTGATTGTTTTAAATTTAAGTTCATTTCTTTTTTGGGCCCTTGTAATAATTTTGGGGAAAATCTATTTATTTTTGGGGATTGTATTATATCCCGTTTATAGCTTCATTTCCTTCCAATGGGGGTTGTATTCCGCCCCTATTTCTCTTGTAATTGCGTGCTTGCGTGTTTACCGCTTTCATTTATCGCTTTCTCTATCTATTGCTTTATCGCTTTTATTTACTTCCTTTACGTGCTTGAAATGCGCTTTTACTTTTAATGCATCGCTCGTGTGAGATGAGAGATATAATTTTAAGAAGTTAAAAACCCATTTATAATTAACCAAAGCATAAATAAGAGGGAAGTTCCGGACACCATATCTCTGGTTTAGACCATTAGAGGTGAGAAACCCTTTCCCAATTTCTTACAAATTGGGTGGCGACTCCAAATACCTCAAAGGTGCCTTTAGGCGTCAATAGGCTAGGTACTTCTCCCCAATGTTCTATTGGGAGGGATATACCGATGATGCCTCATGGCGCCCATGATCAAAAGACGCGAACCTTCATACCTCGAATCCTAAAGCGGATTCAAAGTGAGGGCCCTTGCTGGGTTTCCGGGTTCGGCGCGCATCACAGTAGGGTCAGTTCTAGTGGCAGAGGTGAGGTGATATCTGAGTGTTCTCACTGCAGTAAGCGCCACAAGGGCGAGTGTAGGTGGTTCACTAGAGGTTGTTTCCATTGTGGAAGCACCGAGCATTTTCTAGCCAATTGTCCAAAGTTGAGTGAGTATACTGGAGACTAGCGAGAGGCTAGCCGAGCTGGGTCTAATGTTTCCAATCTAGCCGAGGTAGAGGCAGAGGTAGAGTTCGAGGTGGTCGGCTTAGAGAGGGTGCTCCATTGGAATCAATGGATCGTCCTCAGATGGTTCCAGTGATGGCATATGCTATGAGGGCTCAGGATGAGAAAGATGCGGCTGATGTGATTGCAGGTAAGTTTCTACTCTGTGATACTGAGATGTACGCTCTAATAGACCCTGGTTCCACACACTCATATTTGTGCACAGATAAGTTAATTGATAAGTTGTATGATGTTGATCAGTTAGATTATGAGATTTGTGTGACCAGTCCCTTAGGGCATAGTGTCAATGTGAGTAAAGTGTTTAGGAATTGTCCCCTGTTGGTCCAAGGTGTTGAGTTTCTAGCGGATTTGATAGATTTGCCATTTCGGGAATTTGATTTTATTTTGGGAATGGATTGGTTGAGTAAGCACTGGGCAGTGGTAAATTATCATAGGAAGACGGTTGTGTTGCGGGATAGAGATCAGTCTCCGGTTGTGGTTAAAGGTTTAGGCTCGGGTTCTTTGGGGAATGTGATTTCTGCCATGCAAGCTAAGAGGTTTATAAGAAAGGATTGTGAGGCATTTTTAGCAGTCGTGTTGGATTCTAAGTGCAGTCAGGTTAAAATTGGGGATATCCCAGTGGTTAGGGAGTTTGAGGATGTTTTTTCAAGTGAGTTGCCTGGGTTACCTTCGGAGAGAGAAGTGGAGTTGTCCATAGAGATAGTGCCGGGTACTGCTCCCATTTCTAAAGCACTTTATCGAATAGCTCCTGTAGAATTGAGAGAACTTAAAACTCAATTACAAGAGCTATTGGATAAAGGCTTTATTAGACCCAGCATATCTCTATGGGGAGCTCCAGTGTTATTTGTTAAGAATAAGGATGGTACGTTAAGGATGTGCATCGATTACTGTTAGATTAATAAGGTCACAGTGAAGAATAAGTATCCTTTGCCTAGGATTGAGGATTTATTTGATCAGCTCAGAGGTGCGGGTATCTTTTCTAAGATTGATCTTCAGTCTGAGTATTATCAGCTTTGGGTTAGAGATGCGGATGTGGTTAAGACTGTATTTCAGATGCGATATGGCCATTATGAGTTTCTTGTGATGCCGTTTGGTTTGACCAATGCACCTGTGGCTTTTATGGATTTGATGAACATAGTATTCAGGCCATATCTCGACCGATTTGTTGGGTATTTATTGATGACATTTTGGTGTACTCGAAGAATGAGAGTGAGCATGAAGAGTATCTTCGGATAGTGCTGCAGGTTTTGAGAGAACACAATTTGTTTGCGAAGCTCAGCAAGTGTGATTTTTGGCTTAGAGAGGTGTCATTCTTGGGTCATATTGTTTCAGCTAAAGGTATTCAAGTGGATTCGGCGAAGATTGAGGCAATTATGAATTAGAAGGCATCGAGGAATGTATCGAAAGCGAGAAGTTTTCTGGGTTTGACTGGATATTATCGTAGGTTTGTTAAGGGTTTTTCAGTTATTGCTGCTCCTATGACTTGACTGTTGAGAAAAGGGGTCAGATTTGAGTGGTCAAATAAGTGTCAAGCATGCTTTGAGTAGTTGAAGAGGTTGTTGGTCGAAACTCCTGTACTTATTCAACCCATTTCAGGTAAGAAATTTGTGATGTACAGTGACGCTTCAGGAGTTGAGCTTGGATCTATTTTGATGCAAGAGGGTAAGGTTGTGACTTATGCATCCTGTCAGTTGAAGCCTCATGAGAAGAACTATCTGACGCATGATTTAGAGTTAGCGGTTCTGATCTTTGTTTTGAAGAATTGGTGGCATTATCTGTATGGGAGACGTGTAGGATTTTCAAGGATCATAAGAGTTTGAAGTATCTCCTCACGCAAAAAGAGTTGAATATGAGGCAGCATCGTTGGTTAGAATTGTTCAAAGATTATGACTGTATTTTAGAGTATCATCCGGGCAAGGCTAATGTTGTAACGGATGCTTTGAGTAGGAAGTCAGATTCGGCTTTGTTTTTATAGTGTTTCAAGTGGAGATTAGATTCAAAAGGGACTTTGGTTGCCCAACTGAAAGCTAAGCCATCCTTGAGGCAGTGGATTGTCGATGCCCAGAAGATGATGTGAAATTGCAACGAGTATTGCAAGAGGTTCAGAATGGAAGCAATCTGAGTTTTCTATTTTAGATGGGGTAATTATGTATAGGAATAATTTGTGTATGCCTAGGAATGAAGAGTTAAAGAAGAAGCTTTTGAGTGAGGCACACATTACGGTCTTTACTATGCATCCGGGTAGTGAGAAGATGTATCGGGATCTGAAGCAATTCTATTGGTGGTCTGGGATGAAAAGAGACATTGTGGAATTTGTGGCTAAGTGTTTAACTTGTCAGCAGATAAAGGCTGAGCATCAAGTTCCTTCAAGATTGCTCAATCCTTTGCCCATTCCTCAATGGAAATGGGACGACATCGCCATGGATTTTGTGTCAGGCTTGCCTTTAACTCAGAGGAAACATGATTCAGCTTGGGTGATCGTGGATCGACTCACCAAATCAGTGCATTTTTGGCTAGTCCAAGTTGATTATTCGATGGATAGGTTAGCAAGTATCTATGTGGATGAAGTAGTCAGGTTGTATGGTATCCCGTTGTCGATAGTGTCAGATCGGGATCCAAGATTCACATAGAAGTTTTGGAAAGAGTTACAAGCAGCTTTGGGTACTTGGTTGAATTTTAGTACGGCATTTTATCTCCAAATAGACGGTCAGTCAGAACGGGTTATTAAGATTCTAGAGGATATGCTTCGCGGTTGTGCTTTGGAATTTTCTGGTAGTTGGGATAAGTATGTGCTATTCATGGAGTTTACCTACAATAATAGTTATCAGTCGAGCATTAGAATGTCAACGTTTGAAGCTCTTTATGGTCGACAGTGTAGGACTCTGGTTTGTTGGACAGAATTGACTGAGCATTCCTTTGTTGGGCTAGAGATGATTAGAGATACTGAAGAAAAGATCCGAGTGGTTCAGCAGAATTTGAAGGTGGCTAAGGATAGACAAAGGTCTTATGCTAATTTGAAGAGAAAAGACATTCAGTTTGAAGTTGGAGACAAGGTGTTCCTTAAGGTATCGCCATGGAGAAAAGTGTTGTGCTTTGGTAAGAAGGGCAAGCTTAGTCCTCGATTTATTGGACCTTTAGAGGTTTTGGAAAAGATTGGACCTATTGCTTACATATTTGCTTTGCCTTTGGATTTGGCAAGGTCGCATGATGTTTTCCATTTCTCAATGCTTCGCCAGTATAGATCTGATCCATCACATGTGTTGTCGGTTCAGGACATAAGAGTTCAGCCAGATTATTCGTATGATGAGGAGCCGAAAGCCATTTTAGCTAGAGAAGTGAGACAGTTGAGAAGCAAGCAAGTTTCCTTGGTTAAAGTGTTATGACAGCATCATGGAGTTGAGGAAGCAACTTGGGAACCAGAGGCAGTGATGAGGTCTCAGTACCCTCAGTTGTTCAGTTCAGATGAAAATTTTGAGGATGAAATTCTTGTTAGTAGGGGAGAGTTATAACACCACGTTTCCCCCCTAGTAGTTTATGTGTGTGTTTTTGGCATGTGTTATTAAATTGAGTTTTATGCATGTGTTTTGGGTTTGTTAGAGTGTGAGTGTATGTAGGGAGTTAGTGTGTGTATTAGTGTGGTTAGACTTGGGTGTTGTGTAGAGTATGGTTGTAGGGTGTGAGTGATCAAATCCCACCAATCCCTAGTTGACATGTGGCAAGGTATGGAAAGAGGGTATATATAGCTAGGAGAGAGAAAATGAGAGAGAATCAATTCAGCTCTCTCCCGTTTCTCCTCTCTCAGTCGTCCCTCCCTTTCCCTTTCTTCTTCCTTTTTCTTCCTCTCTTGTGCCCTAGACTTGATTCAAGTGGGTATTGGTGGAAATTGATCAACTCAAGTGAGATTGGTAAGGTTTTAGTTGGGGTTTTCGTCTTCTTGTTCATCTTTTCTTTAATCTTGTTAGTTATGGATTTGAGTTAGCGTTTTGTTGGTTGTGTTTTGGGTGTTTTTGTTCAGTGGTGCCTCCTCAAGAACCTAAGGGCAAAGAGAAGGCTAGTGGGAGTGGTGCTCTTTGATTGGAGCAAAAGATTTCCAGGTTTGGGATTTTGTGTTTTGATACATTATATGATTTTGCTGTTTTGATTTTATATTTCTAGAAATTTATGGACTTAAAGTTGCTTGGGCATGTTTAAATGTTATGGGTTTTAACCAATTTGTGTTGAGATGCTTTGAATGTGGTATATTAGATCATAATATGTTTGAATTAGAATATATTAGATCATAATATGCTTTGACCAATTTGTTAAAGCGCGACGTCTGTCATGAGCACGACAGAGCTCGGTAGTTCCTAGCATCTCGCGGCAGCCAGCTCTGTCTTGCCGAGCTTCCGCATCACGCGTGATGTCGCGAGTGCGACAGAGCACATAATGCCGAGCTGACCTAGGCAGTGTTGTCATGAGCGAGCACGAGAGTGCGTGGTCGTTGTAGACACCAGGTCCCGAGTCAGGTTTAAAAAAAAAAGAAAAAATTAATTAAAATTATTATGTTGGGTCCTTGGTAATTCCTCCAAAAAAATATATATGTGTGTGTAAAATTAAAAAATTAATTAGTTAATATCATTAGTTAATTGATTAGTTAATTGGGTAATTAAAGTATATGTGAAATATCAATTAGTATATGTAATTAAATATTAATTAGTTAATTTACTAGTTAGTATAATAGATTAATTAAAATTAAATAGGTATAAAAATATAGAGTATTTAATTAATAGGATATAGTATTTAATTAATAGGGTATTTAATTAATTAGACGTGTATTAATTTATGTAAGTTAATTTAAGTAAATTAATTAGGAAATTAAAAAATGGAGGAAATCAGGAACAAAAACTAACCCTAAGTTTGGGTATAAAAAGAAAAGGATGAGAACAAGAATGGAGGGGGGGGGGGGGGGGGGGGGGGGGGCTCTCTCGGCTGATGAACAAAAGAAAGGAACACAAATGGAGCAAGAAAAGAACAGAGAAGGGACGAAATCAAAGGAAAGAAAATAGAAAGAAAAGAAAAAGAGAATAGGGATAGAGAGGAGCTCGGCTGGGCAGCAAGAAAGGAAAAAGAGAAGCCAAGGAAATAAAAAAAAGAAACAAGGGAGAAAAGAAATAAGGAAGAGAGAAAAGAAATAAAGAAAGGAAAAGAAAGAATAAAAAGCAAATAGAAAAGAGAAAGAAAAGAGGGACAGTGAACAAAACCCAAAGCAAAGGAAAACAAGGTGAAAAAGAAAGAAGAAAAGGGGAACAGGGGCCAACCAAAAACCCAGGAAACGCCAGAAAAGAAGAAAGAAAAAGAGGAAGAAGAAGGAGGTGGCCGGCGCCACCTCCGGCGTAGGCCGGTGCCACGCTCGGCGGCGCTGGGCTCCCAGCGGCGAGACGATCACGCCGGCAGCCACCAATCTCCTCCACTCGCCGGCAGGAAGCAGATCGGCGAGGAGGAATCCGCGGCGGTCCAAGGCGCTTTCCGATCAGATCTGGTGTCCTTCCGGCGCGTGACTGGTGGCGACGGACTCTTGGCCGCGCGGCCTGTCTTCCGGCATGGGCGGTGTCGACCACTGGCGGCCTCCGGCGGGGAAAAACCGGTGAGGGGTTATTATTTTATTTTATTTTGTTTTATTTATATTAATATTAATATTATTATTATTTTATATTATTATTATTATTATTATATATTAATATTATTATCATTAATTAATATTATTTTACATTATTATTATTATTATTATTCTGTTATATTATTATTATTATTATTATTTATTATTTATTTTTATGTTATTATTATTATTATTATTATTTGATTTGTTTATCATTAATTTTATGGTTATTAGTATCATTCAATTTATGTTTATTTTACATTATTTGGTATTATTATGTTTATTGATATTATTATTGTGTTTATTATTATTATTGTATAAATTTAGTTATTATTAATTATTGTATTATATTATTGTTATTATTTATTATTACTATTAATATTATTATTTTATATTTGTTTTATATCATAATTATTATTGCTATTAGTAGATTATTATTACTATTATCATTATTGTGGTATTATTAAGATTATTATATTTATCATTATGATTATGCCATTAATTTATTGTTAGTATTGTTGTTATCATGTTATGATCATTTTATTATTATTTATGTTATGTTTATTTATTCTATAGTATTAGTATTATTATTATTGTTATTATTTGTTTATTATTATCATTATGCTATCATTATTATTCTTGTTATTATGATTATTTTATTATTATTATTATTATTATTATTATTATTATTATTATTATCATTTTATGTTTACCTATTATTTATCATCATTATCATTTTATGATATTATTTATTAGCGTCATTATTTTCATTGGTCATTTTAATTGTCATTTTGTGTTTTCATACTAATTAATTCTCAGTTTATTTCTTCCAATTGTTTATTTAATTATTTATCTATTTATTCATTTACTTATTTAATTGTCATTTAATTTAATTCATTATCAACCTTAATTATTTTTCTCAATTTATTTTATTCATTCATTTATTTATTCATTCATTACTACTTAATATTGTTTTATACATTGACCGCAATGCGAGGGACATGTGGTCGTCTAAGGAGCATGGTCGAGGTTAGTAGATTAGGATTTATTTATTTATTCGTAAATATGTAATTATTATTATTTTATTTTATTCGATTGTGGTTTGTAATAATAAATGATTTTTCGACCGCGCTTAAAAAGAACCACCACACAAATGTTTTATACTAAATGAAATTTGTTAATAAAACTGGACCAATGTCCTGGTTTTCACCCCAAAGCAAAGCCTTAAATTGATTTGAGAATTCTAAACTTTTTTATAAAATAAGTAATTGGGAACCAGTGTTTTCGCCTAAATGAATAGCTCGATTTATGTATGTATTTTTATCATTCTTTTATGGTTTTATATTTATTTTTAGATAATTGTAATTATATTTTATTTACTACTTTATTTACTGCTTTTTATACGTGCTTGTAATGCGCTTTAATTTATTGCATAACTTGTGTGAGAAGAGAGATAAAACAATTGATCCTAAAAACCCTTTTGCATAATATTAACCAAAGGTATGAATAAGAGTGAGATCCCGAACCCTTTTTGGTTTTGGGCCTCATAAGGTTAGATTTATTTCCTGATGTTTTATCGGGTGGCGACTCCGTGATCCTGCCTTATGATACTCAATAGACGCTCTCGTAGGTTGACTGCCAACAATAGATTTGGATAAATTCCTGTCCATTGCGAAGCGACCAGCTTTCACGATTTTAATGAACCTCCATCCGGCCTCGGGTCCTAAAAGCAAACTTTTGAGGGCCATCCGGATCGCGAGCGGGGTTCGGACGCGTCATAATCGTGATGGCATTTTCCTAGGAGCGTTCTGTCACGAGTACGATGCATGTCACGAGTGTGACAGAAGCCGCTCTGTTCCTCTGTGCGCGAGCGCGAGGCTTGTCACGAGCGCGGTGCTCAGGGAGCTTTATCCCTATCGCGAGAGCGACAGTCATCGCAAGCGCGACATCTCCTATTTTCAAAATGAGTTTTCTTTTGTGCTTTCTATATTTATTTTCCGAACTTATGGTGCTATTAGACTTATGCATGGATAATTTTCTGAATAATATGAATATGATTGGATGATTTATGCATGGCCTGCAAGAGTCAATCTAGAGGATAGTTAGGCATGCTTAATAGAGTTCAGTAGCTGCAGCCCCAATGTGTTTTGGACCCTGATCAGGTCCCCATTTGGATCTTGTTTAAGATCCCCCAATGTGAAAATATTTTGAATGAGAAAATAATGATGTTGCTTTTCGATTGTACCCTTGGGTACCCCCAATGTGTTCACTCAATATCCACTATTGTGAGTCAGCAGGCGTTTCGTGTGTTTGTCTTATTGTGAATATGAGCATGTGAAACCAATTGATATATGAATTGAATATGAGCTTGTGAATGCAACTGAATGCAACTAAGCTATGATTTATATATATACATATGTGATTATAAGCATGCATCATTTTGAATGTGTTTTGCCTCAATGACATTGTGAATGGCTGTTTATATTATTGTGTGTTTTTTCCACTAAGCGTTATTGCTTAGCACTGGTGTTTCATCCATGCAGGTGTGGAAGGTTTTGAGCTTTTGGGAGAGTCTCCGTAGGTCCAGCCAACACAGAAGTTTTGAAGTGTTAGGGCTTAGTTGAACTTAAGATTCTTTTTGTAATATTGAGCTTTCCTTGTATTGTTCTTTTGCATTGCTTCTACTATGTATTCTTTTGGAAGAATGTAATTTTGTAATATCAGTTATGTACTGACTATATTTTTGTAATGACCCCTTTTGATATCAATGAATGAATTTTATGTTTTTTTATTTCCGCTGTTTTCTATATGTTGTGCATATGTATATTGTTCTGCTTTATTTGGTGACACCATTGCTCGTACGGGTTCTCACTCCCTAGAGGATGGGTTCTCCAACGTATGAGTAGGAGGTGTTACAATAATAACATCAATAGACAATGTTGGATTTTTACTTACCATCCTCATGATGCAATTACGAATAATTTAGGAGCCCAATTGTCTGTGATTCTTTGAAAGATCACTAGAAAGGCATGAATGTGGTCCAACATACCTTGCGATTATCCAAAAAAGACTTATCCTTTTTGTTGCTACTCTTAACCTCCATTTGTAACCATTTTCAGCCTTTGTACACCTCAAAATCTAGTATTTTAGCTTGAATTGGGCAACTCTGAAGTCAACATTTCTTATGATAGAGAACAATTTCACATAAGATTTAACTTCATCCTTGATATTAAAAACCAAATCTATTGATAACTTAGAGCTACCATCCTAAGTCTCAAAGTGGACACCTTCCGAAAGATAAACTTGTGATGCTTCGAAATCAATTTCTATATAGTGTTCAAGTTGGCCTCTCCTCTCTCCCCACATGGATGCACAGATGCTGATGGACTGACATATTACATATCATAAGACACATCACTATCACCAAATTCAAAGTCATCGCTTTCTACACTCATATTTGAAATCTCAACTGCCGCATCATTATTAGGTGAGAGATAATCATTGTTCACTGCCACATCTTCGAAATCATCCAAGACTCCCAAATTAAATGACGGTTCATTTCCATAATCTACACTAGTTGGATTATAAAAAGGTCCTTCATTTGAATGAGTACTTAAAGTGTTCCCAGATATGGAATTACCAAGTAAATCACCATTCTGTTGACAAACAGATTGCATTAGCTGACTAGGAGCTACATCTGGCATCTAAGAAATAGATTGTCATCGACTCACATTTGGTTTTAGGGAAGCGGATTACCGTTGATTGATATTTGCCATTTTAAAAATAAATCATCGCTGATGGTTGTGTTCTATACCGTGACTTCACTTTAAACCAGATCCCTTAACAAATTCATGTCATTTGAATGACTACCTAATCTAATACCAAATATGGATTTACTAAGAAAATTACCAATCCTTCGACTAAATGACTACCTAGGTTGACTCACACAAGCAGTAGGCATCTGGCTAACTAATCGATGCATACGACCGTCTCCTGAGCTGTCACTTGTTTCGAGTAAGTCACCATCCCGTCGACTGATAGACTGCCTAGGCTAACTGGGCTAACTGATCATCATTGTCAACTTTCATCCACATTTTATACTGTATCTCTACCTAGCTAACAAAATGTATTTCCTATCCTAGCATGTGTATATTGTTCTCCATGAAAATTTGAATAAGAGAACATTTCAATATCTTATCGACTAATGGATTGCCTGGGCTGACTAGGACCAACATCATTAATACAGAATTGTTGACTTGCTTCAATGTTTTCCATATGGAATTCATCATTTGTATCTTGATTCTGGGTGCATAGTAGGTACATTAGCTCCTACATCCCCCTCAGTCACTACAATAATTAATTCCACCACGGTATAATCATCATATCTCCTTAAATTTTTATATGTCATCTTAATGTCTCATCATTTACCAAATTCACCGACGTCCAACATAATGATCATCAGTTGTACATTAAACTCATGTGTATAATTCTAAAAACCAGGTTATTGATGCCCAAACCTAATTTAACGTGAATTTTATGGACCACTTCAGAAAGAGTTGAATTATTTTTAATTCTTAGTCTCTTTGTAATGGCATTTGGAATAGATATGTCATATTGAAAACTTGCCACTGCACTTATTTGCCCTCCCGTGTGGAAATAAAAGTCGGTATATGCTGACATTTTCAAATTACCAGTAAGTCAAAATACAATTATAATATTTTTTTATTATAATTTTTTCACAATTATATGTTTTATCCATCAAATAAAGCAACTAAAATTGATTGTAAATAATAACTTATCTCATTTCGTAATATCAAACAACAACAATAATAATAGTAATAAAATTTTTAAATTTATAAAAAATTAAGCAATTAATAATAAATAAATATAAATTTTTACTACATTCAAATATTATTAATACCCCCTTCATCCCACTAAATTGTCACTTATTACACAAATAGCCAATAATTGTTTGTGCTAATTATATGAAATAGTATATTCAATACACTAATATTATTGTACATGCTTAAGTTACAAAATATTATTACACATTATTATCACACATGCATAAATTATATAATATTATTACACAATATTGATACATAATATATTTATATTTTTATTAATAAATGCCCACAATTTATTTTTTGTTATTTTCTAATAAACATAATGCTCAGGCCATTTTTTATTATTGTACCACTTACAATAAGTTTTTTATTCTACTGGTATTGTGTCTCTAATCTCTAAAAAAATTTCTTGACTAACTTTTATTATATTTTTCACAAATATCAGAACTAATTGCTTATAATTTATTATTTCAAATTTTTATTAGAGACTTCAAATAAAATATTGGTAGTGTCATGCAAAGAGCTTCCACCATCTTTGCTTCCATCATTAGATATATTTTCATTATAATTTCTTGTAATTTTTATTAATTGTAATAATATAATTGAACATTTTTATGCTCATTCCAATTCGGTAGCTGTACAAATCATCTCATTTTTGGATGACGATTTTTCTTGCAATATCACTCATTATGGCCCTTGGAGCTAAGTAAGTATGTGCATATTATCTATCATATAAAATTAATAAAAATAAATGTTATATTAAAATTAGGGGTGTGCAAAACCCGACTCGACCTGAAAATTGCACTCGGGTAGGGTTATTAGGATTGGTCGGGTTGGGTTGGGAAATTCTTAATATTTTGGGTTTAGGTCGGGCAGGTTAAAACCTTTTCCAAATAGATCCGACTGAAAGTACTATATATATATATATATATATATATATATATATATATATATATATATATATATTATTTTTTTCCTCTATCTCTCTTTACTTCTTCCCTCTCTTTCTCTTCCTCTTCCTGCTCCTCAGATTGTTATCGTTGTAGATATTCTGTTTCCATCTCTCTCTCTATCTGCTTCAATCTCTCTCTCTGCTTTGATGGATCTCTCTCTAGATTTCTTCCTCCTCTTGAGATTGTCGCTTCCTCCTTCTTCTCCTCCTAAGATTGTGGCTCCATCTTTCTCTCTGCTTGTGGGTCCATCTTTCGCTCGGCTTCCTCTTCTTTGAGATTTGTGTTTTTTCTTTTTGTGACAAATCTAGTTTTTATGTGTGTTTTTTCCTAGCTTAATTGCAGATTTGTGTTTGATTTTGATCTTTGGTTCCTTTTGTTGAAAAATCACAGAAAAGGCAGACGAGGAAGGGATCATCTTGAATTTGATTCTTAATTCGAGTTGGTCTAGTATTTTTGGTTGAGCCCGAAATATATTTAAGGCCAATTCAAGTGGAGAATATTGGTGTTTTTCTAGTGTCGGGGTTATTCGAGATGCACACTCCTAATTAAAATTAAATTTGAACATTTTTTTTATTTATCATGTTATTTTATCAAATTAAAATTTATCATATTATTTTATCAAATTAAAATTAAATAATATTATTTTTAAAGTTTTATATAAATAATATAAAAATATCACTATAATACATATAAAAAAAATACTTTTAAAAAACAAATTCATCATTAAACTTTAATAATAAGACAATATTTTCAAATCATTCAATATTTTTTAAAAAAATTAAGATAAATATAGTAAAAAGTTTCAAATATTAAAAATATTCATCAAATATAAATTGTAGTTATTATTTTGTTCATAAAAAATTGAAGATTTCCTGACAAAATCATTTTAAATTTCAACATTACCTATTAAATTATTTGCGCTGACATCATCAGGCCGCCCGTCGCTAGGGGCAGGATGCATGAAAGGCAGCCCCTCAGCAAAGGGCCACCCCTCACTGCCAACGCGTGCGCGTGCGCAGGTGCTGCGCGAGGCTGCCCCTCATGAAGGGCAGGCCGCGCGAGAGGCCATTCCTCAGTGGGGGGCTACCCTTCGCGAGGGGCGGGCTACGCTAGTCCAACCCTCGCGAGGGTGGTCTAAGGTAGGAGGCACGCTGCGAGGCCATCCATCGCGAAGGGCGGGCGCCTGTGTAGGGTACCTCTCACTGAAAGGCCGCCCCTTGTCGTCCCTCTTGCGTTTCTATCGTTTATGCTTCTTGAAAATGTTGGAATTTAATTCTAAAGTTTTTCGGGAATTTTGGGAGTCAAAACCGTTTTAAAATTAATTTTTTTGAGTTTAATTGGAGAGTTTTGCTTCTAAAAAAGGGGATTTTTGAATTTGGAAAAAGAAAAAAGAAAAGGAGGAGAGTCCTTAAAAGAAAAAGAGGTCTGTGATTTTGAGTTAAAAAAAAAAGAATTCGATTTTTCTTGAAGATTATTAACAAGGAAATCAGATCACGTTCTACCTTTTTACATATTGATAATTAAGAGGGTAAAGAATTTTGGGCTCAATTGCATAATTTTATATTTTTAATCTCTTGTTCTTCCATTGTTCATAAATTTTGGATATTTTGTGTGATCAATTTATTGGATTTATTGTTTTTTTTTTTGCTTATGATTTAAGTTAATTTAGATGTTTTTTTTGGAAAGAATATGATATAGAATCAAGTAAAAATAAATAAATTGCATTTTTGTTGAGGATTTTAGAGAAAAGAGTTTTTTTTTTTTGCTCCACCATTGTTCCTGCCCGTGAGGGGTAAGAGGAAGGCGAGGGGCGATCAGCCTGCCCCTCGTAGCCAGGCCGCCCCTCACTCTTTTTTTTTTTTCATTTATTATTTTCTTTTCCTTCTTTATTTTATTTTACTCCATTTTTTTACGCTTTTCAATCCATAATTTATGCGTTGTGTATTTTTGTGTGTCATTCTAATTTTATTTTATCATGCAATATTTATTTTTATTATTTTACATGAAAATGTTTATTTTTATTATTATTTTGTTGATTAATTGTCTTTTTTAGATTTATTTGCTAACATTAGTTTTTATTTTGTTTTTATTGTCTACATTTCTTATTTTTTTGCGAGCATTTTCAATGGTAAATGTGGATCTATGGAGATTCGAAGGTGCCCTTTTGGTTGGATTTGTCATTTTTTATTATTTTGCTTTTTTTTATATAATTTATAATAAATTTGCTTTGTTTTATGTACGTTAAAAAATAAAATCACAGGAAAATATTTTTATTAAAAAATGGATTTTTTTCTAATAAAATAGGACCAATGTCCTAATCTCAACCAATAAAATATCACTTTTAAAAGAAGAGCTAATTTTTTTCAAAATGAGATCATTCATCCCGATTTTCTTAATAATGCTAAAAAATAACTCTTTAATTTTTTGTGTGAATGAAGGGACCAATGTTACTTTTTCAAATAATACCCCGCTTTATGTATGAGTTTTATTTATGATGTTTTAGTCGTATTTTGGGGGATTGTACTTTAGTCCCATATTTTAATATTTCATTTTGAAGGATTGTATTTTTGTCCCAATTTTATCTTTTATTTTATTTTATAATTTTTTTTATTATTTTATAATTTTTTTCGATGCTTGATATGCATGTAAAATTTTAATGCATGACATGTGAGAGAGAGATGGGAATTTAATATCAAAAACCCATTCATAATTAATCAAGGCATTAATAAGAGTAAAGTTCCGAATCTTTCTCTAGTTTAGACCCTAGAGGTTAGACGAACTTTTCTAGTTTTAAATTGGATGGCGACTACAAAATAGTTCAAAGGTGCATAAAGGTTTCATGGGATTAGATGAACTTCCCCAATATTCTATTGGGCAGGGATTCCAAAATATCTCATGCTACCCAAGATCTAAGACACGAACCCTCTTGGGCCTTAAAAGCGGGCCTCCGGGAAATGATCGAATTCCTACGCATCACAGTGATCGATTAACATTTGTATTGTATTTTCAAGTTGAATTACCCTCTCATTAGATGCAGACCATCTACTAGAGGCAGCTGTAGTGGATGTCAAGGATTGCGAGTAGCATGCGTTAGCAAAAGTGCTTAGCCCATAAACCCATCCATGACGATCCCTACTGTAACACCCCAATACCCCTTGGGAGGATATCGGAGCGCTACGCACAAAAAAACATACATATAACTGAAGCGGAAACATTCAAACCAAAATAGAAGATCAAAATAATCCATGCAATCATAATCATATATTATAAATGATCATCCAAAATTATAAAGTATTCTATCAAACCGTTACATATACATATACCGAAATATTCTTATATAAAATTACAATAACTTGAACTAATAAACTCTAACATAACATATACAGAGTTATGCAAAATATCTAGCAAAAGACAAAAATGAACTACAACTGGAACTCCTAGTGGCCGAGCTGTAGATGTCCAACCCCGGAAACGAACCTGCCACCTACACAGGAAAACACCCGTGCTAAGCGATAATGCTTAGTGGGGAGGAACACATGTTATAGACTTCTAACGGAGTCGCAAATATTAAGAACAATAATAATAAACATAATCATCACATAATAACATTTATTCACAATAATTATAGTACGAGCATACCGATAACCTTAGCAAACTCACAACTGAGCAATTCATATAACTCTATTATGCTTAATATGCATAACATTCACTTTACACTACTATCCAACGATCATGTAATAATCTATCTTTACCATTCCAAAACATCCTAGTACATAAAAACATATAAAGAATAAACATCAATATACAACAAGAGCATCAATTTATTATACTTTACCATTATTCTTATAAATATACATATAATATAGTAGCATTTCATTAACATATCTATACATCTTCAATACAGGCAGTACATATAAACATATCATAATTGAACTCCTATATTCCGTAAGTAGCAATAATTTACTACATCCCACTAATAACCATATACACTTTAATCACTCATATACCTTCCAAGTACTAAAGCATTTGCATATACACTAGATCCATGTGATTATCAGGATTAATATGCAAAAGAAAAACTGTACATATAGCACTTATTCAAAAACGAATACACGTATCATATCGTTTATCACCATACAAACACGAAACACTACCTTGAATCTACATCAGAAGTGGATACAGGTACACTGGATACTGCAAACAGTATCAAACACTAGAGACCGAAACCTCAAAACATTTTAAAAACTTTGGATACAAATGTAGGTATCAAACACTAGACCCAAACGGGGCCATACTAGCAGCTACAATCACTAGCCTTTTATTAGCATGCTTATCTATCCACTGCTATGACCATTCAGGCTTATACGAATACACTCTATTCATAACACTCAAACTTTACTCTTAATTGAGAATCCGAACAATCAATGCACAATTCAATAGAGACACACTTAAAATAATGCACCAACACTCATATATCAAAACATATACCAATTAAGAGTGAAAAGCCATGCAAAGGATTTCAAACAAATACATATATGCAGAACAGGGAAGGGTCGCACCCGCGACACCAATTGCACCCGTGATAGAAGCCTAAAAGGCCTCTATCGCGCTCGCGACGAACAAACACACTTGTGACAAAACGTAGCTCGGCAGGAGCTCAGCTTTCGTGCTCTCTATTGCGCTCGTGATAGAGCACGCTCCGTAGAAGCTTGGCTTCTGCACTCGCTCACTAGTTTGGAGCTCGAGCTCTCTGTTGTGCTCGTGACCGAGATCGCATTCACGATAAAGATGAGCTCCCAGACTGGAGACTAAAGTCCCCACTATAACTCATGCAAACTTCAATCAATAATCACACTGTCATGCATAAAACTTTAATCCAAGCATCTATTGCATTCTAAACATGCCTCTAATCATTTATCAACAAAATAAATCTAATATACATGATTAAATAGACACAAATAAGCATTTAAGGCAACAAAGCCCAAACCTAAAAAGTTTTGCTTAAATCAAAATCACACAATTTCATCTTTGAACTAACATACACCAATTCAAATCTGAAATCAACACAAGCTTATCAATACTCAACTCAAACATGCATATAACACATAATAACCATTTAATTTCCAAAAATTCATGTTCAAAGACAAAACTCAAATAAAAACATACAAACTCCTAAACCTCAAAGAAGCTGGAATCACTCTCTCATCTAGCTCTAATCTACTCCTTGCCCTTGCTATTTCTTTATACCATCAATTCTTGCACAAACCAAAGCCAAAATACACTCTTAATACAAACCCCAAAACAAAGAGGAGAAGAAGAAAACCACTTACAAAACTTACCTCTACAAACTAAGTTCTTCTTTTCAAAACCAACCCAAAGCCCTACAAAATCCACCTAAGAAGAAGAGGAAGAAGAAGAAGAAGAAGAAGAAGAAGAAGAAGAAAAAGAATGGGAAAGGGATAAGAGATTGTGAACGGGAAATAAGGGTAGAAATCTGCCATTCCCCTCTCTCTCTCTCTTCCTTTCTTTCTTTTCTTTTTCTCATTAAATGCTCCCACCAACCAAAGCCTAGGTGTCAAACTCCCATTGGCCAACTCTAAAATATCTTTTCTAATATCTCCTTTAGTCCTTGACAAATGTCTATTAAACCTTTGGCCAAAATCCAATTACTCACTAAATAAATTCTTTCTCTTATAACTTTAATTCTCTTTCAATTAAGCCCTTAATTAACCCAAATTCATACTTGTCTAATTACACTTATGCCCTTCTCTATACAATAACACTACAAATCCTACTAGGGTCCAAATCATGGTGTTACACCTACCCCCAACTGCGTCATAGAAGGTCTGACTCTCATCAATATTTTTAGCATTCTGTGTTTATCATTAAAGAGTCGCTTGTATTTGGTCTTATCATAAAATAAATTATATACATTAAATACTAATAGTTTTTAACTAATATGATAAATAAAAATAATACTGAAATATAATTTAAACGTATATGGACTAGTCTAGATTGACTGTTGATGAATGTCACAGTGTCACACTTACGTGCATAGGTGTGTAGGAACATCTCTTATGGATTAGGCTTTCTACCTAATGATGTTCCTTGCAAACAAATAAAATGCTATAATTGAACTAAACTTTACAAAAATAAGTATGTTTGCATTTTTTATATAAACATCTGATTTTAGGACCATCCATGAATGCAGGTTGAGAACGTGCAAATTCAATAAAACTATCAACTCCTTCAGCAAACTAAACATTAATGAAACCATCTTATGTTAATCTTTTATACATCTAAGGTCTATCAAAGTTACTCATCATCGAACTATTATTGTTTAAAAAAAGTTATTTCATAGTTAGAATTAACTAGAAATACATTGGTCAACTGAAAAAGTGAATATTATATCTAGGTACAAATAAGAAACGAAATATAAGAGCTAATTAATACCCTCGCACAACCTGCAAAAGCGTATATACATAAGCTTAATCTTATTGATGATAACATTGGATTTATATTAAATAACATATATATGCTTAATCTAAATAAGTTACTTGCATCATGCAGTCAAGGCTCAATCCATGGGTTCCGATGAATAGAGAGTAATGTATTGTCTCATATAACTGAAATTCTTCTTTCATTGGCCCTTAATTGGATATTGGTTTGCATTGTTGTGAATTTGATTTCTAATAATATTTGTCCTTTTTTATTTTTTCAAGGACAACACATGTTAATTAATGCACAACACATGTTAATTAATGCACGTGTGCATGCCAATTTTATCATCTTAATTATAATAAAAGAAAAATACAAAATTTTGTTAACCACTCCCAATCAACTCGAAAGTGATATTTTGGAATTAAGAACTACTTTATTCATGTGACACTGTAACCTCATAGAAATTCTAGAAGTAAATGTCTTTAATAATCAGCATAAAGATCAAATTATTGATATATCAAGTAAATTTCAATAACAAACAACATAAAGATCAAAATGCAAACTGCAACCGAATTGAAAATCATACCATTGAGCATATGTTATATGTGCCAGGTCTTTAATCAAGATGAAATTGCTAAGAATCGCACATTCAATCACGAAAATTAAAATAGTCACGATAAGAATATAGAAGTTGAAATGCATTCTTATGCACATATTCCTTGCTATCTAACTCTATTGATCCAAACACTAATGCCAATTTATCCATCAGCCAAAGGATAGATAATACATTAACACAAATTAATAATCATGATCAAAACTCAAGAAATCAAAATATATTATTCACATAACACGTGAATATCGTAGTTTTTCTACTGCTTCTCTATATTGTTAAAATTAAAAATAATATAACTAATTAAAAAAAACACACAACACATGAAGAGAAGAAGAACACAAAGAAACAATCCATTTTATTTTGCATATATTGTTAAAAAAATGAAGAAGAAATTGTACCTTATATGAACACCAGACACAAATTAAAGGAAAAGAGCAGCTGTGCCGACGACTGGGATGGAGAGAGACAGTAACAGCGGCGATTGGGACTGGGACGGTGCTAATAGCAATGGTAAGAGACAACAACAATCAAGAGAGATAGTAGATGTGGCAAGAAACAGTGGAGGTAGCGAAAGCGAGATCTAGGCAGACATAGGCTGAGAGAGAAAGAGAGAAGGCATGTAGACACCGGGTCCCCAAGGCAGCCCAGATTAGAGGTTACCTAGTGATGAAAAGTTGTCTATGATGCATAAGGAGGAGAGAAAGTGCTGATCCTAATCCTTGATTCCCACATTTTTTGGTAGTTTTCCTTTCTTTTAGTCTTTTGCACTTTGCCGGAGCTAAAATGATGGCTTTAAATGCAAAACTTTGGATTTTTGTTGACAGACGGCCATCCTTCACTAAGTGATACCCATCTGTCACCGTTTCCCCCCGCCTGTCGCTGGTGCCCGTCTTTGGCATTTTTGCAATTTTCAATAGCGCCATTAAGAGATGTCTATTTATGAGCTACAGACACCCATCTGTCATCATTTTACGCAGACCTACAGATTGCTCAGCACAGTGGGAATAAGGGCATTTTATTGGGATCCCACCTAATTCTTGTAGGTTCAAGTTTAAGAAAATAAGGGTTGTTATATACTAAGAGAGAAAAACCTAGACTTATTGGTCTGGGGGTAAAAAGAAAGAGAAAAGATAGAATAAAGAGGTTAGCATTTGTAAAGAGAGAACGGCAAGAAGAGAAGGAAAAAAGGAGAAGAAAAATATGGGTTTGGGAGTGAACCTCAAAAGCTTTTGATTAAAAACATAATTTTTATTACTTTTTTTTTGGGTTTCGATCTTCTATTAGAGCTTCAATATCTTCTATAAATCAACCAAAAAAGGAAGAACATTTTCTAAAGAGAGAGAAAGAAGCTTCTCTCCTAAATTTCAAATCTCTTTATAGGAGTTCAAGGAGGCACAAAACACTTTTTGATTCTTTAAGAACCAAGGAAACAATCTGAGGGTAAATATTCTTGGCCCAAGCCATTTATTTCATGCTTAAAGTTAAATTAAAAAAAATGAATAATGTGTTTTGATTTTTAAATATGTGATTTCTTGTGACTTTGTATTTTAATAGTTTTTTCTTGATCCAAATCTGTTTTTGAGCCTCTTAAAATGTTGTTATTAAGTTTTTAGGCATTAGTATATGTGATATAGGTTGTTTAAGCATAACATTTGAGCTTGAAATAGTGTTAATGGAGGTTTAAAAGTGATTTTTTGCGCTCTGGGCTCGACAGACGGGAAGAAGGAATGACAGATGCCTGTCTCTCAACCAAGCAACGGGACGTAGTTAAATTCCTCCTTCCTGTCCATCACTTCTTTGGTTGCCCGTCTGTGGGCACTGTTTGGCTCTTCCTTGCTCATTTTTATGTATTTTCTTTTTGTCTTTTAAGGCCCCATTATATGTGTTGTTTTAACTTCTTTCCATTAAGCATGCAACTTTATTTTTTGCCTTTTATGCTTTAATGTCTTTATTTTTATTAATTACATAATACTTATTTATTTATTTATTTAAATACTTTTATGACTTCACTACTGAGTTATTTTCCTCTTTATTTTTGTGGCCTAAATTTATTCCTTTTTATGAGCATTCTTCGCAGGGATGGGGGCTTAGAGGCTGAAGTATTCGAGTTATATTGGGGCTGGTTATGTCTCTCTTATGCATTTTATTTGATTTATTTTATCGTGCTTTCCTTTATTATAACTTAGGCTTGTCATGATAAAGACCTTCTTGTGTATGTTAATATAAAAACTCATCAAAAGTTTTTTTATTAACTAATTGGGATTTTCTCAATAAAAATAGGACCAATGTCCTAATTTTCATCCAAAAAAATATAACTTCCAAAGAAGGGTTTTTATTTATCAAAATGGGATCACTTATCTCAGTTTTTTAAAACTACCTAAGGAACTGTCCTATTTTGTAAATATGCACGTGGGAACCAATATTTCCATTAAAATGTATGCCCTGATTTATGTATGTATTTCATTTCCTAATTCTTATGGACTTTGTATTTATTTTTGGGACAACTGTAATTATATTTTTTATTTATCACTTTCCACATATGCTTGTAATGCGCCTTTAATTAATTGCATATATCTTTTGAGAAGAGAGATATTAATTTAATCTTAAAAACTCAATTATAAACATTTAACCGAGGTATAAGTAAGAGTGATGTCTCGAACCTTCTCTGGTGTAGGCTTCATGAGATTAGAAAACCTTGCCCAATATTTTGTTGGGTGGCGACTCCACAATGCCTACCTCTTGGTGCCCAAATAGATGCCCTCTTAGGTTGATCGTCAATAATAGATTAGGGGTGATTCCCTATCTATCGTTAAACAACCAGCTTTCATTAGTTAAATGAACTTCCATCCAGTCCCGAGTCATAAAAATGGACCTTTGGGATCAACCCGAGTGCCTCACGGGGGAACGAACCTAGAATCTCTAGTTAAATTAAATATAATTAAGTTTTTAAAATTAAAGTTTTATATCTTTTTGAAAACTTTGCATTGCATTCATACTAGGGCTTTAAAACTATGTTAGGCGTCCCTTTTTATCCCGGTGCAGTCTTGAAGCACAACCTTACGTTCACTCAATGTAGGAAAGTGTCAAGGATGACCACCAGCCCAAGCTTTGTACCTCTTGGTATTTCAAATGGTGACCCAATTGGTCATTATACTCGTGATGAGCTAGACTCATTGGCAGGGACCACACTTGGGTAGCCCTAAAGTATCATCACTCGACTTAAGTTGTAAGGCCTCGATTCCCCCTAGAAGTTTGAGCCTTGTGCATGTGTGCATTGTGTATGTGTATTGGCGTGTGATAAGGGTATTTTAGGTAAAATGCATGTTTTAGGGGTTTTAATAGAGTGTGAGTGCATATATATTATTAGGGTGTGTGAGTGTTGGGTTGTGTTAGTGTGTGCATGCTCACATGTTTATAGTGTGTGTGAGTGAGGATAGCATTGTGTGTGGTGTAATGCATGTTGGTAGGGTGAGAGTGATCAAATTCCACCATTAAGGAGTTGACATGTGGCTAGGGTTAGGAAAAGAGTAAATAAAATAAGAAAGAGAAAAGGGAAAGCAGAATTTGTTATCTCTTTCCCCTTTCTCCTCTTCTCTCTATTCCTCTTCTTCATTTCTTCTCTCAAGTGTGCCTAGCTTGAAACCAATTGGCTTTGGTGGGAACTGATCACTTCTCAACCTCCATTTGGTAAGTTTTGTTGCATTTTTTCTTCTTCTTCTTCATCTTTCTTCTTCTTTGCTGGTTTGAGTTTTGATCTAGGGTTTGTTGTTTTGTGTGATTTTGGGTGTTGTGCTTAGTTGAGCCTTCTCGCGATCCCAAGGGAAAGGAGAAGGTGAGTGGTAGTGGTGCTCATTAAGTAGGAGGAAAAGAATTTCAGGTTTGGGAAATTATGTGTATTTGATGATTATTGTGTTCTTTGTGATTTCTGGAAATTGGCTTGATTGATGAAGTTATAATGGTGTATATGTCATAAGTTTTGAGTATGTTGGTTTATAAAACTTAGGTTGTGATTTTATTGGATTATATATGCAATTGGTTAAGTTTTTAGATTATGAGTTGCTGGTTTTAGTTTGGATGATTTAATCATATTAATGCATTTTTTTTTGAGTGTATGAGCTAAAAAGGTGAGTTTTAAGTTGTTCTTGATGAGTGGAATGTTGGATTTTGAGTATGTTGATTTGTGTGCGTGAGTTGGGTTAAAATCTGGAGAATTTTTGAGTTTCTGTAGATCCACACGGCGGTATGGTCTGTCATACCCCGGTGTGAATCATGAGATTTTCCCCAGAAATTCTTGGCCGTGATTTTACACGGCGGTGAGGAACTTTCCATACCGCCGTGTAAAGTCATTCTGCCTTATGAGATTTGTAGGCTATGCATTTTACACGGGTGTATGGATTTTCCATACTGCCGTGTAAAAGCATTCTGCCTTTTGTGTGAGGCATGTTACACAGTGGTATGGTTTTGCCTTACCCTCGTGTAAAATGTCTTACACGGCGGTAAGGCAATGTCATACCGCCGTGTAAAATGTCTCTGCCTTCAGTTTTTAAAGTTCTTCAATTTTCTTCGTTTTCATTTCCCTTTTCGTTTATTATTGCTTTTAAATATTATTTAGTGTCATTTCATGTATCTAGTATCGTTAAATTGTATTTTTGCTATATCAAATTATATTGAATGTTTTGTTTGAATTCGGAATGTGTTATATATATCTTTAACTCATGGCTCTTCACTATGAATAATATGTTATACTTAAGTGTGATTTGTATTATGTATGACCTGCTAGAGTCAAATAAGTGGATAGTTAGGCATGCCTAATGGAGTCTCTTAGCTGCAACCCTCAGTAATGTTTGGACCTTGATCAGGTCCCTGTTCGGATCCTCTTGATCCCTAATGTATTTGGATCTTGTTTAAGATCCCTCAGTAAAATGTTTTGAAGGTGATAAAATAAAATGTTTGTTTTCGATTTGTACCCGTAAGGTACCGCCATGCATTCGATTCGTACCCGTAAGGTACGGCCATGCGTTTACTCGTTATCCATTAATGTGAGTCAGCAAGTGCTTGGTTTTGTTTTGTGGTGAATATAAGAATGTGATATCTGAATGAGTATAATGACAAGTATATGAGTAAGTTATTATCCGAATGTGAATATGAGCCTCTGAATGTTGTGAATGTGGCTTGACTATAAGTATATCTTATATGATTATCCCATATGTCATGGTGAATGTGTTTTGCCTTAACGACCATTGTGAATGGCCGTCTATATTGCTTTGTGTGCTCCCCACTAAGCGTTATCACTTAGCATGGTGTTTCATCCGTGCAGGTGCGAAAGGCATTTTGCTTTTGGGAGAGTCACCGCCAGTCAAGCCAACACAAAGGGATTAGTGTTAGGGCCTAGTTTTGGTAGCATGATTCTTTTGTAATAGAACTCTCTATGTATTATTATTTTGTACAGCTTTCGCCTTGTATATTTTTGGGTTATGTAATTATTTTGTATTATAGTTGTGATCAGAACATTATTGTAATGATTCTTATTATATTAATGAATGATCATTTTGATGTTTCTAAAGTTTTAATTTTCGCTGTATTTCAGTATATTATTATGTACGATTGTATGTTTTTGTATCTATCTATGTGGTGACACCCTGACTCATATGGCATCTCACTCGTTTTGAGGATGGGTTCGCGTACGTATGGGTAGGAGGTGTTACATAAGCCATCTAATGGCACTAGATACTTCCCCTAAGTAACATGGACTATAATACTGTGCTTGCTATATGGGCCATTACATATTAAACAAATTCAACTAAATTAAATGGTCACTTATTAAAGGCTTTTATGCCCCGGTAGGCCCATTCTAATTCATTTGAAATGTCCAAAATACGCAATGGCCAAAATTCATACGTATGCACTTTAAATAAGAGGGTTATGCTGCCAGTTTTTCACCTTGTACCATACATGTCCATTGGGTTCCTCGATGACCCTTGGGCTTAGCCCACCTAGGAAAGAGACTGCACGACCTCCTGTGTGGGAGTAATATGGTTAAAAGGTTATCTACTTACTTGTATGTGGTTGTGGATGTTGCATAAATATGATCATGCATCGCATTCATACATCATTCTAACATTTTGAGTCTTGCAGCCATTTTAAATTCATCCAAGTGGTTTAGGATTTCAAATGATTTCCTTATCAGAGGACCTTCGCCCGAACAGCTAGAGTCAGGATCAAAGTCAAAAGATCCAAAATTTTCATTAAATCACCTACTAGTATAAGAAATTACTGATCCAATGAAACATGCTAATGTCTTAGCTGTTGAAGAGCTAAATAGAAAGTTTAATGAGTTCGAAAAAAGGATGATGGCCTTGTTTAGTGAAAAACTTGCTGCCATAGCACTTGGTTTTGGAACGCTGCCTTTAGTACCTGCTATTAGCCAAGTTGAATCGGTCATGGTCAGGGAGACCTCTACAATAGTAGCTACAGTACCCCCATGTGTTACTAGGCCCAAATATAAGTTGCCACCTGATTCACCAGTCAAGTAGGGGAGAAATAAAAGGTTGGCTATAGAGTCTAACTTTATGCCCAAAAAGGGTGAAGATCCAGCACTGATGCAAGTTCTGAAAAGTAAAAACTCAGAGTATGGCGGTAGTAGTGGTACTGAAAGGATAGGAGAAACTTAGCATCATCATACCATTTTAGGTAAATCGCTGTCCTAGCACCTCACTCATCTCTTCAAAGAGGGGAAGTTACAATCATTGCTAGCCAGCCCTGCCTTGAGTCAAGGGAAACTTGAGCATAGAACAAATTGATATTGTACATTTCACCAGCATACAGGGCATAAAACAGATTACTGTCGTGTTCTAAGAGATTGCATCTAAGACTTGGTAGACACAAAACACGTGCTGACAATATTAGTGTCTACCATTGAGATATAGTATTCTAATCTAGGCAAATCCTTATCTTGGGTTCTTGATAAGCTAATAAAAGCAGGAAGGCTACAACCATTGGTAATTAGGCTTGCCAGAAGCTAAGGGCGGCTTGTTCACTGTGCAAATCAGTATTGTACCTTCCATCAGCACACTGGACACTTGACAGACCAATGCCAAACTCTGAGGGATCAGATTTAGGACCTCATTGACAACAAAGAGATTTTTGTTAGAGTAGCAAGAGAAGGAAAAGAAGGCCTAATAAGTGATCATTACTCAAGTAGAAGTAGTAGAGGACATTTTTAGTAAATATACTTTTTATATCTGAACTTTTTAGTAATGATGTATATCTAGTACAATTTATATTAATCATATTAATAGTTTTGCTTGCTTGTGCAATATTTCTCATGATTTAATTGTGCATGATCATGAGTTAGTCATATTTGGCATTAGCTCAATAAATATTACTTTATTGAATCTCGGTAAAAAATCCTGGTAGTATCTAGTATAACTCCTAAAGAGAGGAGAATTCTAAGAGAATAAAAAAAATAAGATAAAGAAAAATGAAAGTTTTCACCGGGACCTATGAAAATATTTCAAAATTGACCATGAGATTGCTAAGATTGTAAGATAGCCAGATAAATAGAAGTTCAGAAACCTCAAACCAAAATGAGAAAAAAAGGTTAAAGGAAATACACGAGCAAGATCGAAGTTCAATATTTGATCTGGTATCCAAAGTGATGTTCCTGTAAGTAAGATAGAGGAGGTTTGTGAATACATTTGAGCAAAACTTGCCCAAAAAAAAAGATTAAAAATGGGGAAGTATGAATCATCCGTTTGGACAAGCCATATTCAACATCATAGATCTTCTCTCTATCGACCTCAATGCCAATAGGGCAGTTGAAGCAGCAAATCAATAATATGAAGAGAATAAGGTTCAAGATGGTGCAAACATATAAACTGTCTAAAAGAATGACAATCTTAACGGGCAAGAACCGATTAATACTGATAGGTTAAAGAGGTTCCACGGTTAAAGCCAAAGAATCAAAAGAGGATAATAGTAGCCTAGTAGGTGAAAAACAAAAAAAAGGCGGTTTTACTAAAATTAGACGCCCCGTTAAGGTGAAAATCAAAAAAAGGCATGCTGGGCAAAAATTAAGGGCTGAGAGAAAATGTTTAATCATGATAACTCGAGAGGGCGGATTGATAATAGGTGTTTGGTGTTTTCGAGATCTATCCTGAAATTAGACAATGTCTTGTATTTTTGAGTTTAATGCCAAATATTGATCATGTGATTTGAAATTAGACCTGAAATGTATGCATTTATGCAGAAAGATATATTAATATAAGTAGAACAATTTGTTGTGCATGCTCAAAGTTGTCTAGTTCTAATATAAAAAGTAAAACATTGTTCAGCATTGAATATATGTAATCTGCTAGCTATCGTCTGCTACTTTCGCCATTATAGTACTTTAACCAATGTGCCCTATTATTAACTGGTGTGTAACCCATCTCTTGTACTTAGCTGAAGTGGTAAAGTCACAATCTTTAACCTACGGAATGTTGGTCTTTACAGGCAATTATGTCCAGAGGCGGTGATTGTAACACCCCCTTCCCATACATAGGCGATCCCATCCGTTAAGGAGTGAGATGCCGTATGAGACAAGGTGTCACCAAACAAAAGCAAAGCAAAATATACATCCATTCATAACATACATTCAGAAAATACAGAATAATTAAAACTTTACATGCAAAAAGCAAAAGCTGATCATGCATTACTATAGTTAAGCTATTACAATAATGTTCTGATCAGCAAGCTGATACCAAAAGAATATTACATATACAAAATATAGATACAAAAGCGGAAGCTGATACAGAGAGTTCTATACAAAAAGAATCCATAACTGATACAAAACTGAGCCTACACTAAAACCCTTCTGTGTTGGCCTGAAAACGGTGACTCCCTCGAAGCATAACCCCCTCCGCACCTGCACGGGTAAACACACCGTGCTAAGCGATAAAACGCTTAGTGGGGAAACACACATAAATTATGAACGGCCACTCACAGTGGTCGTCAAGGCATATCACATTCACAATGGCAAAATGCAAGGTCTATTGCATAATTCATATAAGCATGCTCATATATAAAAGTCATACATTCAGAATTTCATCATCATAAGCATTACAGAATAAACCAGTATGTATTTCATCATTAATCTCATTCAGATATTCCATTCAAAGTCATATCAGATCAGAACATTTCCATTAACATTCAAAGAATACCTGCTAACTCTAGACAGTGGATAACGAGTGTACAGACAGTACTTTCCGGGTACGAGCCGATTACAGACAGTACGTTACGGGTACGAACCGATTAAACCATTTTTACTTTTACTTTCACAGATATTTTCAAAAGGGACCTTAAACAAGATCCAATACAGAAAAGGGTTCGCGAGGAACCAAACGGGGACCTGATCGGGGTCCAAACAGAACTATGGGCTGCAGCAACAGACTCTATTAGGCATGCCTAACTATCCACATACTCGACTCTAGCAGGTTATGCGTCAAACAGATCATATTTCAGGATACAGAATATAATTCATCAGAAAGTCATGCTATCACGCATATCAAAGCATTAATCAGTAAGACATGCATCATACAACAGTAAAGTCCATTCAGAAGAAGTACCCAATTCATTTCTGAGTTAAAAACTAGGAAATTTTGGAAAAACAAGCTGAACGGAGAAAACTGGCGACTCAACAGGCAGGTCACGGCGTGACCGAGGGTCACGTCTCGTGACCTGCTTGCTTCCCGCCTCACGCGTTGCGTGATCCTCGCGGATCACGCAATGCTCATGTAGGTCACGGCGTGACCGAGGGTCACGCGACGTGACACTACTTCTCCTTCCTCATGCAGGTCACGGCGTGACCGAGGGTCACGCGACGTGACACTGCTACTCCCTCGCAGATCACACTGCGTGATCTGCCTCTTCCTCGCAGGTCGCACGACGTGACCGAAGATCACGTCGCGTGACTTGCTTCCTCTTCAGCTGGTCACGCGACTGGCTCCTCAGCAGGCAAATCACGTCGTGACCGAGGGTCACGCGACGTGACGTGCCTTCCTGCGTAGCGAATCGCGCGACAGAGGGAGTTTCAACAGTAATACGGTTTTTTTTCCCAGAATTTCCAGATTTTCCAGATTTCAATCCCAATTTGATTTAACTCAATACAAACCTGTCCTTTCCTTCCAGAAATCATCTCAAACAACATATAAACAACTCAAACCAGTATTCAGTCAAACTAATCAAAGGTATTTGCATTCAATTCTTCAAGAACATATAAACCCTAGAAATACCAGTAAACCCAAATTATACAGATCACAAACAATTGTTCCCAAACCTGAAATCTAAGTCTCTTTCACTTAGCTCCACTAGGTCCAGCAACCTCCTTCCCCTTTGGATCACGTGGAGCTTCAGCTAATCACAAATTCAACAAGAACATTCAACAAAACAACCCTAAGTTAAACCTAACTCAAGGAAGAAGATGAAGATGCAATTTACAGTAAAACAAAGACAAGATCATGCTCTTACCAAGCTAGGGAATGCAAGGAGAGATTATCTTCACCAACAAGACCTTGAACCTTCAACACAGTATTTGGGATAAAGAAAATTGAAGAAGAAGAGAATGAGTGAGCAAGAACGTAAATCTGTAATGTCCCTTTTCTCTCATTCCCTTTTCTTTTTCTTTTCTTTATTCTAAATATGTATCCTTTTCCTATTGGTGAAACTAATCACTCACACCAATCTCAAATGCATTACACACACCCTAAATAATCCCATTTAAATGTACCCTACAATGGTATATGTAAGTGCACACAAATGATTCCCAACTAAAAACACCCTAATATGGTATGCTCAAGTGTACACAAGTAATTCCTAATTAATTCACACACTAATGCTATGTATGTACCCACACAATAATAAAACCCCAAAATCATATATTTTACTGAAATACCCTTATGAAATGCTGAACACATGCGAATGCCTACACATACAGACAGACAGTCAGACAGACAGACTGGCTCATTCTACTAGGGGCCAAATGGGGTGTGACAACTCTCCCCTACTAATAAGAATTTCGTCCTCGAAATTCTCACCTGAACTGAATAACTGTGGATACTGAACTCTCATCGACTCCTCTGGCTCCCAAGTCGCTTCCTCGACCCCATGATGGATCCACAACACTTTAACCAAAGGAATCTGCTTATTCCTCAATTGCCTAACCTCTCGGGCTAGAATAGCTTGCGGTTCCTCATCATAAGAGAAGTCTGGCTGAACCTGGATATCCTGAACTGACAGAACATGAGAAGGATCTGATCTGTACCGACGAAGCATCGAAACGTGGAATACATCATGCAACTTTGCTAACTCCATCGGTAACGCCAATCTGTAGGCTACAGGTCCTACCTTAGCCAAAATCTCATAAGGTCCAATGAAACGAGGACTCAGCTTACCCTTCTTTCCAAATCGAAGTATCCTTCTCCAAGGAGAAACTTTAAGGAAAACTTTGTCCCCGATCTCAAAATGCACATCTTTTCTTTTCAAATTGGCATAAGACTTCTGTCGATCCTTGGCTGCCTTCAAATTCCGCTGCACTACTCTGATTTTATCTTCAGTATCTCTAACCAAGTCTGGTCCAATCATAGATCTCTCAGATAACTCTGTCCAACAAATCGGAGTCCTACACTGACGACCATACAAAGCCTCATATGGTGCCATACCGATACTAGACTGAAAACTGTTGTTGTAGGCAAACTCCATCAATGATACATATCTGTCCCAACTGCCCGGAAAATCCAGTACACAAGCTCTCATCATATCCTCCAGAATCTGAATAACTCGTTCTGACTGACCGTCGGTCTGAGGATGAAATGCTGTACTGAAGTTCAACCTAGTGCCCAAAGCTCTCTGTAACTCCTTCCAAAACTTGGAAGTAAATCTCGGATCTCGATCTGACACTATGGACACAGGAACACCATGCAACCGAACTATCTGATCCACATAGATACTGGCTAATCTGTCCATGGAGTAGTCCACTCTAACTGGCAAGAAGTGAGCTGACTTCGTAAGCCGATCCACAATAACCCAAACTGAATCATGCTTCCTCTGAGTCAAAGGCAAACCAGAAACAAAGTCCATGGTGATATCATTCCATTTCCACTCAGGAATGGATAAAGGCATAAGCAAACCTGAAGGAACCTGATGCTCAGCCTTTACCTGCTGACAAGTCAAGCACTTGGAAACAAAATCCACTATATCACGCTTCATACCAGACCACCAATAAAATTGCTTCATGTCTTGATACATCTTCGTACTGCCAGGATGCATAGTAAAAACTGAACTATGTGCCTCACTCATGAGCTGTCTCCTCAAATCCTCAGACTCTGGCACACATAAACGGTCTCTGAACATAAGTACCTCATCCTGAACTGAGAACTCTGATGGCTTACCCGATCTAACCTCATGCACAATCTGCTGAAGCCTCACATCATCTCTCTGAGCATCCATTATCCTCTGTCTCAAAGTAGGCTTCACACGCAACTGGGCAAGCAAAGCCCCATCTGAATCAAATCGCCATCTGAATCGCCTCAAGAACAAAGCTGAAACCGATTTCCGACTCAAAGCATCTGCAACTACATTGGCCTTACCAGGATGGTAATCCACAATGCAGTCGTAGTCCTTAAATAACTCAAGCCATCTGCGCTGTCTCATGTTCAACTCTTTCTGTGAAAGGAAGTACTTTAAACTCTTGTGGTCCGAGAAGATTCTACACTTTTCCCCATACAAGTAGTGACGCCAAATCTTCAAAGCAAAGATCACAGCTGCCAACTCTAAATCATGCGTCGGATAGTTCTTCTCATGTGGCTTCAACTGACGAGAAGCATAAGCCACCACTTTACCTTCCTGCATCAGCACACATCCCAAACCAATTCCAGAAGCATCACTGTAAATGACAAACTCCTTACCCGAAGTGGGCTGAGTAAGGATAGGAGCCTCAACAAGCAACTGCTTTAACCGATCAAAACAAGACTGACACCTGTCTGACCACTCAAATCTAACTCCTTTCCTCAACAATCTAGTCATAGGAGCAGCAATCACAGAAAATCCCTTAACGAACCGACGGTAATAACCTGCTAAACCGAGGAAACTCCTCACTTCCTGAACATTTCGAGGCGCTTTCCAATCAACAATCGCCTCAATCTTAACTGGATCCACCTGGATACCACTAGCTGAAATGATATGACCCAAGAATGAAACTTCTCGAAGCCAGAAATCACACTTGCTAAGCTTAGCAAACAACTGATGCTCTCTCAACGTCTGAAGAACCAATCTGAGATGCTCCTCATGCTCACTCTCATTCTTGGAATACACCAAGATGTCATCAATAAACACTACTACAAACCGATCCAAGTATGGCCTAAATACACGATTCATCAGATCCATAAAAGCCGCTGGAGCATTTGTCAAACCAAACGGCATCACAAGAAACTCATAGTGGCCATACCTAGTCCGAAATGCAGTCTTAACCACATCTGCATCCTGAACAAGAAGCTGGTAGTACCCTGATCGAAGATCTATCTTAGAAAAGACACCCGCACCTCGAAGCTGATCAAATAAATCCTCAATCCTAGGCAATGGATACTTGTTCTTCACTGTAACTTTATTAATCTGGCGGTAGTCAATACACATCCGCAGGGATCCATCTTTCTTCTTAACAAACAGCACTGGAGCTCCCCAAGGAGATATGCTAGGTCGAATAAACCCCTTATCCAATAACTCCTGTAGCTGAGATTTAAGTTCCCTCAACTCTACAGGAGCCATCCGATAAGGTGCTCTCGAAATGGGTGCTGTACCTGGCATAATCTCAATGGACAACTCAACCTCTCTCTCAGGAGGCAAACCAGGCAACTCGCTCGGGAACACATCCCCAAACTCTCGCACAACTGGAATATCCTCAATCTGAACCTGATCTCTCCTGGAATCTAACACAACTGCTAGAAATGCCTCACAACCTTTCCTGATGAATCTCTTGGCTTGCATCGCAGAAATAACATTATTAACAGAACTAGCACCCAAACCTTTTAAGAACACAAGAGACTGACTTCTATCCCGAAGTACCACTGTCTTCCTATGGCAATCCACTACAGCCCGATACTTACCCAACCAGTCCATACCCAGAATCAAGTCAAACTCTCTGAAAGGTAACTCAATCAGATCCACTGGAAGCACAGCTCCCTCAACAATCAGAGGACAACTCCTAAAAACTCTACTCATACTGACACTATGCCCTAATGGACTGGTCACACAAATCTCATAATCTAACTGATCAACAGAATGCAATTTATCAACAATTTTATCCGTGCACAAATATGAGTGTGTGGAACCAGGATCAATTAGAGCATACAACTCAGTGTCATGGAGTAGGAACTTACCAGCAATAACATCAGGCGCATCCTGCTCATCTCTGGCTCTCATAGCATAAGCTCTAATGGCAGCCTGAGGAGGTCGCTCAACAGTCTCAGAGGCAGCTCCATCTCTATACCGACCACCTCTACCTCTTCCTCGGCCTCTGCCTCGGGTAGCCTGAGAAGTATTCGAACCGACCCTACTAGCTCCTCCCTGAGGTCCTGAATCCTCAATCGACTGGGGACAACCAGCCACATGGTGCTCAGTGCTCCCACATCTGAAACATCCCCCAGTAAGCCACCTACACTCACCCCGGTGAGCCTTGTTGCAATTCTCACAAACAGGTATGGCATCAGATTTACCTCCCCTACCAGAACCTGACACAGCTGCTGAACCCTGACGTCTACCTCTAGAAGCCGGACCAGATGCTGACTCATCCTGTGGGTTCCTAGATCTCTTACTCGAAGAAAATCCTCCACGAGAAGAACTCCTCCTCTGAGCTCTCTCTCTCATCACAGTCTCATTCAACTCAGCTCTCACAGCAGCCTCAACAATCTGATAATAGCTAACCCCAGGAATACACATCAAAGCAATCAAAGCAATCTTCAATGACTCATTTAACCCAGCCTCAAAATGCTTGCATCTAAAGTCATCAGTCATAACCCCTCGTGGAGCATATCTAGATAACCTGTTAAACTCTTTCTCATAATCTGCTACAGACAAAGCCCTCTGCTTTAAACTCAAAAACTGTGCCCATCTCGAATCTCTATAGGTCTGAGTAATATACTTCTTTAAGAACTCACCCTCAAAGAACTCCCAGGTAATCGGATCCGGTAACTGAGGATGCCTGCAAACCAACTCCCACCACTCAAAAGCAAACCCCTGAAGAAGAGCTAAAGCACACTCTGCCTGCTGGTCGGGAGGACATCGAATCTCTCTCAAAGCACGCTTGACTTTATCTAACCATCTCTCTGCAGTCTCAGACTCATTCAAACTGGTACCATAGAAATCCTCAACTCCTGCTCTCCTCAGATTCTCCATAGGTGCTCTAGGAGCAGTCACTCTATCCAGAACCCTAGCCATGTCCTGATGCAACCTGAACATAGCCTCCAAGGGCATGGCTGCGGCCTCGAGCTGGACCCTAGCATGCTGAGCCGACCCAGAAACAGAAACAGACTGATCTACCACGGGAGGATTCACACTCTCGGCGGATTCCTCACGCGCACCATGAGCAGAATTAGAAGCCATCTAACAAACAAGAAACAATCGTATCAGCCAACACAGATCTAGACACATACACATCACAGAAACTCAGAACAATCACATCAACACCCAGAAACGCCTAAACCAGGCTCTGATACCACTAACTGTAACACCCCCTTCCCATACATAGGCGATCCCATCCGTTAAGGAGTGAGATGCCGTATGAGACAAGGTGTCACCAAACAAAAGCAAAGCAAAATATACATCCATTCATAACATACATTCAGAAAATACAGAATAATTAAAACTTTACATGCAAAAAGCAAAAGCTGATCATGCATTACTATAGTTAAGCTATTACAATAATGTTCTGATCAGCAAGCTGATACCAAAAGAATATTACATATACAAAATATAGATACAAAAGCGGAAGCTGATACAGAGAGTTCTATACAAAAAGAATCCATAACTGATACAAAACTGAGCCTACACTAAAACCCTTCTGTGTTGGCCTGAAAACGGTGACTCCCTCGAAGCATAACCCCCTCCGCACCTGCACGGGTAAACACACCGTGCTAAGCGATAAAACGCTTAGTGGGGAAACACACATAAATTATGGACGGCCACTCACAGTGGTCGTCAAGGCATATCACATTCACAATGGCAAAATGCAAGGTCTATTGCATAATTCATATAAGCATGCTCATATATAAAAGTCATACATTCAGAATTTCATCATCATAAGCATTACAGAATAAACCAGTATGTATTTCATCATTAATCTCATTCAGATATTCCATTCAAAGTCATATCAGATCAGAACATTTCCATTAACATTCAAAGAATACCTGCTAACTCTAGACAGTGGATAACGAGTGTACAGACAGTACTTTCCGGGTACGAGCCGATTACAGACAGTACGTTACGGGTACGAACCGATTAAACCATTTTTACTTTTACTTTCACAGATATTTTCAAAAGGGACCTTAAACAAGATCCAATACAGAAAAGGGTTCGCGAGGAACCAAACGGGGACCTGATCGGGGTCCAAACAGAACTATGGGCTGCAGCAACAGACTCTATTAGGCATGCCTAACTATCCACATACTCGACTCTAGCAGGTTATGCGTCAAACAGATCATATTTCAGGATACAAGATATAATTCATCAGAAAGTCATGCTATCACGCATATCAAAGCATTAATCAGTAAGACATGCATCATACAACAGTAAAGTCCATTCAGAAGAAGTACCCAATTCATTTCTGAGTTAAAAACTAGGAAATTTCGGAAAAACAAGCTGAACGGAGAAAACTGGCGACTCAACAGGCAGGTCACGGCGTGACCGAGGGTCACGTCTCGTGACCTGCTTGCTTCCCGCCTCACGCGTTGCGTGATCCTCGCGGATCACGCAATGCTCATGTAGGTCACGGCGTGACCGAGGGTCACGCGACGTGACACTACTTCTCCTTCCTCATGCAGGTCACGGCGTGACCGAGGGTCACGCGACGTGACACTGCTACTCCTTCGCAGATCACACTGCGTGATCTGCCTCTTCCTCGCAGGTCGCACGACGTGACCGAAGATCACGTCGCGTGACTTGCTTCCTCTTCAGCTGGTCACGCGACTGGCTCCTCAGCAGGCAAATCACGTCGTGACCGAGGGTCACGCGACGTGACGTGCCTTCCTGCGTAGCGAATCGCGCGACAGAGGGAGTTTCAACAGTAATACGGTTTTTTTTTCCCAGAATTTCCAGATTTTCCAGATTTCAATCCCAATTTGATTTAACTCAATACAAACCTGTCCTTTCCTTCCAGAAATCATCTCAAACAACATATAAACAACTCAAACCAGTATTCAGTCAAACTAATCAAAGGTATTTGCATTCAATTCTTCAAGAACATATAAACCCTAGAAATACCAGTAAACCCAAATTATACAGATCACAAACAATTGTTCCCAAACCTGAAATCTAAGTCTCTTTCACTTAGCTCCACTAGGTCCAGCAACCTCCTTCCCCTTTGGATCACGTGGAGCTTCAGCTAATCACAAATTCAACAAGAACATTCAACAAAACAACCCTAAGTTAAACCTAACTCAAGGAAGAAGATGAAGATGCAATTTACAGTAAAATAAAGACAAGATCATGCTCTTACCAAGCTAGGGAATGCAAGGAGAGATTATCTTCACCAACAAGACCTTGAACCTTCAACACAGTATTTGGGATAAAGAAAATTGAAGAAGAAGAGAATGAGTGAGCAAGAACGTAAATCTGTAATGTCCCTTTTCTCTCATTCCCTTTTCTTTTTCTTTTCTTTATTCTAAATATGTATCCTTTTCCTATTGGTGAAACTAATCACTCACACCAATCTCAAATGCATTACACACACCCTAAATAATCCCATTTAAATGTACCCTACAATGGTATATGTAAGTGCACACAAATGATTCCCAACTAAAAACACCCTAATATGGTATGCTCAAGTGTACACAAGTAATTCCTAATTAATTCACACACTAATGCTATGTATGTACCCACACAATAATAAAACCCCAAAATCATATATTTTACTGAAATACCCTTATGAAATGCTGAACACATGCGAATGCCTACACATACAGACAGACAGTCAGACAGACAGACTGGCTCATTCTACTAGGGGCCAAATGGGGTGTGACAACTATTAGCCTAATGGTAGTGGGATTCTAAGAATTAAAGGACTTATCCCCAGGTCCTTGGTTCGAATCCCACGGAAGGCAAAAATGCACAAGGGGAGTGTAAAAGTTCTGTGAGTAATGGCTGGGACCCTGTCTGTCCGTCCTCCTCCCGACGGGATGTGTTCCGGGGAGTTGAGTGTCTGTTCCGTGCGGGCCCAGTCGTTACAATAAAAGGCGCCTTTTATTGTAACGACCCGGCTTTTATACCCTCCCCGGAACGCATCCCGTCGGGAGATCCCCTCCCCGGAACATATCCCGTCGGGAGAGATGCCGTCCCAGAGCCGTTACTCACAGAACTTTACACTTCCTCTTGTGCATTTTTGCCTTCCGTGGGATTCGAACCAAGGACCTGAGGATAAATCCTTATTTCATGGAATCCCACTACCATTAAGCTACTAGTAGCTTAATGGTAGTGGGATTCCATGAAATAAGGATTTATCCTCAGGTCCTTGGTTCGAATCCCACGGAAGGCAAAAATGCACAAGAGGAAGTGTAAAGTTCTGTGAGTAACGGCTCTGGGACGGCATCTCTCCCGACGGGATATGTTCCGGGGAGGGGATCTCCCGACGGGATGCGTTCCGGGGAGGGTATAAAAGCCGGGTCGTTACAGTGATAGCCAGACACGAAGGCAATGGACAAGACACCTCTTTGAAAAGACATTAGGCATCTGACAATATTCTACTTATAGACACTGGGTCCTGAGGCAGTTCAGACCAAAGTTACCCAATAATGAAAATGGTGCCTGTTTACTGGCAAATAGGCAAATGGAAGTAGCGGTTTCCTCGAAAAAAAGAAAAAAAATAATATATATAATATATAGTATGTAATACTAATAAAGTATTTTTTTCATTTTCTTTATTTATTTAAAAATAAAAAATATATATTACTTTCTTTGTTCTTAAAAAATAAATAATAAAAAAAATATTTTTTGTGTGTTTTGGGTTTTTGGGCCCTAGAGCATCAAGGCCCATCTCACTCCTGTGAGATGGGGCCTCACATTTGTGAGGCCCATCTCACATGAGTGAGAGGCAGCCTTGCTGCCTAAAGGCCCATGCCTTCGGTGGGTTTTCTCACGTGGCCATCTCTCCTTCAGGGTTTCTCTTCCTGGTTTTTAGGAGATTAGGTTTGAAAATTTAGACTTATGCGTGGGATTTGGTAAGGAGTGAGCTAATCTGTCAAATTGCATTTAATGGGTTGAAAAACGGGGAAAGAAAAAAGAACACAGAGAGCATTTTTAGAAAATGGGGAAAGAAAAAAGAACACAGAGAGCATTATTGGAAAATGGAAGAAAAAAAAGAGGACAGAGAGAAAATTTGAGAGAAAAATACAGAGAAAGAAGAGAAGGAAAAATATATTGTGAGCTTGATCTGGAGAGCAAAAAAGAGGAAAAGAGAGTGAAGGATACATCATCTTTTAAGTGTTGGTTTTTGAACGTGTTTTTTTTTCACTGGAATTTTTAAAGTTCTATTTTTAACTTCCAATCCAAGGAAAGCAACGAGGAAATCATACACTGCCTTTGCAGATCAAAGATCAAGAATTTGAGTGTAAATATAGAACAGCCATTCCTTTTTCTTCTCTTTCTTCCTTTCTCTTTCGCTTTCTTTCTCTTTATTTCTTTCTTTATTTACTGAACCAGTAGGTTTTTTTTTTACATTTTGTATATATTTTATGTATTGTATATGTTGTTTATTTGACTCTGTTAAATTGATGATCATGTGCATGTCAGTACATTATTTGTTGTATTTTTTGTATGTTTTGATTATTTGGTTATTTTCTTTATCTATTTTCTCACCCTCTGTTTGACTCTGTTTTTCTTTCCTTCAAAAGCAAATCTTTTGCCTTTTACTGTTTCTCATTTTTTGCACGTTTTAAGATTCTATTTCAGCTCTTAATGCCTTTGTTGCATGCTGTTTCTTTCATATATATGTTGGTTGAGACTTGGATGCTGTTGCTGTGGCTTTTAAAAACTCAAAATCAGTGTTTTTGCGTTGGAACAGTGCTGAATTACGTATCAAAGCAAAAACACAGCCGTGTTTTGCAAGAAGCATAGCTGTGTTTCTGCCTGGCGTGCAACCAGTTTGAAAAGCACAGCTATGTTTTTGCGAAAACACAACTGTGCTTTTTGCGCAGCTTAGCTGCTGCGCGTTCCTTCGTTTTCGGCGATGCTCGTCTTTGCATCGTGAAAACACAGCTGTGTTTCATGAGAAAACACAGCTGTGTTTTCACCCATCTCTCCTTTTTTCCTTTCTTTCGTTTTTTACGCTCGGACGTGTTTTTGATGAAAACACAGCTGTGTTTTCTTCCCTCCTCCCTTTTTTATTTCTTTTTCTCTTATTTCTATACATATTATATTTATTCCATTTATTTTCTTCCTTTAATTAATGCATCCATTTTATAGTTAATTCATTCCATCAAATTAATTGTTCATATTTAATTGGTTTATTTAATTATTATTTAATTGGCTTATTATTTGTTTTTTAATAATTTATCTTATTCAATTAATTTTATTTAATCAATTCATTTGTTCATATTATGTTAATCGTTTAATTTATTTTACTAACATTTTATTTTGTTTGTGTTTGTTTGGTCGCCACAAAATTGACCTATTTGTGCGAGTTACATTTGAGTTCGGGTTGGAGGTTCGGGAGATTAGAGGCCATCCAATTTAGGGTTTGCATTTTGAATTTTGTATTTATTATTTATTATTTTTATATGTCGCATGTAAAACATATTTTTATTAATTGTCTGCATTATAGAAAATCACGCTTTTATAATAATTAATAACTTGTAAGTTTTCTTAATAAAATGGACCAATGTCCTATTTTAACCAATAAAATCACTATCAAAACGGAGAATTAGTTTTCATAAAATGGGATCACTCATCCCGGTTTTTTCCAATCAATATCCTAAAAATAGTTTTCCATTTTTTTCTAATAAATAAAAAAGGAACCAATGCTCCTAAAATTTAATGAATAACCCGATTTATGTATGTTGCATTTCAATTCCCTTTATGTGTTTATTTATTTATTCATTTATTTACTTATTTATTTGGGGGATTATTTTGTCCCATTTCTTTTTATTTCTATTATTTATTTTGGGGGATTGTTCTGTCCCATTTTTATTTCGTAATTTATTTATCGTTTTCTTATGTGAATGAATGCGTTTTAATTTATTGCATTACCGCATGAGATGAGAGATGGGATTTTGATTCTTTAAAAACTCAATTATAAACTTAAGTCATTAATAAAAGTGAAGTTCCTAACACTTTTTCTGATTTAGACCAATAGAGGTTAGAAACCTCTCCCAATTTCTTGTAAATTGGGTGGCGACTCCAAAATACCTCAAAAGGTGCCTAAAGGCGTTGTGGGTCTAGATGATCCTTTCCAATGTTCTATTGGAAAGGAGGCATCCAAAATGACTCATGATGCCCAAGATCATAAAAGACGCGAACCAATCCATCGAATCCTAAAAGCGGATTTAATGAGGGCCTTGCTGGTTCGGCGCGCGTCACACTACCACTTTCCAAACTATCGAGCACACCGGGCCAAAATGTGAAAAGTTGCTCTGTATAACTCGCATAATGGTATATAGCTGAAAGGACTATCCTGGGTGATAGACTAAGGGATCAACCATGGGCACATGAAGTTGATGTCGCCATCCACCAAGGTTGCAACCATGTGGCACCTTCTTGAGGAGAATCGAATTCATACAGTCATTGCCTAAGGAGGAAGTACCTCGGTGAGTATATGTTAACCACTCGGGGTGGAGGTTCTGATACCACTTCAGCTTTTCCTATAGCTATACCTATAAAAAAGAAAAAGAGGCCGTTAGAGATGAAAATCGTAACTGGTTCTCTAAGCAGAAATTAGGTCAAAGGATCGAGTAAAAAGCTGGAAATAGGTAGTCTGCCCTATATGTAAAAAAAAAATGTTGGATAGGTTGGGTTTATCCTGGCAGAAATTAGACACAGGTTTATGTGAAAATCCAAAAAGAATATATTTTTCGCTAAGAAAAGTTAATGTAAAAACCCACAAGGGGCGTACTACTTTAAAAATAATGACTTTATTCACTTGGAATAATAAGGAGATTCCGGTCATGGGAGAAGTAGGGTCAGTACAGACAGTGTCTAGACCAAGTAGCATCTCAGCCAGGATCAGTAGGAATGGGGTCAGCCCGTCATGTATACCCTTAATGATATTGAATAACCAATAGTTACTGGTTAATTCACCCGAAGTCACAGATAGATATCATGCTAAACAAATCAGCAGAATGACACTGGTATGATAAATGGGGATATCTAAAAAGTCATATAGTGCATTAATTAGGAGCTTCAAGGAAAATGGGGCATCTCGAGGCACCAGTCCAGCAGTGGGCGAAGGTAGAATTGCTAAGGCCTGTGCCACCTCCCTCAGATATTTCGGTATGCAGTTCGGAGTGCAACCAAGAAGAAACCTCATGCCGACAATCATGGAAAATTCCTCAGCAAGGGGGCATAATTCTTTATGAGTGAACCTAAAAACATGAAACTTGGGATCCGAGTAACGAAGGCAGTCAACAAAAGGGTTGTGTTAAGTTTGATTCTCTGCAGAAATTTCAGGCGAGAATAAGGGGCCATGGTGGAGTTTTACCAGGTTTTGGGAGCGTCCAAAAGTTTGTGCAATTTTTTGAGGATCGGTGTCGACATGGTGCAAGATATGTAATATCTGAGCATAATATATGTGTATATATATATATATAATACATTACAAAAGGGAAAATACCTGCAGATAAGCTTTGATCAAATGAGCTGCAGAGATTCAATGCTTGAACTTCAAGATTTAAGTTCTTTTTATAGAGGCGCAATGACAGACGGGCATGACTCACCTAGCGAGCCACAACTAGCTCGTCTGTCACCCCTAAATTGCTTGGATGAATCTTTCTTCTTCATTTTTGCGTGGTTCATGCACTTCACGTTCACGTGCATTGTTTGTATATTTGGATTGACCATTTTTACAGGGAAAGAAGTTTATTTTTGTAAAGCATGAAACCAGATGTAGACATCAGTAAGGGGCCAGACACAAATATTCAGGGAGTATTTACTTTTAATTTGAATATATATATATATATATATATATATATATATATATATATATTGGTTTCGAAAAAGACGAATTAAATTAATTGGGGGTAAAACATTGATTAGTGGTAGGTTTAAATTTATTTTGGGCGCCAAAAAGAAATGGAAAAAGGGAATTTTGAATGAAATGCGGGATGAAGCTTTCACCTGTCGCTCGTTGGGAGCGACGGGCAGCCTGTCTGTCACAACGAAAATATAAATAATGCCCTTTCTTATTCTTTTCTTTTCTTCTTCTTCTTCTTCTTCTTCTTCTTCTTCTTCTTCTTCTTTTCTCTCCTGCGCGAACCAACAGTCCCTCTCGATTTTTCTATAATTTCTCCCTTATCTTTACTCTGTTTCGCACACTATTTGCGCCAATTTGGTCCTACGTGAGCTGCATACATTTGGGTACCAATTTTTCAAGTTTAGTCACATTTTATGTAGTTGACATTTGCACTTCAAAGGTTATCTTTCTGTGATTTTTTCTTGTTTTTATTATTTTCTGAAGTAATTTACCATGGCAAGCTTATTTCAATTGTTTGCGGATTAAAATAATGCTAAAATATGTAATGAGAATTTTTGTCTTTTCAAATACTATACTGTGTATCGTGAATAAAAGTAGAAATAAATGATTTGTGTGAATTATGTTGTGAAAATGCATTTTTTGTGCAGAAAGGTAAGCACATTTCTAGTCAAAATGCTGCCAAAATTTTTAAAAATTTTTGCGAGTTAAAATTTTCGTTCAAAAAAAAATAAAAATTATAATAAAATAAAAGTTTTTTCATGGATTATTGTTATTTAGATTTCTTTGCTCAAATATTACTATCTTTATAGTTTTTATACACAAACTAATTATGGTTTTTTTATCTGTTATAGATGCCTCCCAAAAGAGAGCCACCGGCCCCTGAGGCACCATCTGCACCTAAGTGGATGATCATCGAGCAAAGGCATCGCTATGAGTCCGTAGCCCATATTCTATTCAAGGCCAGCAGATTCATGTCCTGTTTGTTCTTGGGGTGAAGGGCATGCTAGTAGATGTGGATGCCCTACTAGCTGCAGCAAGATGGACACAATTTTTTACGGGCGCTTTTCAGACATACCCCAAGGTCATTCGAGAGTTTCTGGGCACCATACAGTACTGGGGGTTCCAAAGGTCTGACACTGAGCAGGGCGTGATCACTTTCCAAGTTAGGGGGATACCCTACAGCATCAGTCGGCGATAGTTTGCAGAGGCCATATAACTCTAGATAGGGAAGGGAGTCTTCACTATCGAGTGATCAGTGGAGCAGCAGCATTGGGTCGCGATAGCATTGCCAGGGGTTCCGTATCATCTCGAAATGGCTAAGAGTACGCTGCTATCATCCCAAATTTTCAGATACATACAGAGGGTGCTATCTAGCTCATATCTCAGTTATATGGGCAGTTCAGGATCATTAAATGCTACAGAGATAGCTTCAGTGTGGGCCATGACCAAGGGATGACATATTGATATTAGCCACGAGATAGTGTCCAATCTGGTTTGACTTGCTGGACAGTCGACCACTTAGATTTGTGTGGGAGGAGTGGTGATGAGGCTTTTGCTTTGCTTGGGGACAGAGAAGGCCACCTTGAGCCCGTGGAGGAGGATACGTATGTCGACCACACGTTAGCACGGATCATGAAGATGATTGCTTTGATCCCCCAGACCTCTCGGCAGCAATGGATGCCCCAGAGGAGGCACAACCACATCCACCTCAGCTAGACGAGCCAACATCGCAGCTAGCACAGTCGCCTCCTCATATACCTCAGGGTGGTATGGATCTTGACATAGATTTGGAGGATCTGCTGCGCACTCTGCCATCACGGTTAGCACCTTTCAAGGCACAGGGTCGTACTCTTCCATTTTCACATGTCCAGCGCTCAGCCGCCCGTGCATCCAGGAGATACATGCTATATGGAGATCCAGGGCCTCCACATCTAGAGCTCCATTGCTGCCTGAGTCCTAGATAGAGCAGACACAGGCTAGCATGGAGGCGCTCATGCAGACCATATAGTAGGAGATTATGACTTCCATGACTACCGATATTACCTCGATAGGCCAGTACATGGATGAGGGGTTTTGGATTTTAGGCAAGGCAGTCGCCAGGCAGGGAGAGCGGATTGATAGATTGGAAAAGACCGTAGCTACTTCACAGGCCATAATAGCTCAGAGGGTTGATGAGGCCCTATAGATGGTGGACGAGTCCGTCGCGACCATGAGGCTGCCGGTTGAGATGATGGAGGGCGTATTGCCTGGGATCTAAGAGTCCATGAGAGAGACACATGAGGAAATGGGTGCCCAGCTCACAAGAGTAAGAGATGACTTCAAATGATGCCTGGAGCAGCAATCTTCCTTATTCACCTAGTTAGGGACGAGCATCACTAGGCTCGTAGGAGTAGTCGGGTCCATCATACACCCATTCTTTCAGCAGATGCTGGGGGTTGAGCTTCGACAACTTGGGGAGCTGCCAGCGCCATGTCGTCCCTCCGCTTCTTGACCATCGACCTCTAGAGCCTCGCCCGTGCTGATCATATCATCCTCATCATCGTCCTTATCAGACTTGTCTGAAGACTACACTCCTCGTTCTCTATAGCTTGTGTCCAGGGAGACCTTTTTGTATTTATTTACTTTGATGTACAAAATTTGCATTATTCATATATAGTTATACGTTTCCATTTTGCTCTTGCTTTATTTGAATGCATAAAAAAAGATAAATGAATAAAGAGCAGCAAGAAGAAAGGTATATAATAAATAAAAAGAAAATTAATCAACAAAAGACAACAATAAAATTTATGCCTTACCAAAACAAATTAATGCGATCAATTAATGGAACCTTTGAACATGCAGGCAGATGGTTACCTTGCCAAGTTCATGAAATTCACCAACTTAAATGGGATCCTTCGTGCCAATGTGCTGGTGATAATCATGCAACACCCCCTACCCATACATAGGCGATCCCATCCGATAAGGAGTGAGATGCCGTATGAGTCAAGGCATCACCATACAAGTACAGTACAAATCATACAATCATCTAAAGCATACATATATAAACACAGGGTAATTAAAAACTTTGCAAACAAAATAGGGAACAGCTGATCATGCATTAATATAACAATATCCATTACATTACTATTCTGATAAACTTGCTGAAAATACAAAAGATTACATATCCCAAAAGATTAATACATATGCGGAAGCTATAAAGATATAAGAGAGTTCTATTAAAAAAAGAATCATCCTACTACAGAAGACTAAAGCCCTAACACTAACCCTCCTGTGTTGGCTTGACTAGCGGCGACTCTCCCAAAGCAAAAATATCCTCCGCACCTGCACGGGTAAGAACACCGTGCTAAGCGATAAACGCTTAGTGGGGAAAGACACATATGATATGGACGGCCACTCACAATGGTCGTCAAGGCATAACACATTCATAATGGCAAATGCAAATATCCATAACATAACATCATATATGAACATATACGAACATGCTTGCATATTAAAGCCATAAATTCCGCATCACATACTCATGTTCATAATCATATTAACTGAATATACATCTCATTATTAAACTCAATTGAATATCACATTCGTATAATCATATCGGAGTAATACATTGTAGACAGAACACATAACACCTGCTGGCTCATAATAGTGGATAACGAGTATATAGACAGTACCTTACGGGTACGAATCGATAACTGATAGTACCTTACGGGTACGAATCGAAAACCATCTTACTTTATCATTTTCAAAACATTTTACTGAGGGACCTTAAACAAGATCCGATACTGAGGGGTTCGCAAGGAACCAAACGGGGACCTGATCGGGGTCCGGACTGAACTGAGGCTGCAGCTAAAAGACTCTATTAGGCATGCCTAACTATCCACTTACTAGACTCTAGCAGGTCATGCATAACACAATTTACATTCCAATATTCATCACATATAGAGTTCATACTTGAGCATAACTCACTTTACTATTACATATAACACATACTATTATAGCATAGCAAAACACATAACTAAATGATGTTAGATAGATAAAATAACACTAATTAATAATTGAAACTAAACACAAGTGGAAAAGGAGTGAAAAGGAAAGAAGTGGAAAATCTGCATAAGGAGGACAGAAGCGTTTTACACGGGGGTATGGCTTAGTCCATACCACCATGTAACATGTCCAACACAGCTGGACAGAGGCATTTTACACGGCGGTATGGAACGTTCCTTACCGCCATGCAAGATGTCTTACACAACTCCAAATAGAGGCATTTCACACGGCTGTAAGGGGAAACCCATACCGCCGTGTGAAACTCACAGTTCAAAAACATATCTGGACACTAGCATTTTACACGGCGGTATGGTCCTTCCCTTACCACCGTGTAAAACCACGGCCTTACAATTTCTGAAGGCTTCCTTCGAATCACACGGCAGTAAGTCTTACCCATACCGCCGTGTGATTTCTAGAAAACCCAGAAATCTGCAGAAGTCACTCCAATTCCGAACCCAAAACCACACACATCACAATCCACACATTTAAACCATAACATCAACCTCAAACTTACCTTTCCTACCTGAGATACAAAGCCAAACATGCAAAAACATACATAATCATCTAGTTAATTCTAGCCTTAAGAAATCACACTTAACAATTCTTATACATGCATGATTCACTAAAATCACAATCTTAAACTCACCCAACTACATTCTAGGCTCAACATACTAAAAATATCAAATCCCATATACCAAATACACATAAACATCATACCAATATTCAGCATTCAAACCACACAAAAGCATCAAACACCCAACACGTATAAGAATAATCCCAAACCTGTAACTCTTTAGCTCCTATTCACTTAGATCCACTGCAACCAACCTTCTCCTTGCCCTTAGGGTCACGGGGAGGCTCAACTAACATCACAACCAAAGTACACACAAAACAAAGCAAATCCTAAATCAATCTAAGCCCAAAAATTACAAAGAAAGAGATGAAGAACATGAATCAAAGCAAGACAAAGACTCAAACTTACCAAATTAGAAGCAAGAGTGACCAATTTCCACTACCAAAGCTTGATTTCTAGCTAGTAATAACTAGGGAAAGGAAAAAGGAAGAAGGGGATGGAGGTAGAAGGGGAAAAACGGGAATGAGTTTTTGATTTCCCTTCTCTCCTCCTTCTTTTCTTAATTCTTTTTCCCTAACCTAATACAAATGTCAACCTCCTAGTGGTGGAACTTGGTCACTCACACCCTAATTCCATGCTTCACACACACATAATGCATTCCCAACTAATGCACACCCTACAATGATATGCTCATATGCACACAAACATAACTCACTTACTCACATCCTACCAAGGTGTGAGCAAAACGCACTCAAATACAACCCAACTAATATCCACCCTAATAACATATATGCACCACATGCTAACAAAACTCATAAAACATGCAATATTCCCAAAATGCCCTTATGATATGCCGAACACATACAAATACATACTAACATAAATGGCTCATTCTACTAGGGGGCAAACGGGGTGTGACAACTCTCCCCTACTAACAAGAATTTCGTCCTCGAAATTCTCACCTGAACTGAACAACTGCGGATACTGAGCTCTCATCGACTCTTCCGGTTCCCATGTCGCTTCTTCGACTCCATGGTGATTCCATAATACCTTCACCAACAGAATCTGCTTACTCCTTAACTGTGTCACCTCTCGGGCTAAGATGGCTCTCGGTTCTTCATCATATGAAAAATCAGGTTGTACTTGCACCTCTTAAACCGATAACACATGTGAAGGATCTGATCGGTACCGATAAAGCATCGAAACATGGAACACATCATGCAATCTCTCCAACTCCATCGGCAAAGCCAATCTATAGGCTATCGGACCAACTCTAGCCAAAAACTCATACGGACCAATGAAGCGAGGACTAAGCTTCCCCTTCTTTCCAAACCGAAGCACCTTTCTCCAAGGTGACACTTTAAGGAAGACTTTGTCCCCGACTTCAAACTGCACATCCTTTCTCTTCAGATTGGCATATGACCTTTATCGATCCTTAGTTGCCTTCAGATTCTGCTGCACAACTCTAATCTTCTCCTCGGTATCCCTAACCAACTCTGGCCCAATGACTAAACACTCGGATAGCTCGGTCCAACAAACTAGAGTCCTACGCTGCCGACCATATAAAGCCTCATACGGTGCCATACCGATGCTCGACTGATAGCTATTATTGTAGGCAAACTCCATAAGCGACACATATCTGTCCCAACTACCCGAAAAATTCAGAACACAAGCCCTCAACATGTCCTCCAGAATCTGAATGACCCGCTCTGACTGCCCATCTGTCTGAGGATGAAATCCTGTACTGAAGTTCAACTTAGTACCCAAAGCTCTCTGTAACGCTTTCCAAAACTTGGAAGTAAACCTCAAGTCCCGATTGGATATTATGGACAACGGCACTCCATGCAACCGAACTATCTCATCCACATAAATACTAGCCAACCTGTCCATCGAATAATCCACTCTCACAGGCAAGAAGTGAGCTGACTTCGTAAGCCTATCCACAATCACCCATACAAAATCATGCTTGCTCTGTGTCAACGGCAAACCAGAAACGAAATCCATGGCAATGTCATCCCATTTTCACTCGGGAACGGACAAAGGCGTGAGCAATCCCGAAGGAACTTGATGCTTAGCCTTTACCTACTGACATGTCAAGCACTTGGATACAAAGTCCATAATGTCCCTCTTCATACCTGACCACCAATAGAACTGCCTCATGTCCCGATACATCTTGTCACTGCTCGGATGCATGGTGAAAACTGTACTATGCGCTTCACTCAAAAGCTGTCTCCTTAATTCCTCATCCTCTAGCACACATAAGCGGTTCCCATATATCAACACTCCATCCCGAACTGAGAAATCTGATTGCTTGCCCAAACTGACCTCTTGCACAATCCGTTGCAGCCTCTCATCAACCTTCTGAGCATCCACAATCCTCTATCTCAAAGAAGGTTTCACTCTCAACTGAGTAATCAAAGCTCCATCTGAACCAAATCTCCATCTAAACCGTCTCAGAAACAAGGCTGAAACTGACTTCCGACTCAGAGCATCAGCGACTACATTGGCCTTACCAGGATGGTAATCCACAATGCAGTCGTAGTCCTTAAACAACTCAAGCCAACGACGCTATCTCATGTTCAATTCCTTCTGCGTGAGGAAATACTTTAAGTTCTTATGGTCCGTAAAGATCCTACATTTCTCCCCATACAAGTAATGGTGCCAAATCTTCAAAGTAAAAACCATAGCCGCTAACTCTAAATTATGCGTCGGATAATTCCTCTCATGTGGCTTCAACTGCCGAGAAGCATAAGCCACAACCTTACCTTCTTGCATCAGCACACACCCAAGACCGACACCCGATGCATAACTATACATGACAAACTCTTTACCCGAGATGGGTTGAGTAAGTATAGGAGCCTCAACCAAGAACTTCTTCAACTGCTCAAAACAAGCCTGGCATCAATTTGACCACTCAAATCTGACCCCTTTCCTCAATAATCTAGTCATCGGAGCGGCAATCACTGAAAAACCCTTAACAAACCGGGGGTAGTAACCTGCCAAATGAAGAAAACTCCTCACTTCCTGAACATTACTAGGCCCTTTCCAATCAACTATCGCCTCAATCTTGGCCGGATCCACCTGAATACCTCTAGTTGAAAAAATGTGACCCAGAAATGACACTTCCCGAAGCCAAAAATCACACTTGCTAAGCTTAGCAAATAATCGATGCTCTCTCAATACTTGCAAAACCAATCGGAGATGCTCCTCATGCTTACTCTCATCCTTGGAATACACCAAGATGTCATCTAAAAACACCACTACAAACCGATCTAAGTATGGCCTAAATACTCTGTTTATCAGATCCATGAATGCCGCTGGAGCATTGGTCAAACCAAACGGCATCACAAGGAACTCATAGTGGCCATACCGAGTCCGAAATGCAGTCTTAACCACATCCTCATCCTTAACCCGAAGCTGATAATACCCTGACCGAAGATCAATCTTTGAGAAAACACCTGCACCTCTAAGCTAATCAAATAAATCCTCAATCCTAGGTAAAGGATACTTGTTCTTCACTATGACCTTATTGATTTGCCTATAGTCGATGCACATCCGCAAAGATCCGTCTTTCTTCTTAACAAACAAAATCGAAGCTCCCCATGGAGATATGCTGGGTCGAATAAACCCCTTATCTAATAGCTCTTGGAGCTGAGTTTTGAGTTCTCTTAACTCTACAGGAGCCATCCGATAAGGTGCTTTCGATATGGGTGTGGTACCCGGCATAATCTCTATGGATAACTCTACCTCTCTCTCAGGAGGCAAACCAGGTAGCTCGCTCGGGAACACATCACTAAACTCCCGCACAACAGGGATATCCTCAATCCGAACTTGATCCCTCTTGGAATCCAACACAATTGCCAGGAAAGCTTCACAACCCTTTCTGATAAACCTCTTGGCTTGCATTGCAGAAATCACATTATTCAAAGAACTAGCACCCAAACCTTTCACAAGCACAGGAGACTGACCTCTTTCCCGAAGCACAACTGTCTTCCTATGGCAATCAACTACAGCCCGATGCTTACCCAACCAGTCCATACCCAGAATCAGATCAAACTCTCTGAAAGGTAACTCAATCAAATCCGTTGGAAACACTACTCCCTCCACCAACAAAGGACAATTCTTATAAACTCTACTCACACTGACACTATGCCCTAATGGACTAGTCACACTTATCTCATAATCTAACTGATCAACCACATACAACTTATCAATAATCTTATCTGTGCACAAGTATGAGTGTATGGAACAAGGGTCAGTTAGAGCATACAATTCAGTGTCATGGAGTAGGAACTTACCAGCAATAACATCAGGTGCATCCTGCTCCTCTCTGGCTCTCACAGCATATGCTCTAACTGCGACTGGCAACTGACGCTCAACAGACTCAGATGCAGCTCCCTCTCTAGGTCAACCGCCTCGACCCCTACCTTGACCTCTATCACGGGCAGCCTGTGTAGCATTTGATCCAACTCTGCTAGCCCCTCTCTGCGGACCTGAATCCTCACTCAACTGTGGACAACTAGCCAGAAGGTGCTCGGTGCTCCCACATCTGAAACACCCACCAGTGAGCCACCTACTCACCCCGGTGAGCCTTACTGCAATGCAAACATACGGGAATAGGCTCAGATCTACCACCTCTACCAGAACCAGATACCACTGCAGAACCCTATCTTCTACCTCTAGTGGTTGGACCAGATGATAACTCATCCTGCGGGTTCCTGGATCTCTTACCTGAGGATGATGAAGATGAACCACCGCGAGAAGGGTTCCTCCTCTGAGCCCTCTCTCTCAACACTAACTCAGATCTCTCAGCCCTCATAACAGCATCCACAATCTGATAATAATTCACCCCAGGAGTGCTCATCAAAGAAATCAACATAATCCTTAAGGACTCATTCAACCCTGCCTCAAAATGACGGCATCTGAACTCATCAGTCATAATACCTACTGGAGCATACCTAGACAACCGGTTGAACTCTTTCTCAAACTCTAAAACCGACAAAGCCCTTTGTTTCAAGCTCAGAAACTGTGCCCATCTAGCATCCTTATAGGTCTGAGTTATGTACTTATTCATGAACTCTCCCTCAAAGAAATCCCAAGTAATCGGATCAGGTAGCTGAGGATGCCTATAAACCAATTCCCACCATTCCTTGCAGTAAAGCCACTGCACACTCTGCCTGCTGGTCAGGAGGACACCGGACTTCTCTCAAAGCACGCTTCACTTTGTCTACCCATTTCTCAGCCAACTCTGACTCATCCAACCCTGTGCCATAGAAGTCTTTAACACCAGCCCTTCTCAAGTTCTTTATAAGGGCTCTAGGAGCAGTCACTCTCTCCAAGACCCTAGCCATGTCCTGTGATAGCCTGAACATAGCTTCAAAAGGCATAGCAGCAGCCTCGGGCTTGACCCTAGCATGTGGAGCTGACACAGAAACCGAAGGATCCACAGCTTGAGGGTTCACACTCTCGGTGGACTCCTCAAGTGATCCACGAACAGAGTTAGAAGCCATCTAAAACAAATAAGAGGACAACCGCATCAGCCAACACAGGTCTAGACATATAAACATCTATGCACATCAACAACACCCAAAAACGCCTAAACCTAGGCTCTGATACCAAAACTGTAACACCCCCTACCCATACATAGGCGATCCCATCCGATAAGGAGTGAGATGCCGTATGAGTCAAGGCGTCACCACACAAGTACAGTACAAAACATACAATCATCTAAAGTATACATATATAAACACAGGGTAATTAAAAACTTTGCAAACAAAATAGGGAACAGCTGATCATGCATTAATATAACAATATCCATTACATTACTGTTTTGAACAACTTGCTAAAAATACAAAAGATTACATATCCCAAAAGATTAATACATATGCGGAAGCTATAAAGATATAAGAGAGTTCTATTACAAAAAGAATCATCCTACTACAGAAGACTAAAGCCCTAACACTAACCCTCCTGTGTTGGCTTGACTGGCGGCGACTCTCCCAAAGCAAAAATATCCTCCGCACCTGTACGGGTAAGAACACCGTGCTAAGCGATAAACGCTTAGTGGGGAAACACACATATGATATGGACGACCACTCACAATGGTCATCAAGGCATAACACATTCATAATGGCAAATGCAAATATCCATAACATAACATCATATATGAACATATACGAACATGCTTGCATATTAAAGCCATAAATTCTGCATCACATACTCATGTTCATAATCATATTAACTGAATATACATCTCATTATTAAACTCATTTGAATATCACATTCGTATAATCATATCGGAGTAATACATAGTAGACAGAACACATAACACCTGCTAGCTCATAATAGTGGATAACGAGTATACAGATAGTACCTTACGGGTACGAATCGAAAACCATCTTACTTTATCATTTTCAAAACATTTTATTGAGGGGACCTTAAATAAGATCCGATACTGAGGGGTTCGCGAGGAACCAAACGGGGACCTGATCAGGGTCCGGACTGAACTGAGGCTGCAGCTAAAAGACTCTATTAGGCATGCCTAACTATCCACTTACTAGACTCTAGCAGGTCATGCATAACACAATTTACATTCCAATATTCATCACATATAGAGTTCATACTTGAGCATAACTCACTTTACTATTACATATAACACATACTATTATAGCATATCAAAACACACAACTAAATGATGTTAGATAAATAAAATAACACTAATTAATAATTGAAACTAAACACAAGTGGAAAAGGAGTGAAAAGGAAAGAAGTCAAAAATCTACATAAGGAGGACAGAAGCGTTTTACACGGAGGTATGGTCAATCCATACTGCCGTGTAAGACAGTTTACACGGAGGTATGGCTTAGTCCATACCACCGTGTAACATGTCCAACACAGCTGGACAGAGTCATTTTACACGGCGGTATGGAAAGTTCCTTACCGCCGGGCAAGATGTCTTACATAGTGCCAAACAGAGGCGTTTCACACGGCTATAAGAGGAAACCCATACCGCCGTGTGAAACTCACAGTTCAAAAACATATCTGGGTAGTAGCGTTTTACACAGCGGTATGGTCCTTCCCTTACCGCCGTGTAAAACCACGGTCTTGCAATTTCTGAAGGCTTCCTTCGATTCACACGGCGGTATGCCTTACCCATACCGCCGTGTGATTTCTAGAAAACCCAAAAATCTGCAGAAGTCACTACAATTCCGAACCCAAAACCACACACATCACAATCCACACATTTAAACCATATCATCAACCTCAAACTTACCTTTCCTACCTGAGATGCAAAGCCAAACATGCAAAAGCATACATAATCATCTAATTAATTCTAGCCTTAAGAAATCACACTTAACAATTCTTATACATGCATGATTCACTAAAATCACAATCTTAAACTGACCCAACTACATTCTAGGCTCAACATACTAAAAACATCAAAGCCCATTTACCAAATACACATAAACATCATACCAATATTCAGCATTCAAACCACACAAAATCATCAAACATCCAACACGTATAAGAATAATCCCAAACCTGTAACTCCTTAGCTCCTATTCACTTAGATCTACTACAACCAACCTTCTCCTTGCCCTTATGGTCACGGGAAGGCTCAACTAACATGACAACCAAAGAACACACAAAACAAAGCAAACCCTAAATCAATCTAAGCCCAGAAATTACAAAGAAAGAGATGAAGAACATGAATCAAAGTAAGACAAAGACTCAAACTTACCAAATTAGAAGCAAGAGTGACCAATTTCCACTACCAAAGCTTGATTTCTAGCTAGTGATAACTAGGGAAGGGAAAAAGGAAGAAGGGAGGTAGAAGGGGAAAAACGGGAATGAGTTTTTGATTTCCCTTCTCTCCTCCTTCTTTTCTTAATTCTTTTTCCCTAACCTAATACACATGTCAACCTCCTAGTGGTGGAACTTGCTCACTTATACCCTAATTCCATGCTTCACACACATATAATGTATTCCCAACTAATGCACACCCTACAATGATATGGTCATATGCACACAAACATAACTCACTTACTCACGTCCTACCAAGGTATGAGCAAAGCACACCCAAATGCAACCCAACTAATTTCCACCCTAATAACATACATGCACCACATGCTAACAAAACTCATAAAACATGCAATATTTCCAAAATGCCCTTATGATATGCCGAACACATACAAATACATACTCACATAAATGGCTCATTCTACTAGGGGGCAAACAGGGTGTGATAAATCATGTCTACACTTCTGCTAAGAGTTAACACGTCAACAAGATGACGGTAACTACCACATCAGGTAATGGTTAATAGGTCCACAAGATGACGGTAACAACCACTTTTGCTAACACGTCCATAAGTTGATGGTAACTACCACTTCAAACAAGGGTTAAAATGTCTACTAGTTAGCTGTAACTACCACTTCTGCAAAGGGTTAACACGTTCACAAGTTGACAGTAACTACCACTTCAGCCAAGGGTTAACACGTCCATAAGTTGACAATAACTACCACTCTGCTAAGGGTTAAAACGTCCATAAGTTGATGGTAACTACAATTTCAGCCAAGGGTTAACACGTTCATAAGTTAACAATAACTACCACTTCTGCTAAGGGTTAACACGTGCACAAGTGATGGCAACTACCACTTCAGCTAAGGGTTAACATGTCCATAAGTTGACGGTAACTACCACTTCAACCAAGGGTTAACATGTCTACAAGATGACAGTAACTACAATTTCTGCTAAGGGTTAACATGTCCACAAGTTGATGGTAACTACCACTTCAGACATGGGTTAACACGTCCATAAGATGATGATAACTACCACTTGAGCCAAGGGTTAACACATCCACAAGTTGATGGTAACTACCACGTCAACCAAGGGTTAATACATCCATAGGATGATGGTAACTGCCACTTCTATTATAGGTTAACAAGTCCACAAGATGATGATAACTACCACTTCTGCTAAGGGTTAACAAGTCCATAAGTTGATGGTGGCTTCAACTTTAACCAAGGGTTTACACGTCCACATGTTAAAGGTAAATACCACTTCAGCTAAGGGTTCACATATCCACAACTGATGGTAACTACCACATCAACCAAGGGTTAACATGCCCACAAGGTGATGGCAACTACCACTTATGCTAAGGATTAGCATGTCCATATGCGACGGTTACTACCGCTTCTACTAAGGGGTTAACACGTCCATAAGTTGACGGTAACTACCACTTCAACCAAGGGTTAATATGTCCATAAGTTAACGGTAACTACCATTTAGCCCAGGTTTAATACATCCATAAGATGACTGTAACTACCACTTTGGTAAGGGTTAACATGTCCGCAAGTTGATGGCAACTACCACTTCAGCAAAGTATTAACACATCCACAAGACCACGGTAACTAACATCAAGGGTTAACACATTCATAAGTGGATGGTCATTACTACTTCAGCCAAGGGTTAACAAGTCCATAGGTTGACGGTAACTACCACTTCTGCTAAGGGTTAACGTGTCCACAAGTTGATGGTAACTACAACTTCAGTCAGGGGTAATATGTCCACAAGTTGATGCCAACGACCACTTCAACCATGGTTTAACACATCCATAAAATAACGGCAACTACCACTTTCGCTAAGGGTTAACACGTCCATAAGATGACGATAAGTACCACTTCTGCGAAGGGTTAAGACGTCCATAAGTTGATGGTAACTACCACTTCAGCCAGGGGTTAACACGTCCATGAGTGACGGTAACTACCACTTTAGGCAAGTGTTAACACGTCCACATTTTAACGGTAACTACCACTTCTGCCAAGGGTTAACACGTCCAAAAGTTCATAGCAACTACCACTTCAACCAACGGTTAACATGTCTACAAGTTGACGGCAACTACCACCTTAACCAAGGGTTAAAACGTCTACAAGTTGACGGTAACTACCACTTATGCTAAGGGTTAACAACTCCACAAGTTGACGATAACTACCACTTCAGCCAATGGTTAATAGGTCCATAAGTTGCTGATAACTACCACTTCTGCGAAGGGTTAACAGGCCCACAAGTTGACCCTAACTACCATTTCATCGAAGGGTTAACACGTCCACAAGTTGACAGTAACTACCACTTCTGCTAAGGGGTAACACGTGCACAAATGATTGTAACTACCAGTTCTGCAAATGGTTAACACGTCCATAAGTTGAATGTTAATACCACTTTAGTTAAGGGTTAACATGTCCACAAGTTGATGGTAACTACCACTTTAGGAAAGGGTTAACACGTCCACAAGATGGCGGTAACTACCACTTCTACTAAGGGTTAACATGTTTGCAAGTTAATGGCAACTACCACTTCAGCCAAGTATTAACACGTCCACAAGACGACGGTAACTAACACTTTAGCCAAGGGTTAACATATCTAGAGGTTGATGGTCACTACCACTTCAGCCAAGGGTTAACACGTCCATAGGATAATGGTTACTACCACTTCAGCTAAGGGTTAGCATGTCCACAAGTTGATGGTAACTACCGCTTTAGTCAAGGGTAACATGTCCACAAGTTGACAGTAACTACCACTTCAGCCAAGGGTTAACACATCCACAAAATGACGATAACTACCACTTTCTCTAAGGGTTAACATGTCCTTAAGATGATAATAAGTACCACTTCTACCAAGGGTTAAGACGTCCATAAATAAATGGTAACTACAACTTCAGCTAGGGGTTAACATGTCCACAAGTGACGGTAACTACAACTTTAACGAAGGGTTAACATGTCCAAAATTTGACGGTAACTACCACTTCTGCCAAGGGTTAGCACGTGCATAAGTTCACGGCAACTACCACTTCAACCAAGGCTTAAAACATCTACAAGTTAACGGTAACTACCACTTCTGCTGAGGGTTAACAATTCCACAAGTTGACGGTAGCTACCACTTCAGCCAAGGGTTAACACGTCCATAAGTTGACGTTAACAACCACTTCTGCTACACGTTCACAAGATGACGGTAACTACCATTTCAGCCAATGGTTAACATGTCCACAAGTTGACGGTAACTACTACTTCTGCTAAGGGTAACACGTGCACAAATGATGGTAACTACCAGTTCTGCTAATGGTTAACCCATCCACAAGTTGAATGTAACTACCACTTCAGCTAAGGGTTATTATGTCCACAAGTTTACGGTAAATACCATTTCACCAAGGGGTAACACGTCTACAAGATGATGGTAACTACAATTTCTGTTAAGGGTTCACACGTCCATAAGTTGACGATAACTACCACTTTAGCCAAGGGTTAACACGTCCATAAGATGATGATAACTACCACTTAAACCAAGGGTTAACACAACCACAAGTTGACGGTAACTACCACGTCAGCCAAGGGTTAACACATCCATAGGATAATGGTAACTACTGCTATAGGTTAACAAGTCCAGAAGATGATGGTAACTACCACTTCTGCAAAGGGTTAACAAGTCAATAAGTTAATGGTAACTACCACTTTAACCAAGGGTTAACATGTCCATATGTTGAAGGTAACTACCACTGAAGCCAAAGGTTCACACGTTTACAATAGACGATAAATACCTCATCAGCCAAGGGTTAACATGTCCACAAGTTGATGGTAACTACCACTTCTGGTAAGGGTTAACACGTCCATAAGCAACGGTAACTACCACTTCTGCTAAGGGTTAACACGTCCATAATTTAATGGTAACTACCACTTCAACCAAGGGTTAATATGTCCATAAGTTAACGGTAACAACCATTTCAGCCAAGGGTTAATACGTCCACAAGATGACGGTAACTACCGCTTTTGCTAAGGGTTAACATATCTACAAGTTGATGGCAACTACCACTTCAGCCAAGTATTAAAATGTCCACAAGATGATGGTAACTAACACTTTAGCCAAGGGTTAACACATCCATAAGTTGATGGTCACTACCACTTCAGCCAAGGGTTAACACGTCCATAGGATGACGGTAACTACTACTTCTATTAAGGGTTAACATATCCACAAGTTGATGGTAACTACCACTTCAGTCGTCCACAAGTTGACGGTAACTACCACTTCAGCCAAGGTTTAACACATCCACAAATTGACGACAACTGCCACTTCTGCTAAGGGTTAAGAAGTCCATAAGTTGACGGAGACTACCACTTCAGCCAAGGGTTAACACATCCATAAGTTGACAGTAACTACCACTTCTACTAAGGTTAACACGTCCACAAGTTGACGGTAACTACCACTTCATCCAAGGGTTAACATGTCTATAATTTGATGGTAACTACCACTTCTACTAAGGGTTAACACGTGCACAAGTGACGTTAACTACCTGTTCTGCTTATGGTTAACACGTCCACAAGTTGGATGTAACTATCACTTCAGCTAAGTGTCAACATGTCCACAAGTTGACAGTAACTACCACTTAAGCTAAGGGTTAACACGTCCATAAGATGAAAGTAACTACCATTTCTTCTAAGAAACACATTCACAAGTTGACGGTAACTACCACTTTAGCCAAGGGTTAACATGTCCTTAAGATGACAACAACTACCACTTTAGACAAGGGTTAACACATCCATAAGTTGACGGTAACTACCACGTTAGCCAAGGGTTAACACATCCAGAGGATGATGATAACTACCACTTCTGCTATAAGTTAACAAGTCTACAAGATGACGGTAACTACCACTTCTGCCAAGGGTTAACAAGTTAATAAGTTGATGGTAACTACCACTACATGTTCACATATTGAAGGTAACTACCACTTCGGCCAAGGGTTCACACGTCCACAACTGACGGTAACTACCACGTCAGCTAACGGTTAACAGGTCCACAAGTTGATGGTAACTACAACTTCTGCTAAGGGTTAAGACGTCCACAAGCGACGGTAACTACCACTTCTGCTAAGGGTTAACACGTCCATAAGTTGATGGTAACTACCACTTTAACCAAGGGTTAATATGTCTATAAGTTAACTGTAACACCCCCTTCCCATACGTAGGAGGAACCATCCGCAAGGGAGTGAGAACTCGTATGAGTAAGGGTGTCACCAAGCAGAACTGTGCAACACATTCAAAATACATAGTATAACCATGCATACAAATAGCGAAAATTAAAAAATTTGGAAACATCAGAATGATCGTGCATTAATATAACAACTTTTATTACATTAATGTTCTGATCAAAAACTGATATTACAAAATAGTTATATAACCAAAATATACCAGGCGGAAGCTGTACAAAAATAATACATAGAGAGTTCTATTACAAAGAATCATGCTACAAAAATAAAGCCCTAACACTAATCCCTCTGTGTTGGCTTGACTGGCGGCGACTCTCCTAAAAGCTATATACCTGCTGCATCTACACGGGTGAAAACACTGTGCTAAGTGATAACGCTTAGTGGAGAAACAAACAATAATATATGGACGGCCATTCACAACGGTTGTCAAGGCAAATCACATACATAATGGCATAAGCTGATAATTATATCACATAATCATAACTGAATCACATTTATAGCATTCAAAAGTCCATGCTCACATTCGCATACTTATACATTCATATGCATATTGCTTCACAGACTGATAGTCAGAACTGATCAGATGTTCACATTCTCATAAACATATCACAACAGACAATGCACCTGCTGACTTACAATAGCGGATAATGAGTAGATACTGAGGGTACCCGTGGGTACCTAATTCGAAAGCAACATTACATCTTTCTCATTCAAAACATTTTACTGAGGGATCTTAAGCAAGATTCTGACATACGAAGGTTCGCGAGGAACCGAACGGGGACCTGATCGGGGTCCAAACTAAACTGAGGTTGCAGCTACTGAGCTCTATTAGGCATGCCTAACTATCCACTAGACTGACTCTTATAGGTCATGCATAAAACAAATCATGCTCAAAGTATAATATATAAATTATCATGAAGAAATCATAATGGTACACATATATAAGCATAATTATTCCCAACTGTAGTAAAAACCCAAAAAGGAGTGATATAAATTCATTTTGGAAGGAAAGGGGCAAAATTGGAAAATCAGGCAAAGAAGGGTCACTGTCGCGATCTCGACCAGTGTCGCGCTCACGACAGTGGCCGATAGGCCCGCGTGAGGGGAGGGAGAAGGCGCGTGACTCGTGCGGCGATTTCACGAGTCTTGAACAATCTTCACGACTCGTGAACGATGTTCAATTATTCACGTCTCGTGAACAATAGTTCATAACTCGTGAACCTTGTTCACAACTTGTGAACACGATTCATGTGTCGTGAATCTTCAGTCTCCCATGCTCGACGCATGATTGCTTCACCTCTCGCGAGTCGTGATTCTCAATCCCGAGTCGGACGCTAAGCAAATCAATAGAGCAATTCGCGTAAAACTGGAACTCACCTTTCTGTCACGCTCGCGACAGCATTGTGATTTCCAGTTTTCCAGCAAAATGCAGAAAACCCAGATTTCCAACTACAAAGCCACTTTGACTCAAAAATCAAATCAAACCTCATCTTACCTTCAAATTAAGCTTTTCAACCAACACAAACAACATAAAACACAATTTCCCAACAATTAATTTCAATCAAATCATGAATTCACAATTCAAGAATTCCAACAGAGACAAAACCCAGAAATTTGCAGTAAATTCAATTAACTCAACATTTGCTCCAATAACTCAACAATATTGCATCATAATTCAAACCAAATTAAAATCCATATCATTTATACCACAATAAGTCCAATAACACATCACATTTCCCAGAAATTCATGCATATACTCAAAATTACATATGAACACCAAATTCAAGAAAATTCCCAAACCTGCACTCCTATGCTCCAAATCACTTCGCACCACTACCACTCGCCTTCTCCTTTCTCTTGGGATCGCGAGGAGGCTCAACTAACCAAGAACACCCAACCAAAACCACAAATACAAAACCTAAATTAAAACCCAATCTAAACAAAACAAGAACAGAAGAAGAAGAAGATGATGAAGAAGATGATGAAGAAGAAGAAGAAAAGCAGCAAACTTACCAAATGGAGGTTAAGAGATGATCAATTCCCACCAAAAAATCTTGGATCCAAACTAGGGCACTCTAAAAATGAGAAAAGGAAGAAGAGAAATAGAGAGAAGAGGAGAAACGGGAAAGAGGAAGTAAAAATCTGATTTCCTTTTTCTCTTCCTTCTTCTATTTACTCTTTTCCTAACCCTAGACACATGTCACTTCCTCATTGGTGGAATTGGACCATTCACACCCAAAAACATACACTACACCACACACAATGCTAACCTCACTAATTCACACCCTACAACCATGTGAGCATGCACACAATATCACAACTCATCATAATACACCCCAATAATCCATATGCACCCCAAAACATGCATTTTACCCAAAATGCCTTTATCACATGGCAACACACACACAAGTACACATGCACATATGGCTCTAACTTCTAGGGGGCAAACGGGGTGTTATAACTCTCCCCTACTAACAAGAATTTCGTCCTCGAAATTCTCACCTGAACTGAATAAATGCAAATATTGAATCCTCATCGTTGCCTCTGGTTCCCAAGTCGCTTCCTTGACTCCGTGATGTTGCCAAAGAACCTTGACCAGAGGGATTTGCTTGTTCCTTAACTGTCTCACTTCCCGAGCTACAATACCCTACGGCTCTTCATCACAGGAGTAATCCGACTGAATTCGAACATCTTGAACTGACAATACATGCGACGGATCCGATCTATACCGACGAAGCATTGAGACGTGGAAGACGTCATGCATCTGAGCCAATTCCATCGGTAAAGCCAACCTATAGGCAATTAGACCATTAGACCAACTCTATCCAGAATCTCAAAAGGTCCAATGAACCGAGGACTAAGTTTACCTTTCTTGCCAAATCGTAAAACTTTCCTCCAAGGTGAAACCTTAAGGAAAACTTTATCCCTGACTTCAAACCGAATATCCTTTCTCTTTAGTTTGGCATAGGATCTCTGCCTATCCTTAGCCACCTTCAGATTTCGCTGCACAACTCTGATCTTCTCTTTGGTATCTCTAATCATTTTTGGCCCAATAAAAGATCTCTCGGTCAACTCTGTCTAATAAACTGGAGTCTTACACGGTCAACCATATAAAGCCTCAAACAGTGACATACCAATGCTCGACTGATAGCTGTTATTGTAGGCAAACTCCATAAGCTCCACATACTGATCCCAACTACAAAAAAAATCCAAAACACAAGCCGAAAGCATATCCTCAAGAATCTGAATAACTAGCTCAGACTGACCATCTGTCTAAGGATAAAATGCTGTACTGAAGTTCAACTTGGTACCCAAAGCTCTCTGCAATTCCTTCCAAAACTTGGATGTGAACCTTGGATCCCGATCTGAAACTATCGACAAAGGCACTCCATGTAACTGAACTACCTCATCCACATACACATTGGCCAACTTATCCATCGAGTAATCCACTCTAACCGGTACAAAATGCTCTGACTTCATAAGCCAATCCACAATAACCCAAACTGAGTCATGCTTTATAACAACCCGATTTGGCCCTAGTAGAATTTTGAAATCTTTGTTTGGGAATTCAAGAGTTTGTGTGTATAAGAGAGTGTATTTGAGTAAGTGGCTTGTGTGCGGGTTCTATCGCGAGCACGACAGTGTCGCGGGCACGACAGAATGCTTCACGTGAAGCCTATTTGAGTTGGATTATTTGATGTGTATCGGACACGTGGCATCGTAGGAGAGTGACACATGGCAGCGTAGGAGTGAGACAAGTGGCAAGGGATATACATGTATTTGATTAAGAAATATACATGTATTGATGAGGGAAAGTGGCATTTATAAGGAATATTTAATGTTGGATGAGGGAGTAGAAAGCACAGCTGTGCTTTTGGATTTTCACAGCTGTGTTTTTGGCACATTAATTGGTTTGGATGAGGATTGACCAGCTGAATTCTTTGTCCCTTCTTTTCCCACGTTGGTCATGCTTTTGGCCTATTGTTCTTCATTTTTTTCTTCTTCCTTGGCCTTCAGCCGTTCTCCCTCTCTTGTTCTTTCTTTTTATCCTTTTGGTTTGCTTTTCAAGTGAATCACTTGGATTGGTTTGAAGAGAGTCTTGAGAAGGTAAGTTTGTTTTATTCTCCGATCTGACCTCCTTTTTCTTTCTATTTCTAATTTAAAGTGAGAAAAAGTTTAACTCAAGTGTTTTTTATGTGATTTGTGGAAGCTATGAACAAGAGATTGGATAAAGAAAAGGAAAAAGGTTGGAGCTGAATAGAGCATAGAGTTCAAGCTTCTTAGAGGTAGGGATCGAGTGTGAGTTTATTATTCTTGCATGTGTTTACATGAAATATGTTTGATTAGAGAGATGCTTGATGAGCTTTAATTAGCTCAAGTGCTCTTTTAGAGTATATTTGTTAGATGCTCATTTTGATTACTTGCAGTGTTTCTATGTTATATGTATTTAGATATGTTTGTGATCATGCATTGGATCATATTACATGAGTTTTGGATGTGTTAGATGGTTTTCATATAGCTTTTATGTATAAAGTGTGATGTCTGTTCGATTTTTGTCAGACCTCTGTATGACATCATAAGTAGAGATATAGGACTTTAATGGAATTGATTCAAATTGAATCTGAAAGCTAAGATCCGTAGGTAAAAATGTCTAAGAGGGTGCTGGAGCTAATTCTGGCTCTATGATCCTGAAAAATGTTAAAAATCGAAGTGTCTATGTTTGGGTCGGGTTACTTGAACTGTATAGGTTGTTTAGATCATATCTTAAGTTGTAGATGTCCAAATGACCTGAAATTTGTCCCATTTGAAATTTAACATCCTAGGGAACAATTATTAAGAGGATGTTTTGCCTAAAAATGACGTTTAGAGGTCGGTTTAGATGATACAATTTTGAGGTGATTGTTTGGGGAGAAATACGAGTCTGTCGTGATCGCGACAGAGACGGATTTCCCCAATTTGTTTCAGCATGAAAATGAGTCACACAAATGAACACAAGTCACACAAATGAACACGAGTCACACAAATGAACATGAGTCACACAGAGGAGCACGAGTCACACGCTTAAGCACGAGTCGTGCTCATGCTCTCTTTCTGTTTGATTTATTTCTTCTGTTCTGAGTTAATATATGTCTATGTGAGTTTTGTATAACACCATTTGGTTCGTGTTTGGTTTAAAACTATCTTTTAAACCTCTTGCATGGTTAGTATTAGTTAAATGAACATGATTAATAAATTTTGTACATGAATTAAATGTCTCTAAATTTGATGAGTGTACTTGAATTACAGCATAGATTTGGCAATGATATATTGTATAATTGAGTTATTGTTGAGCCTGATTACCATTATAGTGGATAGATAAGCATGCTTATAAAGGGATTATCGAGTGCAACTGCCTATGTTCGGCCTCGTTTGGGCCGTTTGGGCCAAGCGGGTCGACCTCCAAGAATGGTCATTTAAAAGAGATAGATGAAAATGTTTTGTGACTTCGGTCTATCGAAAATGTTTTTATTATATAGCGTCCCTTATCCACAACTAAAGGAAGTCAAGCTTGTTTTGTTAAATGTTGTGTAGTGAATTTGAGATGATTAAAAGAATTGCTTTGAATAAATGCTATAGCACATGAGAAGTGTTACATGAATGTGGACACATGATAATGTATATTTGAATAATTGATCTGTACAAGTGTGTGAAAGTTATATGCTTGAGTTATAGTGCACATGAATAAGTAAAAGAGTAGATGTTATTTACATGTGAGCTCATAATTTGAGCATGTAACCTATACACGTATAAGAGCTATATGCATTAGTTTATTTGATTTTGTTATATGAACTGTGTGATTTATGTGTGACTTCATAAAGAAGTCCTTTGCATCATTTTCATCCCCACTAAGAGTTATCGCTTAGCACGGATGTTTGCTTCCGTGTAGGTTTACAGGTTTGGATCAGTGAGAAGGCATATGCAGGTCAAGGCCACTAGGAGTTTTGTTTTGATCCTTGAGCATAAGATAGAGTTTCTTTTGGATGTTTTGAGTAACATCATTATGTAATAAAAGAGTATAGTTGTTACATGTAAATGTTAAAAGTATTGGTATGTGAATCGAAAATGAACATGTAGTAAGTATAAAGCTTTTGGTAATATGTACAGTTTACATGCATAATAAAAGTATTTTGTTTGGGCCCAACTTATTTCTAATTATTTATTGTTATCACTTCTGCTAGTGTATGTATATGTATATGTATACGTATGTGCCCGCGTAGTGCCCCTATATTCCTCACCGGAGGTATGGGGGTGTTACATGCTTCCTCCGAGTCACTGGCAAACCCGATACAAAATCCATGGCAATATCCTCCCATTTCCACTGAGGAACGGATAAAGGAGTGAGCAATCCCGAAGGGACTTGATGCTCAGCCTTTACCTATTGATATGTCAAACACTTTGCCACGAATTCCACAATAGCTCTCTTCATCCAAGACAACCAGTAGAACTGCTTCATATCCCTATACATCTTCTCACTACTAGGATGCATTATAAAGACCGTAGTGTGTGCCTCACTCAAAAGTTGTTTCCTTAATTCATCATTCTGGGGCACACACAAGCGATCCCTATACATGAGAACCCCATCCAAAACCAAAAACTTTGATTGCTTACCTTGCTGAACCTCTTGCAAAACCCGCTATAGTCTCACATCATCCTTCTGAGCATCCACAATAGACTGCCTCAAGGTAGGTTGCACTCTCAATTGGGCAACCAAAGCACCATCTGAATCAAATCTCCATCTAAACCGCCTAAAAAATAAAGCCGAAACCAACTTTCGACTCAAAGCATTTGCAACCATATTGGCTTTACCCTGATGGTAATCCACAATGCAGTCGTAGTCCTTGAACAACTCTAACTATCGACGCTATCTCATGTTCCACTCTTTCTGCGTGAGGAGATAATTCAAACTCTTATGATCCGTAAAGATCCTACACTTCTCCCCATACAGATAATACCGCCAAATCTTCAAAGCAAATCTTCAAAGCAAAGATCACAATCGCTAATTCCAAATCTTACGTCGGATAGTTCTTCTCATGTGGCTTCAACCGACGAGACGCATAAGCCACCACTTTACCCTCTTGCATCAATACACATCCAAGTCTAATACTCGAAGCGTCACTGTACATCACAAACTCTTTACCCGAAGTGGGTTGAGTCAGTACAGGAGCTTTAACTAACAAACTCTTCAACCTCTCAAAGCATAGCTGACACTTGTCAGACCATTCAAATCTAACTCCTTTCCTCAACAATCTAGTCATCGGAGCAGCAATAACAGAAAAACCCTTCACAAATCGACGATAGTAGCTGAGTTTTGAGTTCTCTCAACTCTACAGGAGCCATCCGATAAGGTGCTTTCGAAATGGGCGAAGTACCCGGCATAATCTCTATGGACAACTCCACTTCTCTTTCGGGAGGCAAACCAGGTAATTCACTTGGAAACACATCACTAAACTCCCTAACAACGGGGATACCATTAATCTCTACCTGATCACGCTTTGAATCCAAAACAACTGCTAAGAATGCCTCACAACCCTTTCTCATAAATCTCTTAGCTTGCATGGCGGATATCACATTACTTAAGGAACTCGAACCCAAACCCTTGACAACAACAGAAGACTGATCTCTATCTCGCAATACAACTACCTTCCTATGACAATCCACAACAGCCCGATGCTTACTAAGCCAATCTATACCCAAAATCAGATCAAACTCCTGGAAAGCCAACTCAATCAAATCAGCAGGAAACTCAACTCCCTGAACCAAAAGGGGACAATTCCTATGCACTCTACTCACGTTGACACTATGCCCTAAAGGACTGGTCACACAAACCTCATAGTCTAACTGATCAACATCATGCATATTATCAAACATTATACTTATGCACAAATATGAGTGTGTGGAGCTAGGGTCAATTAGAGCATAGAACTCAGTGTCAAAGAGTAGGAACTTACCAGCAATCACATCCGGGGCATCTTGCTCATCCCGAGCTTTCATGGCATATGCTCTAGCCGGAACCATCAAGGGACGATCAACCAACTCTGATGGCGCTCCCTCTCTATGCCAACCACCTTGACCTCTACCTCGGTGTCTACCACGACTGGCTTACGGAGCATTAGAACCAACTCTGCTAGCCTCACGCTGATCACCAGAAGCCTCACCCAACTTCGGATAGCTTGCCAAAAAGTAATTTGTGCTCCCACATTTGAAACAGCCACCTGTGAGCCACCGACACTCACCCCGATGTCGACCATTACAATGAGAGCACACGGGCATAGCCTCAGTTCTATTACCAGAACCACCTCTGCCTGCTGTAGACATCAGGTTTTGAGTCAGATTTTGATGGCAATTTTGGGTCCTTGATAAATTCCTCCAAACAAAAAAAAATATATATAAAAAAAGTGATGAAATGAGATTAGGTAAACTTAGATAAATTAAAAATTAGGTTAATTTAATTAGTTAGTATTGCAATTAGTCAATAAATATTATTGGATAATTAAAACGTATTTAAGTTTTAAAGTTAAGATTAGTTAATTAGTTAATATTTTAGGATAGTTAAAATTAAAAAAAAAAAGAAAATAGATATAGGGTTTAATTAAATAAATTAGATTGATAATTTAAGTAGATTGATTAAATTAAATAGGTATAAAATATAGAGTATTTAATTCATAGAGGGTTTAATTAATTAATGTGTAGTAATTTGAGTAAATTAATTAAAATAAAAAAAATCAGAAAATTAAAAATGGAGGAAATAATTAGGGTAACAAAACTTAACCTAATTTAGGGATATAAATAGAAAATGATAAGCAAAAAGGATGGGAGGCTCTCGGCAGATCAAGGAAAAAGACCAAGAAAAAGAAAAGAGAAAGAAGAGAAAGAGAGAGCAAGAGGGAGAACCCAGAAAACCGAAAAGAGAAAAGGAAAGCAAGAGAGCCAAGGCAAAAATATAGAAAGAAAAATAAAAAGAGTAAGAGACACAGAGAGCAAGAGAGCCAAGGAAAAAATAGAGAAAGAAAAGAATAAAAAGAGGAAGAGAGCACAGATTAAAGGGCAAAGATCAAAAGAAAAGCAAAGAAAATAAAAGAATAGAAAGGAAAGAGAGAGGAGCAGCCAACGAGAAACACACGCCGGCGGAAAAGAAGAAAAGAGAGGGACAGTGGCGAGGCCTCCGCCGGCCAGCCACAGCGGCGCACAGCCACACGCGCGGCGGCGCCAGGTCCCTGGTGGCCGGATGCACCAGCCGGCACCCATCAGCCTCCACCACTCGCCAGAAAAGGAGAGATCGGAGGGAAGGTGGCACGACGGTTTAAGGAGATTTTCGACCTCCTCCAACGACGTTCCGGCGCGTGGACATCGGCGACAAACTTCCGTTGACCAGACGAAGCTGATGGCAGTGGCGGTGTCTGCAACGGCGGCTCCGGTGATGCTCCGGCGAAGCTCCGGTGGTAAGTCCTCCTTCCCTCTTTATTTTATTATTATTATTATTATTATTAATTAATATTAATTATTATTATTATTATTATTATTATTGGTATTTATTTATTATTATTATTATTTAATATTCTGTTTTATATTTATTATTAATTATTCTGTATATTATTTATTATTATTATTATTATTATTACTACTATTATCATGGTTGGATTAATATTATTGTTATGATTATTATTATTGATTATAATTATTATAGTGGTATTCTTGTTGGTTCTGATAATTATTGTTGTGTGATATTATTATTATTTTAATTATGTTATGTTTATTTATTTTATTATTTTTATCGTTATTATTATCATTTTGTTCATGTTACTATAATTACATTGAATTATTATTTTATCCATTCATAATTATTATCATTATTTTATGTTTATTTATTATTCATTATTATTTTATGATATTATTATTAGCATTATTATTTTTATTGGCATTAATCACTGTAATTGTCATTTGTGCTTTTATATTCATTAATTCTCAATTTATTTCATTCAATTATTTATTTAATTATTTATTCATTTATTTATCATTTAATTTAATCCATTATCATTCTCATTCATTTTTCTCAATTTACTTTATTCAATCATTCATTTGTTTATTTATTTATTCAATTGTTTACTTATTCATGATTAACCAATATCATTTTTCTATTTTGACTGCAATGCGGGAGGCATGTGGTTCTTCTGAGAAGTATGGTCGGAACAGGTAAATTAGGATGAATTTATTATTTATTATCTGAAAATATGTAATTGTTATTTTATTCTTTTTATTCGCTTGTAGTCTGTAATAATAAAGGATTTTTTATCGCGCTTAAAAAACCACCATAAAAATGTTTTCTACTAAAATGAAGATTTGTTAATAAAACTGGACCAATGTCCTCATTTTCATCCCGAGCCAAAAGGTTTAACTTGATTTGAGAATTTTATACTTTTTTATAAAATGAGTATTTGGGAACCAATGTTCCCGTCTAAATGAATATCCCGATTTATGCATGTTCTGTACTTTATTTACAGTGGGAGTTGTATTTCACCCCTAATTTTATTGTAATTTACTTTTGAATGCTTTATTTTAATTTCGCTTTTATTTTTCGCTTTTACGTGAATGATTACGCCTTTTAATTGATTGCATCGTATGGAAAGATGGTGAAATAATAAATTCAAAACATAATTGTAAAATTAATCAAAGTACGAATTAATGAGAAGTCCCTAACCTATCTCTGGTCTTTGGGTTCAACGAGGCGAGAGACCCATTTCGATGGGATCTCCAAGACACCTCTTGTGTCCCACCAAAAGACTCAAATTACAATCCTAGGCTCCATAGGGTTAGAGGGTCATTCCAATATTCTATTGGGGTGAATGCCTCCAAAATCCCTTTGGTTTGCCCAAAATGGATAATATGCGCCGTCTTAGCCTCACTGAGGCGAGACGAACTTTCCCAATGTTTTATTGGGTGGCGACTCCATGAAACCTCCTTGTTGCCCAAAATAGACGCACTTGTAAATACCTTATAAGTTTCCAATGAACGTCTTCAGATCGCCCTAAAAGCGGGCCTTTGGGAAGCCCACGAGGTTCGGCGTGCGTCACAATGGCGACTCCACTAGGGACCATACTCGAGACTTCGATTCGAAAGTACCTTGATTAAAATTTACAATGAAGTTTTAGTTTAAAAATTTCACCTTCTTTCAAAACTGCATTGCATCTCATTAGAGCCTCAGATTATGTTAGTTTGGTCCCTCTATCATCCCCGGTGCGTTCCCGAAGCACGACCCTATGTTCACTCAATATAGGGAAATGTTAGGGATAATCACCAGCCCAAGCCTCGTACCATCATGGTATATCAAATGGTGACTCGATCGGTTGTTTCGCTCGTGAGGAGCTAGACCCGTCGGCAGGGACCATGCTTGGGTAGCCCTAAAGCAACACTACCTTGACCAAAACCCATGTAATGGCAATAGATACTTCCCCTAGGTGGTATGAACCATAATACCTTGCTTGCTATGTGGGTCATTAGGTATTGGACAATCCAGATAATTTGATTGGCCACCTAATCAAAGGCTTTCATGCCCCGATAGGCCCATGTCAATTTATTTAGACTGCCTAAATAAATAATGATCATATGTGCCTGTGCATTAGCTAGGAGAGGTTATGCCGCCGATTTTTTCACCGTGCACCATACGTGTCCATCGGGTCCCCAGTTGACCCATGGGCTAAGTCCACCTAGGACAGAGACCGCACAACCTCGTGTGTGGGGGCAATAAGGTTGGAAGGATCTACCTGCTTGCATGTGGTTATTAACGATGCATTGCATATTCATGTCATTCAAGCACAAATAAATTTTTATCTCCTCCCTATGTATGCATCATCTTCTGTGCATAAAATTATTACATGTACCTATTACCCTGTGTATAGTTTTTCACATGTCTCAATGTATCATTGTAATCTCTTTTAGACGTTATATATTATTTGTTGCACAACATGACCATGCATTGCGCATTATTCATGCATCATTCTAACCCTTTGCTTTTCAGCCACTGTAGACCACGTGCTTGGGTGGTTTAGGGATTCCAGTAGTCGTTCAAAGAGCAGTCAGAGTTCAAATTGATTGATAAAGAGTTAACATCCTCACTAGGGTGTCAAAGGTATTAGGAATGGCTGACCCTTCACAACAGAATGAAGAGGCTCGTGCCTTGATTGCCTAAGAGATGGATAGAAGGTTTGAAGAGCTGGAAGAAAGGTTATTGGTTGTCATTAAAGAAAGAATGGATGCCATGGCATTGGTTCTCCAATCTCAGCTTATGGCAGCGTCTTTTAACCAAGTAAAGTCGGCCACTACCGAGGAGGCTCATACAGCAACTGCTACAGTATCTCTCTTTCCTTCTGAGACCAAAGGTGAGAGGTCACTCGATTCACTAGTTGAGCAAGGACGAAATAGAAGGCCTACTTTAGAACATGGCATTATGCCCGAAGAGGATGAGGACCCTGCAGTCACTTATATTCTAGAGGGTGAAACCTTAGGAAGCCTCGACAACAGTAAGGTAAATGTCAAGGCTACAGAAGTTTCAGCCACTGGAGTAGCTCGATCCCACCTCACTATCTTGGGTAAGCCATTGTCTTGGCCCTTCACCCGTCTTGTTAAGAAAGGGAAGTTGCAACCCTTGCCAGCTGGGCCTACCCCAAGTCAGGGAAAACCTAAGCACAGAACAGACTGGTATTGTACGTATCACCAGTACACTGGGCATAGAATAGACTACTATCGTCACCTGAAAGATCGCATCCAAGAACTGGTGTCACCAGAAAAAGGAAAGACTGTAGGAACGCCAACGACGGAAGTGAGGCAAAGGCATTTTTCTAATTTGGGCAAATCATTGTCTTGGGTCCTTAAGAGGCTGATAAAGGTGGGGGTATTGCAGCCATTGCCAGCTAGGCCTGCTAGAAGCCAAGGACAGCCTGGTCATAAGGAAGATGAGCATTGTGCCTACCACCAGCACACCGGGCATACTACAGATTATTGCAAAGCCTTAAGACACGTTATCCAAGATCTGATTGATTCCAACAAGATCTCTGACCCAGAGAAGCAGGAGGGAAGGAATAAGATGGACTAAGCACCTAGGTGGAAAGGCAAAATGGTTTTCAAGGATAATGATAGACCATCGGCCGCGGTAGCTGTGTTGGCAGGAGCGGAAGTTGATTAGCTGTTTAGAATGTTCTTTTTATTTTTGAACTTGTGTTACATCTCTTATGATTTTATTATGCATGATCATGGCTCATTCATATTTGATATTGACTTAATTGATGCCACTCAGTTTAATCTCAGAACTTTGGGGAATCTGAAAAAAATCTTGATAGCATCTATTATAACTCCTGAAGTGAGATTAAAATTTGATAGAATGAAAACAAAATATGAAAAAGTCTTTGCCTGAACATATGAAGACATGCTATGAGTCATTAACGGAATCTCCAAGCACATCATTCCAGATATCCCGATCATGGACCAGTCACACAGAAACTCAAAGGATTAAAGCCAAAAGAGGCAAAACAGGTTAAAGAAAGGAATCCACAAGCAGGAATGAGGCCAAAATCCCTAGTCGAAGTTCCACGCCCAACTGGATTAACCAATGATGGTTCCAATGGTTAGAAAGAGATGCGCGTATGTGTGAACTCTAGGATTTGAGCGAAGCTTGTTAAAAGGGAATGTTTGAAAAAAAAAAGCAAAAAAAAAAAAAAGAAGAGAAAAAAAAAAAGAAAGAAAAATAAAGGAAAAAATCAAATCAACGTGTACATTGAAAATTCATCATAGGGGGGCAAGCTTTGTTCAAATCCCGTTGATCTACACATGCCCGTACTTTACCATTTTTCTTGACTTCTAAAAAGGAACACAAGGATTATATCAACTTGTAATGGATATAGATTGCTCAAACTTGGGAATAAACAACATATGGTATGCCCTACAGCCCCAACGGGCAGGATCATGGTCTCCCACACCACACAACATTCAAGAACGGAAGGACGAGCTATGACTTGGGCCATGGAGTTGCTTTAGTAGCACACAAGTCCTCTCTGTATTGCCTCAAACCAATGGGGCAGGAGTGGCTGCTAACAAGGAGATCTTGGTCAAGATGGCTCGAAACTACAAGATGTAGCTAAAAAATTGCCTTTTTCCCTTTAAACGCTGAAGAGCCACCATCAGAACCTCCACAAGAGTCATGGGGGCAGAAGTCGTATGGTCAATCGACGTAAAGTTCAAATCTTTAAGGACAGTCATGAGAGCCCAGATTCCAAAAGCCAACTGGGCATGGTAACAGCAGCAGTAGTCAAACATGTTGGACAGAGACAAGTCATTAAATTATTACCACAGTTTGATCCATTAGAAAATTCTTTGCTTGATGATCCGGGGAAGAAGACAGAAAACAACCACAGAAAGAGAGAGATTCAATGAGACCAGATGTTCATATGAATGAGACAAATTTAGGACAATGCAAGAGGATTCCATCTGTTCTTCAGAAGTTGTTATCCGAGACAGCAACAATGGACAACAATGAAGAATCGGTCAACATTAATAAACCCATGAGGGTCCATGGCAAAATACTTAAAAATCAAAAGAAGAGAATAAAAGCTCCGCAGGTCAAAAATCGAAAAAAGGCGGCTTTGCTAAAATTGGGCGCCTTATCATGGTGAAAACCAAAAAAAAGGCTTGGGCAAAAATTAGAGGCTTGTGAGAAAATGTCCAATCACGAAAACCCGAGAGGGCTGATTGGAGACAGAAGTTTGATGCTTACAAGATCTACTCTGAGATTAGATGTAGTACGCATTTTAAATCAATGTTAGATAATGATCATGTGTAAAGAAATCATACTGAAATGTACACAATCTTTGCATATACTTGTGCTCATTATTTTCTAGTTCGGTTATAAAAAGAGAAACATCATTCGTTGCCGAATGCATGAAATCTAAATGGCCACACTCAGCTATTACTTGCACCATCCAGATGCCTAGGTCGATGAGTTCTGTTGTCAACCGCAAGGCTGGTTACCTACCTTTTTAATTCATGAAAGCAAGGAATAATCCCCGATGGATGACATAATAGTCTTCACCTACAGCTAGCCTAGAGGCCATGATATATGGAGGTAGAAGCCGAAGCTGATGATCCACATTGGAAAGACAGGGATGCCTCACTTCATCATTAATCCCTTTGAACTATCAAGCACAATGGGTAGTAATGAAAAAGGCAGCCTTATGAATCCCAAAAAAAAAAGAGAAAAAAAAGGGGAAAGACCGTTAGAGATGAAAACTGTGATTGGCTCTCTAAGCAAAATTTAGGCCAAAGGGCAGGGCGAAAACCTGGGAACAAGCGGTCTGTCCTTCAAAAAATAAAAATGAAAAAAAAAGCCGCTGGAGTGGGTTGGGTGCATTCCAGGAAAAAGTTAGGCACAGGATTATGTGAAAATCCCAAAAAGGGACGCATTTTCCGCCAAGAAAAGCTAGTGTGAAAATCCACAAGGGACACACTACCTTTAAAATAATGACTTTTGGAGCCTGGAGCGATAAGGCGGCATTACATCAGATAACTTTCCTTTGGGCAGGTAGTACATGAAGCAGAACTTGATTCAGGGTCCTGGGGGCAAAGATGTGCACAGGTCAGTTCTATTCAAAAGGTTGGGTCAAAATTCCTAAAACCAAGGCGACACCTTTTTAGGTCCTTCAGGGGGCATCAAAGCAGCCGAGCAAATACCCTCAAGGAATCCTTTAACCGCCTAGGATGTGGTCTATCCATTTTTGCATCTCATATGCATCTCACATGCATAGATCTTTTGTATGTCTCCCTGCATATCTCGTGTGTTTAATCCTTTACACTTATAGTTCTGCACACACTTCTTGTACATTAATCCTTTGCTCGTGTTTTATGTATATAGCTTTATGTATGTACATTTCACACACATGAGTCCATAAGCACACACAATCTGTTGTATATGTTGTTATGCACATGACTTAGAAGAAAAGGTCTGAATAGACCTCATGAGCAAGGATGATCCAAGAAATGGGTTTAGCTCGACACTATTGGCCACTGTATCCAGTATAAAGTCAAGTGCATTTGTACAAAGGTGGAATGCCCGGAAGAACAAGTCTATCCGGACACACCATGCTCAGGACAATTCGGAATCACACAAATATGCAGAAAAGAAGGTCCATTGAGAAGCCAGACTATCCATGCATACTTTATTCAGAGGCAATCAGACACAAAAGCGGGTCGACGTACAGGTTCGGCTCTACATTGGCCATGCCGAACAAGCAGATCAAGATGAAGTCCTCACGAGAACGGAATCTCACGAACCCGCTCCCAAAAACACTCAAAAGATCTCATACACATCATACCGGGGGCAAGCAGGTAAGTTTTTCTATCATAAGATGTACACTCACACACATCACACAAAGTGTACAAAATTCGGATTCAAATGTATGCATACATTTCACACACATAATCCCACACACACACAAAATATTTTGTATATATTGCCATGTATGTGACTCAAGAGAAAGGTCTGAATAGACCCCATGCTTAAAGGTGATCCAGATGATGGCTTCAGCTCAACGTTGTCAGACACTACCCAAAAAAGCAAGCCTATCCACGCTGTGCCAGGGGGCAATCAGGTGAGTTTCTATATCATAAGAGGCACGCTCACCCACATCGCACAATAAATGTACAAAATCCAAATGCAAATGTACAAACAATACAACTTTTCAAACAAAAACAACACAAACAAAACACAAAAAAAAAGACATTTTCAAGGCCTTGAAAATCCAATATGCTGTGAAAATTCAAATACATCCAGAATGTAAAAATCTCAAAAAAAAAATATTTCCAAGAAAGGAAGAATCAAAAACAAAAGCAAAAACAAAAAAAATCACCAAAGACATTGAAATCTATCCTTCTGCAGGCAAGCAACAAAACTTCCAATCTAACTTCTCTCTAAATAAGCTTAAATCTTTTTTTCCTCTCTTGAGGATCGAAAATCAAAGTCTCTCAGTGAGCATCAAAGTCTCCCAGTGAGCATCAAAGTCTCCCAGTGAGTATCAAAGTCTCCCAGTGAACATCAAAGTCTCTCAGTGAGCATCAAAGCCTCCCAGTGAGCATCAAAGTCTCTCAGTGAGCATTAAAGCCTCTCAGTAAGCATCAAAGTCTCTCAGTGAGCATCAAAGCCTCTCGGTGAGCATCAAAGCCTCTCGGTCAAAGCCTCTCAGTGAGCATCAAAGCCTCTCGGTGAGCATACAAGTCTCCCAGTGAGCGTCAACTGGCAACGACTCCAACAGGCAGGTGCTGCCACAGGTACGTATCTCTTTTATAATTTACCCTACAAATTTACATTTTCCTTTTTTTGCAAAAAAAAAAGAAAGTTCAAGATAAACATCAGCGATAGAGCAGCTCGCAATCGGGACTGCAGTTAGAGAACACTGCATCTCACAATCGAGGTTGTAGTCAGAGAGCACTACACCTCACAAGGCGGGATTGCAGTTAGAGAACACTGCATCTCACAATCGAAGTTGTAGTCAGAGAGTGCTACATCTCACAATTCACGCGGTAGTCAGAGAGTACTATGCACCTTGCAGATCGGATAGGGGTTAGCAGGGAAACTTCACAAATCGAAGTTGCAGTTAGAGAACACTGCTTCTCACACCGAGATTGTAGTCAGAGAGTGCTACATCTCACAATTCGCGCGGTAGTCAGAGAGTCCTATGCACCTTGCAGATCGGATGGGGGTTAGCAGGGGAACTTCACCAATTGAAGTTGCAGTTAGAGAACACTGCTCTTAACACTGAGATTGTAGTCAGAGAGTGCTACATCTCACAGTTCACACGGTAGTCAGAGAGTACTACGCACCTTGCAAATCAGATGGGGGTTAGCAGGGGAACTTCACAAATCGAAGTTGCAGTTAGAAAACACTGCTCTTCACACTGAGATTGTAGCCAGAGAGTGCTACATCTCACAGTTCACGCGGTAGTCAGAGAGTACTACGCACCTTGCAGATCGGATGGGGGTTAGCAGGGGAACTTCACAAATCGAAGTTGCAGTTAGAGAACACTGCTCTTCACACCGAGATTGTAGTCAGAGAGTGCTACATCTCACGGTTCGCGCAGCAGTCAGAGAGTACTATGCGCCTTGCAGATCGGATGGGGGTTAGCAGGGGAACTTCACCAATTGAAGTTGCAGTTAGAGAACGCTGCTTTTCACACTGAGATTGTAGTCAGAGAGTGCTACATCTCACAGTTCACGCGGTAGTCAGAGAGTACTATGCACCTTGCAGATCGGATGGGGGTTAGTAGGGGAACTTCACAAATCAAAGTTGCAGTTAGAGAACACTGCTCTTCACACAGAGATTGCAGTCAGAGAGTGCTACATCTCACAGTTCGCGCGGTAGTCAGAGAGTACTACGCACCTTGCAGATCGGATGGGGGTTAGCAGAGGAACTTCACCAATTGAAGTTGCAGTTAGAGACCACTGCTCTTCACACTGAGATTGTAGTCAGAGAGTGCTACATCTCACAGTTCACGCGGTAGTCAGAGAGTACTACTCACCTTGCAGATCGGATGGGGGTTAGCAGGGGAACTTCACAAATCGAAGTTACAGTTAGAGAACACTGCCCTTCACACTGAGATTGTAGTCAGAGAGTGCTACATCTCACAGTTCATGCGGTAGTTAGAGAGTACTACGCACCTTGCAGATCGGATGGGGGTTAGTAGGGGAACTTCACAAATCGAAGTTGCAATTAGAGAACACTGCTTTTCACACCGAGATTGTAGTCAGAGAGTGCTACATCTCACAGTTCACGTGGTAGTCAGAGGGTGCTACGCACCTTGCAGATCGGATGGGGGTTAGCAGGGGAACTTCATAAATCGAAGTTGCAGTTAGAGAACACTGCTCTTCACACCGAGATAGTAGTCAGAGAGTGCTGCATCTCACAGTTCACGCGGTAGTCAGAGAGTGCTACGCACCTTGCAGATCAGATGGGGGTTAGCAGGGGAACTTCACAATCGGAGTTACAGTTAGAGAACATTGCTCTTCACATCGAGGTTATAGTCATAGAAACTACACCTCACACCGTGCAGGCCGAGACGAGGCTAGCGGTACAGACTAGCCATCGTGCAGACCAAGACGAGGTGAGCGGGGCACCAACGATAGAACAGATCGCAAACAGAGGTTGGAGTTAGAGAAACTACACCTCACACCGTGCAGGCTGAGATGAGGCTAGCGGTATAGACTAGCCACCGTGCAAACCGAGACGAGGTTAGCGGGGCACCAGTGATAGAACAGATCGCAAACAGAGGTTGGAATTAGAGAAACTACACCTCACACCGTGCAGGCCGAGATGAGCCTAGCGGTACAGACCAGCCACCGTGCAGATCGAGACGAGGTTAGCGGGGCGCCAGCGATAGAACAGATCGCAAATAGAGGCTATAGTCAGAGAGTACTACATCTCACAAACTTCGTGCAAGCTGAGACGAGGCTAGCGGAACACTCGTGGTAGAACAGACCGCAGATCGAGGTTGTAGTCAAAAAGTACTGCACCTCATAGCCACCATGCGGACCGAGATGAGGTTAGCAGGGGGATTAACAATAGAACACATCGCGATGAGACGGCAGTTAGAGAATACCGCATCTCGCAATGGAGATTTATAGTCAGAGAGTACTACATCTCACCAAAGCTGCGCGAGCCGAGACGGGGCCAGCAGAAACAAGTGAGGTTGCAGTGAGAGAACATTGCGCTTCGCAACAGGATCATAGCTAGAGAACGTTACATCTCACAAACACCTTACAGGTCGAGACGAGACCAGTAGGGGCATATGTACCAATGCATTCACCGCCAAGCAGGACAAGGCCTGCCAGATTAAGACAGACAACCGTTTGCTCCTACGCAACGTCAAAAAGGTAAGGTCCAGCATCCTTAGGTATGTAGTTCTCTCTCTTCCTTCTTTGAATTTTGGCTCACCTAGTTGTCTAGGCACTAGCTTCACCAAAATTGGGGGCAACTGTAGACATCAGGTTTTGAGTCAGATTTTGATGGCAATTTTGGGTTCTTGATAAATTCCTCCAAACAAAAAATATATATATAAAAACAATGATGAAATGAGATTAGGTAAACTTAGATAAATTAAAAATTAGGTTAATTTAATTAGTTAGTATTGCAATTAGTCAGTAAATATTATTGGGTAATTAAAACGTATTTAAGTTTTAAAGTTAAGATTAGTTAATTAGTTAATATTTTAGGATAGTTAAAATTGAAAAAAAAAAGAAAATAGATATAGGGTTTAATTAAATAAATTAGATTGATAATTTAAGTAGATTGATTAAATTAAATAGGTATAAAATATAGAGTATTTAATTCATAGAGGGTTTAATTAATTAATGTGTAGTAATTTGAGTAAATTAATTAAAATAAAAAAAATCAGAAAATTAAAAATGGAGGAAATAATTAGGGTAACCAAACTTAACCTAATTTAGGGATATAAATAGAAAATGATAAGCAAAAAGGATGGGAGGCTCTCGGCAGATCAAGGAAAAAGACCAAGAAAAAGAAAAAGAAAAGAGAAAGAAGAGAAAGAGAGAGCAAGAGGGAGAACCCAGAAAACCAAAAAGAGAAAAGGAAAGCAAGAGAGCCAAGGCAAAAATATAGAAAGAAAAATAAAAAGAGTAAGAGACATAGAGAGCAAGAGAGCCAAGGCAAAAATATAGAAAGAAAAGAATAAAAAGAGGAAGAGAGCACAGATTAAGGGGCCAAGATCAAAAGAAAAGCAAAGAAAATAAAAGAATAGAAAGGAAAGAGAGAGGAGCAGCCAACGGGAAACACACGCCGGCAGAAAAGAAGAAAAGAGAGGGAGAGTGGCGGGGCCTCCGCTGGCCAGCCACGGCGGCGCACGGCCACACGCTTGGCGGTGCCAGGTCCTCGGTGGCAGGACGCACCAGCCGCACCCATCGGCCTCCACCACTCTCCGGAAAAGGAGAGATCGGAGGGAAGGTGGCGCGACGGTTTAAGGCGATTTCTGACTTCCTCCGGCGACATTCCAGCGCGTGGACATCGGCGGCAAACTTTCGGTGACCAGATGAAGCTGATGGCAGCGACGGTGTCTTCAACGGCGGCTCCGATGATGCTCCGGCGAAGCTCCGGTGGTAAGTCCTCCTTCCCTCTTTATTTTATTATTATTATTATTTAATTAGTATTAATTATTATTATTATTATTGGTATTTATTTATTATTATTATTTAATATTCTATTTTATATTTATTATATTTATTATTAATTATTCTGTATATTATTTATTATTATTATTATTATTATTATTATTATTATTATTATTATTATTATTATTATCATGGTTGGATTAATATTATTGTTATGATTATTATTATTGATTATAATTATTATAGTGGTATTCTTGTTGGTTATGATAATTATTGTTGTGTGATATTATTATTATTTTATTTATGTTATGTATATTTATTTTATTGTTTTTATCGTTATTATTATCATTATTATCATTTTGTTCATGTTACTATCATTACATTGAATTATTATTTTATCCATTCATAATTATTATCATTATTTTATGTTTATTTATTATTCATTATTATTTTATGATATTATTATTAGCATTATTATTTTTATTGGCATTAATCATTGTAATTGTCATTTGTGCTTTTATATTCATTAATTCTCAATTTATTTCATTCAATTATTTATTTAATTATTTATTCATTTATTTATCATTTAATTTAATCCATTATCAATCTCATTCATTTTTCTCAATTTACTTTATTCAATCATTCATTTGTTTATTTATTTATTCAATTGTTTACTTATTCACGATTAACCAATATCATTTTTCCATTTTGACTGCAATGCGGGAGGCATGTGGTTCTTCTGAGAAGTATGGTCGGAACAGGTAAATTAGGATGAATTTATTATTTATTATCTGAAAATATGTATTTATCATTATTTTATGTTTATTTATCATTCATTATTATTTTATGCTATTATTATTAGCATTATTATTTTTATTGGCATTAATCATTGTAATTGTCATTTGTGCTTTTATATTCATTAATTCTCAATTTATTTTATTCAATTATTTATTTAATTATTTATTCATTTATTTATCATTTAATTTAATCCATTGTCAATCTCATTCATTTTTCTCAATTTACTTTATTCAATCATTCATTTGTTTATTTATTTATTCAATTGTTTACTTATTCACGATTAACCAATATCATTTTTCTATTTTGACTGCAATGCGGGAGGCATGTGGTTCTTCTGAGAAGTATGGTTAGAACAGGTAAATTAGGATGAATTTATTATTTATTATCTGAAAATATATAAATATTATTTTATTCTTTTTATTCGCTTGTGGTCTGTAATAATAAAGGATTTTTGACCGCGCTTAAAAAACCACCATAAAAATGTTTTCCACTAAAATGAAGATTTGTTAATAAAACTGGACCGATGTCCTCATTTTCATCCCGAGCCAAAAGGTTTAACTTGATTTGAGAATTTTATACTTTTTTATAAAATGAGTATTTGGGAACCAATGTTCCCGTCTAAATGAATATCCCGATTTATGCATATTTTATACTCTATTTACAGTGGGGGTTGTATTTCGCCCCTAATTTTATTGTAATTTACTTTTGAATGCTTTATTTTAATTTCACTTTTATTTTTCACTTTTACGTGAATGATTGCGCTTTTTAATTGATTGCATCGTATGGAAAGATGGTGAAATAATAAATTCAAAACATAATTGTAAAATTAATCAAAGTACGAATAAATGAGAAGTCCCGAACCTATCTCTGGTCTTTGGGCTCAACAAGGCGAGAGACCCATTTCGATGGGATCTCCAAGACACCTCTTGTGTCCCGCCAAAAGACTCAAATTACAATCCTAGGCTCCATAAGGTTAAAGGGTCATTCCAATGTTCTATTAGGGTGAATGCCTCCAAGACCCCTTTGGTTTGCCCAAAATGGATAATATGCGCCGTCTTAGGCTCATTGAGGCGAGACGAACTTTTCCAATGTTTTGTTGGGTGGCGACTCCATGAAAGCTCCTTGTGGCCCAAAATAGACGCACTTGTAAATACCTTACAAGTTTCCAATGAACCTCTCCCGATCGCCCTAAAAACAGTCCTTTAGGAAGCCCACGAGGTTCGGCGTGCATCACACCTGCACTAGAACCCATGGCAGAACCTTGCCTCCTGCCTCTCGAAACCGGACCTGAAGACTCATCATGCGGATTCCTTGACCTCTTACCTTATGATGATGACGATCCAGATCCACCACGAGGGGGATTCCTCCTCTAAGTTCTCTCTCTCAGAATCGACTCTGACCTCTCGGCCCTCACAGCCGCTTGCACAATCTAATAGTACCTAATACCTGGGGTACTCATCAGAGAAATCAGCAAAACCCTCAAAGACTCGTTCAATCCAGTATCAAAATGCCTACACCTGAATTTCTCTGTCAGAACACCTTCAGAAGCATACTTAGCCAATCTGTTAAACTCCTTCTCAAACTCTGAAACCATCATTGCCCTCTGCTTTAGACTCAAAAACTGTGCCCACTTGGCATCCTTGTACTCCCGAGTCACATACTTACTTGTATTTTCCTTATCGAAGAACTCCCATGTAATTGGGTCGGGAAACTGAGGATGCCTACGAACCAACTTCCACCAGTCATAGGCGGATCCTTGTAATAGAGCTACAACACACTCTACTCGCCTCTCCTGAGGACATCGAATCTCATCCAAGGCTCGTTCTACCTTCTCTAACCACTTCTCAGTATATTCTGATTCATCCAAACCAGTCCCATAAAAGTCCTCTGCACCAGCCTTCCTCAAATTCTCAGTACGGACTCTAGGGGTGGTCACACTCTCAATGACCCTAGCCATGTCCTACAAAATTTTCAATAAAACCTCAAAGGTATGGCTGTAGCCTCAGGTTGCACCCTAGTAGGTTGAGCTGACACAGACATAGAAGGATCTACAGCTTGGGGATTCACACTTTCAGCGGACCCCTCAAGCGACCCACGAACTGAACCAGAATCCATCTAAAAGAAAGACAAAGACAACCGCATCAGCCAACAAAGTCCTAAACATATGTCTAAACACATTAATCACAAAGAAATGCCAAAACCAAAGCTCTGATACCAAAAACTGTAACACCCCCTTCCCATACATAGGAGGACCCATCCGCAAGGGAGTGAGAACTCGTATGAGTAAGGGTGTCACCAATCAGAACAGTGCAACACATTCAAAATACATAGTATGACCATGCATACAAATAGCGAAAATTAAAAACCTTGGAAACATTAGAATGATTATGCATTAATATAACAACTTTCATTACAATAATGTTCTGATAAAAAAACTAATATTACAAAATAGTTACATAACCAAAATATACTAGGCGAAAGCTGTACAAAAATAATACATAGAGAGTTCTATTACAAAGAATCATGCTACAAAAATAAAGCCCTAACACTAATCCCTCTGTGTTGGCTTGACTGGCGGCAACTCTCCCAAAATCTATATACCTCCCACACCTACACGGGTGAAAACACCGTGCTAAGTGATAACGCTTAGTGGGGAAACAAACAATAATATATGGACGGCCATTCACAACGGTCATCAAGGCAAATCACATACATAATGGCATAAGATGATAATCATATCATATAATCATAACTGAATCACATTTATAGCATTCGAAAGTCCATGCTCACATTCGCATACTTATACATTCATATGCATATTGCTTCACAGGCTGATAGTCAGAACTAATCAGATGTTCACATTCTCAGAAACATATCACAACAGATAATGCACCTGCTAACTCACAATAGTGGATAACGAGTAGATACTGAGGGTACCCGTGGGTACCTAATTCGAGAGCAACATTACATCTCTCTCATTCAAAAAATTTTACTGAGGGATCTTAAGCAAGATCCTGACATACGAAGGTTCATGAGGAACCGAAGGGGGACCTGATCGGGGTCCAAACTAAACTGAGGCTACAGCTACTGAGCTCTATTAGGCATGCCTAACTATCCACTAGACTGACTCTTGCAGATCATGCATAAAACAAATCATGCTCAAAGTATAATATATAAATTATCATGAAGAAATCATAATGGTACACATATATAAGCATAATTATTCCCAACTGTAGTAAAAACCCAAAAAGGAGTGATACAAATTCATTTTGGAAGGAAAGGGGCAAAATTGAAAAATCAGGAAAAGAAGGGTCACTGTCGCGATCGCGACAGTGGCGGATAGGTCCGCGCGAGGGGAGGGCGAAGGCGCATGACTCGTGCGGCGATTTCACGAGTCTTGAACAATCTTCACGACTCATGAAGATTGTTCAAGACTCGTGAAATCGCCGCACGAGTCATGAAGATTGTTCACTTCACGTGAACCATGTTCACGTCTCGTGAGCAATAGTTCATGACTCGTGAACACGATTCACGTGTCGTGAATCTTCAGTCTCCCATGCCCGATGCGTGATTGCTTCACCTCTCGTGTGCCGAAACTTCACGAGTCGTGATTCTTAATCCCGAGTCGGATGGTAAGAAATTAACAGAGCAATTCGCATAAAACTGGAACTCACATGACTCGTGAACACGATTCACGTGTCGTGAATCTTCAGTCTCCCATGCCCGATGCGTGATTGCTTCACCTCTCGTGTGCCGAAACTTCATGAGTCGTGATTCTTAATCCCGAGTCGGATGCTAAGAAATTAACAGAGCAATTCGCGTAAAACTGGAACTCACCTTTCTATCGTGCTCGCGAGGATGTCGCGCTCACGACAACATTGCAATTTTCAATTTTCCAGCAAAACACAGAAAACCCAGATTTCCAACTACAAAGCCACTTTGACCCAAGAATCAAATCAAACCTCATCTTACCTTCAAATCAAGCTTTCCAACCATCACAACCAACATAAAACACAATTTCCCAACAATTAATTTCAATAAAATCATGAATTCACAATTCAAGAATTCCAACAAAGATAAAACCCAAAAATTTGCAGTAAATTCAATTAACTCAACATTTGCTCCAATAACTCAACAATCATGCATCATAATTCAAACCAAACTAAAACCCATATCATTTATACCACAATAAGTCCAATAACACATCACATTTCCCAGAAATTCATGCATATACTCAAAATTACATATGAATACCAAATTCAATAAAATTCCCAAACTTGCTCTCCTATGCTCCAAATCACTTCGCACCACTACCACTCGCCTTCTCCTTTCCCTTGAGATCGCGAGGAGGCTCAACTAACCAAGAACACCCAACCAAAACCACAAATACAAAACCTAAATTAAAACCCAATCTAAACAAAATAAGAACAGAAGAAGAAGAAGATGAAGAAGAAGAAAAAATGCAGCAAACTTACCAAATGGAGGTTAAGAGATGATCAATTCCCACCAAAAACTCTTGGATCCAAGCTAAGGCACTCTAGAAATGAGAAAAGAAAGAAGAGAAATAGAGAGAAGAGGAGAAACGGGAAAGAGGAAGTAAAAATCTGATTTCCTTTTTCTCTTCCTTCTTCTATTTACTCTTTTTCTAATCCTAGACACATGTCACTTCCTCATTGGTGGAATTTGACCATTCACACCCAAAAACATACACTACACCACACATAATGCTAACCTCATTAATTCACACCCTACAACCATGTGAGCATGCACACAATATCACAACTCAGCATAATACACCCCAATAATCCATATGCACACACACTCTAGTAGAACCCCCAAAACACGCATTTTACCCAAAATGCCCTTATCACATGCTAACACACACACACAAGTACACATGCACATATGGCTCTAACTTCTAGGGGGCAAATGGGGTGTTACATTAACAGTAACTACCATTTCAGCCAAGGGTTAATACGTCTACAAGATGACGGTAACTACCACTTTTGCTAAGGGTTAACATGTCCACAAGTTCACGACAACTGCCACTTCAGCCAAGTGTTAACACGTCCACAAGATGATGGTAACTAACACTTTAGCCAAGGGGATGGTCACTACCACTTCAACCAAGGGTTAACACGTTCATAGGATGACAGTAACTACCACTTTATCTAAGGGTTAACAAGTCCACAAGTTGATGGTAACTACCACTTCAGTTAAGGGTAACATGTCCACAAGTTGGCGGTAACTACCACATCATCCAAAGGTTAACACATCCATAAATTGACGGTACCTACCACTTTTGCTAAGGGTTAAAACGTCCATAAGATGATGGTAAATACCACTTCTGCCAAGGGTTAACATGTCCACAAGTTGACGGTAACTATAACTTCAGTCAGGGGTTCACACGTCCACAAGTGACAGTAAATACCACTTCTGCTAAGGGTAAACACGTCCATAAGTTGACGGTAACTACCACTTTAGCTAGGGGCTTGTAACGCCCCGAAATCTACCCTAGTGGTATGTTGGCCGATTAAGGTAATTAGGTGAATTTAATAGTGAGTTGCTAACTTGGACATAAGTGCAATTAAGAAATCAAGGACCCAATTGCATAAGATAGATAAGTTTAAGTGGCCAATTTGTAAATGTGCATATAAGTTAAGTGAATTGATTTGAATTAATATGGAATAATTAAGTGGAAGAAATCAGATTTAAGAGTAATTGGGAAATGGAGGACTTCATTGAAGAAAGTAAATAAGTTTAAGTAACTTATGAGTAAATATGTATGATTAAATTAATGAGGGATTAATCAAGAGTTAGTGGGGATTAATTAGGTTAATCTCAATTAAGATTGTGGGAGTGGATTCTAAGTGGAGATTGCTGGAGGTGCCAACTCAGCATTTTCATGCAATGGAGGATGTGAGTGGTGGATTCCAGCTGCCAATTTCTGCCTTTGCCACTTCATCTACCTACATGCAATGTAAAGCTTAAGGAGAGAGAAAACCCACTAGTTTTGCATGTGTATTCAGTCATTCTTTCCTCTCTCTAAAATCTGCTATTCCTTCTTCTTCTTCAACGTGAATTTCCTTTCAAAGTTACCATTTTGTTTTACAAATTCTGCTGGTTAATCATATGTCTAGCTGGTTAATTAAACTATTGATTATTGCAAAGGTAAGTGACTAATTATGGTCCTTGATATTCTACTTCTTCTTATTTTGGAATTTATGGGATTGAGGACTGATTATGGTGTTACAATTCTGGAATTTGGTTGTACATGTAGAGGTGGTTATGATAAAAGAAAAAGGAAAGATGGAGGTTGATGAGTCAAGTATCAAGTGAGCATTGGAGCAAAGGATAGAGAGGTTTGGGAACTAACCATTGTTATATATGTGTAAATTAGTTTATTATGTGACAATTGAAAGATGATATAGTTGGAATATATGGTTGATTTGAGTTGAAACTGATGATTGAATTGTTGTGTGCTTAATTAAAGTATAAACCCTAGTTAGGGAAAAATTATGTTTATATGTCACCAGACCTCCGTGTAGTGTTTTGGTCATAACTAGAGTTTGATAACTTCGAATTGCGTTATTGTTGCTCCATTTGAACCATAACTCCCAACAAAAGTCACAAAAATGACTATGAGCTAATTCTGGCTCTAAGAAACCTAAAAATTGCAAAAACAGATGTGTCTCTACCCTGGTAGGCTCACTGGAACAGTTTGTATTGTTTAATTCATAACTTATGTTTTACAAATCAAATTGACCTGAAAATTGTCCCATTTGAAAGATAAGACATAGATGAAGAAATGTTAAGAAGAGACCCTTTCCTAAAATTGAGTGTAAGACATCCGTTTGGGCTGTACAATATTGTGGAGTGAACTAGTGTCGAAAGCTAGCTTCTGTTTTGCTTAATTTAGTATGTTACGGTCACAACCAATTAATTGCCACCATGACCCCTCCCTGTTTTGTCTATTTAGAGTGTTTTTCTTCCCGAAATGCACCCGAACTTCACTACGAGTTCCCATAGCTTGTCCAATCCATGTTTATCATTATAAAATGAGTATCTTAAGCATGATGAACTATGCATGCTAATGTATATAAATATGTATGAGCTTTAAGTGTTCTAAGGGTGATGAATTAAGTATGTGAAAGGGGATAATTAAGGATGAAAAACCATGGATGCGAATATGATAAATGAAGTATATAAGCATATAATTGAGATGATTATGCGAATATGTTACTATGCGAAATAGAGATGCATGATAGCCTAACTAAGTTTGAATGCATCATCATGCGAACATGTGACTACGCGAATTAGAGATGCATGATTAGCCTAACTAATCTTGATTGTATCATAAAGTAAAATAATTACATATGCGATAAATAACCTATGTGCTTGGATTTTAACATGAGAAGGAGCCTTGTCATGAGAATGTACAATGCCATTAGAATGAATTATTATGCAAGATATTTAAGGATGTTATATTGGTTTATGTGGATAAATGAGTGATTGTATATTATGGTAATGATAAATGTGATTAAATGCTTTTAGCTTGTGAAGTGATTATGAATTATATGAATGTGTACTTTGGAGAGGAATGCGAACATGATTGTATGCTTACAAACATGTGTGAGCTATTTCATATGACTATATGAATGAGTTATACCATGCGAATATGTTAACTATGATAGTGAATTATGAAGTGACCTACCCTGTTTTGGCAATATAACCCTAATGTGTTTGGACTTCCAAATGGCAAGGCTTTAAGCTGTATTAAAAGACATTATGGGTAAGTATTATGTGTGTATTAAGTGACGTGTATTCGCATACAAACATGATGATTCTCGAATGTGATTAAATATGTGATTATCAACTATGAAAGAATGAGTTTGGAAACACAATGAGTACGCAAGTGAAGTGAATAGCTATGTGCTAATGCGAATGTGTAAAGTGAATGTGATGTTGGTCAACGACATATGTGATGTGAAAAGTGATCAATGTGAAGTCGATAAAATGTTTAACAACTTAAGCCTGCGAGTCAAGTAGTGGATAGTTAGGCATGCCTATAGGGTCAAGTGCTGCAGCCCCATGCGTTAAATGTGTCTGATTCCTTAGGAATCACAATGCGAAAACCATGCGAATAATCCTTGCTGGATTTTATTATATGTGGATTGATATTATGTACCTAAGGGTACCAATGCATAAATGAGATATCAATGCGATTCTAGTACCTGAGTGGTACCAATGCGATACCCGTTATCCGCGTCTTTGAATTGCAGGCTAACCAACTAATTAATAAGTGGAAGTGATTGTGATACAATATAGTATGTGATATGTTATGATTGTCATGCGATGCAGTTATGTGGTTATGACTCATCAAGAGGATGTAAGTGTATGTACATGAACATTTGTATAAATCAAGTTGCGAATATGCTAAAATAACATTAAGAGAATGTTGATGTATGATAATTAGGCAAGGCTAATGATAATAATTTGACTATATAAGAATGTTATGAAATGAGGATGTGAATGAGATGTGTTAAGATTTGTCTTGAATTGCGATTATGTGAATGTGATTCCTCAGAATGAGTATATATGGGTGTGAAATCAAAATGTAAGGATGTCATAACAATATTATGTGCATGTTGTTGACTGTTAACAAGGCATGATTGTAGGAGCATTTTTAAAGTGTATATCTGTTAAGTATAGCAAAGCAATGATGGATGTGACACATAAATGTATGCATATGCTGAATGTGATGCTTAAAGATTAATATGTGCCTCAAATAATTTTACATGCTATGAAATATATGTATATATATTGTATTGGTTCCCCACTAAACAATTATCGCTTAGCATAGATGTTTTGTCCATGTAGGTATTTGAAGATAGTATTTGGAAGACAGTTCGGCATCGCCAACAGCCAACATATAGCAATCACTATAGTCGTAGGTCATCTTGTAAAAAGTGTAGGAGATGTATCTTCAAAGAGAAATTGTTATAGAATATTATGTATTTTGTAATATTATGTATGGAAATTCAGACGTAGCTGTATGTATATCTGAGGAAATTTATTTATCCTGAATTTTCTTTTATAAAACTATTTGATGTGCATGTGTTCGAGTTGTAACACTCCACAATTCCTGTAGTGAATCTCTACAGGTGGTTAAGGGGTGTTACAGGGCTAACATGTCAATAAGATGACGGTAAATACCACTTCTGTCAAGGGTTAACACGTCCACAAGGTGACAGTAACTACCACTTCAGTCAAGGGTTCATACGTCCACAAGTGACGATAACTACTACTTTAGCTAAGGGTTAACACATCCACGATTTGACTATAACTACCACTTTTGCCAATGGTTAACACGTCCACAAGTTCACGGTAACTACTACTTCAGCCAAGGGCTAAGACGTCCACAAGTTAACGGTAACTACTACGTCAGCCAAGTGTTAACACGTCCACAAGTGATGGTGACTACCACTTCAGCTAAGGGTTAACACGTCCATAAGTGACAGTAACTACTAGTTCATCCAAGGGTTAACACATCCATAAGTTGACAGTAACTAACACTTCTGCCAAGGGTTAATATGTCCACAAGTTAATTGTAACTACCACTTCAGGAACGGGTTAACACGTCCACAAGATGACGGTAACTACCACTTCTATGAAGGGTTAACACGTCCGTAAGATGATGGTAAGTATAACTTCTGCCTAGGGTTAACACGTCCATAAGTTCACGGTAACTACCACTTCAGCCGGAGGTTAACATGTCCACAAGTGATAGTAACTACCACTTCAGCCAAGGGTTAACAAGTCCACGAGTTAATGGTAACTATCACTTCTGCTAAGGGTTAACACATCCATAAGTTAATGGTAACTACCACTTCAGCCAAGGGTTAATGTGTCCACAAGTTGATGGTAACTACCACTTCAGCCAAGGGTTAAAATGTCCACATATTGAACTACCACTTCTTCCAAGGGTTAACACGTCCATAAGTTGACGGTAACTACCACTTCTGCCAAGGTTTAACATGTCCACAAGTTAATGGTAACTACCACTTTAGTCAAGGGTTGACATGTCCACAAATTAATCGTAACTACCACTTCTGCCATAGGTTAACATGTCCACAAGTGACAGTAATGACCACTTCATCTAAGGGTTAACACGTCTACAAGTTAACGGTAACTACCACTTCAGTCAAGGGTTAACTCGTCCATAAATTGATGGTAATTGCCACTTTGGCTAAGGGTTAACATGTCTATAAGTTGACAGTAACCACCTTGCTAGGCAACAGTCCAAAAGTCCTTTCAATAAGGCAATCCAGATCAGCTCAATCAGGAAGATGACTGCCTCAGGTACCCGCTGTGAAGCGCGCTGGAACCCAGCAAGGGCCCTCGCTGTTGAATCCGCCTTTGGGATTCGAGGGATTGGTTTACGTCTTTTGATCATGGGTGCCACGAGATATCATGGGTGTATTCCTCCCAATAGAACATTGAGAAGAACCACCTAACCTTATGGCCCCTATAGGCACCTTTGAGGTATCATGGAGTCGCCACCCAATTTACAAGAAATTGTGAAAAGATTCTAACCTCTTATTGGTCTAGACCAGAAATTGGTGTTCAAAACTTCCCTCTTATTCATGCTTTGGTTAAGTATAAACGAGTTGTTAACTCTTTAAAATTCTACCTCTCATCTCACACGAATAATGCAAGTAAATTAAAAGCGCATTAAAAGCACGTAAAGAAAATAAAGAAAAGCGATAAATGAAGTAACTAAGAAAAGCGATAAACACGCAAGCACACAATTACATGAGAAACTTGGGGCGGAATACAACCCCAAAAGAAAATAACATTGCCCCAAAATTAATTACAAGGGCCACAAAAGAAATGAATTAAGAAACAATCACACACGACAAACATAAAGAAAGACATACATAAATCGGGGCATTCATTAATTTTAGGAACATTGGTTCCTTCGCATTTGTTCAAAGTTTAGGAACATTAGCTCCTTCGCGTTTATTTAAAGAGAGTCGCTTTGGTTGTTTGATGAAAACGGGGATGAGTGATCCCATTTTTGGAGAAAATTGACTCTTCGTTTTAATTGTGATGTTTTTATTGTTGGGCTAAAACAAGGGACATTGGTCCCGATTTTGTTAGTAAAAATTCTAATTTAATTATAGAAATATTTTTGTGATTTTTTATCCCACGCGTGCATAAATAAAATAAATATTTACAAACAAGCACAACAAAAGAGAGGGTATAGAAAGATTTCATCCAACCGACGTGTTCGTCTACGCATCGCGTCCCATCCGGGGAGCCACGGGGACACTCACATAACCCGATTCAAATTTAAATCTCAGACAGGAAAATAATATTAAAGATGTTAGTAACAATTCTAAAAAATTGATCAAATGCAGATAAAGTGAATATTGGGCACAATAATAAAAAATAATAGCAATGATAATAATAATGATGCAACACAACAAAAATAATATTAATGATGATAATGAAAATAATAATAATAATAATAATAATAATAATAATAATAATAATGAGCAATGATAATAAACAATAATAAATATAGTATAATAATAATAATAGTAATAATAATAATAATAATATAAGATATAATTAATTAATAATAATAATAATAATAATAATAATATTAAAACAATAATAATAGTAAAAATAATAACACTGATAATGGTGATGACGAGAGATAAATAAATACTAAATGATGTTGAATAGAATGGTAAGCATGATAGTAACAATAAAAGGGGAACAGAGAGCCAGCCGACAAAAGGGTAAAATATGAGTTAAAATCACAAAAAATTAAACAAGCAGGACATGGAAAATCAAATAATGAGCAAACCAAAACATCAACAGTGGCAAATAAAGTCCAAACTATTGGGAAATAAGCATGATATTTGTGGCGAAAAAAGGACAATACTATTAACAGCAACGAATAATACATAAGTGAAAATAAATAAATGAAAATGGTCCAATTGTTTACCCTCAGAGGTATATATTCGAAGATTGAGGTGCTTTGAATGATCCCTTGCTGGAGCTTTGGTGAGAGAAGTGCAGAAAATGTTGAAGAAAAAAAGTGAAAAATATAGATCAAATCTTGAAAATAAATTGATGATTTTTTTGTTTGTTTGGAGAGGTCCTGTTCTTGAGAGAAACAGAGAGGGTTTTTTTTTTTATCAAATTTCCCGGTCCCCTGAGAATGAAGACTAAGTCCCCATTTCAGTTGTTGAATTGTCCCAAAATGGAGAAAAACCAAATGAGCTTTTAATTTTTGTTAATCGAAAATATCATAAAACTGTGAAAGAAACGAAAAAAATAGACTGGAAAACGCAGAAAAACCAGCGAACACGATGGAAAAGTGGCCGTGTGAACAAGGGAGAATGCGCGTTGCCTCGGCAGCGCGCGCAGAGCCCCCACGCGTGCATTGCGCTGGCACCACGCGCACACGCGTGCGCCCAGCGGCAAGTGGCCGCGTGATGGCCACTTTGCCATCACGCGGCCACAAATGGTAAAGTGGCCACTTTTTCCACATTTCTTAAATCTTTTTTTTTTAAAACCTTTTAATTTTTTTTTTCAATTAAATTAATTATCTACTTTAATTGCGCCCCCCCCCCCCCCCCCCCCCCCTTTTTAGCATCAAAAATAACACTTCCTAATAATATTATTTTAAAAATTAATTTAATTAATTAATTTTTTTATGATAATATATTTTTATTTTTTTATTTAAAAATAATGAGGATCTCGACAAGAAAAATATCATTTTTGACACCTCCACCTGTAAGCCGGTATCACTTTCATCATCGGGTAATTCTGATCTTGGACCGCCTCGGGATCCGGTGTCTACAGTTACCCCCAATTTTGGGGAACTTAGAACTTAGGTGCCTAAGTGAGTCAAAATTCAAAAAAGAAGGGAAGAGACGCGTACCTGAGGCGATCACTTTCCCAGACTGGAGGGAATCATTAGTGTGGTCATGCTTTCTGAGGTGATCCCCCCTAGGAGGTCTTTGGCTGATCGGCGCCATCTGAGAGGTCTTCGGTTTGCTGGCTGGTGCCCCCTGAGAGATCTTCGGTTGGCTGCTCCCTGAGAAGTCTTCGGTTTGTTGCTCCCTGAGAAGTCTTCGGTTTGTTGCTCCCTGAGAAGTTTTCGGTTTGTTGCTCCCTGAGAAGTCTTCAGTTGATCGTTGGTGCCCCCTGAGAGGTCTTCGGTTGGCTGCTCCCTGAGAAGTCTTCGGTTTGTCGCTCCCTGAGAAGTCTTCGATTTGCTCTCCCTGAGTTGTCTTCGGTTTGCTGGCTGGTGCCCCCTGAGAGGTCTTCGGTTGGCCGCTCCCTAAGAAGTCTTTGGTTGATCGCCCCCTGAGAGGTCTTCGATTAGCTGCTCCTTGAGAAGTCTTCGGTTTGCTGCTCCCTGAGAAGTCTTCGGTTGATCGCCCCTTGAGAGGTCTTCGATTAGCTGCTCCCTCAGAAGTCTTCGGTTGATCGCCCCCTGAGAGGTCTTCGGTTAGCTGCTCCCTGAGAAGTCTTCGGTTGATCGCCCCCTGAGAGGTCTTCGGTTAACTGCTCCCTGAGAAGTCTTCGGTTGATCGCCCCCTGAGAGGTCTTCGGTTAGCTGCTCCCTGAGAAGTCTTCAGTTGATCGCCCCTTGAGAGGTCTTCGATTAGCTGCTCCCTGAGAAGTCTTCGGTTGATTGCCCCTTGAGAGGTCTTCGATTAGCTGCTCCCTGAGAAGTCTTCGGTTGATCGCCCCCTGAGAGGTCTTCGGTTAGTTGCTCCCTGAGAAGTCTTCGGTTGATCGTCCCCTGAGAGGTCTTCGGTTAGCCGCTCCCTGAGAACTCTTCGGTTGATTGCCCCCTAAGAGGTCTTCGGTTAGCTACTCCCTGAGAAATCTTCGGTTGATCGCCCCTTGAGAGGTCTTCGGTTAGCTGCTCCCCTGAGAAGTCTTCGATTGATCGCCCCCTTAGAGGTCTTCGGTTAGCCGCTCCCTGAGAAGTCTTAGGTTGATTGCCCCCTGAGAGGTCTTCGGTTAGCCGCTCCCTGAGAAGTCTTTGGTTGGTCGCCCCCTGAGAGGTCTTCGGTTAGCTACTCCCTGAGAAGTCTTCGGTTGATCGCCCCCTGAGAGGTCTTTGGTTGATTGACTTGGATTGAATTGATGTTTTGATCGATATTGTCGCTTGCCCTTTCATTGGCATTGGCACTGATTCTTTCTTTCTGCAAGACTTAGGAAGCAAAATATGCAGGAAAAGTGGTGAGCATGCATGTGAGATGCATATGTATGTAGGAATGAAGGACAAGAATTCGTCTAAGTGGATTTTAGAGGCGACAGCTGGTCTGGTCGTAATTTGCAGTCGGATCGGTGCCCTCTGGAATTGCTTTTGAGTTTCATGCCTCTGGGGGATTATGAGGTTCTCTTCTGATACCTATAGTCATTTTTTGAAGGTAGTGCGTCCCTCGTGGATTTTCACACTAGCTTTTCTTAGCGGGAGATGCGTCCTTATCGGATTTTCACATAACCCTGTGCCTTATTTTTTGCCTGGAATGAACCTAACCCAATCCAATGGCTTTTATTTAATTCATTTTTTGTAGGGCAGACTGCCTGTTGCTAAGTTTTCACCCTGCCCTTTGGCCTAACTTTTGCTTAGAGCGCCAGTTATAGTTTTCATCTCTAACGGCCTTTTTTTTGTGTGTGTGTGTGTGCATGGCTAAAGCTGTCGCAAAGGATCTTTTAGGTGTAATCGGCGTGTATTTATGCCTCAGATTGTGGTTTTATGAGTTTGATTCTTATCATGAGGGTGCCCTAGAATTTGATAGCGGGATAAGCCAATTGATGCGCTTGAATGGGTGCCCCTAGACACGGCTGCTTATAAAGATCGTTGTATTGCAGGTCAAAGATTACGCTTTCGTTTCCACTATTACACATAACCGGTGAGCATTAAATTCCATAGTTGATAACAAGGCCCATCGGCTTAGGCATCTAGCCGGCAAGAGCAAAGTGAAGTATAGTCATTTAGATTTCACACATTCAACAATGAACGGCATCCTTCTTTTATAAAAGAACTAGAAAATGATGACTGTATGAGTTAAACTGCTTTTATTTTACTTATTTGCAAAAATTTTGTATGTTTCAGTATGATTTCTCCATACATAGTCACCGTTTAACACAGATTCAGAATGCAAAATTACATTTAATCTCAAAATGGATCTTGAAAGCATCAGACTCCTATTTCCAATTAGCCCTCTCGGGTTTTCTTGATTGGGTATTTTCTCTCGAGCCTCTAATTTTTTACCAGAGTGCTTTTTTTGGGTTTTCACCCTAACGAGGCGCCCAATTTTATGAAGGCCGCCTTTTTTCGATTTTCGACCCGTGGGGCATTTATTCTCTTCTTTTGATCTTTAGTCTTTAGCCATGGACCTTCTTGGATCTGTTGATGTCAGTTTGGCTCTTTAAACTTGCTTCCCTCGCTGTCTATTGGGATGCTGCTTCCTTGGATAACAACTTTTCAAGAACAAATGGGTCTTCATATGTTGGTCTGAATTTACCCCGCCCGTCTGGAATACCCGGAGCTATTTGCTCGAAGACCCAATCTTATTCTTCCGGCAGGCACTTTCTGACTTTCCTCCCAAATGATCGGATAAGGTGTTTTCTGATAGGTCTGATAGCAATCTTGAAATCTATTTTCGCTTGACGTGTTTAGTTGCTGTAGTTGTTGCTTCCATGACTACCCCATAAGGATTTGATGTGCTTCAATGGGCAGTAATGTTTTTGCCTCATGCATCAAGGTATAAAGCGTGACTCTTGTAAAGATTCTAATTGCAGACCCCAGAATGGGTCTACTCCATGACCTTCTTGGTCTTCCTCTTGTTTGTATGTCATCTGTATGTCATCAGCTCATCTCTCGTACAGCACATCCTTTATACTTATGGACTGGGTGGATGACTTATGGATTAGTCTTTAGGTCTTTTCAGTGGTAGGCATGAGCAGTAATAACATAAGAATATCCCTTGTATTGCGCATCTTCTATATTGATGAACTGATTGGGTGGCTTGTGGTTCAGTCTTTAGGTCCTTTTCAGTGGCTAAGAAGAACGGCAAATGCAGATACGTGTAGACTAACAGGATTCGAGCAAAGCTTGCCCTCAAATAGCATTCCCTTGCCCCCTGATCAATTTTCTCTTTTCTTCTCTCTTTTTTTTTATAACCTATTTTTTTTATTTTTTTATTATTTCTTTTTTGCTCCCCAATTTTCTCTTAGCAAGCTTCATTCGAATCCTAAAGTTTACACACACGCGCACTTTTCTTTTTAACCATTGGGACCATCATTGTTCAATCTAGTTGGGTGTTGCATTTCAGTAAGGATTTTGGTTTTGGTTCTGCTTGTGGGTTCCCCTTTCAACCATTTTTGCCTATTTCAGCTTGAGTCTTCTGAGATATGTTGGCATAGCATGCTTGGCGGCTTCATAATTATCTTCTGGCATGTCCTCGTAGGTCCAGATAAAGACTTTTATTTCATTTTTTTTTCATTCTCTCCAATTTTATCTCGCTTCAGGAGTCATAACAGATGCTATCAAGATTTCCTTTAGGTTCTCCCAAAGTTCCGAGATTAAATGGAATGGCATTAGTTGAACCAATGTCAAATGTAAATGTGCCATGATTATGCATAATAAAATCATAAGAAACATCACACAAGTAAGCAAAACCATCCATTTCATTCAATAAAAGTAGAATTAAAAATTGTCATCATTAAATAGTTCAGAAATAAAAAAGAACATCTAAATAGCTACTTCCTTCTTCTCTTGCCAACACGGATGCTGTGGTCAACGATCTATCACTTTCGGGGACCATTCTCCTCATCTCTCAGCTCCTCATCAATTAAGTATAGGACTTGTCTTCTCAAAGCTCGGCACTCATCGGTCTCATGCCTCGTATGCTGATGGTAGGCACAATACAGATCTGCTCGGTGACCGAGATGCCATTGGCTCCTAGCGTGTTTTGCAGGCTTCGGCTGTAGCTTCCCCTTACTGATAAAATAAAAGAAGTGCTCAGATAAAGGCTTATCCCATATGGTATATCAATCCTAAGTCGTCCTAATGTTTGGAACCTGGGTGGTCCCAACATCTCTCACACTGTTATCATCGAGGCTCGAGCTTTCCTAATTATCATTCCCAATGACATCGCCCCCTCCTTCAAGGGCCACTAGCTGCTTGCCAATAACAAGATCCTGTACTTGACCTTTCGGGGTCTGGCCATCACCCCTCAGATATCTAGCGTGTCGATGACACCTCCTATGCCCTCATTTCCTAGCTAGGTTGGCTAACTATGAGCGCAGATCCCCCCTCCCCAGCTTGAGGAAAAGATCCATCCATGCCGGAACAACCCTTCTAAACTGTTCTAACCATTGATGCTTCCTCTGTCCCTTGTGTGTTGTCGCATCTATGCAGTTGACCTCCCTTTTTTAAGTTTTTAAAGACTTTCTCCCGAGCAGCTCAGGCAATTGCGAGTGTAGACTTTAAAATTTCCTCTTCGAGGACATCCATCTTTCTCTTCAAGCCCCGCATCATTGCCAGAATCCCATTTTCTGAAACATGCCCCTTTCCTTTTCGCTCAGGTGATATGGTAGCGGGTGACTCCCCTCCGGGTCAAGTTGGTGGTAGGTACGATCCCTCAGTTGGGTCATGATTTTTTGTAACATAGTAGGGGCAGTAAGCTGTTTTCCTGCAGGTGGCACCACAACGGTGGCCAAATTCTCCATAGTGGTCATTGTTTGGGATTCAAACTTCTCAAACCCCCCTTCTATCTCCTTTACTGTGTCTTCCTTTCCCTCGGGGACTTCATTCATGATAGCTCGAGGAATTACTTGCTGATCCTCTTCCTTCTCTATGAGATAATCCTTCGGGTCAAGGGTTCTGTTCAGTAGGTGTCGCTGCGGGCTCAATGGCTGGTTGTTGCACGGTAGTGACTGCTATAGGAGCCTCTTCCATAATAGACAATTCAGCTTGTTCAACAGCAGGGGCCACAGGCAGTTGGCTGGCATTTGGTGCCATTTGAGCAGCGATATTTTCTATCATGGCCAACATTCTCCTTTCAAAATCCCCAAGCCTCTTATCTAGGTCTTGTACCGTCAAAACACTAGTCTCTCGTGGTAGTTCTGCCATCGAAGATGGATCCACTAGTCGTTGAGAGTGACTCAAAATCCCAAACAGGCACTAATTCTAGCAATCCAAAGGGCGAGTCTATCGTCACTAGTCGATCGTCAGAACCTCTAGTCCACTTGGATGAATCTATGATGGCTGAAAGATTCAAATTGTTAGAATAATGCATAGATGACATGTATAATGCATGATCATGCCATGCAAGTGGTCTACGATGAGTGTGAGATCAAAAGATTGCCACAATACAATGGGATGCATATATGCGGGATGATATGTACATGCAAAAAATGAGATGCAGACGACACGCATAGCATGAGAGAAAATATATTATTATTTATATATACATATATTTATCTTATTGACATGCATGAATGACATGGGATGCATGAGCATGCTGTGCAGTATCCACAACCACATGCAAGCAAATAGATTCTTCCAACCTTATCACCCCCACACACGAGGTCGTGCGGTCTCTTTCTTAGGTGGGCTTCATCTGAGGGTTATCAGGGAAACCATCGGACGCGTATGGTGCATGGTAAAAAATCGACAGCATAACAGTCTTAACCTAATGCGGATTCGTATGAGTTTTGGCCATTATGTATTTGGACAATTCAATCAAGTTAAGGTGGGCTTACAGGGGCATGAAAGCCTTTGATAAAATTCCACTTAATTTGCTTGATTTTATTTAATACATGACGGCCCACATCACAAGCATCGTATTAAGGAGCATACCACCTAGTAGAAGTTTCTATTTGTCATTACATGGGCTTTGGTCTGGGTAATGTTACTTTTGGGCTACCTAAGCATGGTCCCTACCAATGAGTCTAGCTCATCACGAGCGTGACGACCGATCGGGTCTCCATTTGATATACCATTAATGGTACGAGGCTTGGATTGGTGATTATCCCTAACACTTCCCTACAATGAGTGAAAGTAGGGTCGTGCTTCGGGAATGTACCGAGGTGAATAGGGGACCAACTAGCATAACTCTAAGGCTCTAAAATGATGTAATGCAATTTCAAAAAGAGATAGAATTTTAAGCCTTAAAAGCTCAATTATATTTTTAACTAAAGCACTTTCAAAGCGAAGTCTCAAACAAGTCCCCAGTGGAGTCGCCACTATGACGCGCGCCGGAACCCAGCAAGGGCCCTCGCCTTTGGAATTCGAGGGATTGGTTTATGTCTTTTGATCATGGGCACCACGAGATATCATGGGTGTATTCCTCCCAATAGAACATTGAGAAGAACAACCTAGCCTCACGGCACCTATAGGCACCTTTGAGATATCATGGAGTCGCCACCCAATTTACAAGAAATTGAGAAAAGATTCTAACCTTTTATTGGTCTAGACCAGAGATTGGTGTTTGGAACTTCCCTCTTATTCATGCTTTGGTTAAGTATAAACGAGTTGTTAACTCTTTAAAATTCTACCTTTCATCTCACACGAATAATGCAAGTAAATTAAAAGCGCATTAAAAGCACGTAAAGAAAATAAAGAAAAGCGATAAAGAAAGCGATAAATGAAGTAACTAAGAAAAGCGATAAACACGCAAGCACACAATTATATGAGAAACATGGGGCAGAATACAACCCCAAAAGAAAATAACATTGCCCCAAAATTAATTACAAGAGCCCCAAAAGAAATGAATTAAGAAACAATCACACACGACAAACGTAAAAAAAGACATACATAAATCGGGGCATTCATTAATTTTAGGAACATTGGTTCCTTCGCATTTGTTCAAAGTTTAGGAACATTGGCTCCTTTGCGTTTATTTAAAGAGAGTCGCTTTGGTTGTTTAATGAAAACGGGGATGAGTGATCCCATTTTTGGAGAAAATTGACTCTTCGTTTTAATTGTGATGTTTTTATTGTTGGGCTAAAACAAGGGACATTGGTCCCGATTTTGTTAGTAAAAATTTCAATTTAATTATAGAAATATTTTTGTGATTTTTTATCCCACGCGTGCATAAATAAAATAAATATTTACAAACAAGCACAACAAAAGAGAGGGTATAGAAAGATCTCATCCAACCGACGTGTTCGTCTACACATCGCGTCCCATCCGGGGAGCCACGGGGACACTCACATAACCCGATTCAAATTTAAATCTCAGACAAGAAAATAATATTAAAGATGTTAGTAACAATTCTAAAAAATTGATCAAATGAAGATAAAGTGAATATTGGGCACAATAATAAAAAATAATAACAATGATAATAATAATGATGCAACACAACAAAAATAATATTAATGATGATAATGAAAATAATAATAATAATAATAATAATAATAATAATAATAATAATAAAAATAATGGGCAATGATAATAAACAATAATAAATATAGTATAATAATAATAATAATAATGATAATGATAATAATAATAATAATAATAATAATAATAATAATAATAATAATAATAATGATGTAAGATATTATTAATTAATAATAATAATAATAATACTAAAACAATAATAATAGTAAAACTAATAACACTGATAATGGTGATGATGAGAGATAAATGAATACTAAATGATGTTGAATAGAATGGTAAGCATGATAGTAACAATAAAAGGGGAACAGAGAGCCAGCCGACAAAAGGGTAAAATATGAGTTAAAATCACAAAAAATTAAACAAGCAGGACATGGAAAATCAAATAATGAGCAAACCAAAACATCAACAGTGGCAAATAAAGTCCAAACTATTGGGAAATAAGCATGATATTTGTGGCGAAAAAAGGACAATACTATTAACAGCAACGAATAATACATAAGTGAAAATAAATAAATGAAAATGGTCCAATTGTTTACCCTCAGAGGTGTATATTCGAAGATTGAGGTGCTTTGAATGATCCCTTGCTGGAGCTTTGGTGAGAGAAGTGCAGAAAATGTTGAAGAAAAAAAGTGAAAAATAAAGATCAAATCTTGAAAATAAATTGAAGATTTTTTTGTTTGTTTGGAGAGGTCCTGTTCTTGAGAGAAACAGAGAGGGTTTTTTTTTATCAAAATTCCCCGTCCCCTGAGAATGAAGACTAAGTCCCCATTTCAGTTGTTGGATTGTCCCAAAATGGAGAAAAACCAAATGAGCTTTTAATTTTTGTTAATCGAAAATATCATAAAACTGTGAAAGAAACGAAAAAAAATAGACTGGAAAACAGACTGGAAAACGCAGAAAAACCAGCGAAAACGATGGAAAAGTGGCCGCGTGAACAAGGGAGAACACGCGTTGCCTCGGCAGCGCGCGCAGAGCCCCCACGCGTGCTGCCCTTGGCAGCGCGCGCGGAGACGTGCTCGTTGCGCTGGCACCGTGCGCGCCCAGCGGTAAGCGGACGCTTAATGGCCAAGTGGCCATCACGCGGCCACTTTGGCCACTTAGCAAAAGTGGCCGCATGATGGCCACTTTGCCATCACACGGCCACAAATGGTAAAGTAGCCACTTTGGCCACTTATTCCACATTTCTTAAATCTTTTTTTTTTAAAAAAAACCTTTTAAATTTTTTTTTCAATTAAATTAATTAACTAATTTAATTTCCACCCCTTTTTTTAGCATAAAAAATAACACTTCCTAATAATATTATTTTAAAAATTAATTTAATTAATTAATTTTTTTATGATAATATATTTTTACATATTTTTTTATTTTTTTATTTAAAAATAATGAGGGTCTCGACAAGGAAAATATCATTTTTGACACCTCCACCTATAAGCCGGTATCACTTTCATCATCGGGTAATTTTGATCTTGGACCGCCTCGGGACCCGGTGTCTACACCCGCCTTTTTGATTTTCTCTAAATTGTTGCTCACCTAAGTACTTGCACACTAGCCTCCCCAAAATTGGGGGTAACTATATACACTAGGTCTTGAGGCAGCCCGGATAAGAGGTTACCTAGTGATGAAACTTATCTATGAAGGGTATAGAGGAGCGAAAATGCTGATCCTAATCCTTAATTCCCATATTTTTTGGTAGTTTTCCTGTAATTTTGTCTTTTGCACTTTACTAGAGTTAAAATGATGGCTTTAAATGCATAATTTTGGATTTTTTTCAATAGACAATCATCCCTCATTGAGAGACTCTCGTTTGTCACCGTTTTCACCACCTGTTGCTGGCGTTCGTCTAAGGCATTTTTGTAATTTTTAATAGTGTCATTGAGAGATTCCTGTCTGTGAGTTCAAAATGCTCTTCTATTATCCTTTTACACAGACTTACAGATTGCTTAGTGCAGCAAGAATAGGGGGATTTTGTTGGGATCCCACTTGATTTCTGCAGGTTCAAGTTTAAGAAAGTAAGGATTATTCTCTACCAAAAAAGGAAAACCTAGACTTATTGGCTAGGTATAAAAAGAAAGAGGAAAGATAGAATAAAGAGATTAGCATTTGTAAAGAGAGAATGGCAAAAGAGAAGGAAAGAGGAGAAGAAAAATCTAGGTTTTAGGAGTGAACCTTAAAAGCTTTTAATTAAAAATACAATTTTTAATACTTTCCTTGGGTTTAGATCTTCTATTAGAGCTTCAATCTCTTTTATAAATCAGCCAAAAAAAGAGGAACATTTTCTAGAGAGAGAAAGAAAACACTCTCCTAAATTTTAAATCTATTTGTGGGAGTTCAAGGAGGCACAAAGCACGTTTTGATTCTCCAAGAACCAAGGAAATAATCTGAGGGTAAATATTATAGGCCCAAGCCATTTATTTCATGCTTAAAGTTCAATAAAAAAAAAATTAATAACGTGTTTTGATTTTTGAATATGTGATTTGTTGTGACTTTGTGTTTTAATAGTTTTTTCTTGATCCAAATCAGTTTTTGAGCCTCTTCAAGTGTTGTTATTTAGTTTTTTGGCATTAGTATATGTGTTCTAGGTTGTTTAAGCCTAACATTTGAGCTTAAAATAGTTTTAATGGAGGTGTAGAAGTGATTTTCTGCATTTTGGGCTCGACTGATGGGAATAAGGAATGACAGATGCCCGTCTCTCAACCGAGCGATGAGATGTAGCAAAATTCCTCCTTCCCATCCGTCGCTCATTTGGTTGCCCGTGTGTCGCCCGTGTGCTCATTTGTGGGCACTGTTTGGCTCTTCCTTGGTCATTTTTATGTATTCTTTTTTGTCTTTTAATGCCACATTATATGTGTTGTTTTAATTTCTTTCCATTAAGCATTCAACTTTATTTTTTGCCTTTTGTTCTTTAATGTCTTTATTTTCTTTAATTACATAATAGTTATTTATTTATTTAAATACTTTTATGACTTCACTAATGAGTTATTTTCTTATTTATTTTTGTGGCCTAAATTTATTCCTTTTTATGAGCATTCTTTGCGAGGATGGGAACTTAGAGGCTGAAATATTCGACTTATATTGGGCCTGGTTATGTCTCTCTTATGCATTTTATTTGATTTATTTTATCTTGCTTCCCTTTATTATGACTTGGGCTTGTGGAGATAAAGATCTTCTTGTGTATATTAATATAAAAACTCATCAAAATGCTTTTTATTAACTAATTGGGATTTTCTTAATAAAAATAGGGCCAATTTCCTAATTTTCATCCTAGAAAATACCACTTCCAAAGAAGAATTTCTATTTATTAAAATGGGATCAGTCATTCTGATTTTCTAAAACTGCACAAGGAACTCTCTTGTGTTGTAAATACGCATGTGGTAACCAATATTTCCATTAAAATAAATGCCTCGATTTATGTATATATTTCGTTTCCTAATTCTTATGGACTTTGTATTTATTTTTGGGACAATCGTAATTATATTTTTTTATATGTCTCTTGATTTATCGCTTTCCACAAATGCTTATAATGCGCCTTTAATTAATTGCATATATTGTGTGAGAAGCGAGATATTAATTTAATCTTAAAAACTCAATTATAAACATTTAACCAAGGTATAAGTAAGAGTGATGTCCCAAACTTTCTCTGGTTTAGGCTTCATGAGGTTAGAAAACCTTTCCCAACGTTCTTTTAAGTGGTGACTCCACAATACTTACCTCTTGATTCCCAAATAGATACCCTCGTAGGTTGATCATCAATAATAATTTAGGGGTGATTCCCTGTCTTTTGAGAAGCGATTAGCTTTCACGAGTTAAATGAACATCCATCCGGTCCCGAGTCCTAAAAGTAGACCTTCGAATCGATCCGGGTGTCTCGCGGGGTTCGATATGTATCATAGGGCAGAAATACAAAAGAGAGAAATCAATTTTTGTAATTAGGTTAACATTTCTCGATAGAATAAAAATAAATCCATCGAGAAATATAAAAAATACCGATGAAAATATAATTTCTTAGGTAAATATTTCTTATGAAATAAAACAAACCATCAGGAATCCACACATTTATCGATGAAAATGTGCATCGTAGGGAATTTATAATAATTCCCTATAAAATCGACATTACCGTCGGTAAATGTGCGAATTCTCGATGAAATAGTAATTTTCGTAGGTAATTTACCTACGAATTAACTCCTTTCCATTGGGAAATTCATCCCTTTCCGACAAAAAGAATAACTTCATAGGGAACTTATTCATCATTTAACAATTACCGATGGACAACACTATTTCGTCGAGAAATAAAAAAAAATTGCCCAATGAAAATATATTTCTGTCGAAATACATTACTGACGGAAATAACAACCCTGTCGGTAATTACAGTTATTCGCGATGGAAAATTTTTACCGTTGGGAAATGCTTTATCTTTAGAATATTCCCAGCGGAGGTTACATTTCTATCGGTGAACTTAAAGATGAAAAACAATTTCCATAGGCGAATTTCGTTGAAAATTTTTTCGGAAAGCATTGGTGCCATTTTTAATGATGGTTTTAAAATTCCATTGCTAGTTGTAAGCGGTAAATTTTACCTCCATTTTTAACAATGGATAAATATGGATTTCATATTCTGTCGCAAAAAACACAAATTTCTTACAACTTTAACTACGGAATATGATTTTTGTCGGTACTTAACGACAGAATTTTATTCCATCAGTAAAATTCGGTCGTTATTTACTCATTTTCTTCCAGTGTATGCTTTTCCTTCGCTAATTTTCATCGGTAATTAAATTTGCCTCCATTTTTAATGATGAAAAACTACGGACACTTTTTCCATCGCAAAATATCTTTTTTTCTATAACTTTTCCTACAGAAAGTAAATTCTGTTGGTAAATAACTATGAAATTTTGTTCCATCGGGAATTTTCATAGTAATTTTTGCATTTTCTTGTAGTGATTATTTATGAATAATAATCAAGTTCATTATTGGCAATATATGAATGTAAATGTTTAATGTGTGAACATTTACTGTTATTTATTATGAGATTGGCCATGTTGAACAGAAAAGTAACCTACTCACATAGTTGTTTTCTTTAGTTTTGTTAATGAGTTGACATAGATTAAGATGAGGCAAATTTTGAACATATGATGAAGTGCGAGAGCCTCTTCAAAATAAAAGTGTTGTTTTGTAGACATTACAAGATTAGTCTTGTTAAGGTACGAGATAAAGACTTACATGAGGTTATATGCTTTGGATTAAGATCCAAATTAAGATTAAGTGTAAACCTATGGTAAGTTAAACATAACTACCATGTTCTGTCCAAAAGCATTAAATGAACGGACTAAAGTTAGATACTTTGGTGCATCGCAACGTTACGCTTCTATATAGTGTTATATATTTTCTAAGATATGCGTTCCTTTAATGGAAGGAAAGAACACCATTATACATGTTTTATACCATGTATTCTTAAGTCGACCAAAGGATGGAAATTTAAGGTTATCATTCCTTAATGTGAGACCCTATTTCAATTTCTTCGGACCCTTAATTTATCCTTGAAGTATGGTTTAGTGTGGCTAGCTTAGTTAATCTCCAAGAGGCCATAAGAAAAATTTGGCCTAGTGAATCTAGCTAAAATAGTGAGCTGGATCATGATGGATGGCATATAGTAAGAAGGAAAGATAGCCTTTTGATCACATTCAATGGTTTTAAGGTTCACTAGCATGCCTATTATAGTTTCTATAAGTAGAGATGTAATAGTAAACACGAAAGTTATTTTATGAGATAATGAGTTAAAACAATGAAAATGAGAAGGCTATATAAGGTTAAGCATACGTGGAAAAGATGATCTTATTTTTCGAGATGTTATATATCCTTAACTGGTGTATAGAGCTAGTGCTCTCGAGGCATGCTGGTCACACAGTTTATCTGCATGTATGACCGGAGATTATGATAAGAAATTGTTCCTTCATGTGCGAATGGGAGAGATAGAGTTTGGATACTCCTATGACTCTAGACATGGATAGAGTTTCTTATAAATTATGATTTAGATTATAATTTGAAATTGAATAATTAGATGAAGATATAAGTATCTTTATCTGAACATAATTGTCTTATCCTATTTCAAAAAAAGTTTAAGTTATACTAGAAATTGGTCTCTAGTAAAAGGATACTATAAATAGATGATTAAAAGTCAAATTCAACAAGCACAAAGAATGCAAGATAAAATATTCTACCTTTCATAGTCCAAATCAACAAGGGGCTTTTAGGCTGTGATAAGTAGTTGTTATCCTGCAATTGGATAAGAGCCTGGCCAGTGACACAAAACTAGATCCTTATTTTTGCTTCTGTAAAGTTTCTGCGCTATAAGAGGTAAATACAATATTGTATTTTGATTAATTTACCAGCACAAATATTTATGGGTGCTTAATATAATTGATTTAGAATATATGTAAAATTGAAAATTTTATTAATGTGTACATGGATTATTGCATTGCATATGAGTAATTATTTTATAAAAAATGTCAAATACATAAGCGTACACCCTATTTGGCTCCAAAATTTATTTAGACACTTAAACTTCTTTAATGACCATATGAGCACCTAAACATGTCTATTCTACGAAAAATAATACAATTAGCCATTGTGATGTACATGCTCGCTGACGTGGTAAATGAACTTGTGAGATATTGACACGTCGCTAACATGCAGTTGGAAAAAGGTAGGCATTCACAGAGCAACGGGAAAAAAGGATAAAATAAAAAATTAAAAAAAATAATAAATTCTCTCTCCACTCTCACCATGCCTAAACCCATTGCATGAAAGAAAATTGATTTTCTTAACCTAGGTTTTAATCAAATCAAGAATATAAAAGAAAGAAATCTTCTTATAAGTGAAGAAGAACATACTAAAGTCATTACATCTTTTCACTAGTTATTAAGATATCAGAGATGCAAGAGTTGAGATCCCATTCGTTGATCGATTGAGGAAGTAGAAAATGGTACCATTTAGGAACTGTTGTTTTGTGATTATGGTACAATTAACTCTAATTTTTTATTTTCTGATGGATATTTTGTAAGTTGTGATGGATATATGTCAAAAGAAGTTGTTAACTATTATTTTTGTGATGGATATTTTAAAACTTAAACTGACAGTTGGTTCTGTAATTTGGATTTCCAATCACAATGTTGAATGGGATATGGATTTTGAAATGTTTCCATTCCTGTCTTTTGAATATCTATCTATGAGAACATATAATTTATAGTTCATTGGAATGTGTAGTGTGTATATTTTATAGTTGTTAGTTATATATATGTTCTATAATATATATATATATATATATATATATATATATATATATATATATATATATATATATATATATATATATATATTACAAGTTATACGTTCTGTTGTGTATATGTTGCAGGTGCGAGTTATATGCTTTGTTATGTGTATTGCAAGCGTGAGGTTCTATACTGCAAGTTATTCATTTTCTAAGTTGTGCATTCTGCTTTTATCATACACATTCAAATGATCAATATTGTGTTATGCTATCTCAACCAACATAAAACTAGAAAGCAAATATATATCAAAAACCATATCTTTTCATTAATTTCAACTTTATCATTACATCAACCTAAAATAAACTAAAATACGGGTATTGGTGATTATCTTTTCATAGGAAAATTAGAAGAATCATGAGAAAGATAGAGAAATAATATAACTCTGATTTTGAGCAACTAAGAGAGAAATAAAAAGGAGAAAGTTAGAAAGAGAGAGAGATCTATCGGTGAAGAAGATGAGATTGAGGGATTTTAGTGAGAATTCCAATTTTCTTACTATTATAACACAATGATTTTAAGTGATTCACATGCTCCTTTTAACTTGGGTTTCACATGTTTTGCCATCTCAGCTAAAGTGTTTATTTTTAATTGAATGGCTATAGTGAGGTGCTTGTTTGGTTATTGTAGAAGTTTAGGTGTTCAAATAATTTTTGGTGTCAAGCTTAGATGTCTACACATGTATTTGCCTTGTATTTTAAATATATACGATTTGAAGAAAATAGATATAAAATAAATATGATTTACTCCTTCACTAATTCTTTGAGGACTTAATTCCACATATAGAAGAATTAAATGAGCAATGATAGTGTCCATTCATGAAAAATTATATTTATAAATTTCAAAAATTCAATAGTTAAAAAAAGTTGCTATTGTAATTTGTTTTTCAACAAAGATAATATAATAGATGTTTTAAACATCCATTAAATTGCTTGATTTTCTATGAATACATTTTATACATATATATATATGTGTGCGCGCGTGTGTGTGCATATATATATGTGTATGTATGTCTGTGTGTGTGTATATATATAGAGAGAGAGAGAGATAATACATAAAATCTCCCTAAACTATCACTCATTATTAGCTTTCCACCTTAAACTAATCGTGATTCATTTTACCCCTGAACTTGATAAAAATATACCAAAGACTCCTTGAACGCCAACATGGCATAGGGAGTGCATTATACGCACTGAAAGTGGGTGAATCTTAAGAATAACATGGCACGTAGCATTTTTATCACAAAAATGATAATATTTGAGTTAAAGAAAAAAAGGGAAAAAAACCCACAACGATTATTTGTTTCTTCTCCATTAAAAAGATTGTCTTCTTCTTTAAAATTTGCAGACCATTGCTCTCATTCATCACTCTCTCTTGCCTAAAATTTCTTAAGGCATTTGCTTATTTTGGGCAACACGCACTTATTCTTGTCATTGGTAGGGCTTATAAATCAAAATCAGAACCAACATAGGGTAAATGATTTTGAATATGCGAAAGATTTTGATTGAAAAAATAAAGAAGAATCAAATGCTTCCTTTTTATGATTGTGAAAAAATTGCTTCATTAAAAATTAGTCAAACACATGGAAATTCGGATAGGAGATTTAATGGATGTATGAAATATGGGGTAAGTTTTAATCAAAAATAGTTTGTGATTAATTTAATTGCTTTAAGGGTTTATGTTTTAATTTGGAGATTGATTATGAAGGTTGATTTTCTGCTACTAGGTTTATGGTGCTATTTTATGTGATTATTTTATATGGTGTGATCCTCCAATTACTGAGCATGCTAAAGTAATTATCTTGGGACTCCTGAGGAGGAAAAAAGAATTAGAGGTAGAATTAAGGAGGAGGAAGTTGGTTCAATTGAAGTTTTTGGTTTCATTTGTTGTTTGTGTGTTGATCATAAGGTGGTGGTGATGTTAATTGAAATGATGTAATAAGTAGTGTAGTCTTTTTAAACTTTATGTTAGGTGAAAGTTGTAAGGATTGTGAAATCCATGCTACTAGAATGTTGTTAAATGTTGCTGATAGATGTAACATTTGATTTTTGTAAATTCTCTATTGTATTCTTTTCAATTATACACTAATTCTTTATTATGGAAATAAAAGGACCAAAAGAAGCACATAAATATCTTACTTTTGGACAAAAATACAAATAGTATTGAAGCAATAATCTAGATATTCTTATACGCATAATCTCATTCCAATAGAGTTTGTAAAAGCAAAGGACATAAGGTTCCAAGTGTTCTACACAAAATATAAGAAATATCCTGACATATGATTCACAAAATATAAGAAACGAATTGACATAATAGGAATTTGTTCAAACATAACAAAAATAAAAAAGGATTACAAAAGACAAATGCAATCAAATAAGACTCAAATTCTCTATGGCATATGATTCAAGGAATTGTAACTACTTTGGCTTGGATTTTGACTTTCTCCAACACTTTGAGCAGCTGCTCTTTGTGACGCGGAACCCGCCGTGTGTTTTTCGGATGGCCTGCTTTTAGGGTCCGAGAAGGGTTCGTGTCTAGATCTTGGGTAACATGAGATATTTTGGAATCCCTTCCCAATAGAATATTGAGAAAGTTTATGTAATCCCATGAAACCTTTAGGCACCTTTTGAGGTATTTTGGAGTCGCCACCCAATTTACAAGAAATTGGAAAAGTTCATCTAATCTTGGAGTTCTAAACCAGAAAGTGGTTCGGAACTTCACTCTTATTAATGCCTTGGTTAAATTATAAGCAAGCTTTTAATCCTTAAATTTTCATCTCTTTTCTCACATATCATGCAATTAATTTAAGTGCACATTCAAGTAATGAGGAAAGCGGTAAAAATAAATAAAGTAAAATAAACTACAAAAATAAATTAAAAGATAAAATTGGGGCAAAAATACAATCCCCCAAAATGTAAAATTAAAATAAATAAATAAATGACAAAATCAAATAAATAAAGAAGCATACATAAATTGGGATATTTATTTGGAGTAGAAACGTTGGTTCCTTCATGTACACTTAAAAAATTGGAGAGTTATTTTTAGACATTTATTGAGAAAACCGGGATGAGTGATCGCATTTTATGAAAATTAATTCTCCTTTTAAAAGTGACATTTTATTGGTTAAAATTAGGATATTGGTCCTATTTTATTAGGAACACCCAATTTATTAATAAAAATATTTTTGTGATTTTTAATTAAACGTGCATAAAATAAATCATTTTATTACTAATTACATGACAAATAAATAAAAAGCAAAATAAAGAAAAATAATACAAATAACAAAAATGATAAATCAACCAAAATAAATTCCCTGGATCTCCACATTCGTTCACATGGATGCTCAAATAAGGAAAAATAAAGATTTAAAACCAAAAATAAATACAAATAAAATTAATATTAGTAATTAAATCAATTAAAGCACATAAAGTAATAAAAAAATGAATTAAAATAAATAAAGTAAAATAGAGTGCATTATGAATGATAAATAAATTAAATAACATAATGAAAACAAATAAATTAACAAATCAACACAAATAAAAGCACAAATAATAATAATAATAATAATAATAATAATAATAATAATAATAATAATAATAATAATAATAATAATAAATAACAAAAGAAAAGATAAAAAAAAAGTAAATGAAAAAAAAGAATAAAAAATGAAATAAAAAAGTTAAATCTATATCATATAAAATAAATAAAAACACAATAAATGTAAAGATCTACATTTTGATTAAATGATTATAAACAAGAAATAAAACTAATATAATAAATAAATAAATAAAAATATGAGATCGGATCCAGAATGTTTACTCTCAGAATTCGGACTTGATAGAGTGAGGGAAAATGATTGATTTTTCTTATTTTGATTCACAAAATATTAGATTAGAGAAATAAAAAATCTAAAAACTTTTCTTTTTAGAAAAAATTCTTATTTTTACAAAATCAAATGAAAATAAATTGGATTTCAAAAACAAAAAAAATATTTTTTTTGTCTTAAAATCAAATTTTCATCAAAAAATTCAATGTAAAGTCTTTGAAGAAATTTAATTGAAGAGAAAAAAAATTTTAAAAATAACAAGTGAGAAAATTGAATTTTTAAGAACAAATAATTGTTTTTTTGTCTCAAAATCAATCATTCATCAATAAAATTCAATTTAAAATATTTAGAAGAAATTTTATTGAAACAAAAGAAGAAAAAGAATTGAAGAAAAAGAATAAAAATTGCAAAACTAAAGAAAAGCAAAGAAAATTGCCCAAAAAAAATTCCCCCCTAAAAAACTCTTAAGTTTTCCTATTTATATCATAAAAAAGGAACACCTAATTAATTAAGGAAGAAATTCTTAATTAAATCAAAATAATCCTTTTTAAAATTTTAAAAATGAAAAAAAATCATGAAAATCCTTTAAAAATGGACAAAAAATCAATTTTGGAGAAAAAATCCCGAAAAAGGGCAAAAAAATGCATTTTTCAGTGGACAGGGGCAATCGACGGGCGTGCCCGGCAAGGGACGCCTATCGGTGGGCGTGCACGGATTGTACGTTGGCTGCGCGTGTGTTGCACGCAGGCGGGCGACGCCCGCATGCGCATTATGCGGGGCACGCTGCGCGCAGGCGAGGGACACCCGCTCGCGCGCTCCAAGTTGCGGGCTGTGCACAGCGCTCGCGCGCATGCACAAGCGAGGCGCACCGCCGACAACTGACATTTTTTTTAAAGCCATTTTGACAAAAAACACTATAATTTCCAAATTCCCATTTTTTATTTTTATATTCTTTTAAATTTTTATTTTTTTATCTCTAAAAATGAAATTTCACAAGGAAACCATCACTTCCAACCTTTTTGCCTATTCAATTTCATCATTGGGTAGCGCTGATCTGGGCTGCCTCAGGACCCGGTGACTGCACTCTTGCTCTTTCATCAATATCTCATGCACAACCCTTTTCTGCTAGAGCTGATTAGAGGAGATAACTTTACAACCTTTGAACTTGATATTTTTGTTTTGCTTATATCCAATATCCCCTGTTACACAAGCATAACTCTTTATTGTCCTAACTCTAGTATCAATAACTCTTTGAGTAGTTAAACCATGCTGCAAACAACACAATCATCACCCATTTTGCAAACAACAAAATGTGATCAATAATCGATCAAAAATACCATCTATGAACACTAACAGTTTGGCATGTAAGGCCATTTTCAGCTTTATGCACTTTATGCCCAACAACCCTTTTCCATTTTTGTGCAGCAGACCCTTAATTACTCTGACTTTTTGTAGCCGCTCCTTTCCCTCATTTCTAACCATATCCTTATGCAAATTTTAAACAAAAAGAAATACAACATCGATAATTAGCTATGCAATTATGCAAATCACATAAAAATGAGACAAATTTTAAATAAATATAAGTAATTACCTTTTGTGGGCATCATCTCTTGTTGTGACTTGTGGATTTGCATATTGAGCTCTTCATTACTATGCCTCTCTTTGATAGCTTACCGGTTTTTTTTTTCATTTATTTCCTTTCTCCTATTTTTGTTGGGTCTACCTGGCATTTTCTTCACTTATTGAGGTTCTACTATTGGGTGCTCACTAGATGGCCACATTTTAATGTTAGGCACAGGTTGGATAAAATTGGAATAAGTTTTAAGGTAGGTTTATTTACAATACCACTTGGAAATGTGATTGATTAGGTCTATATGCCTATGATGTATTGCTATAATAGCATGAACACAAGGAATACCCTTCAGTTTCTAGCTTCTACAACCACTATAATACCTTGTTAAATCAACAATGTATTTATAAAGACCTTATCACCTCAAAATCACAATCTCCATTCCACTCAATCTTACATTTCATTGAGTTTTCCATGTTATTTATTTACACCTCCATTGCTATTGGTAAAACATCATTGATCTAGGTTTCTACAAATTCCTTTATTTGTCTTATGCTTCACACTTTAATCCTGATCTCCTCAAGCATGGTGATTATAGTTTCTTTTTTTTTTAATCTTGGACCAAAAATCCAAGCGTTGAAGTTCTTTGCCATATTGTTATCAACAATGTCATAGCAACTAAAGTCCTTGAAGTAGGCTCTGCACCACTTCTCTTTATTGTAACATATCAATTCTTCAACTATCCTATTCCATCATTTATCTAAATTATCCAATGCATCATTCAATTGAACCTCAAATGTAGCTCTTGCACACTTTTAGACTCTCTTTCATCATTGTATACCCCTCCATTTGTTTGCCCATTATGAAAGAATATGCCTAGCACAAAGCCTAGATTCACAGTTGGGGAGCAATTTTTCAATGGCATTGATTATACCCATTTAATGTAGTTAAGAATTTAAAATAACATATCTTGATAATTTACATACACGTAAATAAAAATTTCAAAATAATACAAAATGAGTAAAAATTGTGCACCTTTTGCATATCTGACATTGCTGTAAGTTGGTCATTATCACCAAGATTCAAATCATCTCTTAGCAATCTCACAAACCATGTCCAAGTTGAGGTAGTTTTTGTCCCCATAACTGATCATGCAATTGGAAACATTTGGCTTTTCCCATCCTTGGTAACAACTACCAATAATTGCCCTTTACACACACCTTTAAGGACACACCCATCTAAACCTATACATCTTCTACAATCATCCAAAAAAACCCCTCTTTAGAGCTGTAAAATATATATAGAAAGTTACAAAACTTTTTCTCCATTCTCAATATCTTCGACCTTAACTATACAAGTACTCCCTTGATTTGTTTCAGGCAACTGATCCCTATAGTCAATAATTCTTCCATATTCACTAATATGGTCACCTATAATCTCATTCATAACTATAGCTTTAGCAACCTCTGCTACACTCTAGGCCGCATAAGTCCTAAATCATCCCTAACTAAGTTCTGCAATTGCCACAGCTTGATCCCTAGTTGGGATATTAGCTGTGATGCATGCACAACCCGATCGGTCTCGAAAGCTCGCTTTTAGAGCTTAAGAGGGTTCGCATCTTTAGATCTTGGATAACATGAGATATTTTGGAATCCCTTCCCAATAGAACATTGAGGAAATTCATTTAATCCTATGAAAACTTTAGGCACCTTTGAGATATTTTGGAGTCACCACCATATTTACAAAAATTGGAAAAATTCATCTAATATCGGAGGTCTAAATCAGAGAGTGGTTCGGAACTTCACTTTTATTAATGTCTTGTTTAAATTATATGTGAGTTTTTAACAATTAATTTTCCATCTCTCATCTCACATGATCATGTATTAAAATTTAAAACGCATATCAAAAACCGTAGGAAAGTGGTAAAGAAAAGTGATAAAATAAATAAAATACAAAACAAATTATAAAATGAAATTGGGACAAAAAAATACAATAAATTAAAATAAATAAATAAATAAATAAATGACAAAATCAATTAAATAAACAAGCATAAATAAATCGGGACATCTATTTGGAATAGGAACATTGGTTCTTTCATGTTCACTTAAAAATCGAAGAGTTATTTTTGGATGAATATTGAAAAAATCGGGATGAGTGATCTCATTTTGAGAAAATTAACTCTTCTTTTAAAAGTGAACTTTTATTGGTTAAAATTATGACATTGGTCAAATTTTATTAGAAAAATCCAATTTATTAAAAAAATTATTTTTTGTGTGATTTTCTTTTTAATGTGCATAAAATAAAAAAACAATTATTACAAAATTATATGACAAATTAATTAAAAGAAAAATAAAAAAAATAATAAAATATTAAATAAACTAAAATGAATCTCCTGGATTCCCATTCGCTCGCAAGAGTTCTCAAATATGAAAAAAAAAATAAGTACTGAAATAAAAACAAATACAAATAAAAATTAATTTTAGTAATTAAATCAAAAAAATCAATAACACACATAAAATAATAAAAACAAATTAAAATAAATAAAAAATAAAATAAAATGCATTATGAATGACAAATGAATTAAATAATATAATGAAACAAATAAATAAACATATTAATAAATTAATACAAATAAAAACATAAATAATAATAATAATAATAATAATAATAATAATAATAATAATAATAATAATAATAAATGAACAATCAAGTAAATAGAAAGAATAAAAATAAAATAAAAAAATGTTAAAAAATGTTAGATCTATAATTAAAATCACATAAAACAAATAAATATATCATAAATCTACAAATCTATATGGTAATTAATTGACTATAAATAATAACAATAAAAAAATATAAAATCGATCCGAGACTATAATATTTACCTTCAAAATTGAATTTGATGAAGAAAGGAAAATGTTTGATTTTCTTGTCTTGATTCGCAAAAATAAGATTATAAAAATAAAAATTTAAATTTTTTTTTAGAAAGAAAATTGCAAAAAAAAAATTATTTAAATAAAAAATATGGAATAAATTTTGGATCTCAAGAATAAAGAATTATTTTTTTTATTTCAAAAATTATTTAAAAAAATAATGAAAAAAAAAATTCCAAAAACAAATAATTATTATTTTCTATCTCAATAATTATTTTTTAATAAGAAAAATCAACTTAAAACATTTAAAAAATTCTCTTGAAGAAGAAAAAAGTAAGAAAATTTTACCTAAAAAATGTCTCTTGAAAAAGAAAAGAAAAGAAAAAGAAATTTTCACCTCAAAAAAAAATGTCTCCACATTTTCTCTTAAATTTTCCTATTTATATCATTAAAAAAGGAAAATCTAACTAATTTACGGAAATTACCCTTAATTAAATCAAAATGTTCCTTATTAAAATTTTAAAAATGGAAAAAAACTTTAAAATCCCAAAAAAAAAGAGTAAAAAATCAATTTTTGGTCAAAAATCACGCATTTCGACTGAAAACGGCTCCCCGACAGCTGCAAGCTTCTGATTTTTTTTTTCTTCTAAAAAATTTTTTTTTTACAAGAACACTATTACTTCCAACCTTTATTTTTAATTTTTTTTTAATATATATATTTTTATTTATTTTTAAAAAGAAATTTTGATAAGGGAACCATCACTTTCAACCTTTTTGCCTGTGAACAGGTACTTAATTTCATCATTGGGTAACTCTTATCTAAACTGTTTTGGGACCCAGTGTCTACATTAGCCTATTTCTATAATACTTTGCAAGGAACTTAGAGTTACATAACTTGTTCCTATTTGTTTTATAACATCTATGGACTAGTCTCTAAGTTTTGATGCTAAAATTTTGAGTATTACCTTTTAAGTTGGCATAAAATAACCATGGATAGCCACTTTTGTATCTAACCCTCACCCTTGTATATAACCATACCCCCTTTTGTATTGCATACCTAGTAATAGCCATTCTAAATTTAACCACACTTTCAAAGATCATCCTTATTACCCATACCACTTTTCTACAACTTGGCTCATATATAACCATTTTCTTCTTCCTTCTTTCTAGAAGTGTAACAATTTGTTCAGTTTCACTATCACCCTTGTTAATCAAATTTGCCTCTTCTTCATTTTTACACTAAAAGCTAGCAGGATTTAAGCTATCATAAAATGGCTTATCACCTCCAAGCTTCCCTTCTAAATTCTTGTATCTCTATGTCTCATCATATCCTACATCACGACCAACTAAACCTAAAGGTATTTCCTTATTAACTTTTTCTCTATTTTTGTTGTTGTTTCTCCTTAAGTAATTCCTAACTTCCTGTCTTAATTTTCTAAATTCTTCATGCACACCGCTGCCATAGTTAATGTTAAACTCTTCAAAATTTTGAGATTCTTCTTCGCTACCTTCAGCCTCATAGTCTTCGTCTTCACTATCATTATCTCTCTCTGAAATGGCTTCCTTTGTAACAAGTTTAGAGATATTATCTATAGGAAAGCACTCATTAATTCTCTCTCCTACCTTGCTACTGGATGCCTTAAAGGCATCTCTTATGCTACTCAAATGTCCTAACACATAGTGGTCCACACGTTTTTTTTGCACTGGATTCTCACCTATGTGAGAGCAATAAACCTCAATTTTATCACCACTATTTAAACCTTTTGAAAATGTCTATTAAGTCCTTGTCACAATTCAATTATATCAAATTACCCTTCTTTGCTAACATAGCATAGAATACCTTTAAATTATCAAACCCAAACTATAACACCCTATACCCGTAAATGGTACGGATATCGGATGTCACAATACTACCTGCTATACAATATAATACACTCAATAATTGAGTGGGTAAATTTTTTTTTCTCTATTGACATTCATGCTCAAGTAACATCAGCAATAGAGTAATCCATACGAACGTCTTTTGAGGTTCTATACCTAAACTTACATACATCTACAAACTTCTTCTTGCATGTTCTGAACTTCATCCATTTTAATCATATACATGCCATGTCTATGATCACATTCTTGTCATCTATTACTATCTTCGCCCATCAACTGAGTTTCGGCCACTTCTAATCTTCTATCTTTCAAAACCTGCTCATCTTAATAATTCTATGTGCTGAACATTAAAATGGCTAGTGGTGGATACATATCCCTAACTTTCCATCTCTACTCATACAAGCATACATACATAGATACATACTTTCTTCCTACTCTTACTAAGAACATTAATTCTTTAAAACTTTTACTTCACTAGTGTTTTATTTTATAGTTTACTAATCATTTTACTAGATTTAATTATCACTATGTTCATAACTATTTACTATTTACACTGTTAACCTTGACACTTTCCTTTGATATTATTACAATCAACAATTTATAGCATTAACATTCTTATTTCCTTTACGTCATTAATACTTTTGTTATAGTTCCTTAGTCATTGCTAATCTTTTCTTATCCTTAACTTCCAATCATTCAAGTTCATTTCATTTCAATTTCTTCTTATTATGTTTGTCGATTGACCTATAATTGTCTAAGTTACTATTCATTTAATTAAAATTTTGGTAAGTTAACGACTATTTACTTTTACCTACCATCCTGCAAAGAAAACAATAACACATCCCATCATGGGCACAATAATTCAATAATATAAAAATGATCAATTTATTAACCTGTCACAGCTTTATAGCATTCATTTTTTTTCCTTATCATATGAGTTTACATTTAAATTTAATCCTTTTATTAATTATTGCAGGATTAACTTTATTGTTCTTCCACTAGTATTATCATTATTACTATTACTTTTCCAACAATTAACATTGCTTAATATTTACTTTTATTATTTATTTGCAGTCCTATATTCTTGTATATATTTAATGCTAATATTCTTGCGGAATGCTCTTAATTTAAATCCTTATTTCATTAACAATTCTATAGCACTTCCTATTATTCATTAACTTTATTATTTACACTTCCTATGTTCAATACTATAATTTCAATTTTCATTTCTTTCTCTATTATTATTATTATTATTATTATTATTATTATTATTATTATTATTATTATTATTATTATTATTATTATTATTATTATTATTATTATTATTATTATTATTATTATTATTATTATTATTATTAACACTGTATTAGTAACTATATTATCATTTTATATTACTATACTTAATTTGCATATACACTATCTTAAATGCCTTAGATTCTCTAATTTGCATTTATGTATTTTAGCTCATAGAAATATGACTCATACTCATTTATATTACTCTAACCATTTTTATTAATTGGATAAACTTTATTCATTCTTTCATCTTATTTATATATATACATAAGTGTGACGCGTGCCGAACCCCGGGAGGCCTCGAAAGCCCGCCTTTAGGGTGTTTGAGAGAGGTTCATGGAAACTTGCAAGAGATTGCAAGGGCATCTATTTTGGGCAACAAGGAGGTTTCTTGGAGTCGCTGCTCAATAAAATATTGAAAAAGGTCATCTAGCCTCAATGAGCCTAAGACAACGCATATGCATCCATTTTGGACAAGGTAGAGATATTTTGGAGATTCCACCCCAATAGAACATTGGGATGGTCCTCTAACCTCGTGGAGCCTAGAACTATGCAAATTGGGTCTATTTTGGCAACAAGATATATTTTGGAGACCCCACCCTAATGAGATATTGAGATGGTCCTCTAACTTCATTGAGCCTAAGACCAGAGATGGTTCGGAACTTCCCATTTATTCTTACATTGGTTAAAGTTATAATTGAGTTTTGAATTTAAGATTTTATCCCTTTTCTCATTCATTTAAATGCAGAAATTAAAGCGCATATCAATCACATAATAAGACGATAAATAAAAATAAGATAAAAAAAGGGTAAATAAAAATACAATAAATTACAATAAAACTAGGGGCGAAATACAACCTCCAATGTAAATGAAATATAAATCATACATAAAATGGGGTATTTATTAAGGATGAGGACATTGGTACTCCCATGCATAGTTAAAGAAAGAAAGATTTTAAAGTGACAATTTATTTGGATAAAAAAAACTAGGACATTGGTCCCATTTTATTAGAAAAAAACTCCAACTTATTTATAAAAATATTTTTGCGTGATTTTTAATTACATAAATAAATGATTTTATTAATAATTACATGACAAATAAATTAAAAATACAAATAAAGGAAAAATAATAAATACAATAAAAAGATAAGTCCCCAAATCTCCTCATTCGTTTGCATGGATGCTCAAACATGACAAAAATAGGTATTAAAGCAAAAATACACAAATAAATTGATGTTAGTAATTAAATCAAAAAAAATAAATTAAATATATAAAATAATAAATAACAAATTAAAATAGATAAAATATGCATTATGGATGACAAAAAAATTAACTAACATAATAAAACAAATAAATTAACACAAAAAAATGCAAATTATGATGATGATGATGATGATAATAATAAAAATAATAATAATAATAATAATAATAATAATAATAATAATAATAATAATAATAATAATAATAATAATAGAAAGGAAGAATAAGCAATTAAATAAGATAAAGCAAAAAGAGTGTTAAAAATGCTAAATCTATATCTAAAATCACATAAAATAAATAAATAAATAATAAATTAAAAGATCTACATTATTACTAAATAAATATAAAGAAAAATAAAATTAAAAGATCGAGTCTAAAATGTTTACCCTCAGATTTTGGATTCGATGGAGAAAAAAAGATATGATTGATTTTCCTTACTTTGATTCACAAAGTAGAAATAAAAATAATAATAAAATTGGAATTTTATTCCGAAAGAAAATTGCTTAAAAATAATAGAAGAAAAGAAATTAATTTTCAAGAACAAAGAATTAATTTCTTTGTCTCAAGTATGATTATTGATTAAAATTATAAAAAAAATGGAAGAAAAGAAATTTAATTGCCAACAATAAATAATTATTTTTTTTGTTTCAAAAAAATTATAATTGATAATAAAAAACGAATCTCAAGAACAAAGAATGATTTTCTTTGTCTCAAGAAAATTCCTGATTAAAAATTGAATTTTTAACCTTAAAAATTTTTTATTTGGAGAAGAAAAATAAAAGAAATGTAGAGAGAATTCTTGGAGAAAAAGAAGAAAAGAAAAATGAAGATTTTTTTATCAAAAGAGAATTCCCCATTTTTTCTTTCTAAATTTTTCTATTTAAATGAGTAAAAATGAAAAAAAAATATTAATTAAGGAAGAAAATAGGATTTTTATCAAATTTCCCTTAATTTGGGTGCAAAAAAAAAATTATCATTAAAAATCTCGAAAAAAGGTGAAAAAGTCAAAGAAAATCAAGAAAAACGGAAAAATGGGCGAAAAACGAAAAAATGGGCGAAAAACGCGTTTGTAGTAGACCAGCAGCGACCGACGCCCGCGCGCGCTTGCCCAGCTCGTAGCAACGCCTCCCGCGTCGCTCGTGTGCTTGCGAGCTGCCACAGCGCGCCGATGCGGCCGATTTTTTTTTAAAACAAAATTTAAATATAACTAAAAACACAATAATTTTCAAACTCCATTTTTCAAATTTAATTTTTAATACATTTTTTTATTATTTTTTATTTTTTTATTCTAAAAAGCAAATTTAACAAGGAAATCATCACCGTGTCCCGGAGCGGTCCGGATCAGAGGTTACCCTATGATGAAATCAATATCCTAGCCTGTATAAATGGTTTGGATTTGGGGGTTTTAGTCCCGCATTTCACGAGAAGCGAGTCTTTTACCTTTCGTAGGCAGGGGGAGAAAACAGGGGATTTTCGAATCAAAAAGCCTTTTTTCCTCCACAGATGGCCAGCCCGTCTGTGAAGTCAGCCCGTCGCTTCGGGTCACCGACGGCTTATGGTATTTTCCGACGCCCGTCGGAAAGTCACCGCCCCTGTCAGAAAGCCGCCTGGTTTCCCGGAGCACGCAACCTTTCTGACGCCCGTCGGTGGATGTGGCAGGGCCGTCAAACGAATCCTTGTGTCAGAAGGATTATTCTGACGCCCGCCTCTATACACCGACGCCCGTCGGTCGTGTCTGGCTTATAAAACTCCGGATTTTCAATAGAAAAGGGTTCCAAAAATTTTCAAGAGGGGAAACTCTGCCCAAATTTAAGCATATTTTCTCTCTCTTCCAGCAAACACATTTCATAAAGAAATATTGTTCAAAAGAGGATCAAATCCATCAAAAGGGACTAAAAACTAATTAGTTTTCCTTTAGATTTTGATTCCAAAGACCATACTTTGAAGGTTTGAGAAGGAAGTGATCTGATTTCCTCTTTTCAATCCTTCATCTTGCTTTTCGTGGAACACGCGGGGCTCTAACCAACTCAAGAATTTCACCCAAAGCGATTATCTGAGGGTAAATATTCCGGATTCCTTCTCCATATCATTCCATATTTATTCTTTATTTGTTAATTCTTCCAATTTTGCCATTATTCTTCTTTATTCTAACCTTTTTATATATTTTTATGATAAAACTTCTTTTTTGGCTTTAAAAAGAGTTTTCTCCCTTCTGTTTTTTCTGAGACAGTGGTGACCGACGGGTCATCTCTTTCACCGACGCCCGTCGGTCACCTCACCTACAGACGCCCGCTTTTTGAGTGACAGACGGACATGTCGGTCATCTTGACTGACGCCCGTCGGTCACCTAAAAGAGGTCGTCGGTGGGTCTGTCTCTTCCCTTTTAAACGATTTTCTATTTTTTTCAAGTCCCTTTGGATTCCCATATATTGATTGTATGTATATTGACATCTTTTAACTTTTTATGAGTGTATATTGATTCCCCTGGACTATCCCGAGCTGGAGCGGCTACCTACCGTATTCGGAGGATTTTCGTCCGGTTTAGTTTCCTAATCCTTCTGATCATTTCCTTCATTTGTTATTCATTGATTATTCTGTGTATATGAATATACTCTTTTCATATCTCGTTAATGTATAAAAATGACTCAATGTTTTATATTCAATAAAATGAGGTTTACACAAAATCAAGGGTCCAATGCCCTATTTTTATCCAATAAAGATCATCACAAATGAAAATATCCACTTTTGATAATGGTGCATGCGAGGACCAAAGTTCTCAAAAATAAACAATGCCCTGATTCATGTATGTATCGCACATTTATAAAGGGAGTTGTATTCTGCTCCTTGTATTATTGTAATTTATCGTCTTTTGATATTTACTTGCTCATTTATAGCTTTCCAAACGTGAATAAATGCGCCTTTAATAAATTTCATCGTGTGGAGAGAGAGCGAATCAATGATAATTAAAATTTGATCATAAAATAATCGAGGTAGAAATAGATGAGAAATCCCGGACCCAGCTCTGGTCTTTGGGCTCAAAGAGGCTAGAGGTTTACCCTCCAAGACACCTTTTTGTGCCACGAGACTTTAGCACTAATCCTAGGCTCCTTAGGGCGAGAGGTTTACCTTCAAAGACCCCTCTGGCTGGCCCAAAATGGATATCAAGCGCAGTCTTAGGCTCTCCGAGGCGAGAGTAACTTTTCCAATATTCTATTGGGTGGCGACTCCATGATACCTCCTTGTTGCCCAACATAGACGCACTTGTGATTTATCGCAAGATGTCAACGGACCCACAAATGCCCCGATCGCCCACGTGCGGGCAGTCCCATGGGCGGCCGCAGGGATCCGGCGCCCGTCACAGTGGCGACTCCGCTGGGGACATTTATGGTTCGAGATTTCAATTCGAAAATACCTCGCTTAACATTTATGATTAAAATTTAATTCATAAATTCGCTTTCTCTCAAATTTGCATTTGCATATCATTAGAGCCTTAGAATATGCTAGTTTGGTCCCTCTTTTAGCCCCGGTGCGTTCCTGAAGCACGACCTCATTTTCACTCAATTTGGGGAAGTGTTAAGGATAATCACCAGCCCAAGCCACGTACCTCAATGGTATATCAAAATGATGACCCGATCGGTTGCTACGCTCGTGATGGGCTAGACCTATCGGTAGGGATCATGCTTGGGTAGCCTTAAAGAAATATCTCCCTTCTCCAAAGCTCATGTAATGGCCGTAGCTATTTCCCACAGGTGAAATGAACCTTAATTCCATGCTTGCTGTATGGGTCCTCATGTATTGGGTGAGTCCAGATGTCTCGCTTGGTAACCTAGCCAAAGGCTTTCATGCCCTGGTAGGGCCATGTCAAAATTTTTGGAACGTCTAAATACATGATGATCATTATCCATTCGCTTGTACATTAGCATAGGAGTGTCATGCTGCCGGTTTTTTGCCGCGCACCATACGCGTTCATCGGGTCCCTCGTTGATCCCTGGGCTAATCCCACCTAGGAAAGAGACTGCACGGCCACGTGTGTGGGAGAAATAAGGGTGGAAGGACCTACTTGCTTGCTTGTGCTCTGTGAGTGTTGCATATCACGACCATGCACTATACCTGCATTTCATGCATCATGCCTAACGTCTTATCCCTGCAGCCATCATAGATCTTCCCAGGTGGACTAGATCATCAACCGGATGACTGATCCGAGTTCCTACTCCTGAGCTGGCAGATAGAGAGGGTCTACTAGAAATCCTATCGAAAATCAGTGGTACTGTATCTCAGATGGCAAACTCGCCTAGGGGGAAAGACGCCACCAGGGCCATGATCGCGGAAGAAGTGGGCCAGCGATTTGAGGAATTCGAGGGTAGGATGATGAATATGTTGACCACCTTGGCATAGCAGAATGCTCCTTAGAATCCTCCTCCTCCTCCTCCAGTGAGACAGGATGAGCCAGAGGAAGAAAGGGTCAAAAGACAAGAAGAGCCTGTTAGGCCACCGCCAGTAGAGTTAAGGTCGATAGCCTCGGGAGAACAGAGAAGAAGGCCCGTGCTGAGAATTGATGATGATATCGAAGATGATAGGATGAGCTTTGCATCTGAGAGGGGGAAGGCACCTCAGGCCGATGACTTCATTTTAAAGAAAATGGAAGAGAGGTTCGAAGCTATGGCTCGTATGTTGAGCAGGGGTCAAGGGATGAACCCAGAGGATAAGGAATTGGAGGGAGAGGACCCGATCCCTTATAACTTTAAAATGCCAGATGTGCCGAAATTTGATGGAACTTCTGATCCGACCGCTCATGTGAAACAGTATTCTCTGGTCATGAAGGGGACCACGTTGTCCAAAAAGCAGAAGGTAGAATACTTTTGTCTGAGCCTGACCACCCATGCCATCGACTGGTATCATAGTCTTGACCGTCGCACTAAAGAAGATTGGGATCTGCTCACTGAGGAGTTTTTGAAGCAGTATGACTGCAATACCAGAATGGAGGTGACTCTAAAAGATCTTGAACTGCTCCAGCAGAAGGCCGAAGAATCTTTCCATGATTATCTCACCCGATGGCGGAACCGGATAATGGAGATGTGGAGAAAGCCTGACACCCAGGACCAGATTCATTTATTCATCAAGAACGCAAGCCCGTACTTGAAAGATGGGTTGAAGATGAAGGGGTTGAAGGACTAGGAGTCTCTCAAGGATATAGCTATCGAGGCAGAGGGAGAGTTCTTGACTAGGAAGGCTAACAATGATAATTTTGCCAAAAGGGCTAACCCCGGTCAAGGAACCAGTAGGCTGGCGGGTCCCAGTAATAGCACCAGAAGAACAGGCGAGGTGTCTGCTACTGAGGTAACCACCCAGAGGAAGTTTTCGAACTTGGGGAGACCATTATCTTTGGTCTTGAGAAGATTAATGAAGGAGGGAAAATTGCAGCCCTTAGCTCCTAGACCTGCTTTGACGCTGGGAAAGCCTGGGCACAAAGATAATGAATTCTGTACATTTCACCAGCACTCAAGCCATATCACAGACAAGTGCAAGGCGCTGCGGCACTCTATCCAAGACTTGATTGATAGTAAGCATATTTCTGACCCTGAAAAGAGGGAAACTGAGAAGAAGCCCGGTTATAATGTCGTACCACCGCCCGTGTTTATGATCGGATCTAGCTTGCCAGAATGGTATGTGCTACAAGATCTATATGGGAGTAAGAATGATTGTTCCGAGGATAAAGAGAAGAGAGCAGTCGTGGCAACCCTTGATTGCTGGTCTAGCAGTGAGAGCGGCGGAGAAGCTGAGGAGGAAGGAGAGATGAACCTTGACTTGTGGGGGTCTGATGAAGATCAAGGAGAAATAGGGGCTGTAACGAGAAGCGGAAGAGTGGTCCCGAGGTTACAAGGCTGCCTGAGCCAATGCAGATGCCAACAGAGAAGGAGCCAGAGGAGAGTCAGATTGTCAAGCAATTGAAGAAAACTGCGGCTCAAATATCCATCTGGGATCTTTTGAGACAGTCCCCCTCTCATAGGCAGAAGGTAGTAGAGGCTTTGGTTGAGGCCACGGTCGCCACCACGATTTCCCCATCAGAGCTTTTGGGCTTAGTTAAGGGAGGATCCGAGGAGAGATTGGTCTTTTCTGATGCCGATCTACCGGTCGAGGGCCGTAATTATAACAGACCCCTGTACATCAAAGCACAGATTAACGACAAGCACACTGCTTGCGTTATGGTAGACGATGGGTCTTCTATCAATGTGTGCCCCCTGATAGCTCTGCAGGCTTTTGGCTTAAACGAGGATATGCTCAGTGGATCAGATCTGACTATCACAGCTTACGATAATTCAAGGAGACAAGCCTCGGGAACCTTTAAGACCTTAGTCAAGACAGGACCTATTGAAGTGGAGGTAGAATTTGTAGTGATGCCCATCCCTGCTAACTTCTCAGCTCTACTTGGGAGACCCTGGTTTCACAAACTAGGAGGAGTGCCATCTACGCTGCACCAAATGATAAAGTTCCCACATGAAGGGAAGGTGGTGACTATCAAGGCAGCTAGGGAGAACCAGGTCTCAGCGCTTGAAATTGCTAATCAGCCATTTAGTGGTTTCCATGTGTCCATGATAAGGGAAGAGCACGAGTCAGTGGATAACCCAGCTGTGATTAATATGTTGAAAAAGATGCGCTATCTCCCCGGGGCTGGTTTGGGCAGGAATTCTCAAGGGTTGCAAACAGCGATCACCACTCGAGGTCAGAAGAACCGAAAAGGTCTAGGGTACAGAGGCGGCTTCGGCAAGAAGAAGGCGACAGACAAGATCCCTCACATTTCAGAAAGCTTTGTGCCCGCATCCTCAGTTTGCGCATATACTGGCGAAGATGAACCGCAGTGGGTAAAGGGGAGAATTGTCCCTGGGGTCGAGATCTTTAATGATGTATTTGACTGGAGAGTTGGGTTTGTCAAGACTGCTGAAGACTTCTGGGATGAGGAGATCATGACTCAGGGTATCACTTGGGACAGATGCGAGCCTGAAGAGGTCGTTACCGAGAAAATGATAGCTGCCAGGCTGAAAGGGAAAGAGAAGATAGCAGAATTAGAGCCGACGATGGGAGGTTTGAAGATTTCCTCCGACATGCCTGAGGGGCCTCTGCTGAATCAAGAAGCCAGTGATCAAGTCGCAACAATATCAACCTCGGGAGTAGCAAAAGAAGACTCTAGTTTAGACTGTCTTTTTATTCCATAACTCTTTTATGATGTAAATGACAATTATAATATTATTAATAAGGCAAACAATTTCTCTTATTTGTGCGATGTTTCTAATGATTTCAACATGCATGAACATGATCATATTCCATCAATTTTTGACATTGATTCCACTGATACAACGCCTTTTAATCTTGGAACCTCGAAAAATTCGAGAGAAATTCTAATAGCATCAAATATAACTCCTGAGGAGAGAAAAAATTTTGAGAGAATAATAAGAAAACATGAAAAAGTCTTTGCCTGGACCTATGAGGACATGCCAAGAATTGGCCGGGACGTGGCAGAACATGCTATCCCGACTTATCCGGATTATAAGCCTGTGAAGCAGAAGTTGAGAAGGCTCAGGCCAGAATGGGCAGACAAGGTTAAGGAGGAAATCCGACAGCAGATTGAAGCCAAGTTCCTTGTTGAAGTGCAGTATCCTACATGGCTGGAAAATGTGGTCCCTGTAGCGAAGAAGAACGGAAAGGTCAGGGTGTGTGTTGATTATCGAGATCTGAACAAGGCCTGCCCTAAAGATGATTTTCCACTACCCCATATTGATGTATTGATAGACAGTGCCGCCAATTACGCGATGTACAGCTTTGGAGATGGTTATGTGGGCTACAACCAGATCTTGAATAAAATAGCTGACCGGGTTAAGACCGCTTTCATCACGGAGTGGGGGACTTACGCCTACCGAGTCATGCCTTTCGGCCTGAAGAATGCAGGGGCCACATACTAGAGGATGGCGACCAAAATCCTAAGTGACCTGATCCACAAAGAAGTAGAAGTGTATGTCGACGACATGATGGTCAAGTCAGCCACCCGAGAGGGACACTTTGAAGCTCTAGAGAAGTTCTTCACCAGGATTGACAAGTATAATCTGCGACTTAACCCCAAGAAGTGCATTTTTGGGGTGACTTCAGGAAAACTCTTGGGACATGTCGTCAGTCAGAGGGGAATAGAAATTGACCCGGACAAGGTGAAGGCCATCAGAGAGATGCCCGTGCCGTAAAAGGAGAAGGATGTAAGGAGTTTCCTGGGCAAGCTGCAGTATGTCAGCCGATTTATTGCCAAGCTCACTTCAATATGCGAGCCTGTTTTTAAGCTGCTTAGAAAGAATCAACCTGTGGTCTGGAATGAAGACTGCCAGAAAGCTTTTGACAGCATCCGAGAATACCTGTTGAATCCGCCAGTGCTAAGGCCGCCGCAACCAACCAAACCGCTTATCCTGTATCTGGCAGTAGAAGGCAGTTCAGTGGGCGCCATGATGGCTCAAGAGGATGAATTTGGAGTGGAATTTGCAATTTATTACCTCAGCAAGAAGTTCTTAGCTTATGAGATAAAATATGCTGAAGTAGAAAAGATCTGCCTCGCAGTAATTTGGGCGTCAAAGAAGCTGAGACATTACTTCCACTCATACAAAGTTCAGGCAGTGGCCAAGCAGAATCCATTAAGATATTTGCAGGACGCGCCGTCTTTGCTTGGTAAGATGGGGAGGTGGCTGCTCTTGCTACAGGAGTTCGATGTGCAATACATCACTCGCAAAACTATTAAGGGGCGGGCCGTAGCAGAATTTCTTGCCGAGCATCCTATTCAAGGAGACACTCCTGAGTTTACCTTTCCTGATGAGAGCATGGCCACAATTTCGGTCCAAGGGTGGTAGTTACACTTTGACGGGGCAGTGAATAATAGAGGGGCCAGGGTCGGAATCATCTTAACAACCCCAGACGATGAGAAACTCCCCCTAGCAAAGAAGCTGAAATACAAAGCAACCAACAATGAAGCCGAATATGAAGTATGCACCTTCGGATTGGAAGCTTTAGCGGCGTTGGGGGCAAAGAATATAGAAGTCTTCGGTGACTCATCCTTGGTGATTAATCAGATCCGAGGTGAGTGGGCTGTAAAAGAAAAACGACTGGTCCCCTACGTTGAATATCTGAAAGAGGTATGTGGGCAGTTTGAGACTTGCACTTTCCACTTTGTGCCGAGAGATGAAAACCGTCTGGCTGATGCGTTGGCAACCTTAGTGTCAATGTGGGATAACCCCGAAGGAGTGGCTATGAAGCCAGTGCTAATTTTGAGTTCTGATAAGCCCAGTTTTAAAACCGAGCCTGTAATGGAAGTAGAAGTGGCGGACGGGAAACCATGGTACTTCGACATCATGAATTACTTGGAAAGCGATAAATTTCCAGAAGAAGCTACTGAGAAAGACCAGAGGATGATTCGGAAGCTATCTACTCAGTTCATATCCTTGGAAGGGTGTTGTACAAAAGACGGTCGGACGGGATTCAGTTCAGGTGCTTGAATGAAAAGGAAGCCCGCAAGGTGATGGAGGAAACCCATGCAGGTGTCTGTGGGACCCACATGAACGATTTGACCTTGGCTAAGAAGATCATGAGGCAAGGCTTCTATTGGCTTACGATAGACAATGACTGCTCGAAATATGTTAAACAATGCCAGTTGTGCCAACAGTACGTAGACTTGAGACACCTGCCGGTATCAGAATTACATAACCTGACATCACCTTGGCCTTTTGCTGCTTGGGGGATAGATATCATTGGAGAGATTCGCCCTACGGCGTCCAATGGGCACAGATACATCATAGTCGCAATTGACTATTTCACCAAATGGGTAGAGGCGGAATCCTTCAAGAAGATTGACGCAAGGGATATGGCCAAGTTCATAGAGAGAAATTTGATCTGCAGATATGGCCTCCCTCATCACATAGTGTCTGACAATGGAGTACAGTTCATGGGAGAAACCAGGAAGCTCCTCGAGAAATATGGTGTCGGGCATCATAAATCCTCTCCCTACCGACCACAAGCGAATGGAGCAGTAGAAGCCGCTAATAAGAATATAAAGAAAATCTTGTCCAAGATGGTCCAAACCTACAAAGACTGGGCCGAAAAGTTACCTTTCGCCCTGTAGGGATATAGAACAACGGTAAGGACGTCTACAGGCGCTACACCGTTTTCCCTGGTATACGGAACGTAAGCAGTATTACCAGTTGAGATAGAGCTCAAATCACTGCGGGTGGTCATGGAAGCCCAAATCCCAGAGGCCGAATGGGCGCAACAGAGGCTACAGCACTTGAATTTACTGGATGAGAGTAGGCTGAAAGCTTATTATCATAATCAGATTTACCAGAAGAGATTGGCAAGAACTTTCGGAAAGAAGGTGAGAAAGCATCCGCTGAAAGAAGGGGACTTGGTTTTCAAGCAGATGAGGCCAGGTATACCAGATATTAGAGGGAAATTCAGACCGACCTGGGAAGGGCCATATATCCTTAAGAAACTGCTGTCCAAAGGAGCTGCAATCTTGTCGGATAGTGACGGAAATGAATTCAAAGAGCCGATCAATGTCGACAGACTCAAAAGATTCCACGGCTAAAGACCAAAATAAAAAGAAGAGAATAAAATGCGCTGCAAGTCGAAAACCGAAAAAAGGCGGCTGTGCTAAAATTGGGCGCCTCGACAGGGTGAAAACCGAAAAAAGGCATCCTGTGCAAAAATTAGAGGCATGAGAGAAAATGTCCGATCGTGAAAACCCGAGAGGGCCGATTGGTAACAGGAGTTGATGCTGTTAAAATTTGGTTCTTTGTATTAACAGCGCATAAGCAGCTGAGTAAATGCCAAAACTGATCATGTATGCTGAAATTATATGAAAATATACACAAATTCGTGAAATAGAAGGAATATTATTCTTTTCATTTTTGTCATTTCCTAGTTCTGCATTAAAAAGAAATGTAGCCCCAAAAGAAATACACATGTAAGCTAAGCTAAGTCCTGCTGCTGCTCTCGCCGACCAAATGCTTGAGCCCTCGAGTCCTGTTATCAGATGCTGGACTAAGGATCCACTTCTTGTACTCGTTAGTCGAAGACACGGAATGATTGCCGAACCTCGGAATAACAGTCTTCACTAGTAGTCTGCCCCATAGCTCATGATACCGAGAGGCAAATGCAGCCGAGAGAGCTCCTCCTCGGAAGGACAAGGGAACCCTCACTACATCCTGGGTCGTCCCCAGCTGGCGTGTACATCGAGAGGTGATGCAGAAGGTGGCCTGACGGAGTCCGCAGAGGGGAACACACCCCGATGACCCATCGGTGACCACATGAGACAGTGGGAGCCAGGCAGACGTAAAACTGATGTCGTCATCTGACAGCTCGCCAAATCTGGTAATGCCTTCACCAGTAGTGGCACATCCTTGCAGTCGTCGACGCGGCAGAAAGTGGCTCGGTGAGTATTGTGGAGTAACTCGAGGGGGTGGCTCAGACAGCATCTTCAGTTTCTCTTGCAGCCAGATCTGAAAAAAAAATAATAATAAAAAAAAATTAAAAAAAAGAGAAAAAGAAAGAAGAGAAGAAAAAGAAAAAAAGCCGCTGGAGTAAGTAGGATTTACTTCAGGCAAAAATAAGGCACTGGGTTGTGTGAAAATCCGAAAGGACGCACCTCCTGCTAAGAAAAGCTAGTGTGAAAATCCATAAGGGACGCACTACCTTTAAAATAATGACGTACCTGAAGCAATAAGGGGCTGCCGGTAAAGGTTGTAGTGGATCCAGAGCTCACATCGTCCAAGCCCAGAATGGTTTCAGCCAGAATGAGCGGTAAGGGTGATAATCCCAGATGAAAGTCGCCCAAGACTCCGAACAGGCGAGAGTCACCTGTCAAACCCCCTGGAACAATAGTGAGGAAGTTCACCATGCAAAACAAGAATATGACGCTTACCCGGTAGGTGGGGATGTCGGTGAACTGATCTAGGGCCTCGATCAATGGTCCCAGAGCGAAGGAAGGGCCCGGGTGAATCAGCCGGACGGCCTCAGAAGAAGGTATGCCGAGGGCCATGGCTATGTCCCGGATCTGTAATAGACCGCAGCGGGGGATGCAAGGCAGAGCACTAGGAGGGAACCAGGCTCCCAGGATGGTAGCTAACTCTTCAGGCAAAGGGCACAGTTCCTGGGAGGTGAAGCGGAAGACGTGAAACCGGGGGTTCCAGAAATGGGTTGCCGCCAGAAGGAGGTTTTGGTTGACTTTGACCCGACACAGGTATTTCAGCCCGGACAGAGAGGAAAGGGCACCTTCTTCCCAAGTGTGTTTGTCATCTAAAATACGGTGCATCCTTTGGGCTAGAGAAGAAGACATGTTGAGAAAGATGAAAGGCTCAAAATGTTGGAAAATGAAGAGACACAAGAAGGGCGAAAATTTTGAAAATTTATAGGGAAGCGTCACCGACGGCCTACCCGCCCCTACACAGCGACGGCATGCCCGCCTATCCTTAGGGACGGCCTGCCCGCCTCTCCATAGAGACGGCCTGCCCGTCGATATAGATCCACCTGGCAGACGACAGCATTGCATTCATCACGCGCATTAACTTACATTTATTGCGCGACAGACGGCCAGCCCGTCGGTCGCTCCTACAGACGCCCAGCCCGTCGGTCACGAAATTCTATATAAGGGCGAGTGACAGACGGTGCAAACACTGTTGTCCCTTTCATTTCCTCTCCCAAACCTGTGACGCGCGCCGAACCTGAACAACCCGAAAACCCAGCAAGGGCCCTCGCTTTGAATCCGCTTTAGGATTCGAGGTATGAAGGTTCGCGTCTTTTGATCATGGGCGCCATGAGACATCATCGGTATGCTCCTTTCAATAGGACATTGGGGAGAATAACCTAGCCTATTGACGCCTAAAGGCACCTTTGAGGTGTTTGGAGTCGCCACCCAATTTGCAAGAAATTGGGAAAAGGTTTCTCACCTCTATTGGTCTAAACCAGAGATATGGTGTCCGGAACTTCCCTCTTATTTATGCTTTGGTTAATTATAAATGGGTTTTAAACTTCTTAAAATTATATCTCTCATCTCACACGAGCGATGCATTTAATTAAATAGCGCATTAAAAGCACGTAAAGAAAGTAAATAAAAGCGATAAAGCAATAGATAGAGAAAGCGATAAATGAAAGCGGTAAACACGCAAGCACGCAATTACAAGAGAAATAGGGGTAGAATACAACCCCCATTGAAAGGAATTAAAGCTATAAATAGGACAGAATACAATCCCCAAAAATGAATAAAGTTGCCCCAAAATTAATTACAAGGGCCCAAAAAGAAATGGATTTAAATTTTAAACACTCACACAAGATCGGAATAAAAAAACATGCATAAATCGGGACATTATTTTAGGAACATTGGTTCCTTCGCACTTGTTCGAAATTTAGGAACATTGGTTCCTTCGTTTTAATTTAAAGAGGGTTCGAAGAGTCGTTTTGATTGTTTGGAAGAAAATCGGGATGAGTGATCCCATTTTTGTAGAAAAGTTGACTCTTCGTTTTAATTGTGACATTTTTATTGTCGGGCTAAAATAAGGGACATTGGTCCCGATTTTATTAGTGAAAATTCCAATTTAATTCTAGAAATATTTTTGTGATTTTTTATCGCACGCGTGCACAAATAAAATAAATATTTACAAATAAGCACGTAACACATAAAGAGAGAGTCGAAAAGATCTCACCAAACCGGAGTGACTCTCCACGCGTTGCGACCCATCCGGGGAGTCGCGTGGTGCTCAAATAACCCGATTCAAGTTAAACTCATACACAAATAATATCAACAATATTAGTAAATATTCAAAGTAAATTAATCAAATAAATGCGAAATATAATAATAATAACAATGATAGCAATGCGACAAAATAAATCAAATTATCAACAGTAAATAACACTACGACAATAAATAAGATGAATAATAAATATAATAGTCATAATAAAACCATATGATAACAATAATAATAATAATAGTAGGGTGGTAATAATGCAAATAATAGTAGTAATAAGTGACAAATAATATGAAAACAGAATAATCAATTAGAAATAATAATAACAATAATAATAATAATGATAGTAATAATAATAATAAAAGACCCTAAATGCATTAAACATGACATGAACTCATTAATGAACATAAACACAATAAAAATAATAATGATAGCAAAATATGAAATTGACGCAAGCAAATAATGTATTAATGGTGATATTAACTCATTAAGATGCTAAAAGTACACAATATACATGATAATAATAGCAAAAAATAATATTAACAATAATAAATACTATACAAAAAATAAATGAGGATGGGTTCAAGAATGTTTACCCTCAAAATTTTTAGATTGGGGAAACGGTGTCCCGATCGATTTTTCTTGTCGGATTTGTGGTGATAAATATTTGAAGAAAATCTAGAAATTAATATTTTGAAATAAAACCAAGAAAATACTTTGATGAAAATATTTTTGGTGGATGATTTGAGCAAAGGGAAATTAATTTTCCAAGCCCAAATCACTCAATAAAATGGATTGTGTATTTTTGAAGATCAAATCAAGATTAAAACTTGAGAAAGAAGAGAGAGAAAAAGAAAGCCAAAGAGCTAGTTGCTGGAGAGAAAGAGTTGAAAGAAAACTTTGAAAAAAATAGTTGCCGTCCTTGAAAATGAGGGAAAAATCCTCATTTAAGCTTGTCTTGGCCAAAAATGGCAAAAGACAAAAAATCTTTTATTTTTAGTTAATCCAAAATATCACAAAATGGTGAAACAATGGAAAATGTCAGACTGAAAAAATTCAGACTGAAAACAGCGAAAAAAAATGGACAAGCGAAGACCAGGTCGCGCGGCAGGCAGCCTGCTGCGCGCGTGGTGCCCCCGCACCGCGCGCGGCAGGCAGCTGCCTCGTGCGGCGCCCCCCGCCTCGCTCGCAGGGACTGCGCGCGAGGCCACCTGCCTCGCGGGCGGGGGGGGCGCGCGGCGCCCCCCGCCTCGCGCGCAGGCGCGCCTGCTCGCTGGGCCGGCCTGCCGCGCAGGCAGCCCCGCGCTGCCGCAGGCGGCCTTCGCGATTTTTTTTTTTTTTTAAAAATTTTGACACAAAATTAATATATTTTTTTACTCCATCTTAATTTTAATTTCCCCAAAAATATATATTTTAATTATTTTCCAAAAAAACACATCTCTTGACAAGGAACGATCGATTCTCACCTTTCTTGCCGAAAATCGGTCTTCTATTTCTTCATCGGGTAATCCTGATCTTGGACCGCCTCGGGACCCGGTGTCTACAGTTGCCCCCAATTTTGGGGAAACTTAGAACCTAGGTGCCTAAGTGAGCCAAAATTCAGAAGAGAGAGGGAGAGACGCGTACCTGAGGCGGTCGCTGTTCGGAACTCGGTCTTGCCAGCTTGTCGGCATCATAGGATTACTACTGGTCACATGATTGAGGAACGTCAGCTTGTCGACGTGAAACCACGGCTGAGCGACTGATAAACACCAGCTTGTCGGTGTGTGAAGGCGCCAGACTTTGAAGAACGCGATTAATAGAACACCAGCTTGTCGGTGTGTGAAACCACGGCTGAGCGACTGATAAACACCAGCTTGTCGGTGTGTGAAGGCGCCAGATTTTGAAGAACGCGATTGATAGAACACCAGCTTGTCGGTGTGTGAAACCACGGCTGAGCGACTGATAAACACCAGCTTATCGGTGTGTGAAGCCGCCAGACTTTGAAGAACGCGATTGATAGAACACCAGCTTATCGGTGTGTGAAACCACGGCTGAGCGACTGATAAACACCAGCTTGTCGGTGTGTGAAACCACGGCTGAGCGACTGATAAACACCAGCTTGTCGGTGTGTGAAGGCGCCAGACTTTGAAGAACGCGATTGATAGAACACCAGCTTGTCGGTGTGTGAGACCACGGCTGAACGACTGATAAACACCAGCTAGTCGGTGTGTCTAGACGCCAGACTTTCCTGCGAAATCAAAAGAGATTTGTATGCAAGGGTAAGTTATGCACGTGCATATGCATATGCCATGCAGGATGCAGGTGACACCATTCATCTGAGTGGCCCGGTGGTCGAGGCGCGATAACTCTTGCTGAAGTGACTCATGGCTTCGTTTGGTCGATTATGCCCCCAAGTGTCTGAAGGTGCTGTCCTGATTTAGGGACTCCGACTCATGATAATAATTTAATTTTTTTTTTCAGGAAAGATTGCCCGATGTGCATCCTTGCTTGAAAGGGGTTGCCCAGGGTAATGCCGCCTTATCGCTCCAAGCGTCATTGCTTTAAAGGTAGTGCGTCCCTCATGGATTTTCACACTAGCTTTTCTTAGTGGGGGATGCGTCCTTGTCGGATTTTCACATAACCCTGTGCCTTATTTTTGCCTGGAATGGACCCAAACCAATCCAGCGGCTTTTATTCATTTCATTTTTTGTAGGGCAGACTACCTGTTGCCAGGTTTTCACCCTGCCCTCTGGCCTAACTTTTGCTTAGAGCGCCAGTCACGGTTTTCATCTCTAACGGCCTTTTTTTTTTTTTTTAAATAAAGTTTCTGTCGGCTGCACGGATAAATTGTGCGCGTTGACATGGGGAGTAACATATTGCTCGTTTGAAAAGAATTATGGACATTCATTGGATAAAAGAGCTCCTCTGAGTGCATAATTGCATACATGTACACGTTTCTCATGTGATTTCATTACACATGATCATCATTTGACATTAGGCCCCAAGATACCAGACCACATCTAATCTCGAGATAGATCTCAAAAGCATCACACTCCTGTTATCAATCAGCCCTCTCGGGTTTTCTTGATTGAACATTTTTTCTCTTTTTTTTTTTTTTTTTTTTTGTCTTCATCCGTGGAATTTTTTCAATCTGTCGACGTTGACCGGCTCCCTGAATTCATTCCCATCACTATCTGTCAGGATCGCAGCTCCTTTAGACAAAAGCTTCTTCAGGACGAAAGGTCCTTCCCAAGTGGGCCTGAACTTGCCTCGAAAGTCCGGAACCCCTGGCCTCATCTGTTTGAAGACTAGGTCTCCTTCCTTCAATGGGTGCTTTCTTACTTTCTTCCCAAATGAGCGGGCTAGCCTTTTCTGGTAGATCTGGTTGTGGTAGTATGCCCGCATCCTACCTTCGTCCAATAGGTTCAACTGTAGTAGCCGCTGCTGGGCCCATTCGGCTCCTGGTAGCTGAGTTTCTGTCACCACCCTCAATGACTGGAGTTCTATTTCTACTGGTAGGACTGCTTCCATCCCGTAAACCAAAGAGAAAGGGGTGACCCCCGTAGAAGTTCTGGCGGTGGTCCTGTAGCCCCATAGTGCAAACGGCAATTTCTCTGCCCAGTCTTTATAGGTTTGCACCATCTTAGCCAGTATCTTCTTGATGTTCTTATTAGCTGCCTCGACCGCCCCGTTGGCCTGCGGTCGGTATGGAGATGACTTACGGTGTTGGATGGCATACTTCTTGAGCATCTGCTTAGTCTCAGCTTGGAACTGTACCCCATTATCTGACACGATATGATGCGGGAGACCGTACCTACAGATCAAATGTCGCTCGATGAACCTGGCCATTTCCCGGGCGCCTAATTTCTTGAAGGATTCAGCCTCAACCCACTTGGTAAAGTAATCAATGGCGACTACAATAAACCTGTGCCCATTAGAGGCTGTCGGGTGTATCTCTCCTATAATGTCAATCCCCCATGCTGCAAATGGCCACGGAGACGTCAGGTTGCACAATTCCGACACCGGCAGGTGTCTCAGATTGGCATATTGTTGGCATAATTGGCACTCCTTCACATATTTAGAGCAATCTGTATCCATTGTCAACCAGAAGAATCCTTGCCGCATTATTTTCTTTGCTAGGGCCAGACCATTCATATGGGCCCCACAGACCCCTGCATGGGTTTCCTCCATAACCCTTTTGGCCTCTTTTTCATCTAAACATCTGAGTTGTATGCCATCGGCTTGTCTCTTGTACAACACCCCGTCTACACTGATGAATTGAGTGGACAGTTTGCGGATTAGCCTTTGGTCTTTTTCAGTGTCTTCTTCCGGGAACATTGACCTCTCCAAATAATTCTGGACATCATAGTACCATGGCTTTCCATCGGTAATCTCAACATCCCCGACTTGTTCGGTGTCAAAGCATGGCTTGCTTGAACTGGAAATGAGCACGGGCTTCATAACTATTCCTTCTGGGTTATCCCACATGGATACCAAGGTAGCTAGGGCGTCTGCCAATTGGTTCTCGTCTCGGGGCACGTAGTTAAAAGTGCAAATTTCAAACCGGCCACTAAGTTCTTTCAAGCATTTCGCATATGGCAACAGCCGCCCTTCCTTGATGGCCCATTCGCCCCTGACTTGGTGGATAACTAAGGATGAGTCCCCGAAGACCTCTACCACTTTTGCCCCCACGGCTGAGAGCGCTTCTAACCCAAAGATGCAGGCTTCATACTCAGCTTCGTTATTTGTGGCTTTATATCTCAGTTTCTTAGCTAAGGGGAGCTTCTCACCATCTGGGGTTGCTAGAATTACTCCTATCCCGGCCCCTTCGTTATTTACTGCCCCATCAAAATACATCTGCCCCTTCTGTACGGTGATGGCCACCACATATTTGTCGGGGAATTCATATTCTAGCCGGTCTGCTTCAATTGGATGGTCGGCAAAAAACTCCGCAACTGCCCGACCTTTGATGGTCTTTCTCGTGACATACTCCACATCAAATTCCTGCAGCAGTATTAGCCATCTTCCCATCCTCCCTAACAACGAGGGCATTGCTAGATTCAGTGAGATATCAGATGCAGTCGTCGACGGATTTTCGGGGTGTGTTCTCCTATGCGGGCTTTGTCAAGCTACTTTCTGTATCATTGCCCGACGTGCTCGTCAGCTCGGGATGACCTAGGACCCAGCTAGGGACCCATTATCGTTCCGGGGAGGAATCCTTTCTGCAACCTTTACCTCTCGCTATCAGGATCTTTGGAGCCAACCGCCGGCGAAAACTGTCATACCCCTTTCGGTACCCATTCTGTAACTTCTACTGGTGAGTGCAAAAGATGGATACTCAGTCCGGCACCTGATAACGGGACACGACAACTTAGGCATCTGGCTGGCGAGAGCAGGAGTAGAGTAGCCACTTAAATTTTACTTCCTATAAGAGAACTGGGAAATGATGAGTTGAACTGCTTTTATGTATTTGCAAAAACTGTATGCATTTCAGCATGATTTCTCCATACATGATCATTATTTAACATGGATTCAGAATACAAAATTACATCTAATCTCGGAGTGGATCTTGTAAGCATCATACTCCTGTTTCCAATCAGCCCTCGCGGGTTTTCTTGATTGAATATTCTCTCTTTTTTTTTTTGTTTTTTTTTTTGTTTTTTTTTTTAAGCCTCCGCCATGGATCCTCCTTCAGTTTGTCAGCATTGGTTGAATTCTCTTTCATCTTCATCTGCCGGGGGGATTGCTGCTTCTGAGAGTGGCTCCTCTTGGTATCAAAGCCTTGGTCTTAACCCTTGTGCAGACTGGTCGAGGTGATGGGTTCCTTATTTGGGGCTTGAATATGAGGTTTCGCGTTTGGCCTTTATTGGCTTTGGCGGTTCGAACCCTGGGATGGCCTTTCGATGGCTGAGACAGGGTGACAGGTTGGGCTTGGATGATCGGGGGTACTTTTATCGGTTTTGGTGGTTTAAGCTTTCGAAATGGTTTTCGACGGCTGGGATTGGGTGGATGGTTTGTGGGTTAGCCTTTTAGATCCTTTTCAGTAGCTAAGAAGAATGACAATGTGCAGGCATGTGTAGATCAACAGGATTTGAGCGAAGCTTTTCTTCAAATAGCATTCCCTTGCCCCCTGATCAATTCTCTCTTTTCTTCTCTCTTCTTTTTTTTATTATTTTTTTTTCTTTTTTTTTTTAATTTTTTTTAATTTTTTTTTATTTTTTACAACCCAATTTTTTTTTTTTTTTTTTTTTTACAAGCTTTGCTCAAGTCCTTAATTTTACACATACGTGCACTTTTCATCTTAACCAATGGGACCATTGTTGCTCAATCTAGTCGGGCATATAGTTTTAGCAAGAATTTTGGCTATAAGGGTTCTGGATGGTTAAGAGTCGATCATAATTATTTTTGGGGTACACATTTCAAATGGTTGAGAGGAAAGGGTTCACGTTGTTTGGTTCTGATGAGTTGTATTCTGGTGAGTTATGTTTTCTTCGTGAAGGTCTTGAGTCTCATTCGCGTAACTCCTGATGCAGCTTTCGAAGCTTGATCTTATTTGGTGGCACCATATACATCCCAGATGTCGTGGGAGTGCAAAGAAATGGCTTTCAACATTCGGTTCGTCGTCATGTTGGCACGTGGAAGTAGTATTGATCTCAAGAATGTCTTTGTCAATTTTCAGCACTTCATACCAGGTCCGGGCAAAGGCTTTTTTTTTTTTATTATCTCTCAAGTTTTTATCTCACTTCAGGAGTCACAACAGATGCTATCAAGATTTTCTTTAGGTTCTCCCAAAGTTCCGAGATTAAATGGAATGGCATTAGTTGAACCAATGTCAAATGTAAATGTGCCATGATTATGCATAATGAAATCATAAGAAACATCACACAAGATAGCAAAACCATTCATTTTATTCAATAAAACTAGAATTAAAACTGTCATCATTAAATAGTTCAGAAATAAAAAGAACATCTAAATGGCTTCTTCCTTCTTCTCTTGCCAACACGGACGCTACAGTCGACGGCCTATTATCACTTTTGGAAACCATTCTCCTCACTTCTCAGCTCCTCATCAATTAAATGTAGAATTTGCCTCCTCAGAATTCGGCACTCGTCAGTCTCGTGCCCGGTACGCTGATGGTAGGCACAATACAGATCTGCTCGGTGATTGGGGCGCCCTTGGCCCCTGGCAGGTTGGGCCGGCATTGACTGTATTTTTCCCTTGCTGATAAAATGAGCGAAGTGCTTGGATAGGGTTTTTTTAGTATGGCATAGTGACTCTGAGTCATTCCGAAAGTCGGGGTCCTTGTGGCTCTAAAACCTTCTCCATCGCCCCCTGCAAAACTTAAGCTCCCGTGACTACCCTGGCGGCATTCAGGATCTGTGATCTGGTTGCTATCGATCAGATCCTGAATCTCGTGCCTCAGCCTAGCACAATTATCCGTCATATGGCCAGTGTGTTGGTGGTATGCGCAGTACTCGCCTTCCTTGTGCCCGGGCTGCCCCCAGGTCTTTGCCAGCTTGGACGGCAATGGTTGTAACACCCCCCTTTTTCATCAGCCTTTCCAGAACCCAAGACAAAGGTCTACCTAAATTAGAGTAATGCCTCTGAGCCATCTCAACCATTGGCGCTTTCCCCATCCTTTTTGTACCTCTGTTGTCACCATAGTAACTAATTCCGAGACTTGCAGGGCTAGTAACGGCCCCATCGGGAGGTGTCCGGGTAGTTGCAAGCTTGGACCTCATGATCTCCTCCTCAAGATCAGCTAATCTCTTTTTAGTGTTTGCGGGACTGAGAGGACCCATCGGCTGTAAGGGCCCTAGTCCTTTCCCCCTTTCCACTTGCTCGATTAGTTAGTTGGGTGTCGTCTCGCCCCTAGGCTCAAGAGCGAATGGAGACATTACAGCCATCATCTCACACTCCTTTTTGGTCGTGGCTAGCTCAAATCGGTTAAGTGCAGCTGCAGTGACTTGAGCTTGAAGAATTAGTGCCGCGGCGTCCAACCTTTCCTTAATTGTGGCTGACAACCTCCCTTCAAGTTTTTCAAACTTTTCATCTAGTTCTCGGGCAATCATGACACGGGCCTCTTCAATTTGTCGTGAAGGACCAGCCATTCCCAATGTCTATGGATGCTCTGACTAAGACGGTAGATTTCTGCCAACCACTTCGAATTCTGCTTATTCTTCAGATAGCTATGAGGACCCCAGAACCTTCTAGGTGAATGGTGTATGATGGCTGAAAAATCAAAGGGGTTAGAATGATGCATGGATGACATGTGATGCATGAGCATGACGTGCAGCATTTACAACCACATGCAGACAGGTAGATCCTTCCAACCTTATCACTCCCACACACGGGGTTGTGCGGTCTCTTTCCTAGGTGGGCTTCATCCGAGGGTTAACAGGGAACCCATTAGACACGTATAGTGCACGGTGGAAAACCGGCAGCATAACAGTCTTAATCTAATGCGCATTCGTATGGGTTTTGGCCATTAAGTATTTGGGCAATTCAATTAAACCAAAGTGGGCCCAACGGGGCATGAAAACCTTTGATGAAGACCATTTGATTTGGTTGATTTTGCTTAATACGTGACAGCCCACATCACAAGCATCATATTAAGGAACATACCGCCTAGGGGAAGTTTCTACTTGCCAGTACATGAGCTTTGGTCAAGGCGATGATACTTTAGGGCTACCCAAACATGATCCCTGCCGACGGGTCTAGCTCATCACGAGCATAACGACCGATCGGATCACCATTTGAATATACCAAAAGGTACGAGGCTTGGGCTGGTGATTATCCTTAACACTTCCCTACAATGAGTGAAAGTAGGGTCGTGCTTCGAGAACGCACCGGGGTAAGATAGGGACCAACTAGCATAAGTCTAAGGCTCTAAAATGATATGATGCAATTTTTGAAAAGATATAGAATTTTAAGTTTCAAAAACCCAATTATAAATTTTAACCAAAGCACTTTCGGAGTGAAGTCTCAAACACAAAGTCCCCAGCGGAGTCGCCACTGTGACGCGCGCCGAACCCGAGCAACCCGAAAACCCAGCAAGGGCCCTCGCTTTGAATCCGCTTTAGGATTCGAGGTATGAAGGTTCGCGTCTTTTGATCATGGGCGCCATGAGACATCATCGGTATGCTCCTTTCAATAGGACATTGGGGAGAATAACCTAGCCTATTGACGCCTAAAGGCACCTTTGAGGTGTTTGGAGTCCCCACCCAATTTGCAAGAAATTGGGAAAAGGTTTCTCACCTCTATTGGTCTAAACCAGAGATATGGTGTCCGGAACTTCCCTCTTATTTATGCTTTGGTTAATTATAAATGGGTTTTTAACTTCTTAAAATTATATCTCTCATCTCACACGAGCGATGCATTTAATTAAATAGCGCATTAAAAGCACGTAAAGAAAGTAAATAAAAGCGATAAAGCAATAGATAGAGAAAGCGATAAATGAAACCGGTAAACACGCAAGCACGCAATTACAAGAGAAATAGGGGTAGAATACAACCCCCATTGAAAGGAATTAAAGCTATAAATAGGACAGAATACAATCCCCAAAAATGAATAAAGTTGCCCCAAAATTAATTACAAGGGCCCAAAAAGAAATGGATTTAAATTTTAAACACTCACACAAGATCGGAATAAAAAAACATGCATAAATCGGGACATTATTTTAGGAACATTGGTTCCTTCGCACTTGTTCGAAATTTAGGAACATTGGTTCCTTCGTTTTAATTTAAAGAGGGTTCGAAGAGTCGTTTTGATTGTTTGGAAGAAAATCGGGATGAGTGATCCCATTTTTGTAGAAAAGTTGACTCTTCGTTTTAATTGTGACATTTTTATTGTCGGGCTAAAATAAGGGACATTGGTCCCGATTTTATTAGTGAAAATTCCAATTTAATTCTAGAAATATTTTTGTGATTTTTTATCGCACGCGTGCACAAATAAAATAAATATTTACAAATAAGCACGTAACACATAAAGAGAGAGTCGAAAAGATCTCACCAAACCGGAGTGACTCTCCACGCGTTGCGACCCATCCGGGGAGTCGCGGGGTGCTCAAATAACCCGATTCAAGTTAAACTCATACACAAATAATATCAACAATATTAGTAAATATTCAAAGTAAATTAATCAAATAAATGCGAAATATAATAATAATAACAATGATAGCAATGCGACAAAATAAATCAAATTATCAACAGTAAATAACACTACGACAATAAATAAGATGAATAATAAATATAATAGTCATAATAAAACCATATGATAACAATAATAATAATAATAGTAGGGTGGTAATAATGCAAATAATAGTAGTAATAAGTGACAAATAATATGAAAACAGAATAATCAATTAGAAATAATAATAACAATAATAATAATGATAGTAATAATAATAATAAAAGACCCTAAATGCATTAAACATGACATGAACTCATTAATGAACATAAACACAATAAAAATAATAATAATAGCAAAATATCAAATTGACGCAAGCAAATAATGTATTAATGGTGATATTAACTCATTAAGATGCTAAAAGTACACAATATACATGATAATAATAGCAAAAAATAATATTAACAATAATAAATACTATACAAAAAATAAATGAGGATGGGTTCAAGAATGTTTACCCTCAGAATTTTTAGATTGGGGAAACGGTGTCCCGATCGATTTTCCTTGTCGGATTTGTGGTGATAAATATTTGAAGAAAATCTAGAAATTAATATTTTGAAATAAAACCAAGAAAATACTTTGATGAAAATATTTTTGGTGGATGATTTGAGCAAAGGGAAATTAATTTTCCAAGCCCAAATCACTCAATAAAATGGATTGTGTATTTTTGAAGATCAAATCAAGATTAAAACTTGAGAAAGAAGAGAAAAAGAAAGCCAAAGAGCTAGTTGCTGGAGAGAAAGAGTTGAAAGAAAACTTTGAAAAAAATAGTTGCCGTCCTTGAAAATGAGGGAAAAATCCTCATTTAAGCTTGTCTTGGCCAAAAATGGCAAAAGACAAAAAATCTTTTATTTTTAGTTAATCCAAAATATCACAAAATGGTGAAACAATGGAAAATGTCAGATTGAAAAAATTCAGACTGAAAACAGCGAAAAAAAAATGGACAGGCGAAGACCAGGTCGCGCGGAGAGGGCAAGGGCGCGCGGCAGGCAGCCTGCTGCGCGCGTGGTGCCCCCGCACCGCGCGCGGCAGGCAGCTGCCTCGCGCGCAGGGGCTGCGCGCGAGGCCCCCTGCCTCGCGCGCAGGGGGGGGGGGGGGGGGGGGCTCGCGGCGCCCCCTGCCTCGCCCGCAGGGGCCTCGCGCGAGGCGCCTGCCTCGCGCGCAGGCGCTCCTGCGCGCTGGGGCTGCCTACGCGCGCTGCCGCAGGCGGCCTTCGCGATTTTTTTTTTTTTTTTAAAAATTTTGACACAAAATTAATATATTTTTTTACTCCATCTTAATTTTAATTTCCCCAAAAATATATATTTTAATTATTTTCCGAAAAAACACTTCTCTTGACAAGGAACGATCGATTCTCACCTTTCTTGCCGAAAATCGGTCTTCTATTTCATCATCGGGTAATCCTGATCTTGGACCGCCTCGGGACCCGGTGTCTACAAAACCGTTTTTTTTTTTGCGTTTTTTAGCGGTTTTTCAAGCATTTCCTTTTATTTTTTCGAGATTTCTTCATATTTTCGCATTCTCTACTCACCGGGTGCTTGGATATTTATATTTCTTCAGTTTCTACACTTCTCGCGACTACAAGTATGTAAATAACTACTTTTTTCTTGAATTTTATTCAATTTATTTCTTCATTTCTTCTTCTTTCAACTTTAGAAATGATTAGGAAGTTCTAGATGCCTTAGGAATTTAGGGGGAATGCTGCCCATTTTTCTTCTTTATTTTCTTCTTCTTTGCAATTAAATCCGAACCTTTGCATGATCACATAGAAATAGAATTTTTTGGTAACTTTGGTGCTTTAGAAATAGGCATCTCCTAGCGCACTATTCTGTGCATATATTGCTCGTGAGGCCTGAGGCCGTTGTGTTGTGTTGTTGGGGACACACTCTTGCCGGGGTGCGTCCCATTTACATGCGTATATTATTGTTGAGGCCTGAGGCCTATTTTGTTGCCTTTTCATGCAGGAGGTCGAGCATACCCCTGCCGGGGTGCTGCCCAAATTTTTATTATTTATTCTAGAATTGAATATTTTCATGTATAATGCATGCTTTGGGGCCTAGAAAGTCCACTTTCTTTATTTGCTTCGAATTATTTCCACGCTAATTGCATGTGGTTTTGCTGTGACATACACAAGGCATGTGGGCAGCCATTGCCCTTTTCACTTATTATCAGCTTTCTATTTAGATTTCGGGCCGCCATTGCCCTGGTGAGGCCCAAGTGGGCCGTCCCCTTGAGAATGAGTCTAATAATACTTGTTTTATCAAATTTTCGCTATCTGATCTTTTCGTCTTTGCAGGATGCCTCCCAGACGTAGAGTACCGCAGGCCCAGCCCGAGATCATTGTTCCGGATTGGATGGATGCTGAGTCAGCTCAGAGGTATAGAGCATTGGCTCAGGTAGAGTTTCGGGCCAGCCGCTTTGTATCCCGGCCATTCCTGGAGGCCTTAGGGATGGCCCCAGAGTTCGATTTACTTGTCGAGGGTGCTGGGTGGACAGAGTTCCTTGAGCCCTCCTTCCAAACTTTTCCAGAGGCTACTCGCCAGGTCCTGGCCACTCTTCGCTACACCGATTTTCAGAGTGCAGATACCGACCCAGGGGTGGTTCAGTTTTGGTTCAACGGCGACCACTTCAGTATCACTAGATAGAGCTTCGCTCAGGCCATGGGGCTCCCTAGAGAGGAGGGGGTCGAGATCCCACGGCGAGCTATTAGACGCGCCCATTAGGCGGCTATTGCCATACCGGGAGTGCTATATGATCATGATACAGCAAAGAGCACCGTACTGGTGTCTCAGGCACTCCGGTATTTGCACAGAGTGTTATCCAGTTCGTACCTCGATCAAGCTGGTAATCCAGGGTCGCTTAACGCGGCCGAGATCTGGAGCCTCTGGGCCATGGTGGCAGGCCAGCGTCTCAACATTAGCCATGAGATCTTGGCCAACTTGACCAGAGTCGGCAGAGGGTTGACACCTGTGGTGATAGTGGGCGGAGTTATCACCCGACTGCTTCTGAGATTGGGAGTTACCCCTGACAGGTTGAGGGGACCCTTGGCAGAGGGGATCCATGTGGATGCAGCCGCAGCAGTGCAGATGGGGATGATCTCCCTGATATCAGGCCAGGCAAAGGCCTACAGGGTACTGACCATTCATGAGACCCGGCGGATGTTCTCACTTCCACCCTTGGGTCCAGATCCAGACCACCCGGAGCACTCAGAGGATCAGCCTCCGCAGCCAGAGCCGTAGCCTCAGCCCGAGCCTCAGCTTCCTCAGCCTCCTCAGCCTCAGACTGTGCCACCACCACAGCAGCAGGAGAAGCCCAGGACCCCGTCGGACTTTGACATAGAGTTCACGATGGATGATCTTTTTGCTGCCTCACCAGCATCCCGAGCACCGACTCCTGTCCCCTCACCGAGCATCAGAGTGCAGAGGACTACCCGCGGGCCCCCCGAGAGATATCATCCTTATTCCAGAGGCGACCCAGGGGCATCCACCTCTATAGCACCGCCTCAAGAGCCACTACAGTCGCAGCAGCCAGCTCAGCCCGACTTCTCTCAGCTCCTCACTTCCATGTTCACGGCCTTAGAGTGACGGCAGGATGAGAGGGACAGAGCTATTCATGAGAGGCTAGACCGCCAGCAGGCTGCCATCCAGGAGCAGTCCCAGTCAGTGGAGCGATTAGCCTAGGAGCAGGCTGGCTACATTGAGCATAATACACGAGAGCAGGCTCGGATTATGGATGCTTTCAAGGATGAGCAGGCTCGGGTCATGGAGACCTATAGGGGTGAGCAGGCGAGGTTGATTGAGCAGATTGCTCAGGGTCAGAGGGAGCTCAGGCAGCAGCTCGCTCATGATTTGAGGACGTCACAGGACCGGGCGTCTCAGAGGGTTGACATGACCCTGCAGATGATTGACGAGTCACTTGACTCTCTGAGATCCCGCGTCCAGGCGATAGAGGGGATTCTCCCACCCTTGTCTCAGACCATGAGGGAGTTCAGGGAGCAGTCGGAGCAGCGCTTAGAGCACATGAAGACGGCCGCCAGTGAGCAGACCACCCAGTTGAGCAAGGCGTTCAAGAAGTTGGGAGGCACGATATCAGAGACGCTGGAGTTCATGAGGACCTGAACCCAGCCTTTCTTGGATGGCCATGCTCAGATCCGTTTCAGGCAGACCCATGACGCCGAGGCAGGACCCTCCATGGCTCCACCTCCAGCACGGCCGCCTCCACCTCCGCCCGGGACAGTGCACATATCGGATGACGAGGATCCCGATGAGCCCTGTGACTACACACCCCTATGACATTCAGGGAGTCATATGTTTGTATACTTATACTTTGTATATACATTGTACAAAATGGATATTTCTAGTGAAAAACTTTTGTTTCAAAATTTATGCATTTATGATTCATTCATATACAGCAGATGAATATATGTCTTCACCTTCACTCATATTCCCAAAACAAAAATGGTAAGAAATGATGAATAACGATTCAATAAAAAGAAAATTACAAATGAAACATGGCATAGCAAATAAAGCAAGATCACGCCATTAATGAACCGGTTAAAAAGATAACCACTCAAATATGAACTAACAAAACCTTTTGTCACACAGGTACAGAGAGTGCCGCTTTTCAGATCGAAGCTGCAGTTAAAGAAACACTGCTCTTCACCAAACCGAGATTGTAGCCAAAGCCTACTGCATCTCACAGTTCGCGCGGCAGCCAGAGAGTGCTACGCACCTTGCGGATCGAATGGGGGTTAGCAAGGGAACTTCAGATCGAAGCTGCAGTTAAAGAAACACTGCTCTTCACCAAACCGAGATTGTAGCCAAAGCCTGCTGCATCTCACAGTTCGCACGGCAGCCAGAAAGTGCTACGCACCTTGCGGATCGAATGGGGGTTAGCAAGGGAACTTCAGATCGAAGCTGCAGTTAAAGAAACACTGCTCTTCACCAAACCGAGATTGTAGCCAAAGCCTACTGCATCTCACAGTTCGCGCGGCAGCTAGAAAGTGCTACGCACCTTGCGGATCGAATGGGGGTTAGCAAGGGAACTTCAGATCGAAGCTGCAGTTAAAGAAACACTGCTCTTCACCAAACTGAGATTGTAGCCGAAGCCTGCTGCATCTCACAGTTCACGCGGCAGCCAGAGAGTGCTACGCACCTTGCAGATCGAATGGGGGTTAGCAAGAGAACTTTAGATCGAAGCTGTGGTTAGGAAAACACCGCTCTTCATATCGAGTTCGTAGCCAGAGGGTGCTACGCCTCACCAGCACCTACAAGTCGAGACGAGACTGGTAGGGGTATCTTCGCATCGCCGAATAGACTGAGACAAGGTCTCCCCGGCATAAGGCACGAAAGGTAAGAACCGTCATAGGTACGCCTTCTTTCTTTCTGTCCTTTCTCTGAGTTTTGGCTTATCTAGGCGCTTGTGCACTAGTTTCCCCAAAACTGGGGGCAACTGTAAGCACCGTGTCCCGGAGCGGTCCGGATCAGAGGTTACCCTATGATGAAATCAATATCCTAGCCTGTATAAATGGTTTGGATTTGGGGGTTTTAGTCCCGCATTTCACGAGAAGCGAGTCTTTTTACCTTTCGTAGGCAGGGGGAGAAAACAGGGGATTTTCGAATCAAAAAGCCTTTTTTCCTCCACAGATGGCCAGCCCGTCTGTGAAGTCAGCCCATCGCTTCGGGTCACCGACGGCTTATGGTATTTTCCGACGCCCGTCGGAAAGTCACCGCCCCTGTCAGAAAGCCGCCTGGTTTCCCGGAGCATGCAACCTTTCCGACGCCCGTCGGTGGATGTGGCAGGGCCGTCGGACGAATCCTTGTGTCAGAAGGACTATTCCGACGCCCGCCTCTATACACCGACGCCCGTCGGTCGTGTCTGGCTTATAAAAGCTCCGGATTTTCAATAGAAAAGGGTTCCAAAAATTTTCAAGAGGGGAAACTCTGCCCAAATTTAAACATATTTTCTCTCTCTTCCAGCAAACACATTTCATAAAGAAATCTTGTTCAAAAGAGGATCAAATCCATCAAAAGGGACTAAAAACTAATTAGTTTTCCTTTAGATTTTGATTCCAAAGACCATACTTTGAAGGTTTGAGAAGGAAGTGATCTGATTTCCTCTTTTCAATCCTTCATCTTGCTTTTCGTGGAACACGCGGGGCTCTAACCAACTCAAGAATTTCACCCAAAGCGATTATCTAAGGGTAAATATTCCGGATTCCTTCTCCATATCATTCCATATTTATTCTTTATTTGTTAATTCTTCCAATTTTGCCATTATTCTTCTTTATTCTAACCTTTTTATATATTTTTATGATAAAACTTCTTTTTTGGCTTTAAAAAGAGTTTTCTCCCTTCTGTTTTTTCTGAGACAGTGGTGATCGATGGGTCATCTCTTTCACCGACGCCCGTCGGTCACCTCACCTACAGACGCCCGCTTTTTGAGTGACAGACGGACATGTCGGTCATCTTTACTGACGCCCGTCGGTCACCTAAAAGAGGCCGTCGGTGGGTCTGTCTCTTTCCTTTTAAACGATTTTCTATTTTTTTCAAGTCCCTTTGGATTCCCATATATTGATTGTATGTATATTGACATCTTTTAACTTTCTATGAGTGTATATTGATTCCCCTGGACTATCCCAAGCTGGAGCGGCTACCTACCGTATTCGGAGGATTTTCGTCCGGTTTAGTTTCCTAATCCTTCTGATCATTTCCTTCATTTGTTATTCATTGATTATTCTGTGTATATGAATATACTCTTTTCATATCTCGTTAATGTATAAAAATGACTCAATGTTTTATATTCAATAAAATGAGGTTTACACAAAATCAAGGGTCCAATGCCCTATTTTTATCCAATAAAGATCATCACAAATGAAAATATCCACTTTTGATAATGGTGCACGCGAGGACCAAAGTCCTCAAAAATAAACAATGCCTCGATTCATGTATGTATCGCACATTTATAAAGGGAGTTGTATTCCGCTCCTTGTATTATTGTAATTTATCGTCTTTTGATATTTACTTGCTCATTTATAGCTTTCCAAACGTGAATAAATGCGCCTTTAATAAATTGCATCATGTGGAGAGAGAGCGAATCAATGATAATTAAAATTTGATCATAAAATAATCGAGGTAGAAATAGATGAGAAATCCTGGACCCAGCTCTGGTCTGTGGGCTCAAAGAGGCTAGAGGTTTACCCTCCAAGACACCTTTTTGTGCCACGAGACTTTAGCGCTAATCCTAGGCTCCTTAGGGCGAGAGGTTTACCTTCAAAGACCCCTCTGGCTGGCCCAAAATGGATACCAAGCGCAGTCTTAGGCTCTCCGAGGTGAGAGTAACTTTCCCAATGTTCTATTGGGTGGCGACTCCATGATACCTCCTTGTTGCCCAACATAGACGCACTTGTGATTTATCGCAAGATGTCAACGGACCCACAAATGCCCCGATCGCCCACGTGCGGGCGGTCCCATGGGCGGCCGCGGGGATCCGGCGCGCATCACAGCGTGTAAATCTTTGTTCAAGCGGTAGTGCCGTGGTCATGCTAACTTTTCGTGAAATAGTAGTGCCGCCATCGTGCTAACCCTTGTGAGATGTGAAGTGGTAGTGCTGTGATCGTGCTAACCCTCAGTGGAGTGGTAGTGCCGTCATTGTGCTAACCCTTCTGAAGTGGTAGTGCCGTGGTCGTGCTAACCTTCAGTAAAATGGTAGTGCCGCCATCGTGCTAACCCTTCTGAGATGTGAAGTGGTAGTGTTGTGGTCGTTCTAACCTTCCGTAGAATGGTAGTGCCGCCATTGTGCTAACCCTTCTAAGATGTGAAGTGGTAGTGTCGTGGTCGTGCTAACCTTCCGTAGAATGGTAATGCCGCCAACATGCTAATCCTTCCGATAAGTGAACTGGTAGTGTCGTGATCGTGCTAACCCTCCGTGGAGTGGTAGTGCCGCCATTGTGCTAACCCTTCTGATATGTAAAGTGGTAGGGCCGTGGTCGAGCTAACCTTCCATAGAATGGTAGTGCTGCCATCGTGCTAACCCTTTTGAGATGTGAAGTGGTACTGCCGTGATCGTGCTAACCTTCCGTGGAGTGGTAGTGCCGTCATCATGCTAACCCTTCTGAGATGTGAAGTGGTAGTGCCATGGTCGTGCTAACCTTCCGTAGAATGGTAGTGCCGCCATCGTGCTAACCATTCTGAGATGTGAAGTGGTAGTGTCGTGATTGTACTAACCCTCCGTGGTGTTGTAGTGCCGCCATCGTGCTAACCCATCTGAAGTGATAGTGTCGTGGTCGTGCTAACCTTCCATAGAATGGTAGTGTCGCCATCGTGCTAATCCTTCTGAGATTTGAAGTGGTGCCTTATGTGAACCCTTTGGTTGATTGCTCCCTGAGAGGTCTTTGGATGATTGTTGGATTGGTGTTTGATCTGATATTTGGACTGATGTCGTTACTCTGCTTTTATCGGTGTTCGCATTGAATCTCTCTCACTGCAAAACTGAAAAACCAAATATACACGAAAAAATGGTAAGCATGCAAGTAAAATGCTTGGGTTATGCAGGAATGCAGGACGAGAATTCATCTAAGTGAGTTTAGAGGCGATAGTCGGGCTGCCTTGAACTTGCTGTAGGATCGATGCCCTTTGGAATTGCTTTTGAATTTCGTCCCTTTGGGGTTGCGAGATTCTCATCTGATACCTGTAGTCATTTTTTTTGAAGATAGTGTGTCCCTTGTGGATTTTCACACTAGCTTTTCTTAGCGGGAAATGCATCATTTTGGAATTTTCATATAACCCTACGCTTTATTTTTGCCTAGAATGGACCCAACCCAATCCAGCGGCTTTTTTTTTCTTTTCTTTTTTCTTTTTGAAGGACAGACTGCCGATTTTCAGGTTTTCACCCTATCCTTTTGCCTAAATTTTGCTTAGAGAGCCAATTACGGTTTTCATCTCTAACAGGATTTTTTTTGTTTTTTTGCAAAGAGGTTGAAGTTGTTGCCAAAGAGATTTCTAGTGTGATCAGTATGCACTTATGCGCATATCATAGCTGCATGAGCTTGATTCTTCTCATGATGGTGCTATAGAATTGCTTTCGCAGTTGATAGTAAAATGAGTCGGTTGAAGGACCCGAGTGGTGAGAGTAGCAGCAATGTGCTAGACAATTTTGAGTATGCAAAATGAACTGCTCTGCTCATATCAACATATTATGGCATAAATGCATATGTTTCAGTTTAATTTCATTACATATGATCATTATTTGACATTAATCTCAAAAATACAAAACCTCATCTAATTTCAGGATAGATTTTGAAAGTACCAAACTCCTGTTATCAATCAGCCCTCTCGTGTTTTCATGATTGAAGATTTTCTCTTAGCCTTTAATTTTTGTCCAGAATGCTTTTTTTTTTTGGCAGGGCGCCCAATTCTAGCAAGATCGCCTTTTTCGGTTTTCAACTCGCGGGGCATTTATTATTTATTTTTCTCCTTATTTGAGCCTTTGCTATGGAACCTCCTTTAGTCCGTCGGTGTTGATTGCTTTCTTTGAATTCTCTTTTATCATTGCCAGCAGGGATGGCTGCTCCTTTTGACGGTGTCCTTTCTCTTTTTTTCTTTTTTATTTTTCACCAAAGGCTTCATCTTGACTCCTATGTAAACTAGTTGAAGTAGTGAGTTTCTTCGCTTGGATCTTGGCCGTGAAAGTCTGTTTCTTCCTTTTGTTGGCTTTGGTGGCTCAATTTCTGAAATAACCTTTAATGGTTGAGAAGGAGTTGTACTTTGATTTCAGATGGTTTAGGACAGAACTATGGTGTAGGACAAGACTTTGTTTTTTTTTTGCTTTTTTATTTTTTATTTTTTATTTTTTTCTTAAAAGGTAATGAGTTGCCCTGCTATGTTTGGTTATAAGGGTCCCTGCTTTACTCATATTGGTCTCAGATAATTAAAGGTCGGTCTTGATTGGTTTTGGGATAAACATCTTAAATGATTGGGAGGAAAGGAGTCATAAGAGCTTGGTTCTAATGAGCTATATATTTCTTATGAAGGCCCAAAGTTTCATCTGTTTAACTTCTAATATAGCCCTTTAATGAACGAATTTTTATTTTTGGTTGGCTGCACTGTATGCATCTTGGATGTTGAGGAGGCAAAAGAGCTTTTGCAACTTCGCTCGTCGTCATGTTGGCATATTGAAGCAGCATTGTCCCAACAATACCCTTGTCAATTTTCAACATATCATTCCAGGTCCAGGCAAAGGCTCTTTCATTTTTTCTTTTTTTTTACATTATCTCTCAGAATTTTCCTCTCTTCAGGAGTTATATCAGATGCCACCAAGATTTTCTTTGGATTTTCTAAAGTTCTGAGATTAAATGCAGTTGTATTAGTTGAATTAATGTCAAAATGTATGTATTATGATCATGGGAAATAAAATCATTAGAAACATCATACAAATAAGCATAATTGTTTATCTTATTAAAATAACCGATCATTGCAAATATTGTCATAAAAAAGATAGTTCTTGGAATAAAAAGCAACTAAAAAACATAATCTTCTCCTTCGATCACATTCATGGTAGAGGGACTGCATTATAGCCTGCCCTTTTCTTCTTGTCTCTCTTCTTAGGGTCAGTGATCTCCTTGGATTCAATAAGATCTTGAATTTTGTTCCTCAAAGTTCGGTAGTAATCTGTTAAATGCCCAATGTGCTGATGGTAGGCGCAATACTGGTCATCTTTGTGCCCTGGCTGTCCCTGATTCATGGCTGGCCTAGGAGTCAAAGGTCGTAGCTTGCCCTCCTTCATCAGTCTCTCCAATACCCAGGATAGAGAGAGACCTAAATTAGAGTAATACCTCTGACCCTGTCTAACCTCAGTAGCGGCAACCTCAACCATTTTACCATTTCTGTTATTACTGCTCCTGACACTACCTGATTTATACCTTGACTGGTTCCCATAACCTTTCCCAGCAAAGTTATTTTAGTTTGTTTTATTTGCTAGGTAAGCCCCTTCAGTCTCTACAGCAATGTCTTTAAGTGACTCCCAATCTCTGAGCCCCTTAAAGCTGAGAAAGTCCCTCAAGTAAGGGTAGGAGTTCCTGATAAATAACCTAATCTGGTCAGCAGTGTCAGGCTTCCGCTTCATCTCCATGACCCTATTCCTCTATCTAGTGAGGTATTCATGGAATAATTCATAACTCCTTTGCTGTAAGAGCTCAAGGTCCTTTAAGGTGACCTCCATTCTGGTGCTGCAATCATACTGCTTCATGAACTCTTCGGTCAAAAGGTCGCAGTCCTCCTTGGATCTCCTGTCCAAACTGTGGTACCAGTTTTCTGCCAGACCCACCAGACTAAGGCATAAATATTCCACCTTCTGCTTCTTGCTCAACCCTGTGCCTTTCATTACCAGGGTATATTGCTTGATATGAGCATATGGGTCTGAAGTACCATCGAACTTTGGAAGCTCGGTCATCTTGAACCTTTGGGGTAGTAACTCTTTATCCCCTAGATCTCTATCTTCAGGGTTGATCCCTTTTCTAGCTGATAACATACGGGTGATCGCCTCAATCTGCTGTCTCATCCCTCTTATAGCCTCATCCTCCACCCTAGGTGCTCTACCCCTTACAGCTTGATGGACTATTGGCTCCTCGTCTTCCTCCTCCACCATGAAATCCTCATTGGGAATGGGGATTCTTTCCCTTCTTGGTTCAACAGGTACAGCAGTTTTATGTTCACTGACAGGTTGACGGGCAGCAACTCCAACGAGGGGAGCCTCCCCGCCAGCAGGCAGTTCGATTTGCCCCCGAGGAGGGACTGCCGGCGCTTTTGGAACGACAGGTGCTTGTGGAGCAACAGGTGCATGTGGAGCAGGAGGATAAGCAATCCTTTCGGCCATGGCACCCATCATATCTAACATCCTCCGTTCAAAGTCCTCTAGTCTCCTAGCAAGGTCTCGAGTAGTCAAAGCTCCGATCTCTTCTGCCATCGATGATTCTAGACATGATTCACTGATTGATGAGAGTGATTCAGAATCCCAGTCATACATTAATTCTAGCAACTCAAAAAGCAGATTTGTCCTTACTAGCCGATCGTCGGAACCCCTAGTCCACTTAGGTGAATATATGATGGCTAAAAAATTTAAACTGTTAGAATGATGCGTGAATAACATATACAATGCATGATCGTGTGTTGTGCAACATTTACAACCACATACAAGCAAGTAGATCCTTTCAACCTTATCACTCCCACACATGAGGTAATGCGGTCTCTTTCCTAGGTGGGCTTGATCCATAGGTTAACGGGGAACCCAATGGACACGTATGGTGCTTGGCGAAAAACCAGCAGCATAACATATCTTATCTAATGTGCATACATATGAATTTTGGCCTTTATGTATTTAAACATTTTAACTAAATTAAGATGGGCTCACCGAGGCATGAAAGCCTTTGATAAAAGACCATTTAATTTGGTTGATTTTGTTCAATATATAATGGCCTACATAGCAAGCATCGTATTAAAGTACATGTCACCTAGGGGAAGTATCTATTCCCATTACATGAGTTTTGGTCAAAGGTGATAATACTTTAGTACTACCCAAGCATGGTCTCTGCCAACAGGTCTAGCTCATCACGAGCATAACAACCGATCGGATCTCCATTTAATATACCATGATGGTACGAGTCTTGGGCTGGTAATTATCCTTAACACTTTCCTACATTGAGTGAACGTACGGTTGTATTTCGGGAACGCATTGGGGTAAGAATAGGGACCAAACTAGCATACTTCTAAAACTCTAATAAAATACAATGCAATTTCAAAAAGGGATGAAATTTTTAAATTAAAACTCAATTATATGTTTTAACCAAGGTACTTTTGAAGTGAAGTCTCTTATGTCCCCAGTGGAGTCGCCACTATGACGCGCACCGAATCCCGGGAGGCCCCGAAGACTCACTTTTAGGGCGTTCGAGAGAGATTCATGGAAACTTGCAAGAGATTGCAAAGGCGTCTATTTTGGGCAAGAAGGAGGTTTCTTAGAGTCGCCACCCAATAAAATATTGGGAAAGGTGGTCTAGCCTTAATGAGCGTAAGACAACGCATATGCATCCATTTTGGGCAAGCCAGAGATATTTTGGAGACCCCACCCCAATAGAACATTGGGATGGTCCTCTAATCTCGTGGAGCCTAGGACTATGCAAATTGGGCCTATTTTGGCAACAAGAGATATTTTGGAGACCCTACCCTAATGAGACATTGAGATGGTCCTCTAACCTCATTGAGCCTAAGACCAGAATGGTTCGGAACTTCCCATTTATTCATACCTTGATTAAAGTTACAATTGAGTTTTGAATTTAAGATTTCATCCCTTTTTTCATTCATTTAAATGCAGGAATTAGAGCGCATATCAATCACATAATAAGACGATAAACAAAAACAAGATAAAAAAAGGTAAATAAAAATACAATAAATTACAACAAAACTAGAGGCAGAATACAACTTTTAATGTAAATGAAATGTAAATCATACATAAAATGGGGTATTTATTAAGGATGAGGACATTGGTCCTCTCATGCATAGTTAAAGAAAGAAAGATTTTAAAGTGACAATTTATTTGGATAAAAAAAACTAGGACATTGGTCCCATTTTATTAGAAAAAAAAAACCCAATTTATTTATAAAAATATTTTTTTGTGATTTTTAATTAAACGTGCATAAAATAAATGATTTTATTAATAATTACATGGCAAATAAATTAAAAATACAAATAAAGGAAAAATAATAAATACAATAAAAAGATAAGTCCCTAAATCTCCTCTTTCTTTTGCATGGATGCTCAAACATAACAAAAATAAGTATTAAAACAAAAAGACACAAATAAATTGATGCTAGTAATTAAATCAAAAAAATAAATTAAATATATAAAATAATAAATAACAAATTAAAATAGATAAAATATGCATTATGGATGACAAATAAATTAACTAACATAATAAAACAAATAAATTAACACAAAAAATGCAAATAATAATAATAATAATAATAATAATGGAAAGGAAGAATAAACAATTAAATAAGATAGTAAAAAGAGTGTTAAAAATGTTAAATCTATATCTAAAATAAAATAAAATAAATAAATAAACGATAAATTAAAAGATTTACATGATTATTAATTAAATATGAACAAAAATAAATAAAAGAAAAATAAAATTAAAAGATCGAGTTTACAATATTTGCTCTTAGATTTTGGATTCGATGGAGAAAAAAAGATATGATTGATTTTCCTTACATTGATTCACAAAGTAGAAATAAATATAATAATAAAATTGAAATTTTATTCCAAAAGAAAATTGCTTAAAAATAATAAAAGAAAAGAAATTAATTTTCAAGAATAAAGAATTAATTTTTTTTTTGTCTCAAGTATGATTATTGATTAAAATTATAAAAAAAATGGAAGAAAAGAAATTTAATTCCCAAGAATAAAGAATTATTTTGTTTGTTTTAAGAAATTATAATTGATAATAAAAAACGAATTTCAAGAACAAAAAATTTTTTTTTTTATCTCAAAAAAAATTTTTGATTAAAAATTAAATTTTTAACCTTAAAATTTTTTTATTTGGAGAAGAAAAATAAAAGAAATGTAGAGAGAATTCTTGGAGAAAAAGAAGAAAACAAAAATGAAGATTTTTTATCAAAAGAGAATTTTCCCTTTCTTCTTTCTAAATTTTTCTATTTAAATGAGCAAAAATGAAAAAAAAAATATTAATTAAGGAAAAAAATAGGATTTTTATCAAATTCCCCTTAATTTGGGTGCAAAAAAGGAAATTATCATTAAAAATCCAAAAAAAAAAATGGAAAAAAGTCAAAGAAAATAAAAAAATGGAAAAATGGGCAAAAAACACGTTTGCGGCAAATAAGGGGCGACCGACCCCGTCGGTGCGCACGACGAGCGTCGGGCGCGCACGCTCGCCTAGCGCGGAGCGACGCTCCTCGCGTCGCTCGCGCGCGAGCGCTACGTGTGCAGTCGCCCCGCGTGCCTGCGGGCTGCCGCAGCGCGATGACGCAGCCGATTTTTTTTTTAATTTTTAAATATAAATAAAAACACAATAATTTTCAAACTCCATTTTTTAAATTTAATTTTTAATACATTTTTTATTATTTTTGATTTTTTTATTGTAAAAAGCAAATTTAATAAGAAAATCATCATTTTTAATCTTTTTGCCTGTAAACAGGTATCTAATCATCATTAACTATCTCTGATCTATACTGACTCAAGACCCGGTGTCTACAATAAGTTTTATATTCATGTCTCCTTTAAATAATTTTCAATACTCTCTTAACATTACATCAACATTTTCTTATTAATTCACTAGCATTACCATTATCTATTTTCTTACATGAATATTATGATTATTTATAATCTTAATATAAACTTTATTATTATCATTAGTATTCTTATTGCTATTAACACTAATATTTCCATTAATATTGCTCTCACTATTACTATTATTGATATTATTATTATCTTTACATACTTGTTACTACACTCATTATTTAATACATATACTTAATTTCTCTAATTTCATTAACATCATATAAGTTTAAATTTTCCTTTTTAATCCTTTATCGAACAATAACATTATCAATTTGCATTTTAGTACATTCACTTTCATTTATTTATGGTTATATTCTTAATTGTCTATTAATTATCACTTGTCTCTATCTAATTATTTTCTTAACGTTTAATTCATTCTTTGATAATGTGAAATTTCTATTTAACCCGTACATTTTATTTTACTTTTATACTTAATCACTTTTTAAACCTTCATTTAATTAATCGCTTTCCCATACTTTACCATAATTATTACTTTTCCTTAACAATTATACTTAATATTTATAATTCTTATTAATTTACAATTTAGTCATTTTCATTAGATATGTTAAGGACTATTACACTTTAATCCTTTAATATTATTTAAATTATAATTTTGCCCTTTTTATTATCATTATAATTACAATTATGCCTAATCTTATTCACTTTCACATTAAACTTATTACTTATCATGTAAAATTTTCGTTTAGTCCCTAAATGTCATTCTTTTACACTAAATTACCTTTTTAGTCTTTATAATACTACCATTTGCTTAATTTACCATTTGATCACTTATTTCCTTATTTTTACTATTTTATCTCATTCTTTTACATAATTACCATTTTACCCTTATTCCTTATACATCTTCACAATTTAATCCTTTTTTATTCCATTTCCCTTATTAATACACATTTACTCATTTAATTTAATTTTCATTAATTTGCCCCTAGTATCAATCCGGTAGAAACCTCTGAACTGAATATACGGGACGTGGACCCCACAGGCCCAATACACTTTAGAGTAATCCCGGAAGGACTACCCATACACTTTCACTGCAATTCACTGTACACTTTATCACTTTAACACTTTATCACTTTAACATTTTATCACTTTTACACATTAGTAGACCGTCATTGGCCTACTAATGCGAGTCGCCATGACTCGCTACCGCGGTATAGCTGTCCCTATACCTAGCCAACTATATTCTGAGCCAAATTTCGCCACCAGACCATTACTAATGGCAAAGAATACTTTTTATTTTATATTTATTCACTTATACATTCACTTCTTATTTATCATTCAATTTGCACTATTTATATAATCATACATTTTCCATACACATACCATGGTATATTAATAACACTTGCATTATCAATCATAATTCACTTTATTTAAACACTTAAACACACATTTATTCTCATGTATATACATATACATTTCTATTTACATTTACACTTTTCATCATCGTTATTCCATATTATATTATCGCTATCATTTCATATCATATTATATTATCAATACTATTTCATATTACATTTCCATATCAATTGTCTTAATTAATAAATAAATTAGTTATTTTCATAAAAGTCCTTTATCCTTTATTAATATACAGTATTTCATTTCTTTTTCTCTTTCATTTCAATTTAAATACACATAGTTCAATACTATTCATTTTAGACATAATATATGTCTATACTAAAATTTATTCAATTACATTCTAAAGTTTTCCAATTAATTTCAATATACTCAACTTTATTTTCTATATTCATTCTAAGATCTTATATTCATTAAATTGTCCCATTAATCCATTAATTACCTAATGATTTCATTCGGCCAACATACTATATTTCTACTGTTAGTTCTTTTTCTTTTAATTTCACTTCCATGATAATTATCATTTATCTTTTTCTTCATTTATACCATTTCTCTAATTAATGACATCATGTTCCATTAGTTTCGCTTAAAACATAATAATATATCAACCTAAATTGTATTTAATTAAACTCTAAAAATTCTCAAATATTTTATATATATTCCATTTCATCTCCCTATTCATTTTCTATCATTATTTTCACTAAATTAACAAATTACACATTCATATTCTATGTTTAAGCATTCGGCCCTAACCTCATATTTGCCTCCAAATTTATTTTTCTTTCATTTATCATTTAATCTACTAAATTACATACTAATTAACATAAATACATGCATGAATATCATTAAACATCAAAACACATACCATAAATTCTTAATGATCAATTCGGCCAAGTTAGGGTTCTTCATCTTAAATTAATTCTTTCTATTTTAATCACTTTAATTTCTATTTTTAAGTTCTAATCACATGCCTATACATTTAATTTCATTTCATCATGTAAAAAATCCAAATTTCATCCTAAACATACACTAAAATCCATACAAAAATAATGGAAAAATAGGGATATTGTATCTACTAACCTTTAAACCTTGTTTTCCATTATTGAATCCTGTTTTTTCATACTTCACCATCAAAGTTCCTTCCTTTCCTTTATTTCTCAATATGGCAAAAAATACAACTATAAACATCCATCAATTTCTTGCTTCTTTTTCTCAATATAATCATGCTTACTACCCTTAAATCTATCTATAAAAACTATCAAATCAAATTAACAACCTCAAAATCAGTTACTTGATTTTTAGCACATAATCTTCTTTCCTTGATTTCTACCCAATCTTCCACTTCAAATGGTCTCTAGAGATGCTTATTATTGAAAATAAAGGCTGAATTTAACTTGGAAGGTTTGATTTGGTGGAATTTAGGAGAGAGAAATGAAGAATTATGGAGAGGGAAGAATACATCATACGATTTTGGAAGGTGGGAGAATGGAGAAGAGAAATATGGAAAATGGCTGATTTTTAAGCCTTTTATAGGCCCCTTTGATGAATTTAGAAACGGGTTCAACCAATTGGGTGAACCCAAAAGCCCAATTAGGTTAAATAATGATTATTTTGGCCCAATTTTAATTCTATCAGTTTTCAAGCTCAAATCCTCATAAAAAATGCTTCCATAATTCTTAAAATATATTTATTAGGTTTCACGAATATTTTTGGGTCAATCGCAGAACGTTTCTCGGTCGGATAATTATTTATCTGTTCGATAGCCGAAATTCTAGTATCACAATAAAATCAAATTTTCAATTCCATTAGATTCTACTTATTCATACGAACACGTCAATATTTTCGGATTATTTTTCTGAAATCCGTAACAAAAGTTATAATCCGGTCAAACGGGCTGATTTTTACTAATATGAGGCGACGGATGCTCGTCCCTCAACCATTGATGCCTAAAAGTGATTTTTCCACTCATTTTCCTATTTTCAAGGCCTATTTGACCTCTATTTGACCCTAAATTTCATAATCGGACTTTCACTGACATGCTTTATCCAATGTTCCAATAAAATATTTTTTGACTCTTAGAGGTACTTTTCACCCCGGTGTCACTATTCCTGACCCGAAAATCACTATTCACAAAAATTACGATTTTGTACCATTACACAAATTCTCTACCATAATCACAGAGCTCCAGTAATGATAGTTGGTCCACATTTAAATTGATTATATGCTCTACCTTACCCCCTACTTTTAAAGGACCCATTTCTTTAATGAACAACCCATCAATATACATTTTAATGGTAATACACTTATTGGCCATTGAAATATTTTGTCAACAAATGCAATTAAAATGCCAAAAAAAAATTACAATAAATTTCTTAACCACAACCAAAAAGGAAAAAAAAAAACTCATCAAAGGAATCAAATTTTAACAATATTGGGTCATATGCAATTGAAATTTTTAAAAAAGCCGTAATTTCTTTCAACATTACCATAATATCCAATTAACACATGCAACAATAGGAAACGCAAAAGAACATACCTTTTTTTTACTTTGCTGAATTTAATTTTACATATAATTTCTTTAAAGCATTCGACCTTCTGATTTGATCTCCTTTATTCTTTTAATTCTAAAACCAACAACAAACATCACACTCTCTGTCTTTAGGAAGATTAATAGATAAGTGGACTCTTTTTTCTTCTTTTTAAGTTGCTGAGTTCAAAAACATGGGGTATTAAGCTTTGAAATCCCTTTGATTCCATGGCTTAACCAATGACAATTTCCTGCCTCTTTTGTTTCTAAAGTTTTTATTTTTTTTGCTTAATACATATACAAACACCTGAATTTGACTCAATAATGCATTTGAACACCTAAACTTTAATAGTGACTTATTGATCACATGTATTTGTCAACTTTCCAAATAACAAACACAAATTCACATTAAATTTGAAAAATTAAAATATGCGACACTGATATGGCTTCGCATAACATAAAAATCAATAAAAAAATTCATCAAAATCAATAAGAAAACCAATCCATCCTGTTTTCAATTCCCACCAATACTTTGCATGTGGGACATATATTTTTATTATAATAGTTCAAATGCTACATTAATGCAATTGAATATCACGTGTTTCAATTTTTTAAAAATAGTGTGAATTTGTATTTATTATTTACAAAATTGATAAATATAAGTAATTAATAATTTATTATTAAAGTTTAAATATTTAAATGAATTATAAAATTAAATTTGAGTGTCTCGATATTAAGCCCTTTTTTTTTTCAAATAAGTTGGCAGCATTTAATTTAGGAGATAAAAGGGTAAATGTCATCATGCGGGAGAACTGAAAGCTAATTGTATTTTTTTTTATTTATTGCATCATTAATTGCTACCTCAGATGCGTGTATTTCACGCTTTTATATGACTTAGGTTATAAACAGTCCTTTATAGACCCCGATTAATTTAGAGGGAAAAGCTATTAATGAATGATAGTTTAAGGGGATAATTATGCATTATCCCTATATATATTTTATATTTATAATACAAGTAAAGCTAAAATATAATAAAAGTTTTTACATTCTTGTAAATATAAATATTTAATAAGATTATTTTCATAAATATAATAAAATATAAAAAAATATTTTATTTTTCACATTTTTATATAGTTTAAATATAAACTAAAACATGCAAATTTAACATTATAAAAATCAAATCAGGTTTTAAAGGGAAAAAAATCTAAGAAATAGAATACTAATTAAAGACAAAATTAACCATTGATGAATTAAACAAATTGTCATTCTAATGGGGATGACTTCCCTCTTTATGTAACATCCTAAAGCAATAAGAATTTTTAGAATTTCAAATATACGTGTAGGAGGAAATGAGGAAGAACAAAAGAAAACTTATCAAGATTGTTGAGCTGTGTTGTGGACAATCACTGCCTTGAAACCAAAATTGTGGTGAGACCTCGATGCAATCTGGTAACCGGTCGCTCCCTAAGGTTAACACAGCTAACTCCTAATGTTTGCACTCACAGTATAAGTTTGGAACAGTCAAGCTACCTAGAAAGTCAAAGGTTGTTTGTTTGAAAATAAAAAATGATTACCCCAAAAAATCAAGAGCTAAGCATATTTAAAAATAAAAAATCAGAGAGAAAAACGTTAAGAGGTTGAGAAAAATTAGGAACACGATCTGGAGAATCAGAGCTGTCATGGCCGGATTTGTACCCTAAGAGAATTAACCTAATTTGGCATGTGAGTGAGTGGATTGAATGTGTAGGATTGGACTTAATTGAAAGGAAGCAGTATAGTTAAGGGGTTAAATGGTGATTATGAATGTTTGTGCTAAGCATGAGTTAAAGGCTGATTAACTAGTTAAAGGAAGGATTAACTAAGAATAAAATAACTTAATTTAATGGAAAGTGGAGGCAGATTAGAGGAAGTGGTTTCCGTGTGGCTTCTTGAGAGGATGCCACCTACACCTTTGCATGCAAGAGTGAGTTAAGGGAAGGGAAGAGTTTCATTTGTGTAATCTAGCAATTTTCTGTGTTCTTCTCTTTTCTTTCTTGCGTGGGAGTGAGTGTTAAAGAAGGGTAAGTATATTGATGTTAAGTTGCTCAAGAATTAAGGGTTAAACCTAAGAGGTAAGTGAATAAGTGCATATTCTCATCTTCTACTCTTTCTTTTTGGTTGAGCTGGTTTGGATGGGATATTATTGGTTTGAGTTTGAGCTTGAGTATCTGTGTTGTTTTGTTAGCTGAAGAAGTGAAGAGAGATAAGGGAAAGGCTGTAATCGGCGAACCGAGCGTCCGTCGTAATTAGGAGCTAAGGCGACGAGGTTTGGGAACAAACCCTAATTGTATGAATATGTGATTAGTATTGGTTAAATAGGGTCTTGAACTGAATTGCATGATATGTGAAATTGAAGGTTGAGAATGAATTATGTGATGCTAAATTGTATGAGTATAGTAGCAATATGATTGTGATAAAGTGCTTGAGAGTGATTATGATTTGTACTATTATTGAATGCCAAACAAGAAGGGAAAATCAGGTATGTGTTATTGATTGTGTGGTTGATGTATTTGGGTTAATTGCCAAAAGTGAGAATGAGATTTGAAGTCTTAATGAGAAGGAAGAAATGGACTGAAAAACATAACCATGTTATGGTGTTTTTGCATAGGTCACGGTGACAATGAAATTCATTGTGACCGTGAGGTATGCTTGAGTTCAATTCTGCCTAATGGATTTTGGTATGTCACGGTGACAATGAACTTCATTGTGACCGTGAGGTACCCAAGGGAGCATTCTGTTTTGCAAAGTGAGAATATGTCACGGTGGCAATGGGATTCATTGTGACCGTGACATACCCTCAGGTTGCATTCTGCCGAGAGTTGGGAACACATCACGGTGACAATGAAATTGGTTGTGACCGTGACATGTCCCCAATTTGCATTCTGTTTTGGACTTCAATATGTCACGGTGACAATGAAATCCATTGTGACCGTGACCCACCCTGTTTTGGCAATATAATCCTAATGTGTTTGGTCATTCAAATGGCATGGCTTTAAGCTGAAATGAAGGACAGCATGAGTAAGTAATGTATATGTGTTAAGTAATCTACAAATGCATATAACTATGATGACTTCTGAATGTGATAAGTTATGTGAATATTAAATGTGAAGACTGAATTTGAAAGCATATTGAATATGCAAATGAAATGTATGGCTGTGTGCTAATACAAATGTGTAAAGTGAAAAGTGAACTGAATAAGTGTTTAACAACTTAAGCCTGCGAGTCAAGTAGTGGATAGTTAGGCATGCCTATAGGGTCAAGTGCTGCAGCCCCATGCGTTAAATGTGTCCGATTCCATGGGAATCACAATGCGAATATCCTTACTGGATTGTGTTATATGTGGAATGATGAAAGGTACCAGAAGGTACTAATGTGATATGAAGCACCAGAAGGTGCTAATGTGAAAAAGTAGTCTCGATGAGATTACTGGTATCTGAGAGATACCGATGCGATACCCGTTATCCGCGTCATTGAATTGCAGGCAAAGTGGCAAAAAGGCTAATTGGTTAATCGGCTAAAAGTTAATTAAATATAAACAGAAGTGATTGTCATACAAGAAAGTATGGAAATGTGAATAAGTAACTGATGCCTTATGATTGAATATAGTAATGGTTGATCTGGCATGTTTATTAGCATGTTATGTATGATGATTCTGATGTGTGATAAATTATATGCTATATGTATGAGTTCCCCACTAAGCGTTATCGCTTAGCATGGATTTACTCTAATCCGTGCAGGTACGGACGAGAAGTGACTGAAGGACGTCCCCCGCATTTTGGTACGGTCAACAATAGGAAGTATATAGTGTAGGTTTGGGGGCTTGTTATTTGGGACTTTTGTATAAGTTTTATATGGTTAACATGTATTTTGAATATGTAAAGGCATGTAATAATGTAGTAATCACGGATGTAACCTCCCACATGTATGTGTGTCATGTGAATAGCTAAGGCTTGTGACTAATAGTAGTTGGCATGTGATGCATGAATTAAAATAGTGTGTGATGAAATTTTATTATTCGGTTTCCGCATGTGTTCTGGGTGTGTGTGCGACCTTCTCTAACTAAGATTAGCTGAGCTAGTTTGTCGTTAGGGAACGGGCGTCACAAGAGCAGTTGAGTAAAAGGCAAAATGAGATTTTATTAGATCCAAAACTAGATGAATTTTCCCCAAAAAGAATTATAGTCGAGGTCCAGCCGAACCCAGATAGGGCCGGGCGGCACGCACGTGTGGTAATAATTCCAAAATTCACTATTAACACAATTCAAACCTAATTAAAATACATCTATTTATAAATACAAAGTCAAGAAGTAAAAGGTTCGATGTGGGATAAAGAACCCCACAAGCCATTTTATTCAACAATCCCACGCAAATGGCTTGCTGAAAAGAAAAGAAAGTTTCTTTTAAATTCATTTTCTAGGAAAAATTTGGGATTAAATGCTTAAGTATCAATATCTTTTGATTAAATTGACACATAGTGTTATGAGGCAACAACTTTGTTAAGGAAATGAAAATATTCTTGAACTTTAAAAACATAGGTTGAGATCCCTACAACACACATTGTACCCTTGATGTTGACTGTTCAGTGATTTAGCAAAATTAGCTCTTTTAATGGCCATGAGCATACCTTGGGTGCTCATGAGTGCTCTAGAAAGATGGCCCAAATCTTTCATAGAAAGCGGCCCCACCTTTATACTTAAGTAAGTGTTTTTAATATGAAATCATTGAGTCACTAAAACTCAACCTTAAAAATGGTATCCATCAAGTTCATTACAAATGAACCACCATAAGAAAAAGGGCTATGGATCTATAATGCACTATCACAAGTCATAGGGATGAGAAAACTAGTGCACAGAAAGGACTCATATGGCTTCGTTTGACCATACTTTGGTATCCACCACATTGCCTCAATCAATGGGCTTAATTCCCATCCCCTTCGACGTTTCAAGAACAATTATTCTTGGTAATCCTTAAGTGAGAGGATCTGCAAAGTTTTTCTCATATCTGACATATTGTAAGGAGATTACTCCATTTTTGAGGAGTTGTCTAACTGCACTATTTCTAATGAGAATGTGTCTTTTCTTATCATTATATACACTATTTTTGGCAATTCCAATAGTTGCCTGTGAATCACAATGTAGTGAGACTGGTACCGAAGATATCCCTCATAATGGCACATCAGCCAACAAACTACTCAACCATTCTGCTTATTGACTTGCTAATTCAAGAGCTATAAATTTAGATTCCATGGTTGAGCATCCAATACAAGTTTGTTTTTATGATTTCTATGAAACAACACCTTCACCTATGATAAAAACATAACCATTAATAGAACTTACTTCATCATTATCAGTTACCCAGTTTGCATCACAATAACCTTCTAACACACTAGAAAATATGTTAAAATGCAAACACCAATCCAAAGTACCTTTAAAATATTTAAGCAAACAATGAAGTGCATTCTAATGTTTATTACTTGGATTATGAGTATATCGACTCAATCTACTAACAACATATGCTATGTCAAGTCTAGTGTAGTTCATTAGAAATATTATGCTACCAATGATTTTATCATATTCTTCTTGAGAGACACTAGGACCCTAATTCTTTTTAAGAGACATTCTAGGATCATAAGGTGTTCTCACAGGCACTACATCAAAGCAGTTAAATTTTTTCAATAATTTTTCGATATAATATGATTGACTCAAGGAAAAACCACTTTTAGTTTTCCTAATTCTGATGCCTAGTATTACATCAGCTTCTCCTAAGTCTTTCATGTCAAAGTGAGAGGACAAAGACATTTTTGTTTCTTTCACCACATCAATATTAGAACAAAAAATAAGCATCTCATCAACATATAAACAAATAATCACACAATTTGAACCCAAGATCTCAGAATATATGCAATAGTTAGATCCATTCACAATATACCCATTAGTCACTAATGTTTTATCAAATATTTCATACCATTGTTTAGGAGCTTGCATTAAACCATAAAGAGACTTTCTAAGCTTACATGCCTTGTTCTTTTGACAGGGAAACACAAAATCTTCTAGTTGTTCCATGTAAATTTTCTCTTCTAATTCTCCATCCAAAAAGGCAATTTTTACATACATTTGATGTATCATAAGGTTATGAATAGCTACAAGTGTAATTAGAATCCTAATAGTGGTTATTTTGGTCACTAGAGAATATGTGTTAAAATAGTCAATGACTTTCTTTTGAGTGTATCTTACCACTACTAATCTTGCCTTAAATTTTTCAATAGACCCATCAAGTCTTGTTTTCCTTTTAAATATCCATTTGCACCTAATAGGTTTATTTCTCTTAGGTAAATCAATTAAGTCCTAGGTGTGGTTTGTCATTATTGAATTTAACTCACTTTTAATTGCTTCTTTTCAAAATACAGTATCTATTGAAGTCATTGCTTCTTCTTAAGTCTTGGGATCTTCTTTAATTAGAAATGTAGAGACTATATCTAAATTAATTTTAGAAGTGTTTTCTAGCAGGAAGAAAGTAATAAAATCTGGTCCAAAATTATTATCTATTTTTCTTCTTTTACTCCTAAGTTCATTTGAATTTTTATTTGGAATATAAGCATTAGGTAAAGTATTTGGTATCTCAACATGACTAATTCCACTAACATTATTATTAATTATTTTCTTTAAGGGAAACACAGATTCAAAAAATCAATCATCTCTAGATTCACAAATAGAATAATCAGTTAATGACATGAATCTATATGCAATACTATTTTGGGCATATCAAATAAAGACGCAATCAAAAGTTTTAGGTCCAATATTAGATTTTCTAAAAGTTGGTATTCTAACCTTAGCTAAACATCCCCACACTTTCAAATAGTTCAGGTTAGATGCAAAGCCTTTCCACATTTCATAAAGAGTTTTGTCCTTTTTTCTTATGAGGAACTGTATTAAGAATATAACAGGTTGTTAGCACAGCTTCCCCCCACATGTTATTTGACATACCAAAACTTAAAAACGTGGCATTCATCATTTCTTTAAGTGTTCTATTTTTTCTTTCAGCTATTCCATTTTGTTGAGGTGTGTAAGGTGCACTATTTTCATGAACAATGCTATTTATTTCACAAAATTATTTAAGAAAATTCATCCTATATTATCCACCCTTATCAGATCTAAGTCTTTTTATTTTCTTATCCAATTAATTCTCTACTTCAACTTTATATTTCAAAAACATTTTTGCAGCTTCATCTTTAGATTTTAATAGATATATTTTGATGTATCTAGAAAAATCATCAATAAAGGTGATATGATATTTTTTGCCACCTCTACTTATAACATTCATAAAATTAGCCAAATCAGAATGCATTAATTCAAGCACTTTAGTAATTCTAGCAGTGATAGGTTTAAAAGGTTTTTTGACGAATTTAGCTTTAACACAAATATAACATTTTAAACTATGATCATTATTAACAGCGCTAATTAAGTGCATATTTTTAAGCCTTTTAATAGAAGCATAATTCACATGACCTAATCTACCAAGCCACATATCCATAGATTCAACCATATAAGCAGAAGTAGAAGAACTACCATTAGAATCAACGTAAATAGTGTTCAAAACGTACAGTCCATCAGCTAAGTACCCTTTCCCCACAAATGTCCCATTTCTAGTAATTATAACCTTATCAGCCTCAAGAGTAATTTTTAGTCTAGCCTTATGAAGCAAACTATCAGAAATTAAGTTCCTACGTAGGGAAGGCACACATAAAGCATTATTTAAGGCCAAAGTTTTTCTAAATGTTAATTTAAGGAGAATTTTCCCTTTACCAAGTACACCAGTAGTAGTGGTGTTTTCCATGTAGACACAGTCTCCATCTGAAGCTTCCTCAAGGTTGTGAAACAGCTCTTTATTCGAGTAGAGATGCCTAGTAACTCCAGTATCCAGCACCCAATCTACCTTGTTTTCCTCCAAGTTTGATGCTACAACAGCAGCAATGATCTCCACTTTCTCGATGAGATTTGACTGTAGAGCAAGTTAAGCTGCAGGTTTTTGTTGGTTTGGAATTTGTCGAGTCTTCTTTTTGAAGCATTGATATGTCTTATGGCTTGTTTTTCCATAGACATAACAGTTGATCAGCTTTTTTTTGGATTTTTGCATCTCCTTTTTTGACTATTTGTTTGGATAATTCTGCCCCTTCTTTCCTTTGCCTTTGAACCTGTCTTTAAAAGGAATAATAGATTCAACAATGTTAGTATTAACAAAAAAGAAGATGAAGATAATAGCTTATCTTTCAATCCGTTAGCCTCCTTTGTTCTTATATGACTGATAAGCTCCTGCAAAGTCATGTCTTTCTTCTTGTGTTTTAAGTGATTCTGTAATCACTCCAGGAAGGTGGGAATTTTTCCAGTAAAACATTGGCTTCCAGCAGCTCACATATCTCCATTCCTTCATTGAGTATGTCAGCCATAAGATCTCCATACTCATGCACTTGGTCAATGATCGGCTTCTCATCAACCATCTAGAACTGCAACCATTTACCTACAACATATTTCTTTTTCCTAGCATCATCAGCATGATATTTCTTTTGTAGAGTGTCCCATATAATTTAGGCAGATTTTTTATTAACAAACAAATCAAAAAGGGAATTAGTCATGTGGTTTAAGAGGTGACCTTAACAGTCTTATTGTCTTTCTCAAATTTCTTTCTAGCATCATCATCAGAAATGGTTGAAACATCAGCGATATGAGGTTCTGCATGCAAATCATTAAAAAGCACATAATCAATTTCAAGCTATTCAAAAAAGATTAGCAGTTTTTGAGACCAACGCTTGTAGTTAATCCCATCAAGAGGTTCAAGTTTTAACAAATCAGGTAACGATTTCAGATAACATCAGACATATTGGGAAACAAAAGAGAAATTTTTCTTTCAAATTGTAGGAGGAAATAGGGAAGAACAAAAGAAAACTTATCAAGATTGTTGAGCTGTGCCGTGGATAACCACTGCCAAAGAGAAATTTTGCGGTCAAATTGTAGGAGGAAACGGGGAAGAACAAAAGAAAAATTATCAAGATTATTGAGCTGTGCTATGGACAACCATTGCCAAAGAGAAATTTTGCTTTCAAATTGTAGGAGAAACTGGAAAAAACAAAAGAAAACTTATCAAGACTGTTCAGCTGTGTCGTGGACAACCACTGCCTTGAAAGCAAAATTCCGGCGAGACCTCGGTGCAATCTAGTAACCGGTCGCTCAAAATCAAGAGTTAAGCATATTTAAAAATCAAAATGTTGAGAGAAAAACGTTAAGAGGTGCCCAAGCGGGCGCAACGCGGTAATAATTCCAAAATTCACTGTCAATATAATTAATCCTAACTAAAATACATCTCTATATAAATAGAAAGTCAAGAAGCAAAAGTTTAGATGTGGGATAAAGAACCCCACAAGCCATTTTATTCAACAATTTTAACATTCTCATTAATAATTCTTTAGGTACAACAAATTCTTAATTATCAATCAAATGAAAACTATATATCATTGCCTACAATATATGCAGAGTTATGTGATGTTTTGACAGGTTTGAAAGAAGCTTGGAATCGAGGATCGCGCTAGGTTTCTCTTCAAGTTGACAACAATAGCATTGTTGGAGCTCTCCCCTATGATACGCCTTCTCCTCCAGCTCATAAGGCTTTGTTTCTTCGCATTAAAGAGCTACTCAACCGTGCTTTGGGTTATTCGAGTTTCTCCTGTTTATAGAGAAGCTAGCACAGCGGAATTCATGGCCAATTTAGCCTTATCTAATCAGCATCGGTTCTATTGATTTGATCGATCCCCTAGGCTTGCGTCTTGTTTTTCTCGGTGATGCTTTTGGAGTGTCCTTTCATAGAGTTGTTAATTGTAAGTTTATTTTGCTTTCTTCTATTAAAAAAAAAATAAAAAGTAAAATTGTAAACTGGCTGCCATTAATTCAGGTACCAAAATTTATTTTCTTTAAGCTAATTAAAATTTCAAATTCAAGCTTTAAAAAAAAAAAAAAAAAAATCAATATTAAAAAAATTCTATTCCACGATGAGCCGATCAGACTCCATCAGTATTTATCTCGACTTTCGAATAACAGTAATCATATAAACAAAAATAACAATTGATGATTAATTAAAATTCTAAAAATGTAGTAACAATCGGACGAAGCAATAAGTAAGCATGGGAAAAGCTAGCAAAAACTCAAAGATAAGGTCTCCTAGCTTCAGATCCAAATCGAGCTCTTCTAATATTAGATCGACGTTTCCTGTATATAATTCCTCCAAACGCCAACAATCCAGCTCCTGCTAGGGTTCCTATTGCAATTCCGGCCTTCTGTCCCCTACTCAGTCCCCCACCGGATGACCCTTCCTCTTGGGGTATTTCAGCTCTTGGAGGAGCTGCCGAAGGAGGAGGAATTGTAGGCAGTGTCGTTGGGGTCGGAGATAGTGGTGATGGTGATGGTGATGGTGATGGTGATGGTGTAGAGGGTCCTGGTGCAGGTGTTAAAGCTTCAAATGCAAAAAAGCTTGCAGGAGATGATCGATGGTTTGATGAGGTTGTGAAAATTATGTAGTGAAGGAATAGGATAAGAAAGAAACAGAATTTAAGATATATTGTTGCCATTAGTAAGATTCAAAAGTTGAAGCAAATTCAAGGCCTGTGGCAATTTATATATATGTGCAGAATGTTAGAACAAAAGGAGAAAACAACAGAGGACATAGTAAAGATCATCAAGTCTTCTTGTGAATTTAAGCTACAAGAAAACATGAATTGCCGGCCCTCCAGCTAATTTCCACCATCGCTTCCAACAACAAATGCCCATTCATATGTATATATTTGCCAACTCTTTCCATTTAGTGTTGCTTGTTTCTTTCTGCTTTTACACAAGCATGCATTTTTTTTTTTTCAAAAGCTCATAGTAAAGATCATAAACGTAGCATAATATAGGTTGGGTTTCAAACACTAGAACTTACAGCTGGAGAGTTAAAGTATCACTAAATTAAAGCTTGTTGATATGATAAGTAATTTTTTTACGTTAAGTTTGGGGAAGGATATGATAAATATTTAATTTTAAGCTTGATCAAATCAATATACAGTTTTATTTCAAAAAAAAAAAATCAATATACAGCTGTTCAATATATATATAGCCAAAATTGGGGAATAATTTCATTCGCTGTAATTGTAATTGGGTATTTACTCTAATAATAATTCGGTCATAAACGAAAAAATCGTCCCATAAAAATATTTCGACTCTTTAAATATTGCAACTAAAATCATTTTAATCGGAATACCATAAATTTGCTGGAATGTTAATGTGATAATTCATATTAATTTAGAACATTTCACGTAATATGTTTTAAAATGTTATACATGATATATTTTGAAATATTTTAATCTGCAACTAGCGTGGGATTCATAGTATTATAGGAAAAGTAAGTTTAGTTGAAATATTTACAGAATTAAGTTGAGTATAGGTACAATTAAGAAACTTTTCAATCATTGGCAAACAGGAAGTCATGAATGGCATCAAATGAGTGAGGAAACTAATTTTTTTTTTCATTGCTGGAACTGGTTTGCTCAATATCAAACTCCTTTGCAAATGACTTGAAGGCAATGTGGCGTAATTTCAATATTAATTGGATTAGAAGAAAGAAAAATATTCAAGAACCAAACACGACAAAAGAATTTCTGAATCATGCCATTTATTTTGTAAATTTCATGAGAAAATCTCTTACCGGTACCATTTAAAAGTTCAATGATATTTCTTATTAAGTTATCCAGGTTTCTAAAATCTTGCAAACTTGGCCTTGACTTTCAGGTGGGAGTGGCACTAATTGTGTTCTAGCAATTAATGGCATACAATTTTATGTTAGTGATCAGACCTTTGTGTCAGCTGGTAGAACCGATTGCTTTAATTTGTTCTATTTCCAATTTTTCACTTCTTAGCCTATGTTGTATATGTAATATAGTATTACTCTACATCAAATTTAAGGGATCAATGTAACTATATATATATATTTTTAACTCTTATTTTAAGAGTGTTGTAACAATATGGTGGGTTGATTTTAATGAAATTGAACTTTAACAAATTGATAAGTTAGTTTGGATAGTTTGGATTTATGAGATTGAGAATCTAAAAATTTTGATTTTATTATTAATTTTTAATAAAAAATTGTTATTACAAAAAATTCATAGTAGAATATTGTATAAAAATTTAAAAATAGCAACTGAAAAGGAAAATAAAAAATATTATTTTAAAAAAAGCGACCAACTCACTCTGAGTGGCTATTAGTATAGCGACAATACTTCTAACGACCGACAAAAATTGGTTGCTAATGAGTCAAAATCGACGCTAAAACAGTTTAGCAACCGATTTTAATCCTTCAGTATGTCAGTCGCTAAACTATTTTTTTGTAATGTTAATTATCATTGTTTTAAATCCTTTGAGACAATGTTTAAAGTTATTATCTACGGCTTTTTGTTTATGTGTGTTTTCATAGCCAATTTTCATTGTTTTAAGTCTCATTACTAATAACATTTTAAGTTATTACTCATAGCTTTTTGTCGTAGCAAAAAGTGTATTGTAATGGCTTCATCACTAAAATTTTTTTTATAAGGGAAGTATGTGCTATGACAAGCGATGACTTCAAAACAGTTGCTAATACAATTAGCAACAGAAATATATGATTAGACATGAATTTCGAAATCGCTATTGAGCATTTTTTCGGTGAAAAGTAGGAAAAGTTTAATTGAAGAATTTGAATAGAGAATTTGCAGAGAAATACTAAAATAAAATTGGAAATTATTTGAGAAATTATTTATAGTTAAATATAATAAAATTAATTTCCTTCAACAAATTAATACTTAGCTATTTTTATCTATTTAGTAAACATGTTTATATCAAAATATAATACAAAATTAATAATTTTTTTTTTATTTGTCAACAATACAAAAATAATAATTTAAATACCACTGTCACAAGTAATTATTTATGAATTAAAAAAATTTATGATATTAAAACAAACAAATAAAAATTGTTACTTAAGTGCAAATAAACATTTAGTCAGCTTCTGCAATTTCTGGGGCAGAAGCTACTGGACTTGAAAATATGGAGTCATAGCCTCAGATCCAGATCGAGCTGTTCTAGTATTAGAGCGGCGTTTCATGTAAATTATTCCCCCAAACACCAACAGCCCTGACCCTGCTACACTTCCAATCACAATTCCTGCCTTTTGTCCACCTCTCAGTCCATCTGCAGATGACCCTTTCTCTTCTGGCGGCTGAGACAGTAGTGGTTCCGACGGTGGAGAAGGAGTTAATGCTGGTGGCGGTGGTGGTAAAGTAGGAGTCAATGCTGGTGGCGGTGGTGGTAAAGTAGAAGGAGTCAATGCTGGTGGCGGTGGTGAAGGAGAAGGTGAAGCAGGTGCAGTTGCAGGTGCTGAATCAGGTGCGGGAGGGTGTATTGGTGTTGTTATAGGAGCTGGTGCTGATTCAAATTCGAAAAACTTTACAGGTTTTAATCGATGTGAAGATATTAAAGGTATGAAGATTGTGGAGTGAAGCAATAGGATGATATAGAAACTGAGGTGATTAAGTTTGATTGCCATTAATTCTTAAAAACTGAATGCAAATTATTGCAAGTATGGGAGATTTGGCAATTTATAACTGTTGAAACTGAAAAACAACATTGGAAACATCGTACCTAAACTGTTCTTATGGATCGAAATTAAAATGGAAACATAATTTGCCGGCTGCTTTAGTAATTTCCACTAAAGTAAACTTCCAACAACACTGCACCATATTTATTTGTTATTATAATACATATATACTGCTGACTCTTGCATTCACAAATGTTCATCCGTTAACAATTCCATGGAAATTTTTATTTAATTAATGATGCTTGTTCTTTTCTTTTTGCAATATATACCATGCTTATCGGAATTCACATACATATATTTTAGATATAGCAAATTTGCAACCTCAACCAATTCGAATATGAAACTCGATCTAATTTGTCAACCGTTAAATCAGTTTAATCTACAAAGTGATGACTTAATTCATTTATAACCTACTTATATTATATGTGATTTTATAATACAATTATACAATGTGAATATAAAAATAATTATTTTTATAAATTATACATATATATATTTTTATTTTTAATAAAAATTTAAAAAAAAATGCAACCATTTAATATAATAGTCCATTTGGGTCATATGACTTATTAGAAAATTAAAAAAGTGTGCAGCAAACAAAAAAAAAATATTTATTTGTGAATTAAATAATGTGATAGAAAAAAATAACAATTGACGAAAAAAAACATAAACATGCAAAAAATTAACATAGTTTGGTATTAAATCCATATTCATGAGCCGAAGATAGCAAAAGTCTACTAATCAAAATAGAGATACAAAGATTTTAACGTTTGACTCTCAATCCAAATTTCAAATATACCTAATAATCTCATCAAAATCCAATACACAATTTTTACAAAATTCTCATATTTTTGCAAGCATTGAATATTTTCTCATTATAGATGCTACTAAATAAATACATACATCTGGACAAAAATCAAACATTAAAAGAGTGATGGAATTGTAACAGTAATTATTTTTATTAGTTTAAATAATGGAGTTATTTTATTTCTAATTAGATCAAATATTTTGAAGCACTTGCCATCCTATGTATAAGGGTGATCACGCCATCCTATATATGTATAAGGGTGATCCCGGTTTGGTTCTAATTCGAAAATTGCAAAATTTCTGAAATTGTATTGAAGTTCGGTTTTTAAAAAAATTGAAGGAACATAAATATATTGAAAAGTAAACAAATCCGTATTAAATTGTATTTAAAAATCAGTCCAATTTGATAGGTTATTTTAGTCCTTTCACACTACAAGAAAATCAGAGTTTCCCGAAGGAAATTCCCGACGGAAAGTCAAGAATTTCCGTCGGGAAATTAAATTACCGACGGAATTCAATTCCGTCGGTGATGTGACCGTAGGCAAAATTTCCGACGGAAATTATTCCGTCGGCAATTTTACCGACGGAATATGAATTTCCGTCGGAAAAATTGCCGACGGAAAATTAATTTCCGTCGGTAATTGTGCCGACGGAAGTTAAATTCCGTCGGGAAATTACCGACGGAATAGTAATTTCCGTCGGTAATTTCCCGACAGAAATTACTATTCCGTCGGTAATATTTAGAATTTTTTTTATTTTTCCCGACGGAATAGTAATTTCCGTCGGTAATTTCCCGACGGAAATTACTATTCCGTCGGGAAAAATTCGATTTTTTTTTTACCGACGGAATTTTCCGTCGGTAATTTAAAAATGCTAATAAAAAAAATTTATTTTTCATTTTAAAAATACAGATATGAAATTATAAATGATCCTAAATAAGCAAAAACCAATGTAATTGAATTACATGTACATCATTAAATTAAATTTGTCCATGAAATATCATCAAAATAAAAATAATCTAATAAAAACCTGCAGCCAATTGAAAAATGTAAGGGAAGAAATTAAACTACCCGGTAAATTCCCAATGCAAATTGAGCAATATTGGCATCAATCTATAGCCCAGAAAGATCAACCCGAGCACCAACATGCTTATAGGCCCTAAAGAGGAAAGCTAAGTAAATGCATTTGTCCATGTTAAATTAAGCATATGTGTTTTATTCTCACTATACAATCTATTTATATTTACATTCTAATTTCTCTTCTTAACAAATTCCACAGTTTATTAAAGAATGTCAAGAAAGTTCACAAAAGACGCACTATCATTTCTTTTATTATTCTTCTGAAGGCACTGAACATGGACTACTCAACCAGTACAAGACTTTGATATTTTTAATTTTTTTAACAAAAAGTGTAAGAATCAAATTCCAAATTTGGCCTTCCAATTGATATTATATAAACACTACACTATCTTCTCCATTCTCAACCTAGCTAAGCTCTTCCTTTCATTACACAACCATAGTCCAACTCTCACAAATATTCAAACTTATAAGATCATGAAATTACTAAAGGTTCTGTTGATTCTTGTCGCTTTAATGTCTCTACTCCTCACCATTTCTGCATTGCCAATCGACCTCCACATAATAAAAACAAAACACTCTGAACATCATAAGATATTAACACCCTAAAATACAAAATAAATTCACTGAACAGTTAAACCACAAAAGGTCAAACCAAGCAAACAGAGATCATAAGAGCAATTAGTGAATACTCACACCAAGGAGGCTTTGAAAGGTTGGGTATCGCGAACCCACTGTCACACCCCAACCTATACCATGGATACTTCTACCCGTGATTAGAGTTAGAAGGACCCAAGATAGATAGGAGTGTCACACCCCACTAGTACAAACATACAAACATCACATACAGAATAATACATCCAGCGTAAATAAAAACTTTAAAAGAAAGAAAAGGGATACCGAACAATAGGAACACTTTTATTAATATACAGAAATAGTCCTTTACATGCTACATCAGATTACAAAAAGAACCAATTTACAAAAGCCCAACCTACGTAGTTTAAAAAGGGCTAACAAAACTTTATACTATTACAAAAGAAGGAAAAGCCTATACTAAAAAAAAAACATCCCATCTCTAGTTGCGTTGGCCTTCCCGATGCGACACGCCCAAAACACGCGTACCAAAACCTTCCACACCTGCACGGATAAACACCCGTGCTAAGCGAAATCGCTTAGTGGGGAAACACACAATGCATGACCGCCACTCACAGTGACGGTAACAGAAAACACATGAAAACAATACAATTATATATACATAGATATATCATCATACATATCTAATTCATTTAATTGCATTCTCATTCAGAATTCTTGCACAAAGGCACTCAATAACACCTGCTTAATCATAATGAGTGGATAACGAGTACACATAGATACTTGAGAGTATCGGTTCTATATGATAAACACATAGATACCCAAAGGTATCAAACATTCTTTTTATTTTTTTCCAAGTGGTTACACATAGAATCTTAAGAAAGATTCAGACAAAGGGATCGCGAGGATCCAGTCGGGGGACCTGATCAGGGTCCAAATCGTACACATAGCTGCAGCGGCACATAACTCTATTAGGCATGCCTAATTATCCACTTATCCGACATTAGCAGGTTATGCGAAATATTATCACCTTTTCATACATGTACTTCATGTAAATAGATAGTCAAAGCTTTAATGAAAACTGCATGCAAAAGAAAGTAAGTCATTAAGCAAAAAGGAAAAGAAATCAAGTTTGGAAGCTGCGTCTGTCGCGCTCGCGACAACTGTTGCGCTCGCGACAGAGACCAAAACACAACTATCCGCCGAGTCTCGCGGTCGCGAGAGAATCTCGTGCTCGCGAGAGGGCGAAGGCGCCACTCTCTGTCGCGCTCGCGACGGTTGTCGCGCTCGCGACAGAAGGTAACTGTCCAAGTCCATCGCGCTCGCGACCAACGCGCGCTCGCGACAGAAGAGAATCCTGCTACCACTCGGAGATTGAGCGCTCTGTCGCGCTCGCGACAGAGAGTTCTTTCGAGTTCTCGGCGCGACACTTCTCGCGCCGGCGCGAGGGCCGAAACCTCCGCACTCTGTCGCGATCGCGACAGACACGGGTTTTCCAGCTCTTACGCCCAAAATCTGCAGAATTCATACAATATTCACATCCAAACTTCCAAAATTGATTCCAAACCTCAAAATTGAACAATCCAAGCATTCACAACTCATAACATAGATAAAAACCCAGCTTTAACGCCATTTAACTCAATTAAATCAAGTCAATAATATGTTCGATTCCCTGAAATCCCAAAACAGCAACTTTAACACAAATCTTAACTATTCACATAATTCCTTGCAAATCCTTCAACAAAATTCATTCTTCCACATCACATATCACGTTAATTTCGATTTAAGTTATAACAACACAACTCATACTCCCAATCAAAGCAAAAACACATTTATCAAACTCAAATCACAAAAATGCACAAAAAGATGAACAATCCCAAACCTTCTCTCCTTAGCTCCTAATCGCGAGCTCCGCTTCCACTTGCGATTCCTTTTCCTTTATCCGGTCTAGGAGCCTCTTCTGAACCACAAACCCATAGCAATCAAGATAAATTCTACAACAACCCATAAACAAAATACATATAACTAAACCTAGAGAAGAGGAAGAAAAAGAAAATCTAAAACCCCAACTCACCTTTAAGCTTCCAAAACCACAAGTTAATCACTCTAACTACTCAATAAAGGAAGTGGGAGCAAGATTATGTAAAGAAAAGGAAGAACAAAGGAAGAAGAAGAAGGAAACGAAGAAGAGGGCGTGAGGAAGGAAGAAGAACGGGAAACAAAAGGGCAAATGGCTGATCTCTCTCTCCTCACCTAACCCATAAATGCTCACTTATCTCCTTTGCCACTTGTCAAAATCTCCATAAGACACATGCCCTTTAACACACCCTACTCCCATACTTGCCTATACACACTAAGCTAACTCCTATGCACACATTTACTTCCATACACTCACTTATACACTAGTCTAATTTCCTCTTCTCACTAATACACACACTTATACAATAAATAAATTAAATAATCCAATTTAACACATACATAAAAATACACACATATATACACGGACAGGCTCAAACTACTGGGGTGGTTTTGGGGTGTTACAATACTCCCCCACTTAACAGAATTTCGTCCTCGAAATTCTTACCTGATCCAAACAACTGAGGATATTGCAATCTCATAGCTTCTTCTGGTTCCCATGTAGCTTCCTCAATACCGTGATGCTGCCACAAAACTTTGACTAACGGTATTTGCTTATTCCGAAGCTGTCTGACTTCCCGCTCCAAAATCCTCTTCGGTTCTTCATCAAAAGAAAAGTCTGACTGAATCCGGATATCTTGCACTGGTAACACATGTGAAGGATCTGACCGATATCTCCTGAGCATAGATACATGAAAAACGTCATGTAATCTAGCTAACTCCATAGGCAAAGCTAGTTGATACGCTACTGGACCCACTTTCCTCAGAATCTCATACGGTCCAATAAAACGTGGACTTAATTTGCCTTTCTTGCCAAAACGGAGAACCTTACGCCATGGTGACACTTTCAAGAAAACTTTATCCCCCACTTCGTACTGTATATCTCTGCGCTTCAAATTAGCATAAGAACGCTGTCGATCCTTAGCTGCTTTCAAGTTCTGCTGCACAACCCTTACTTTCTCTTCGGTATCCCTCACTATATCCGGACCTATCATAGCCTTTTCTGACAACTCAGTCCAACATACTGGCGTTCTACACTTCCGTCCATACAACACTTCATAAGGAGCCATACCAATGCTCACTTGGTAGCTGTTATTATACGCAAATTCCATTAAAGACACATACCGATCCCAACTTCCTGCAAACTCTAAAGCACAACTTCGGAACATATCCTCTAAGATCTGAATAACCCTTTCTGATTGCCCATCAGTCTGCGGATGGAAAGCAGTACTGAAATTTAACCGTGTTCCCAAAGCTGCCTGAAGTTCTTTCCAAAACTTAGATGTAAAGCGAGGATCTCGGTCTGATACAATGGATGACGAAATCCCATGCAACCGGACTATCTCATCCACATACAGTTTCGCCAACTTGTCCATCGAGTAATCCACTCGCACAGGTAGAAAATGTGCAGACTTTGACAATCGATCTACTATAACCCATACCGAATCATGCTTACGCTGAGTCATAGGCAAACCAGATACAAAATCCATCGTGATGTCATCCCATTTCCATTGAGGAATGGGTAAGGGATGAAGCAATCCCGATGGCACTTGATGCTCGGTTTTCACTTGCTGACAGGTAAGGCACCTTGAAACAAATTCTGTTATCTCTCTTTTCATTCCTGGCCACCAATAGTATTGCTTCAAATCTTGATACATCTTATCTCCACCAGGATGCATCGTGAAGACTGAAGAGTGAGCTTCTTGTAACAATTTCTTTCTTAACTCACCAACATCAGGTACACATAACCGATTCCCATGCCTAAGCACTCCTTCACTGTCTATCAGATATTCTGTCCGCTTGCCCTCTTTCACTGCCTGACAAACACGCTGAAGTACATGATCATCTAACTGTGCCCTTGCAATTTCAGATTTCAAACTTGGCTTAACTCTAAGTTGAGCAATCAGAGCACCTTCAGAATCAAACCTCCATCTACCTCGGCTAGCCAGCAAAGCAGACAAAGACTTCCTACTAAGAGCATCCGCTACCACATTAGCTTTACCCGGATGGTAATCAATGATACAATCATAATCCTTAAAAAGTTCTAACCATCTCCGCTGTCTCAAATTTAATTCCTTCTGAGTTAACAAATACTTGAGACTCTTGTGATCGGTGAAAATTCTGCACGTCTCCCCATACAAGTAGTGTCGCCAAATCTTAAGTGCAAACACTACCGCTGCCAACTCCAGATCGTGAGTCGGGTAGTTCCGCTCATGAGGCTTCAACTGTCTCGATGCATAAGCTATTACTTTATTCCCTTGCATCAGAACACACCCTAAGCCAATACCCGAAGCATCACTATACATAGTGTACTCTTTACCCGAAACCGGCTGTGCGAGCACAGGAGCTTTAACCAACAACTCTTTCAACCGATCAAAACTGGCTTGACACTTTTCAGTCCATACAAACTTAACATCCTTTCGAAGAAGCTTGGTCAAAGGAGATGCTAACACTGAAAACCCTTGAACAAACCGTCGATAATACCCTGCTAAACCCAGAAAACTTCTCACCTCAGGTACATTCTTCGGAGGCATCCACTTAACAATCGCTTCAATTTTACTTGGATCAACACGTACACCTTCTGCTGATATCACATGTCCAAGGAAGGCCACTTCCTTTAACCAAAACTCACACTTGCTGAGTTTCGCATACAGCTGGTGATCCCTTAACATTTGCAATACAAACCTCAAATGTTCCTTATGTTCTTGTCGATTTCTGGAATACACCAAAATATCGTCAATGAATACCACAACAAACTTATCCAGATACGGTCGAAAAACTCGGTTCATCAGGTCCATAAAGGCTGCAGGCGCGTTTGTCAAACCGAAAGGCATTACTAAAAATTCATAGTGACCATAACGCGTCCGAAAAGCCGTCTTTGCCACATCTGCTTCCTTAACTCCTAACTGGTAGTAACCTGACCTCAAATCTATCTTAGAGAATACCCCGGCTCCTCTTAACTGATCAAAAAGATCTTCAATTCTCGGCAATGGATACTTATTCTTGATAGTCACTTTGTTAAGCTGTCGGTAATCAATGCACATCCGAAGGGTTCCATCCTTTTTCTTGACAAACAATACTGGAGCACCCCACGGTGACACACTAGGCCGGATGAATCCTTTATCCAACAATTCCTATAACTGACTCTTCAATTCCTTCAATTCTATTGGAGCCATTCTATAAGGAGCCTTTGAAATCGGAGTTGTGCCCGGCAGAATCTCTACTGACAATTCAACCTCTCTCTCGGGAGGTAACCCCGGTAACTCTTCCGGAAAAACATCGACGAAATCTCTCACAATCGGAATATCTTGAATCTTAACTTGACCTCTCCGTGCATCCAAAACCACAGCCAGAAAAGCTTCACATCCCTTCCTGATGAATCTTCTGGCTTTCATAGCTGATACCACATTATGCAAAGAACTGCTTCCAATTCCTTTCACAATTACTGGCAAATGATCTTTATCTCTCAAAACCATTACTTTCCTATGACAGTCTACTACTGCTCGGTGCTTATCTAGCCAATCCATCCCCAAAATAATATCAAACTCATGAAAAGGCAAACAAATTAAATCCACAACAAACTCTATATTCTGGATCTTCAAAGGACATTTCCGACACACCCGATTAACCATAATACTCTGACCCAACGGACTGGATACACAAATTTCATATTCCATCTTCTCCTCACTACCCAAACTATCCCACAACTTACCAGAACACACATAAGAATGAGTAGACCCCGGGTCAATCAAAACATAAACTTCAGAATCAAGCAAAGAAAACTTACCGGCAATCACTTCAGGAGCATTCTGTTCCTCTCGGGCTTTCATAGCATAAGCTCTACCAGATGATGGCACAGGACGATCCACTGTTTTCGAGGCTTCTCTATCTCGAGCTCTTCCACCTCGACCCCTTCCTCTACCCCTATTACGACTTCCTTGGGGTACATTAGATCCAGCTCTACTCCCTTCCTGTTGTCCCGAAGGATCTCCATATCGACTCGGACAATTGGCAAGTATATGATCCGTGGAACCACATCTAAAACAGCCTCCTGTTAACCAACGACACTCACCCCAATGTGGTTTATTACAATACGAACATCGGGGAGGGCCATCTCGTCTACCTGAGCTCGCTCCCCTGGACGATCCCTGCCTTCTCCCTCTAGGGGCCGGACTAGCTACTGACTCATCAGCAAAGTTTCCTTGTGATTCTCTTGGCCTCTTGCCTGAAGAAGAGCCACCTCTTGCAGATTTTCTTCTTTGAGCCTTTTCTCTCAATACATTCTCAGAACGCTCCGCCCTCAAAGCTGCCTGCACTAATTGATAATACCTCACATTCGGAGCCGACATCAATGATATTAACATCACTTTTAAAGATTCATTCAAGCCTGCTTCAAAATGCTGACATCTGAACTCTTCTGTGAGAACCCTTGGCGGCGCATATTTGCTCAACTTGGTAAACTCATCCTCATACTCAGCCACGACATGGTTCTTTGCTTAAGAGTTAAAAACTGCGCCCACTTGGCATCCTTATATGCTTTGGTCACATACCGGTTTTGAAACTCATCCTCAAAGAACTCCCATGTTATCGGTTCAGGAATTTGCGGTTGACTAGTCACCAATTTCCACCAATCATAAGCTGAACCTTGTAACAAAGACAAGGCACACTCCACTTCTTGCTCCGGTGGGCATCTTATTTCCCTAAGTACTCTGGCTGTCTTCTCTAACCACATTTCTGCTTTAGAAGATTCATCTATACCGGTACCAAAGAAATCCTCTGCACCATGCTTCCTCAACCTTTCAATAGGTGCACTTGGTGCTGTCACTCTTTCAAGTACCCTTGTCATACTCTGAAGCATCGCTTCCATTGGTCCCAAAGGCACCTCAGGTCGTCCCCTAGGAGGTTGAGCCGGACCAGAAACTGAGGGATCCTGCTCTTGGGGATTTGCACTTTCTGCTGACCCCTCGAGTGACCCACGAGCGGACTCCATAACTACAAAACATAAACGCAGTGCGCATCAGGCCAACACAACCCCAACAGACAGACTAACACACTGAAACCCAGTAACACCTAGAACCAATTGCTCTGATACCACCTAATGTCACACCCCAACCTATACCATGGATACTTCTACCCGTGATTAGAGTTAGAAGGACCCAAGATAGATAGGAGTGTCACACCCCACTAGTACAAACATACAAACATCACATACAGAATAATACATCCAGCGTAAATAAAAACTTTAAAAGAAAGAAAAGGGATACCGAACAATAGGAACACTTTTATTAATATACAGAAATAGTCCTTTACATGCTACATCAGATTACAAAAAGAACCAATTTACAAAAGCCCAACCTACGTAGTTTAAAAAGGGCTAACAAAACTTTATACTATTACAAAAGAAGGAAAAGCCTATACTAAAAAAAAAACATCCCATCTCTAGTTGCGTTGGCCTTCCCGATGCGACATGCCCAAAACACGCGTACCAAAACCTTCCACACCTGCACGGATAAACACCCGTGCTAAGCGAAATCGCTTAGTGGGGAAACACACAATGCATGACCGCCACTCACAGTGACGGTAACAGAAAACACATGAAAACAATACAATTATATATACATAGATATATCATCATACATATCTAATTCATTTAATTGCATTCTCATTCAGAATTCTTGCACAAAGGCACTCAATAACACCTGCTTAATCATAATGAGTGGATAACGAGTACACATAGATACTTGAGAGTATCGGTTCTATATGATAAACACATAGATACCCAAAGGTATCAAACATTCTTTTTATTTTTTTCCAAGTGGTTACACATAGAATCTTAAGAAAGATTCAGACAAAGGGATCGCGAGGATCCAGTCGGGGGACCTGATCAGGGTCCAAATCGTACACATAGCTGCAGCGGCACATAACTCTATTAGGCATGCCTAATTATCCACTTATCCGACATTAGCAGGTTATGCGAAATATTATCACCTTTTCATACATGTACTTCATGTAAATAGATAGTCAAAGCTTTAATGAAAACTGCATGCAAAAGAAAGTAAGTCATTAAGCAAAAAGGAAAAGAAATCAAGTTTGGAAGCTGCGTCTGTCGCGCTCGCGACAACTGTTGCGCTCGCGACAGAGACCAAAACACAACTATCCGCCGAGTCTCGCGGTCGCGAGAGAATCTCGTGCTCGCGAGAGGGCGAAGGCGCCACTCTCTGTCGCGCTCGCGACGGTTGTCGCGCTCGCGACAGAAGGTAACTGTCCAAGTCCATCGCGCTCGCGACCAACGCGCGCTCGCGACAGAAGAGAATCCTGCTACCACTCGGAGATTGAGCGCTCTGTCGCGCTCGCGACAGAGAGTTCTTTCGAGTTCTCGGCGCGACACTTCTCGCGCCGGCGCGAGGGCCGAAACCTCCGCACTCTGTCGCGCTCGCGACAGTGTCGCGATCGCGACAGACACGGGTTTTCCAGCTCTTACGCCCAAAATCTGCAGAATTCATACAATATTCACATCCAAACTTCCAAAATTGATTCCAAACCTCAAAATTGAACAATCCAAGCATTCACAACTCATAACATAGATAAAAACCCAGCTTTAACGCCATTTAACTCAATTAAATCAAGTCAATAATATGTTCGATTCCCTGAAATCCCAAAACAGCAACTTTAACACAAATCTTAACTATTCACATAATTCCTTGCAAATCCTTCAACAAAATTCATTCTTCCACATCACATATCACGTTAATTTCGATTTAAGTTATAACAACACAACTCATACTCCCAATCAGAGCAAAAACACATTTATCAAACTCAAATCACAAAAATGCACAAAAAGATGAACAATCCCAAACCTTCTCTCCTTAGCTCCTAATCGCGAGCTCCGCTTCCACTTGCGATTCCTTTTCCTTTATCCGGTCTAGGAGCCTCTTCTGAACCACAAACCCATAGCAATCAAGATAAATTCTACAACAACCCATAAACAAAATACATATAACTAAACCTAGAGAAGAGGAAGAAGAAGAAAATCTAAAACCCCAACTCACCTTTAAGCTTCCAAAACCACAAGTTAATCACTCTAACTACTCAATAAAGGAAGTGGGAGCAAGATTATGTAAAGAAAAGGAAGAACAAAGGAAGAAGAAGAAGGAAACGAAGAAGAGGGCGTGAGGAAGGAAGAAGAACGGGAAACAAAAGGGCAAATGGCTGATCTCTCTCTCCTCACCTAACCCATAAATGCTCACTTATCTCCTTTGCCACTTGTCAAAATCTCCATAAGACACATGCCCTTTAACACACCCTACTCCCATACTTGCCTATACACACTAAGCTAACTCCTATGCACACATTTACTTCCATACACTCACTTATACACTAGTCTAATTTCCTCTTCTCACTAATACACACACTTATACAATAAATAAATTAAATAATCCAATTTAACACATACATAAAAATACACACATATATACACGGACTGGCTCAAACTACTGGGGTGGTTTTGGGGTGTTACACCCACAACTTAGAAGACGCAGCTCTGGCAAGGAAAGCGGTTTTGGTATTGAAATCGACAAAACACAAAGGCGAAGAGGATCGAGAGTTGAAGGAAGAAGAAGGTGAGAAAGAGGCAGCGGGGATGGAATAAGCGATCTTGGAAATGGTAGCCATGGCCAAGATCAGGATCATGGACAATAGAATACTAGAACATTCCAAAAGTGCGAGCAGCAAAACCACTTGAAGATAAAGATAACACAATAGTCATCATGCTTGCAACTGTCAGACCTCAAAGACCATAAAAAAAAAAGGAGAGAAGCTAATAAGCAAAAATTTAATCAGGGGCAGATGCCATACCTTGGGATAAGAATACAGGAAAATGTACCACCAGAAATAAATGACAAAGAGTACAATGGTTGTAACTATAACTGAGTGTAAAATCAACCAACTAAAGGCGATAGCTAATACTCCAGTCAATGTTATTGTCCATGGTTGGCACCTATTGAGAAACATATGAAAAGGAATGAAATTGTCAAATTAAATATATCAAAGCTGGCTTGTTAGACATTCTTGACACAGTGACATATAGATGCACAATGTGATAGAATTTACAAGATTTGCTGGAAAGACAGACCACAAGAAAGGAACTTTAACAACTCAGAATAAAGATTACCTTGTTAACGAAGCTAAAAAATTAATAAATAAATAAATAAATAAAAATATAGGAGAGCAGACTCACTGACCGGTGAAGAGCAGCCATGGCGAGGGAGAAGCGGAGACCGGCGAGGGCGACGGAGAGGGAGGTGGAGCAGATCTGGCGCGCGTGAGGGAGGTGGAGCAGATCTGGCGTGCGCGAGTGAGGCGGAGCAGATCTGACTCGCGAGGGAGGCGAAGCAGATCTGGTGCGCGAGCGCGCGAGAGAGAGAGGGGCGGAGGGGGGCGGCGAGCGCCGCTGGGCCGAGGGCGGCGGCGAGGGCTGCTTGGGCGAGCGCGCGAGAGAGAGAGAGGGGCGACGGGGGGCGGCGGAGAGGGGTGGGCGAGCGCGCGCGAGAGAGAGGGGCGAAGGGGGGCGGCGGAGAGGGGTGGGCGAGCGCGCGAGAGAGAGAGAGGGGCGAAGGGGGGCGGCGGAGAGGGTGGGCAAGCGCGCGAGAGAGAAGAGAGGAAGGGAAGAAGAAAAGTCAGAAATTTTTATTATATATAAAATTTTTAGCGACGGAAATTCTATTCCGTCGCTAAAAAATATATTATAATTAATAATTTTTTTAGCGACGGAAACATAATTCCGTCGCTAAAATTAGCGACGGATTTTTAATATCCGTCGCTAAAATTAGCGACGGAATACTATCTCCGTCGCTAAAAAAATATATTATAATTAATAATTTTTTTTAGCGACGGAAACATAATACCGTCGCTAATTTTAGCGACGGATTTCAATATCCGTCGCTAATTTTAGCGACGGATTTATGTTTCCGTCGCTAAAAAAAATTCTTAATTATAATATATTTTTTTAGCGACGGAATAGAATTTCTGTCGCTAATTTTAGCGGCGGAATGTGAATTCCGTCGCAAAATTCCGTCTCCTGCAACAATTAGCGACGCAAAAATTTTCCGTCGTTACTTTCCGTCGTTAAATTTGGAGGGAAAATACTCCCGCCATTTTTAGCGACGGAATATATTTTTCGTCTCTAATTAGCGACGGAAATTGTATTCCGTCGCTGAATTTCCGTCGCTAAAAATTGATTTTCTTGTAGTGTCAGGACAATTCAATAATATAGTTCAATTTCAAATCCCGGCATTTATATAATAAAAAAAAAAACAATTTTAAGATATACAAAAAAAATGGTGCTAAATTCAATTAGTATATATAAAAATTCAAATAGTATGTAAATACTACAATTTTTAAAATTAATTACAAATTTCTACTTAAAGCATGTATATTAACAAAACATAACATGTTTACTTGTCAATAAAAAATAAAATTAAATTCGGCATGGACTTTGTTTTGATTTCATCTTTAAACCTGTAAAAGTAAAATGGACAAAGTAGCTAGAGTCATCAGTACTACAAGAAAATCGTCAATTAGCGACGGAATTTCGTTGCTAATCAGAATTAGCGACGGAATTCTAAGACGGACACATACCCTAGCTATATCGGCCATTGCTAAATTTAGCGACGGAAAGTGGGCTTCTGTCGCTAAAAATAGCAATGGAATTTAAGCTTCCGTAGCTAAAATTAGCGACAGACTACATTCTTCCGTCGCTAAAAATAGCAACGGAAAGTTCTATTCCGTCATTATTTTTAGCGACGGAAGTATGTATTTATAATATTTTATTTATTTATTTATTTAAATTTTTTTAATTTTTAAATTATAAATTATCAATAGTATAAAAATGACAAAAATAATATAATTAAACATGTATTCATTAAAATAAAAAAACATAACAATAATTGAAAATATATTAATTAAAATAAAAATACAAACAATAAAATTTTTATTTATAGAAAATTTAATATAAATATACAGATTAATAGAAAAGAAATAATATTTTATATCTAAAATAATATACACTACAAGAAAATCAGAATTTTCCGACGGAAAATAAGGAATTTCCATCGGGAAATTCAATTACTGACGGAAAAATTTCCGTCGGCAAATTTGCCGACAGAAATTTGAATTCAATAGGCAAATTTACCGACGGAAATTTGAATTCCGTAGGCAACTTGAATTCTGTTGGCAAATTTGCCGATGGAAATGTGAATTCCGTAGGCAAATTTACCGACGGAAATCTACAATTCCGTAGGCAAATTTGCCGATATAATTCACATTTTCGTCGGCAAAATTATTATTTTTTTAATTAATTGTTGAATCCTATAACATTATAACCTGTAATATTAATATCCGAATAATGAAAAGATTAAGATAATATTAAAATTTTAATATCCAAAAATAATATAATATAATTTAAATTGTACTAATAATATAATTTAAATTGTACCAAGTATATAGTTAATAATTATTTAAAGGACATAATAGTAATAATGTATATCTATTACAAAATCCTAACTAAGCTTAAGGTGGTTGCGGCAGCAGCGGCTGATGTGCACGATTAGACTGGTGCGATGATGATTCGACTATACCCCTCAAATTAGCCATCTTATTGCGTAGTTCAGATATGAAGTTGAGTGCACCTTGCCATTGAACCTGTGATTGGTGCAATTCAGATTGCAGTTCACGTACAGTATTCCGAAGTTCATATATTTCGCTAGAAGCAGCAGACCGTCTATTAGATGCTGTTGTACTTGAGCTGGAGGAATGGAAGTAACAGGTGTTGGCAAAAGAACCTAAGCCAAATACCCATCCTCGCTGGTCTCTTCCACCAACCATGTCAAAATAAATCCGAGTCTCATCAACATTTTCGAAATTTTGTGAACGTTGCTGAATTGTCTCTTACACTTGTTCCTGTCGTAAAACAAAGGTTTATTATTAATTAATGACAACTAATAACTAATATCATCAAAGTATCAGTAAAATATAATAATTTTAACATACGTGTAAATGTCTGGCTCGTGAATTGACGAATGTTTGACCATCATGACTTTTTGTCTGGGTGTGTAAAAAGACCTCACCTAGTGTAGGCGGTCTACCCATCGATGTTTCTTGCAAACAAATAAAAAATCATAATTGAAGTCATTTTTTTTAACTAGTCCTATAAGTTCTTACTAAAATTTTGGCAGATTTCCCCTAAATTTGGAACAAATTTCCTGCACACAAAGTCAAAAAGAACACTTCTATATCATTTTTTTACTGGCATCCAACAACAATTCAAACTCCTAACACAATTTTGCCTTTCCCATCCACCTTTATTCAATTAGGCATTATATAAATTATCAACAGGCTGTATATATTGTAATAAGAGAACTCTTAAGTAAAACAGTAATGTATTTTATTACTTACAAGTCTTTGTGCATGCTCCCGATGGGACATCGATCCTATAGTATTCAGGCATGAACTGACTCCATCAGGTCCTCTCCGTCTATTATTAGAATTTCGCTCTAAAATCGAAAGTGCCTTAGGTGTCATCCAATACTTTTGCCAGTATGCCCATATATCGTCAGTTATGTAACGGAGTGGTAAACCATCATTGTGTAACCCGCACACTAAGTCTCTATAACGTGCTCGGGCACGAGTCTCCCACACACGATATACATGATGTGATCAAATTTCTCATCCCAGTAAAATTGTTTCTTATGAAAAATGAAACAAAAAAACATATTGTAAGTATAAACAACAATTTGTTATGTAATTACTATTATCATAATTTATTACCTTAAATTCTTAAAAATAAAAATATATTTTTTCTTGGGACACTTTTTTCCAAACATAACTATCGTAATCTATTCTGTTCTTGAATGTCATCATCATTGAGCATGAGAACTTTCCTGAAGGATTCAAACTAATATATAACAATTTTCACAAAGTCACTAAAAGTAATCTCTATTGTTAAAATCAAAACAAACTTAAATTGTAATCACTTACTCCTTAGCTGTAATGATGATATAAATTCTTCCATCAACTCCAATTAAGCCAGGTATAGGTTGTTCCGCGGCTTTTGTTCCCGAAAACTGAGATGGCATACCTTCAGTGTTTGACATTGGAGTAGATCTAGTAGTCTGAGTGGTAGAAGGGATGGTCGGTGATGTCTGTGCCGGAGTGCTGGAAGGGATGCTTGGTGATGCAACAGCCGGAGTGCTAGTATTGAACACAGACAACGCATTAGTGGATGGGGTTGATGTCTCACCAATAGTCTCATCCCGTGGAAACCTGAGCCATGGTGGAATCATATTACTCTTCTGTATCTTATGCATTTTTTTAAACCCGACATTAAAAATAATTGATTAGTCAACAAATTTATTAAGATTATTATATTTTAATAATTATAACAATAATAAATTTATCATATTATTATTTAAAATAATCTGAATAACAATAATATTTGCGGACTATAGGTGTCCGATTGCTTATTGTAATATATTTTCGGAAAACTCGTTTCGAGCCGGTTGTATTTTATTGAGGCATAGCCCCCCGTAACAGCCATTTTGGGCCTTAAAAATTGATGTTTAGGCTTTCGTTTTTTCAATTGAAATTTTAGGAGCATTTTCGTAATTTTATTAATATCTTTCAAATAAATTGTTTGTTACCCTACTTTCGTTGCGTCAGTTTTAGGGAGTTTTGGAATTTTAAATAAAAATATATACTTTCGCTGCGTCAATAATATAATTTCATAAAATTATTCATATTATTATTTTATAAAATTAGTTAACATTGTTAAACAATAATAATACTAATAATAATTAACATAACTATTTAGGGATAATAATAAAAATTCAGACTATTATTTAATAATAATAATAATAATAATTATTATTATTATTATTTACTAATAATGACAATAATTAACATAACCATTTAATAATAATAATAATAATAATAATTCAGATTATTATTAAATAATAATAATAATTAAAATTAATATTTAATAATAATAAAAAGCAAAAAAATGTAAAACACACTTACCTCACGGCAGGAAGTACCACGGTAAGCAGGAGAAGCGTTGGCGGTAAGAGGCGGAGCCGAGGAGCCGCGGCGGCATGGTAGTGAGGCGGAGATCCACGTCAAGCAAACCGGCGGGCAGATCGGAGGAGGGAGATGGGGGGAAAGGGAGGAAAGGGAAGGAGGGAAATTGGGGGGAAAGGGAGGAAATGGGGAAGGGGAGAACGGCGCCGGGGGAGGGCAGATCGGCACCGGGGGGGTGGGAAGGTGAGATCGGCGGCAGGAGCGAGTCACCCCAGAGCTGCCGCGCGGGAGAGAGGTGAGGGAGGAAAGAAGAGAGAAGAGAGAGGAGAGAGGAGAGAGGAGAGAGGAGAGAGAATATTTATAAAAAACATTTAGCGACAGAATAATTTATTCTTAGCGATGTAATGAATTTTTCCGTTGCTAAATATAGCGATGGAATAAATTTCTGTCGCTAAAATAAAATAATAATTTTTTTGAAAACTTTTAGTGACGCAACATTTAATCCGTCCCTATATTTAGCAATGAAAAAATTCATTCCGTCGCTATTTTTAGTGACGAAAATATTTTCTGTCGCTAAATTAATTCTAAATATTTTCATTTTTTTTGCAACGGAAAGAAAATTCCATCGCGATATATAGCGATGGAACATAATTTTCGTTGCTATATTTAGTGATGAAATTATTTTTCCGTCGCGAAATTAAATTAATAATTTTTTTACAAATTTTTACCGATGGTATTTATATTCCGTCACTAAATTCCGTCATTTGGCGCCATATTTAGTGACGAAAAATTTTTCTGTCGCTGATTTTCGTCGCTAAATTTGGCGCAAATTTGTTGTGCCATTGTCGGCTATGGAAATATTTTTTCATCACTATTTAGTGGCAAAAAAATTTTTCCGTCGCTAAATAGCAACGAAAAATCAATCCCGTCGCCATTTAGAGACGAAAAAATTTTCGTCGTAAATTTCATATTTTCTTCTAGTGATAGTGTATAAAATTAAACAATATACAAGTTGTCCTAAAATATACCAATAACTTGAAAATGATCCCATGATCCACAACCTCCTTCAACTTTATCAAAACTTTCAGTTAATTCAGTTGCAATTACAATTATGAGTGTCATGAGAATCATCAAGCAGAACAGAACATAGTTGAATAGAAAATGTTATCTTAAAACAAGAACAAAAAAATTGATTTAACTTTAACGGGTCATAACTTTTAGCTCGGGTGGAGTTATAGGGGCCATAATATGTTAAAATGAAGTGTTTTTAGCGATCTACAGTCGTTAGCAGACCCAAATTAAATCGTTTGGATTACTATCGGGTCTTTTAAAAATATTTTACGACTAACAACCTAAGGTTAAGAATTTACACACATTAATCACGTTTATTCATTATGGCATATTAAACATAATAATATGAATATTACAATATTCACTACAAAAAAAATCCAAATTAGCGACGGAAATTTTTTCGTCGCTAATTAGCGACGAAATTAAAAATTAGTCGTGAAAAACTATTTTTTTCACTTTTAGCGACTGAATAGCGAAGGAACAAAGAAACCATCACTAAATTTTGGCAGCAATTTATGGCGCCTTTTTTTGCGACTAATTTAGCGACTAAAATAGTAGTCGCTAATTTTGCGACTAATTTAGCAACTAAAAAAGCTGTCGCTAAAATAGCGACGACCATATCCATCGCTAAATTTAGAGGCTATTTTAGCGATTTTGTTTGCGACCGATTTAGCGACTGAAATTCTTGTCAATAAACATAATTAAATTAGCGACGGAAAAATCTGTCGCTAAAAAGATTTCAAATTTTTTAAATATGAAAATAATTTTCGGAATAATTTAGCGACGGAATAATTCATAACTATTTCGTCGGTAAAATTGATTATAATATTAATAAAAGTATTCGTACATACTCATGGTTATAAATTATTTTTAATATTTTTGCTTTATATATAAATTTTAATTTATCTAAAATAAATTTTATTTTTATTTTTAATTTGTCTAAAATAAATTTTTTATTTTTATTATTCAATTATTTAAAAATTTAATTAAAATATTAGATGGGTGAACTGAAATTAATATTAATAAAGAAATTTATTAAAAAATATGTGTTTATATTATTTTTGAATTTGGAATTAATAATTTTGACTAATTAAATGATTAAATTAATATATATATATATATATATATATATATATATAAAACCACAAAACCCTAAATCACTCATCCATTCTGCCTCTCTTCTCTTTCTGTCGAAGTTAGCCTCCCCTCATCAGCCGCCACACCTCATCTGGATCCCTCTCTTTCTTTCAAAATCCACTGATCTGACTCTCCCTTTTTCTTTCGAAACTCGTCTCCGCTGATCAACAGCCGCCACCCCTTATCTGCCTCTCCTTATTTCTTTCAAAATTAGTCTTCCCTCTGCTTCTTCCTCTTTCTTTTAAAACCTGTCTCCCCAATCAGCAGCTCTCCTGTCATCAACAGCCGCCTAATTTCGGTGTTCCTTTTCCTCTTCACCCCTCGTCAGCAGCCGCCACCCCCAATCGGAGCTCAAGGTACCGATTTTGAGTAAGTTTCCTTTGTTTGTTAAGTGTTTGTATTTTCTCTTTTGTGTTGTTCAAAGAGTTTTATGGCTTTTAGATTTTAGTTCTTTAATTCAAGGAAATGTACATTGCTGAGCATGGACCGAAGGCAACAAATTGATGAACAAAAATAATTAAAAATTACATAACTTTTACAATAATCACAGCCTAAATATGCATGTCCTTTTTTTTTTTTAATACAAAAGCTAGGTCGGGAATGATGTTATCTTCATTTCCACTTGGATGTTTATATTAATTAACTATACCTAAACTTTACGTAGTGGAAGTTCTTCAACCAATTATTTTCAATTTTGGAATGAATAGAAATTAGAAAAACTATGAATTTGAGAAAAATGCGACTGGGTTCTTAACTTTATAATAACTGCTGAATTAGCCACAAACAATCTTCATTAATGTTGCTTTCGATGATTCATTAGCAATAGGAAAATTCCGCATCAATTAGCAAGAATCTATTATTAGCTATTGTTTTTAATTATGTTATCAGCTAATTTCTATTTTTGGAATTATGCTATCATGTAATTTTTGTTTTAGAAATCTGTTATTAGATAATTTTTGTTCTGAAAATCTGTTATTAGATAATTTTTGTTCTGGAAATCTATAATTTTTGTTCTGCACTCTTCATGATAGCAGAATCAGTCGCTTTTAATTTATTTGGAATTTATAGAAGTGATTTGAATATTTTAAAGTGTAATATTGTATTATGTTGTATTGGAAATGGTAGACTATGTTATATTTAAATGAATTTATGGCATAATTGATATTAGAATAGTAAAATAAGTGGATTGGAATTGATTGAGTGGAAAAAAGGTTTAACAAAGGTTGATTTCTTATGTAGGCAGCTAAAGTGATTAATAATGTGAATTTAATTTAAGTTAAGAATTTAGTGGAAATTAAATATATTGGTTTCCTACTGTCTTGATAGCATCCGTTTTATTAATTGTGCAGGATTGTAGGTATGGTTCACTCTCTTTACTTTCATTTATCAAAATATAGTTTTCATGGGTGAGGAAATGGTACAGGTTTGATGCTTTTCTTCTAACTTTTACTTAAAAATCATGTATAATTTATATGCTCTTTAGTTTTGCAACCAATTATTATTATTTTTTATGGGTGCATCAATGAACTTATTTGACTTCTCTTATTGTGCGCTGAGAAAATTCATGCCCATGTGGTTTTAATTGATGAGTCCTAGTGATGCAAATGAAACAAAACAATGGCGACTTATTGGCAGAGCTTTTGCTTAATAAAGCCATTCTTGAAATTGCATATTAACCTAACAATTAAATCACATATTAACCTAACAATGCAGAACTTTTAGAACTGTTTTGATAAACTAGCCAAATTTGATCATATAGCTAAGCTAAATGCATTCAATAGAAATCTTGAAATGGCTTAATCTCATAAAATTGATTGAAGAAAGGATTATCTGTTGGCTATGAGAAGTGACTTTTAATGATTAACTAGTCACTAGTTTGTTAAGAAAGGCAGTATGCTTCATATGAATTCGACATTTTCCGTTAAAAGCGGATTTAAATGGTTTTCATCTTTTTTATATTTGCTTTCTCCTGTTTGAGTGAAATTTGCATTTTCCCAACTTATATATATGTTGACTGATGTCTAATTGAGCAGAAACCAGAATCCTAGAGGCTTGCTTGCCAAACTATTGTCGGAAATAAGGAAAACTCTGGCAAGGTATGCCTATTTATTGACCAAATTGGTTTCAAACAATTTGTATTCTTATTCATTTAGATGCTCTCATTCTCTCAAAACTTTCTAACAATACTGTCTTATAAATTATTCAAACACATTCTGCATTTAAAGCATCAAATGGACACCTGCTGTTTGTGATTTTCACAGGTTGTGGTTCAGAGATTGCCCAAGTGGAAGAAACGATAATGAGAATAGACAAACTTAGCAGGAAGGTAGATAACAATTATCAAAGAACTAGTAAACTTATACAAAATTTATGTCCTTATCATGCTAATTTATATTATCTGTATTCATCATGTGCTACCTGTAATAAAAAAAATGCATTGTCTAGCAGTTGAATTTTTATGTGAATATTGTGATATCATCTGTGTACAAGTTGATAACATATTCTACTGCAGCTTTTACTACAAAGGTATCTTAGAACTTGTATGATGAAACTCCATCTGTTATCACTCTCGGTTATTCCAATTCTTTTTTTAAAATAGAGATATGCTGATTGCCGTGTGTTTGTTTATATGTTACTCCAATAACACAAGTTATGACTTTTTATGTTTACATGTTGGAAAGAAAGAAACGTATTTCTGAGTTATGACTTTTTATGTTTACAATCAATCTTTCTTATTTTGATTTTTAATTCATTAATTTTGATATGTATTAATTTGAAAATTTTATTGGTGACTTGTAGGTACTGAAATTTAATGGGATGCTGCTAAAGATAAAAAGAACATGTATTTTTAATTTAAGTATTGTACAATTTAATATACTTTTATTATATTTGAATTATTGTGAATTTATTGTACAAAATTATTGTGAACTTATTGCACAAAATTATTGTGAACTTCTATATATTTCTAAGTAGCACTATTTAGTTTGAATTGGTGTTTTTTACAGTATTTTTTAAATATTGTACAGTTTAATCTACTTTTTTGATATCATATTTTTTAAATTAATAGTAATATCAAAAATATTGTACAATTATTATTTACATAAATTAAATTAAATTTTGGATGTAATAATAATAATTTAAATTGAAAATTATAATAAAAAATTAAATTAAAAATAACATTAAAAATTATAATATGTTTAGCGACGGATTTTCTGTCGCTAATATTTTTTTTAAATATTTGTAACGACTAATTTTAGGAGTTATTTAGCGATATAAATTTTATTTTTAACGATGGAATTGGCTGTCATTATTTTTAGCTATTGTTTTATATTTTAGTCGCAAAATTTTTGCGACGGAGCAAATAGCAACGATCAGTCGTCGAGTCGCTAAAAGTTATTAGCGACGGAAATAGCACAATTAGCGACGGAAATGTCCGTCTCTAATTCTTGTTTTTTTTTGTAGTGATTCAACTCCCTATAAAAATTTAATCAATAAATTCCGTATAATAACTTATATTACTTATAACTAAATTACAAATCAAATTACAACATAATCTATCATGAAATATATAAGATAAATTTATATCAGTTATAACTAAATTACAAGTAAAATTACAACTAACTTAACCAATCCAGAATGTAGTCTATTAACATAAAATGACTTTATATTGCAAAAATACAAGCAATTAGCATGTAAATACTCTAAAAAATTTTCCTATCAACATGCAATTCCCCAGTTTATTTCAATAACATCAAAAATAAAAAATACACATATATATAAGAGAAAAATTAAAAAAGAATCCAACTCACCTCTCAGGTAACACCAGCGCCAGAGGACAGCGGTGGAGGAAGGCGTGCGAGTGGGCAGTGGTAGATCTGGAACGAGAGGGCAGCGACGGAGAACGGCTCGCGAGAGGGAAGCGACGGAGGAAAGCGGCGGGTCTGGCTCGTGGAGTGTAGATTTGCCGCGCGAGGAGCAGATCTAGCGAGGCGGCGGTAGCGGCAACTGGCATCTAGCATGCGCAAGAGAGAGAGGGAGGCAGCAGCTCTTTCGCGCGAGAGAGGGAGGGGAGGCAACAGCTCTTTCGTGCGCAACGGAGCTGGTGGCCCTTCCATGTGGTGGTGGCGGCGACTTCACTGGCCCAGATCTTACCGTCCAGCGAGTGGGGGAGAGAAGAAGAAAACTTGCGACACAGAGAGAGAAGAGAGGGAAAAGAAGAGGGAGGAGAGAGGAGAGAGGGAAATAAAACAATTTTATATATCCTTTGATTTAGCGACGGGAAAGGTTACCGTCACTAAATAGCGACGATTTAGCGACAGAAATATCTTCCGTCGCTAAATAGCGATGAACATTAACTTCCATCGCTATTATTTTTAGCGATAGATTAAATTTCCGTCACTAAATTTGGTAGCTAAAGATGGCGGCATATGTTCCTGCTAAATTTTAGCGATGGATTTTTTCCCGTCGCTAAATCTGGTGTCCCGTCACTTTTAGCGACGGAATTGTGTTTTCGTCGCTATTTTAGCGACATAATTGTGTTTCCGTCTCTATTTAGCGACGAAAAGAATTCCGTCGCTAAAGCTTAATTTTCTTATAGTGCATTAACTCCTATCTAAACACTAGTAAAAAAAAAGAGCTACTTACAAAAAAATTCCTAACATTTTACCTATATTTCAATTCAACATCCAACATTTAAATTCTTTTTATTTGGACACTAAAGTTTTGGTATTTTTTCAATTATGGGACTCTATTGATTTTCTTGCTAAATCTAACAAAAATTTAAACTTTCTATTAAAAAATCATTTTTTGAATTTCTATTTAGTTGTTAATATAATTAAAAATTAATATACATTATTATTATTTCAGTAATTAAATAGGGACACTTTATTTAAATTGCTACTTTCTTTTTTAAATATAGAGCTAATATATTTAAAAATTATCATGAAACGAAAAGTAAAATTAATTTGCTCATAATTAAAAAAAAATATTGAGAAACATTTCACTTTCAAATTTATGACGTTTTTTTGAAAGATATTAAATATATTTAAATAAGAGTAGAAATTTAAAGAAAGTATACCAATTTAATTGTTAAAATTATTAAAATTTTTGGTTAATTTTTTTATTATATTAATAGAAAAAAAAATTAAAAAAATAATAATTTTTTAAATAGAAAATTCAAATTTTTGTTAGTTTTTAGGATCAAGTTAACGAAGTCCCTTAATTGAAAGAGCACCAAACATTAGTATTCAAATAGTAAGAATTTAAACGTTGGGTGTTGAATTGAACTATAGGTGAAATGTTAGGGGTGTTTTTAAAAATTACCCCTGATAAAATATATTATCTAACTTTAATGTCCAAGTAAAAAAAAAAGTACCTAGAGCAAAATTAAAACCACAAAAAAAAAACCTTGTTAAATGCTTAATTTTCATATTTACACTCAAATATAGGACCAAATTTGTGAGAAGATGCATTTTTATAACTAATTGGAGCTAATCTGGAATAACCATGAAGATTTGGAGCAATTTGTAAGCAATAAGAAAAAAATGGGCGGAAATGTGATTTTTTAGCCTTGCCCAAGGCTAAGAGAGTTGACAATACATATCCGAGTCTTAGCCTTGCCCCAAGCTAAGAGAAAGTTGACTCGGTAGATTTCCTAAAGAAATATGATTTCGTGCACGAGTTAACCTAGCCGCCAAAGAAGCTCCAACCGACTTTTGAGCAATATTAGCCTATATTTTAGCGATTGGAAGGCAATAGTTTTAGAAAATTTGAATATTATTAAATTTTTTATTTTACTTTTCTTGTTTTGGTAGGATTAAAACTACTTTCCTAAACTTTAGGATTTCTATTATTTTAGGAAGAGGATATTGTGAGTTAGAGATCTTCTTCCTTAGTTCTTTTAATTCTGTAACTCAAATTCTTTCTTGAATTTTTGTGATTTCTTCATGGCTATAAGTGGCTAAACTCTTTATTTCACTACAAGAAAATATGAAAATAGCAACGGAATCAATTCCGTTGCTAAATTAGAAACGAAAACTCATTTCCGTTGCTATTTAGTTTCCGTTGCTAAAATCGGTTAAATTTTGTAAATTTAGCAACGGCAATATATTTGGTGATATTCCGTCGCTAAAAGTGGAGAGAATTTTTAGCGCCAAAATATAGCAACGAAAATTAGCAACGGAATTACTATACTGTTGCTAAATAATGTGCCAACAAATGGGAAAAAAATTGAAATGAAAAATAGCAACGAAAAATAATTTCCGTTGCTAAATTAGCAACGGAAGACAAATTCGGTTGCTAAATATTAAACCTTAAAAAAATTGGTTTTAACAATAGCAACGGAATTATTATTCCGTTGCAATTTAGCAACGGAAAATATGTTCCGTTGCTAAATTGCAACCGAATATATTTCTGTTGCTAAATAATAATAAACCTAAAAAAAATAGTTTTAACAATAGTAACGGAATTATCATTCGGTTGCAATTTAGCAACCGAAATTACTTCCGTTGCTAAATTGCAATCGAATTATTTTTTCGTTGATAAATAATAAACCTAAAAAAAATTGGTTTTAACAATAGCAACGGAATTGTCATTTGGTTGCAATTTAGGAACCAAAATTACATCCGTTGCTAAATTGCAACCGAATTATTTTTCCATTGCTAAATAATAAACTTAAAAAAATTGGTTTTAACAATAGCAACAGAATTATCGTTCGGTTGCAATTTAGCAACCGAAATTACTTCCGTTGCTAAATTGCAACCGAATTATTTTTCTATTACTAAATAATAAACCTAAAAAAAATTGGTTTTAACAATAGCAACGGAATTGTCATTCGGTTGCAATTTAGCAACCGAAATTATCTCCGTTGCTAAATTGCAACCGAATTAGGTTTCCGTTGCTAAATAATAAACTTAAAAAAAAATTAATTTTAACAATAGCAACAGAATTATCATTCGGTTGCAATTTAGCAACCAAAATTACGTTTCGTTGCTAAGTTGCAACCGAATTATGTTTCGGTTGCTAAATAAAAAAATTGGATTCTACATTTCAAAATCTAAATGCTACTATTTCTCAGTTTTGATTTTAATACACTTTCCTTTCACGGAAAAACGGCTGGACTTCCCTTTACCTCCCAATATAACCTAAGATCACAAAGTCCATTTTTTCTCTTGCGTCGCCCCCTCCATCGCGCTTTCCCTCCCTTGCAAGCAACCAGGTATCAGATCCGGCGTCGCCCTCGACCCCGTTGCCACTCGCTCCCTCGCCGTCATCTACCTCCACCCCATCGTTGCAGATCCAGTCTCACCACTGCTGCTGCCTCTAGAGCTGTCTTCCTCGAGTGCTGTTAGATCGCCATCGTCGCCCGTCGCAACTCACCTCCCGTCGCTGTCACCACTCGCCTCTCGCCCTCGTCGCCGCTCTTTCCCGGTCTCATCTCACACGATAATGCAATAAATTTAAAATGCATTCATTCACATGGGAAAGCGATAAATAAAGCAGTAAATAAATAAATTACAAAATAGAAATTGGGACAGAACAATCCCCCAAATAAGAAAATATAAATAAATAAAATTGGCTTAAAATAAATGAGTAAATAAACACATAAAGAAAATTAAAATACAACATACATAAATCAGGTTATTCATTAAATTTTAAGAACATTGGTTCCTTTCTATTTATTAGAAAATTGGAGAACTATTTTTTTGAGCATTGATTGAGAAAGCCGGGATGAGTGATTCCATTTTATGAAAAGTTAATTCTCCATTTGAAAGTGATATTTTATTGGTTATAATAGGACATTGGTCCAATTTATTAAGAAAAATCCCAAATTATTAATTATATAAAAGACATGATTTTCTTTAGTGCGGATAATTAAAAATACATTTTACATACAATAAATAAATAAAATAAATAAAATAAAATAAACACAACAATTAAAATGCAAACTCTAAACCGGATGGCCTTTAATTCTCCGTTCCTCCAACCCGGGCTCAAATATATAACTCACGCAAATAGGCAAAATTCGAGGCGATAAAACAAACACAAATAAAATAAAATGTTAGTAAAATAAATTAAGTAATTAATATAATATGAACAAATTAATTAACTAAAATTAATTGAACAAGATAATTTATTAAATAATAACTAAATAAACCAATTAAATACGGACAAGTAATTATATAGAACTAATTAACTATAAAATGGATGCATTAACAAGAGATGAAAATCAATGGAACAAAGATAACATGCAGGGAAATGAGAGAAAATTAAAATAATAGAGGAGAGAAGAAAACACTGTGTTTTCTTTAGAAACACAACTGTGTTTCTTCAGCAGAGCGACGGGGAGCGCAGAGAAAGAAAGAAAATGATGGAGCGAAGCGGTGTGAAAAACACAGCTGTGCTTTCCAAAGGAACATAGCTGTGTTTTTCAACTAAGGGTGCTCGCTAACACATAAACACAGCTGAGTTTCTACGAAACACAGCTATATTTTTGCTCTGTCATGCAAAAACCCACAGCCACCGCAGGAAAAACACTAATTTCAAATTTAAAAAGCCAAAAACAACAAATTCAAACTATATGGCATGCAAAAACAAGGATAAAATAGCTCAGATTAAATGATCAACAAACATGAACACACATACTGATGGAAACCAGCAAACAAAAGAATTAAAGGAATCAAAATGGAAGATTAAGCCACAATTGAAAACACAAACAGAGGAGGTTAATCACGATTATTTATGAGAAAACAAAATGAGCAGAAAAGCTAAGGATCAACGGAGTGAATTAAGAAGGAAACATGCAAGATAAAATAGGACGACTAATGAAGAACAACTGATGAAAGATAAGCAAAACCGCTAAAGAAGGGAAAGGGGAGCCAGATATGCCAGAATCATGCATCCTTGCACGAGTCATGCAAGAAGAGCACAACTCGTGCATGGAGTGCACGAGTCGTGCACTATCTGCACGACACGGACAAAAAGGGGAGGGGAGCTTGGCAAAGAAATGGATCACGACTCGGACAAAGAAGACATGACTCGGATAGAGAGAGAGAAGGGGAGCTAGGCAAAGTAATGGAACATGACTCGGATAAAGAAGACACGACTCGGATAAAGAGAGAGAAAAAAACGAACTCAGATGAACAGGAAACAGGGGCAAACAGAGGGAGAAAAATAGGTCACTAAACACAATAATACATCATTGTATCATGCATAATAAACAACAAAACATGATTATATATTTATAACAACAACAAACACGCAATTAACAGGATACAATGATAAAAAAAGAAACATATACCATATATACAATGAACATAAATAGCTGACTTATCAAAACATAGAAAAGAAAGAGAGAAAAAGAATAAGAGAGAAACCAAATAAAAAGGAGAGGTGGCTAATGAGTATTTACCCAGCCTAATATTTCTACTTTCAGAAGCAAAATCTGGGTGAATGTTGTCAAAATGTTTCCGTGCAACGACGTCCGATGGATGGCTCATTACTCCATCTATCTGTTCATGTTCATTATGCCATCTCATGTGAGATGCTGTCACATCAGACGAATACAGCCTCTGAAGTCTTGGCGTAATAGGAAAATAATACATCCGTTTCCACGGCACTAATTTCTGCTTCCTATTAGAATTCGGTGGCTTGAACCTCGTTTGATTACAAAATTTGCAATTCATTAATTCCACGTCATCTCCCTAGAAAATCATACATCCTAGCCGACAACAATCAATTTTTTCTACTGGCAAACCAAGACCCCAAAGCAACTTCTTCATGTCGTAAAAACTGTCAACCATATTATTATCCATCGGTAAGGATTCATTGTACAAAAACAGGATTTTATTTAAACTTCGATCAGAAATATGACCTTCGGATTTGATGTTTAATAATCGAGCAACGGATCCCAACTGTGTCATATTATCACATCCGGGCCATAATTCCAGGTCAGCTGCATTACGTAAATCGAAAAAATTTCTGGCATCTGGGTTGGGTTCTTCTTCGACACTTCCTAAATTGGGCTGAAGTGAATTTTTGGCTGCTTCAAAAACCATTTGGACATAGGGATTCTCTATATCACAAATATTGCTAGTCATACAATCTGGCCCCCCTTGAAATTCAGATTCAATAACTCCCTGTCCAATTAATACTTAAATCCATTTAATTTTCTAAATTAAAATCATAAAAATTTTACGAAAAAACGGATAGAGTTTCCCCTATATGGATCCCTATCCCCCTGTCAAACAGCAGCAAATTTAACACTTCTATATGCATCAACACATTTCAACTCCAAAACAACACCAATGCATTATCAAATTTTTCCATCTGCCTCAAACATGCAAATAAAGGGGATAAATTCACCAACAGTTGTGAATTTATCCTTCCAAGTCATACAATATCCAAAATAAGCAACTAAGCATAATTAACTATACAACTATTAGATTTTTAATTTCATTTAAGCATCACACCAAATCACCATATGGCGTTATTACAGTAGCAATATTAATAGTGCAGTCATTACAGTCAAATTACAACATGGCCACGAAAAGCATATACCCATAAAACTAAATATGTCAACATTATTATCTAATTAAAACAACATATCTCAAACATATACATGGTATTAACAAATTAATTTTAATACATAACAACCTTACCTCGACTAAAGCAACCGGTAAGCTGCGATGGTTCGACGCATAGGACAGGTTAATGCGGATCCGGATGCGATGGTGGCGGGTACATGCAATAAAAAATAAATTATAATTTATAAATATTAACTTTTAGTTATGTATGACATATTCGTAATACAAACTTAAAAATAAAAATTATATTCATATCAACAAATTAAAAAAAAATAAACATAATTTTTTTAAATTTAAACAACACTACAAATAATAACAATTACACAACAAAGTTATTATAGTTAATAACATTATACACAATACAAACAATAAAATACATAAATAATTTATACATGAACAAATATATCACAAAAATAAAACAATACAACATATAATTTTAACAAACATACCGTAAAATAAAATATATTTATATCAACATATTAAAAAAAATAAACATAAATTGAATAAATGAAAACAACACTACAAATAATAACAATTACACTACAAAGTTAATAATATATTAACTATAATAAAATTTTACACAATACAAACAATATAAACCATCAAGAATTTATACATGCACAAATAAACCCCAAAATTAATACAATATAATAGAATATATATATACACAAAAATAATAGATTTAACCAAATTAAAAACATAAAAAATTTGGTTATAGGCCACAATTTAAAAAAAACAATATGTAAACATAATAAACGTTTTGATACGATATAATATATATGCACACACAACGCACTGCACATAAATTCATAAAAACTGAATTGACAACATATATACAAACAATATACATACACCTCAATATACAATAATTTTAAACAACACTACCAATAATATTACAAAAAACAAAAGAAATAATACACAACAAATTAACATAAATAATAAACATTAACCAATTATAACACTATATTAAAATAATAAAAAAAAATAATACACCCAATTAATACATAAATATAACCCTATATAACACTAATACACTCAAATATAACACTATATTAAAAAATTAAAAAAAATAATACAACATTAAAATAATACATAAATATAATAATCACAAATTAAAATAAATTAAATTAACTAATATAAATTAATTAAAATAATACAAAATAAATATAAAACATTAACCAACAAATTCAAATTAACAAAATACATAAATATAAAACATAAATAAAATACTACATTAAAATAATATAAATTACAAAAATGTAGAAAAAAAAATTACCTGTGAAGGATGGTGGAAGGCACCACGAGGACCAGCGGCGGCGGGGAAGCAACCAACGCGTTCTGGCGGCGACAGAGGAGAAGGAATGACCGCGAGAAGCTCACTGGAGGCAGACTGTGTAGCGGCGGAGAGGGGGGGGATAGGGAAGGCGTCGGTCGACAGCGGCGCGGGGGGAGTGGTTGCGACGTCGGTCGGCGGGGGGAAAGGGAAAGGATCTGCCAAAGAGGGGAGGGGAAAGGGGGGGAAAGAAGAAAGGGAGAGAAGGAGAGAGAAAAGGGGAAAGGGTTTAAAATACCCCGAAATTTAGAGACGGAATTTAAATTCCATCTCAAAATAGAGACGAAAATTAAATTCCGTCTCTATTTAGAGACGAAATGTAAATTTCGTCTCTATTTAGAGATGAAAATTAAATTCCGTCTCTATTTAGAGACGGAATGTAAATTCCGTCTCTAAATTTAAAGACGAAATTTACATTATGTCTCTAAATAGAGACGTAATTTAATTTTCGTCTCTAAATAGAGACGAAAATTAAATTCCGTCTCTAAATAGAGATGGTGTGTAATTTCTGTCTCTATTTAGAGACAGAAAAGAAATACAATCGCTATTTTTGGTCTCAAAATATGGTGGGAAACAATCCCGCCATTTTTAGCGATCGAACATAAAGACGAAAGGATTTTCGTCTCTATTTAGGGACGAAAATCTTTTCGTCTCTAAATTTCTGTCTCTATTTCCTCTTTTTCTTGTAGTGATTCATTATGATCATATACGCCTACAACTTATTAAATGATCCCCTAGCACACATCATTTTTAGCCAAAGTGCTCTTCTTATCTAATGATCCCCTAGATCTTAGATTTCTAATGACACCAATTTCATGTCATTTGGACCTATATTCTAGGAGTTATAGCCTTGATATTACATACTATTCCAGAGCAACTTCCAAGGATAGAATTGTGTCCCAACTTTGAAAAATTGTTGGGAACGACAGAGACATAATTTGACTATACTCTCTTCATGAATTGTTCTTATAGATGTCTATTTTAAGTAGAATTTTGATTCATAATGGATCATTATAACTCTAGAAATGACCTTGGGAACAAAACCTACTCCCATTACCCGAGCAGAACAGATACACTAATGTTGGGTCACTTAGAGCAGGATTCATCTAGACCTCTTCTAAAAATTTGTAGGCACAGATCCTAGGTTTTGTCTCCAGTTGGACTCATCCAATTTGGAGTTCTTTAACTCCATTAATACCCAAAATAATGACATAAGGTCTGATGACAATTTCACAGAGTGTCCCCTAAATCTTCTATATGCCCATATTCACACTTCCAACCAATCAATCAACCACAGCTCAATCTCAAACATCAATTATTAATGTAATAGCATCAATATCATTCAAATTACTCAAAATAATACACAAAAGGCATAGAGTTCCCAAACCTTTATCTTTTTTTTCCTCTAGCCTCACTTTGCTCCCTTTTCACCTTCTTTCTCCTTTCCCTTGTCTTGAGCTCCTCTTTCTTCTTATAAATGATCAATGAATCACACAATCACTAACAAACCTTAATTTCAACCTTTTAGGAATTATGAGGGGAATAGAGAAACAAAACTCAATAATTAACTTTGCTAGCTTTAACTCAATCTTCTACTTGTAAATCCTCATAAGCAGATTTTAGGTGACATAAATTATGGAATTTGGGATGAGAGAATAGCTAATTTTAGAAAGGAAATAAGGGAGTTTCTAACCCGCATTTGGCCAACACTAATTGCTTTTATAGGCCATGAGGAAGTTGCTTCCATACTTCTCAAATTCTCTAGACCCATAGTACATATCACCGTATGATTTGGTGGTTCATTAACTTTGCATTATAGGCCAAAACTCCAACCATTTCACACAGTAACCTTGCGATTTATTCTATTTCATAGATTGACATACATAACTTAAAATTTCATGCAATTTAGTCCATAGGTGCAATTTACCATTTTACCCTTGGCAATTAATTAAATACCGACTATGCCCTTAACTTTTAACTTAATACATCTTATGTCCTCTACTTTACTTTACCACTTTAACCTTTCAATTACACCTTTTTTGCCGCCGTCATACCCTATATACCTGCCAATCCGTCTAGGGTATATTTTGGATCCTTACAGTTAGCATTAAATGAGCAATGTGTGACTTAGGTGCATCAATTAATGTTATACCTAAGTCAATTTATTTTTATTTAAATGCTGAACCTTGAGAAGAAATGCAAATAGTAATTCAACTTGCTAATAGGTCAATTGTTTATCTGAAAAATTTTTTTAGAAAATGTTTTACTACATATTAATGGCTTAATTTTTTTAGTTGATTTCTTGTTATCGATGTGAAGAAAGATGACAAATCTTTGGAATAATCTAAAATTTTAGTAGGAAGACACTTTCTTAAAACAGTTATGTCCAAGATAGATGTGCATACTGATACTCTTACTATGGAATTTAATGGTAGGGTGAAAAATTTAATGTTTATAATGCCATGCAATATCCTAGTGATGTATCTTTTGTTTGTGGTATAGGTATAATTGAGCCTTTAACTCAAAAAGTGTTTGAATTGAGTAAGGATGATAAGTTGTAGGTGGCTTTGAGTGAGATTGTAAATTTGGACAACATTGATACACTGGACGAGGAGCTGGATTTGAACGTAAGCCTTGAAACCTAGGATAGACAACATTCCTCCTTTGGATTTTAATGGAGAAATTGTTAAATTTTGTGTTTATAATACCAAGAAAAATCCTACTGATGTGTCTAGTATTTTTGAAGTGGATGCTACTAAAACTTCAGATAATAAATCTTTTGAAATGAGTGGTAATTAACTCTAACAATTTGAAATTTTCATTTTGTATGAACTCTATGTTCAAAATTTCTAACAAATTTAAGAAGAATTTGGTAATTGATACCAATTTGCAGGAAGTAATGAAAGGAAGGACACTAAAATGGGATTTGAGACTAGTTTGAGAGATCTAAAGTTTGGAAATATCTAGCTAAAGATGTTAAAGAGTGGTGCTTTTGGGAGGCACCCCATTGCTTAGTCTTGCCTAAGGCTAAGCCAATACTATTTAAATTTAAATTCTAGTATTTTTATTTTTCTTTTCAATTGTCTTCTTCAACATCCCTGGGCTAATTCATTTTTTTTTTAATTTTGTAGAGTTTGGGCAATAGCTGGAATGGTTTTGCTGGTGCTAAGCTAAGTTTTCTTTTTAATTGGGCATAATCGGTTTTTATTAGATGACTATTGAGTTTTTTTGGGTTTTTGAAGTATTCTACTTAAACCAATATTAAAATAAACTTTACCCATTAATTGCACTTTTACCTAACCTAAAGAGAACAAGCAGAAAACCATTTCCCACCTATTTGCTGCTGCCCCTGTCAACCTTCCTACGTCAGCAACCACCAACCACCATGAACTACCTGAAGTCCACATCTCCCCATCGACCACGACGAGGGAGATCCTCGCAGTGCAAGCAGCCAGTGACTATGCCACCACAACAGTGCTCGATGCACCAGCACTGCTAGTCACAGATTCCATCATGCTGCACCTAACGCTGCAACCACACCCACAGCCCCACCCCGCACAAAATTGATTGGACAACACACCTTCGTCATCAGGGCAGTTTTCTAAACTTTATTCTTTTGAATTTTTGTTGCCCTTCACCCCACAACTATGTTTTATTCCACATCGAGCACAATGCAAGGAGAAAGTATAGGGGAGGGATTTGATAGAAGTGCTGATTTTATTGCGGTGTGGGGATTTTTGCTGATTTTGTGGTGAATTTGTAATGATTTTTTTTTAAATTGCTATTGTTTTTTACGCTGAATTTACTATTGCATTTTTTGGCATATTTTTTGTTAAACTTGTGCATATTTTGGTCAATTGGTAGAAAATAATTTTTTGGCCAGAGGAAAACCACCCACAGCAGCAGCAGCCTGAGGAGGAATAGCCTTATAGTCCCTAGGAACAAGGCATGGATATAGACCTAGATGAGATGATTCGCACTCTAGCTTCTCAACAGGGTCATATGGAGACGCTGAGTCCCATTCCTCCTCCACCATCAGTTCGGCGGTCAGATGTTTGGCTAAAGAGGAGATATCACCCTTATAGCCGACCTGGACACCCGGAGGCATCTACGTCTACTGCTCCTCCACCACCGAAGTCCCGTGCAGAGTCAACACAACTCAGCACACAGTCACCTTCTCCATCTGCACAGCAAGATATTATCTCAGCGGTGACTGTCGCCCTCGCCGCCATGGATCGATGTATAAAGGAGAGAGATAGGGTGTTAGGCGAGCACCTAAACAGATAGGAGAGGCTCATAAAGGATTTAAGGTAGGGTTTGAGTGCCTTACAGGCAGCGGCAGCCCAGAGGATTGATGAGGCCATCCAGCTTGTTAATGAGTCTGTCACCTCTCTCAGATTCTGAGTTGAGATTTTAGAGGCCTCTATACCAACTATATCCGGGATTGTCAGGTAGTTACGAGAGCAGATGGAGAATAGGCTTATTAGGATTAGGGACGCCTCTAGATGCCAGAGCTCAGAGTAGACACAGGTTTTTTTAGAACCGGTGAGAGTGATTAACAAGTTCTTGGAATTCCTCAAGACTTGCATTCAGCCTTTTCTAGATAGGTATGCCCGGATTCAGTTCCAACAACCTCCATGAGCAGAGCCGCCAGCAACACCTCGATCTCCACCGGCGGATGTCACTCATCAGCAGCCAGGCACCAGAGTTGGACCCTTAACATTCAGAGATCAGCCTTCTTCTTCTAGAGCTGGGCCATCAACCTATAGTACAGGGCCGTCAACATCTAATGCCCGGCCAATTCATGTGTTTGACAGTAATCAGGACCCAGACGAGCCATCTAATTATTCTCCTTTTTAGTGCATGTTCAAGGAGACTTGTGTATTGTTATCTTTTGATGTACAAACTTTTTTTTATTATTTATTTAATCCTTTTAGATTTTTTACTCTCCTATTAAGCACAAAAAAAAAATAATAATAAAAAGAGAGGATAAAATAATAAGAACCATAACTAATAAAAGAGATGAACAAACAAGATATTGAACTTATATTTAAAAAGATCCAGTTAATACAATAGTTTAACAAAATTACGTGAAATTACAGGAATTGCACTCCAGTAGTCTACAAAATGATTTGTGGTGACAATCATATGCTTACGACTCAACGGCGATAATCATATGCTAATGTCTCGAATGTCACAATCATATGCTAGAGAGAAGTGGCGACAATCATATGCTTACGGCTTAATTGCACAATCATATGCCGATGTCTCGAATGCGATAATCATATGTCGGACAGATAAACTGTAGCCTACAGAATAAGTCGTGGTGACAATCATATGCCTTCGACGCAATGGCAACAATTATAGGCCGAGATCTTGATGGAGACAATCATATGCCAAATAGATTATCTGTAATCTTTAGGATATCCCTATGGTGATAATCATATGCCAGACGGGTTGAGAGTAGTCTTCAGGATGACTTGGCGGTGACAATCATATGCCAAGGTCTTGATGGCGATAATCATATGCCGAAAAAATTTAACCGAAGTCTCCAAAATGACTCAGTGGCGACAATCATAAGCTATAATCCTTGATCTTCAAAAAGTACAGAAAAAGGGTAAGGACTACCTCAGGTGCACACTTCTTCCCTTGTTCTCTAAATTTCAGCTCATCTAAACACTAGTGCACTAGTTTTTTCAAAATTAGGGGCAACTGTAGACACCGAATCCTGAGGTAGCCTAGATTAGAGTTACCCAATAAAGATATCGGTACCTGTTTCATAGGTAAAGGAGTGAGGTTATAGGTTTTCGCCCTTGAATTTCACAAATTTTAAGGATATTGGTGACAAAAAATACTTTTAAGTCTCTTTTATTTTGCAATAAGCCTTCTCATCTAAATAATTTTTATTTTGGTTGATTGATGCCCGTCGGTTAATCAGGATGTGTCACACCTCGAACTGGGCCTAGTCGGAATATGCTTGCTCAGTCAGAGTGAGTGAGGGTAATTCGGTAATCTGTACATGAGTAATATGGATAATAAGGATTTATTTGCTAAGAAATTAATTAAATAAGTTAAGTGAAGGAATTATTATGGTGTGCTTATAGTGTATGGTAGTAGGATGTATCCTTTTCTTCCCTTTCCTTGCTCAATCTCTTGGTTTTGAGTGAATTAGAGTTGTTTTGGTGGAGCTTGGGAAGTAAGATTAAAGAGGTAAGTTGGGGTTTTTAGGGTTCCTGCATTTGAGTTCTCTTTCTTCTTCTAGTTTTGTTTAAGTTATGGTTTGGATTAAGAATTATGAGTTTGTTTGTGCAAGTGATTGATGATAAGAAGAAGCAAAGTAAAGGAAAATAGAAGATTAAAGCTTGAAGAGAGCAGCTATTGTGCAACAAGAGGTTTGGGAGTTTGATTCCTATATTTGAGTTTTAATTTGTCTCTACCCTAAATTCTTCTTGAATTATGAATATACCTTTGTATATGATTTCCAGTAAATTGAGTGTTTTGATATGAGTTTTATGCATGTATTTGTTTGGGAACGTTTGTGTAATTTGGGATTTTTATTTGAGAAATTTGATTGAATTTGAACTTAATGAAAATTTTAGGGTTTGTGTTCTTGAGGGACTTGGATGTGTTTATGCATGATTTTGGTGGTGTTGATTGTGGAATTAAGTTGTTTTTATGTCATTTATGATGTATGGAAGATCTATTAGAAGGTAAGATGAGATTTGAATTGTTTTGAGCCTTTTTAGAGTTAATCCTGGTGAATTTCCCGTTCCCAGTGTGTGTGAGTGACGTAATCAGCCGAGAGAAGTGGAGTCTGTCACGAGTGGTGACGACCGTGATGACTCGTGATAGAGGAGGCTTGTCACGAGTGGTGACATCCGTGACGACTCGTGACTAGCTAAGAGAGGTCTGTCACGAGTGGTGATGACCGTGACGACTCGTGACAGAGGAGGCTTGTCACGAGTGGTGACATCCGTGACGACTCGTGACTAGCCAAGAGAGGTCTGTCACGAGTGGTGATGACCATAACGACTCGTGACAGAGGAGGCTTGTCACGAGTGGTGACATTCGTGACGACTCGTGACCGGCCAACCTTGTTAGTCACCACCCATTTTTCTGGAATTTTTAATCAGTTTTAACTTAAATGAATTTCGTATATCTTCTGAATGAACTTATACTATTGTATGATACATGTCATACTTTTATGTGCTTTTATATAAATGATATCATGATCCTTTAGATGAATTGTATGCTGTACTCTGAAATATGGATTGAATGGTTTATGCATGACCTGCTAGAGTCGAATAAGTGGATAGTTAGGCATGCCTAATAGAGTTATGTGTAGCTGCAGCCATGTGTACGATTTGGACCCCGATCAGGTCCCCGAATGGTTCCTCGCGAACCCTATTATGTGTATGTGTATGGATCTTGTTTAAGGTCCTGTTCAGTGAAATGTTTTTGAAATGTGGAAAGTGATAATGCTCTGTGATTCGTACCCGTAAGGTACAGTTTGTTACTCGTTATCCACTATTTTGAGTCAGCAGGTATTTCATTTGCTTTATCTGATATGAATATGAGAATATGATATCCGAATGTGTAAGATTTCGGTCATGTGAACCAGTTATGAATTCGAAGGTGATTATGAATCTCTGATTGGGTTAAATGTGACTCAAACATGCCTGTTATGTGCAATTATTCATATATATCGTATTATGAATGTGTTTGAGTATAATCAGCATGTGATTCTGATCCGTTTTGATTATAGTTATATGAATTAATAAGTGCAGACTTATTAGCTCTCTGGAATACCGTGGTTGGAATGCAATATTGTATAGTTGCTTATGTTAAAGATTAACGTTGTGCAGCGGAAGTGTGGTGGTATTGTGATTATGTACCTATGCTCTCAGCTAGTGTATATGTATCGTAGTATGATTGTAGTATGAGTAGACTCTAATGAGTTTTGCTTGGGAATTTGTGGGCACTATGGTGTGAACAGTTAGGGTACTAGTTCTCGGGACTGGGGTATGGTTATTTTTGGCAAGATAATTGCATGATTAAGTTGTTATGTATCTATGCATGATGTACTTCCAAAGGCCTGACTTCCCAATGTACTCGGTAAATGTGTGCATATGAGGACCTGTATTGGTATGACGATACAAGTATTAGCATATAAATATAATGATACTGACATGTAACGTATAGGTAAGTGCATGCATGTGAAGTTATAGGTAGTTATGCATGAACATACCCACATCTTGTATGGTGATGTTTGATTTGGTCCGTGTCACATATGAGTACATGAATATGATTAGAAACATTTGAATGCATAGCTATTATATGTAAGTACATATATATTTCTCGGTAAGAACTAGGTGTGTATGATATTTGTGTGTGTTATGCCTTGACGACTATTGTGAATGGCCGTCCATATTATTATGTTTGTTCTCCCCACTAAGCGTTATCGCTTAGCACGGGTTCTTTTCCCTTGCAGGTGGCAGGTTTGGTTCGGTTCGAGTCACGCATCTGCAAAGTCGGCCACATAGGAGCTAGAAGTTTTGTATTTTGTTCAGTTTCTATAACTTGGATTTTGTAATTCTGTATAATATGTATATGTAATAATATGCAAAGAGAATGATGTAATATTTTAGGCGATGTAAATTTGTAAATTTGTATATGTGTATGCTTTCGTTTAAAGTATGCGCATTTGTGAATTATGTATGTTCAGTTTTTGCTCCTTAAAGTTTTAAATTCTTTCGTAATTATATACGCTTTGTATCATTTTTGTTCGGTAACACACCTACTCGTACGGCTTCCTACTCCCTTGCGGACGGGTTCGCCTGCGTATGGGTTGGGGTGTTACAGGATGCCCGTCGGATGCATCGAACAATGGTCGATTGCCGTTTCTCACTCGAGGGGCGCCCGCCCATTGCGTGAGCAGGTGCCCGTCGCTCGCGCCTGAGGGACACCCATCCCTCACGTGAGCAGGTGCCTGTCGCTCGCATTTGAGGGACACCCATCCCTTTCTCATGAGCGGGTGTCCATCGCTCGATATGGGAGGCTATCCTCTGTTGACCGACACCCGTCCCTCAGCCAAGGGACGCCCATCGGTCGAGGCCTAATAATGAAATTCTAGTTGTTTGTGGAAAAATACAAAATTTTAAGATGTTTATCCTTAAGGATAAACTAAAGATATTTGATTTTATATCTAAAGATTATTTGAAATCACTTTATCTCTATGGATAAATCAAATACTTGATATTTATCTTCAAGGATAAATAAAAATATTTGATTTTATCCTCCAAAAGATAATTTGATATCATTTATCTTTAAAGATAAATCAAACTTAATATTTATCTTTAAGGATAATTGAAATTTTGTATTTATCTTTGAAGATAAATATTTATTTATTTTTTTATCTTTATCCCTAAATAAAAAGTTAGCCTATAAATAGAAGGCTAATGAAAGAAAAAAGGGGGATTTTTGGAGAACCTTTTGGAAAAGCAAAAAATTGATTTTTATAAACAAAAGTTTTCTCTTTATATTTATTTTCTTTTGAAATTTATTGAAAAAGAATTAGTAGTAAATTTGAGAAAGAGAAATTAATTCTCTTTTTTGGATTTACCTTCCTAAGATTCTAAATTATTTCAAAAGATAGAAGTGAGTTTGAGAAAGGGAAATCAATTCTCTTTTCTTGATTTACCTTCTTAAGATTCCAAATTATTTCAAAAGATAGAAGTGAATTTGAGAAAGGTAAATCAATTCTCTTTTCTTGATTTACTTTCCTAAAATTTCAAATTATTTCAAAAGAACGATTTTTTTGTAGAGAGAAAATTATTTTCAATTTGTTCAGTTGTCAACCAATCCTTGTAGAATTCAAGGGAGATCTATATAGCTTTTGCCTTCCAGAGATAAATATTCTGAGGGTAAATATTTCGAGTTACTCATTCTTCCGTTAATTTCAATATCTTGACATGAAATATATGATTTATTTTCAAAATGTAAATTAATTTATCTGCTTGATAATTTTGCTATTTGATGATGGGATTTACTATATTAATGATTTATTTAACCCAATCACATGACATAGTGGTGTAAGATTCGTAAAAGGTAAGAAATTTCAGCTTTTGAGCATTCGAAAATAGAGTTTTCCGGTTGTTTTTTACTCTTGGACATGACTGATGGGAAGAAGGACTTTTTGATGGTCGTCGCTCAAAGCGAGTGACCAGACATCATGAAAAACTTATTCTGCCCGTCAATCACCTCTCGGACGGCCGTCCCTCGTCTTTCCTTGGCCGTCCCTAGGTATTTTCTTTCACCTTTTTAATTGTTTCAATTTCTTTTTCTATATTATTTCTTTGCATTTTTAATTTTAAGTATTTCATTAATATTCTTTAATTGTTTTTCCATTTATTATGCTTTTAATAATTTATTTTAATGTTGCTAACATGTTAGTCTATTTTGGTTTTATGAGTTCTATTTTGTTGAGTATGGATGCTAAAATAAAGGCTCAAAATTAGGATGATTTGGAGACATCATTTTGGTTCATTCTTCTCACCCTTTTATTTTTTCTATTAATTAAGCTTTTTGTTACTCTCCACTTTTATTTTTCTGTTCGTTAATATAAAAAACACAAAAGGAGTTTTTATAATTAAAATAATATTTTCTTTAATAAAATGGGACCTAAGTCCTAATTTTTTCTCTAATGAAATGCCACATAAAATCATTCTTTTAAGTATATATACGAGGACCAATGCCCTCACCTCGAATAAATATCATATTTTATGCATGATTTATATCTCCTTTTATTGGGGTTGTATTCCGCTTTTATTTTATTGTAAGTTAATGTATTTTTATTTGCTTTATTTTAATCGTATTATTTGTTGCTTTTCGTTATGTGTTTGAATTGCTTTTTAATAATTGCATTAAATTGTATGAGAAGAGGAATGGAATTTTAATTTCAAAAACCCACTTATAACTTTGACCAAGGTATAAATAAACGTAAAGTCCCGAACTCTCTCTGGTCTTAGGCTCTAAGAGGTTAGATGAATCATCCCAATGTTTTATTGGGATGAGAATTCCAAAATATGTCTTGTTGCCCAAAATAGCCATATACGTATCATCTTAGGCTCAATGAGGCTAGATGACCTTTCCCAATATTCTATTGGCTGGCGACTCCAAAACACCTCTTGTTGCCCAAAATAGACGCCCTTATAATCTTTACAAGTTTTATGAACCTCTCTCAAAATATCCTAAAAGCAAATTTTCGAGGCCTCTGAGGTTTGGCTCGTTTCACATCATGATTTTTTATAAAAAAATTAATTTTTTACTGTCTGCCTCTTCGTTCTTCTCTTTCTATCTATCTCTCTCTCTTTATCGCTTTGTCTCTAGATCCATCTCACGTAATCACTGACTAGATTGTGGTGGCTCATTCTTCTTTTCGCCTCTCATTATTCAGTCTTCAAAGTTTTCATTATGGCTTCAACTTCGCAACCACAATAAGGGATAATAATTTCTCTTCCCTCACTTCAACTAAAACGGTTTTCAATTTTCGATGAATAAGAATGAGAAGCTAATAAGTTGCAATTATATTTATATTTTGGGTTACTTTTTAGCAAAATTATGTGTTTTCTTTATTAATTTTAATCTTTATTATTTTATTTTATGTTATTTTATTGGTTTATAATGTTTTTATAAATTTTAATAAGTTTTGGGATGTTTTCAGGCATCTTATTTCAATTCGGAGCTAAATTGGACGTGCAGGGCTGATTTTATGAGGAAATGCAAAACTATTGTGACATGTGCCGAAACCCACTTATGTTCCTCTGAAGGCCCGCTTTTAGGGTCCAAAATGTTTCGCATCTAGATCTTGGGTAACATAAAATATTTTGGAATCTCTACCCAATATAACATTGGGAAAGTTCATCTAATCCCATGAAACCTTTAGGTATCTTCGAGGTAGTTTGGATTCGCCACCCAATTTCCAAAAATTGAAAAAGTTCGTCTGACCTCGGAGGTCTAACACTACAAAAACACAACGATTTAGCGACTAAAAAAGTTTGTCGCTAATTTACGACTAAATTGCAACTAAATAATGTTTCAGTCGTGAAATTGAATTTTTTTTATATAAATTGCAATTTAGAGACTAAATAGCGACTGAATATGAAATTCAGCCGCTAAAAATTGGCACAAAAAAATTGCGCACTTTTGTGTGACAAAATAGCGATAGGAAGTTTAGTCGCTAAATAATAGCGACTGAATTATAGTCGCTAAAATGAACTATAAAAATTGAGACTAAATAGCGACTAAAAATACTGTCACTATTTCTAAAATTATTTTAGCGATAGTATTAGCGACTAAATTAAAGTGTCGGTATAGGAATAGAATTAATTTTAAGTGTTTAGCGACTAACACATTTTAGTCGCTAAATTAGTCGCTAATTTTTCATTAATAAACCGATTGCAGAAAACCTAAACTCCCCAAATTTTCATTCCCACCCAAATTAAAAAACGCAGAGAGGCATTTCCCCAATCCCCAATTGTCCCCAATCCCCTGCGACTGGTCTTGCCCCCTGGTCAGCCACCACCCTCCGACATCGCTGTTCTGCCTCCGCTCGCCCCGCACTCTGGCATCCCCTTCCCTCTTGCTGCGTGCTAGATCTAGCAGCCTGCTCTGCCTCCTCTCACCGTGCGCCAGATGTGCTCCTTCCTCTGCCACAAGCTTCTGCTGCCTGTCGCCGCTCCTCCCTTGCCGAAATTGAGGTTTCTTTTTTCTGTTTTTATTTGTTGATCATTTTTTGTTGTTGTTTCATTTGATCTTAAAATTTCGAACGAGATTATAATTTGTAATGGATTGATCTCGACTATTGCTTCACTGTTTTGATTGTTACGGTGTGGATCTTTGATTCTATTTAGCTCACTTTATGCATGCCTGTGTGATTGACTGCAGGGCCAAATCTGGTTAGTGTGTAATGTAAAATATTCTTGTTGTGCCCTAAATTTTATTATATTCCTTCTATCCTATTTATCATTTTCTGTTGCTTATCACTGCAGGGCCAAAGCAAGGGAAGGGAGGTGCAGTGGGAGGTGGGGCTAATTCTCCAATTAAGGTTCAAAATTTGTCTAAGGAGGTATCCACAGTTAGGCCTTCTTTTTCTAGCTATAATTTCAGAACATGGCTTTATTTCACATGGCTTTTGTGTATATGATCATTTGATGTCCATCAATATGGATAGTCTTGCTTAATTCGTTTCACTTATTCAAAATTTTTGCTAGCAATTGATGTAATTAAATTTTTCGTATCCCCTGGATGCTGTCTCAACCTCTACATTTTTACTTTTATATTTCTATTATTTGTTTCTTTCTCTAGGACTTGTGAAATATAAAGACAATTTATGTTATGTTGATGTTTGTTTGTGCATACAGATTACTAACCTCATGCTTTCAGTGAACCATTTAGAAAAAGAAAGAGATTTTTACTTTGTGAAATTACGGGACATAGAACTACTCTGTCAAAATCCTGATTTAGAGGATGTCCCTATAAGAGTTCTAGAGAAAAAGAATGCTGTACTTAATATTCATATCAAAATATCAAAGATGCTATGCTTATATTCATTTTATGCCTTTTATCGATATGTTTACAGATGACTGTTGCTGTTAAGAAGATATTGTATGCTGTTGATGCTAACGAATATGCACTTGAAGAAGCACAGGAATATTTGTACCAAATTATAAATGGTGATGAAGTAGAGGCAGAAAATGATGCATGAATTTCGAGTAGCTATGAATATGTTTCTTGTGTAAGTTACAGTTTCGGGGTATTCTTAGAGAAGCTTTTGCTTGCATCTGATCTCAGGATATTTGGTGATCTTTGTCAGTATGCAATAGTTCTTAAAACTGTGTTTAGTGAAAATAAATGTAGCCTTTTGTGTTTCATGCCCTTGCAGCTAGGTTATCTTGAATTCTAGCAATTACTGATTGCTTAATGATAGTGGCTTATACTACCACCTTTTTATTTATTTTTATTATTTTTGATCCAGCTATGGTTGCACATTTTTGGGGTTGTGTTTTAGTAGTGTTTCTATGATATTATATTTTTTAAATTTATAGTATTGTTAATAATATTGTATAATTATTATTTACATAAATTAAATTTTTGATGTAATAATAATAATAATAATAATAATAATAATAATAATAATTGGAAATTCAAATTTAATATTTTTAGCGACAGAATAGTGACGGATTATCCATCGCTAATATTTTTTAATTTTTCCTACAACTAATTTTATGGTTATTTAGCGACTAAATTTTTTAATTTTAGCGATTGTTTTATATTTTAGTTCCAAAATTCCTTGCGACGGTTAGTCGTCGCGTCGCTAAAATAAATTAGCGACAAAAATTGCCTAATTAGCGACGAAAATTTCCGTCGTTAATTTCCTTTTTTTTGTAGTGATAAACCAGATAATAGTTCGGAACTTCACTCTTATTCATGCCTTAGTTAAATTATAAGTGAGTTTTTAATAATTAATTTTTCATCTCTTTTCTCACACGTCATGCAATTTAATTAAAGCGCACATCAAGCATCTGAAGAAAGCATTAAAGAAAAGCGATAAATAAAATAATTAAAATACAAAATAAATTACAAGATGAAATTGGGAGAAAAATATAATCTCCCAAAATATAAAAATAAATAAATAAATAACATATATAAAATGAGGTATTTTTTTTGAATAAGAACATTGGTTCCTTTATGTTCACATAAAAAATTGAACAGTTATTTTTAGATATTATTAAAAAAACCAAGATAAGTGATCCAATTTTATTAAAACAACTCTTCTTTTGAAAGTGACATTTTATTGACTAAAATTGGGATATTGGTCCCATTTTATTATAAAAAAAATTTCAAATTCATTAATAAAAATATTTTTGTGATTTTCTTTATTAATTGCGCATAAAATAAATAATTTTATTATGAATTACATGACAAAATAAATAAAAAAGTAAAATAAAGAAAAATAGTTAAAATAATAAAAATGATAAATCAACCCAACAACAATCTCCTAGATCTCCTCATTCGCTCGCAAGAGTGCTCAAATAAGAAAAAACAAGAATTGGAGAATCAGCGACAGGAGAATCAGTTAGGGAGACTAGAAGGGGGCAAATAGAGAAACAAAGAGGATTGACCCGTTGGGTGTATAAGGCTGACCCGAACGGGTTGAATTTTTTATGGGTTAATTTTGGATGGGTTTGAATGGGTAATTTTTGAAATGGGTTGGGTTTGGGTCAGTTTTTGTTGGGTGGGTTTGGGTGGATTATTGGGTTTGGGTCAACTTTTACAGGCCTAATTGGAACCAAAACAAACAAAAATAAAATTAATATTAGTAATTAATTCAACAATCAATTAAAATACATAAAATAATAAAAAATAAATTAAAATAAAAAATGAAATAAAGTGCATTATGAATGACAAATAAATTAAATTACATAATGAAATAAATAAATTAATAGATTAATAAATTAACACACATAAGAACATAAATAATAATAATAATAATAATAATAATAATAATAATAATAATAATAATAATAATAATAATAATAACACCAGATGAACTATCAAGTAAATAAACAAAACGAAAAAAAATGAAGAAAGAATAGATAAATAATCAATGAATCTACTAATCTACATGACGATTAACTAATTGTAAACAAAAAAAAATATATAAGATCAAACCCAGAATATTTACTCTCAAAATTCGGATTTGATGAAATGAAGGAAATGGTTGATTTACTCGTATAAATCCATAGAAATAGAATTAAAAATAATAATAATTGGAATTTTATCTCTCTAGAAAGAAAAACTAAAGAAAAGGCTTGTTCAAATAATAATGAAAGAAAATTCAAATCCACAATAACAAAGAATTATTATTTTTGTCTCAAAAATTATTTTTTTAAAAAAAAAAATCAATTTTTAACCTTAGAAAAATTCTCTTGAAGAAGAAGAAAACTCAAAAAAAATGCAGCAAAATATTCTCTTGAAGAAGAAAAAAAATAAAATTGCAGAAAAAATCTCTCTTGAAGAAGAAAAGAAATGAAATTGCAGAAAAAATCTTCTCTTCAAGAAGAAATAAAATTGTATAAAAAAAGTTCTCCCTTTTCTTTTTCTTTCTTTTTCTATTTATTTGATTTTAGAAGAAAACCTAGTTGAGTTAGGAAAAGAAATTGAATTTTAATCAAATTCTTCCTTATTTAAGTGTAAAATCCGGACTTATTGTGAAAAATTCCGAAAAATATGATTTAGAGTCAAAATTGGACTCAAAATCCCAAATTTTTAGCGAAATCGGTGATTTTTGGTAGCCTGGCGGCGAGGGATGCCCAGGCCGGGCAAGAGGGGCAACTAGGCCGCGCATCAGCGCGCTCGCACTAATAGCGGGCGAGAGACGCCCTGGCTACGCAAGCTGGGGGGCGCCTGCCCCCTCACGTTGGCAACTGCAAACCTCCAAAATTTTTATTTTATTTTATTTTATTTTTAAAGAAAGGGAACCATTACTTTCAATCTTTTTTCCTATAAATAAGCATTAATTTCATCATTAGGTAACCCCGGTCTGGGTTGCCTCGGGACTCAATGCCTATAGTTGACCCCACTTTTGGGAAAACTAATGCATGGGTGCCTCGGTGAGCCAAAACTCAGAGAAAAAAGAAAAGAGACACGTACCTAATGCAGCTATCTTTTCAGTCTAGATGATGGAGTTGTGGCTGGTTTGATTGACATCAGCTTGTTGATGTATTAAGCCATGCTTTTGGTGGTTGATTGACGTTGTCTTGTTGGCGTGTTACATTTCCTTTGAGTTGATGTCGGATGGGTGCCCCCTGAACGACGGTTGGTTATTTCTTGAAGAACAGTTGCCCCTGAAGGACGATTGGTTATTCCTTGAGGAACGGTTGTTTGGTCCTTGGAGAACGGTTGCCTTCTGAAGGACGGTTATTTATATTTTTAGATTAGTGCCCCCTAAGTGGTCTTTCGCTGGGTGCCCCGTAAGAAGTCTTTGGGTGATTGCCCCCTAAGAGGTCTTTGGATGCGTGCCCCCTAAATGGTCTTTGGATTGATGCCCCTTAAGAGGTCTTTAGATTGGTTCTAATATTGATGCCTCCTAAGAGGTCTTTGGATGGGTTCCCCTTAAGAGGTCTTTGGATGGGTACCCCCTAGGAGGTCTTTAGATGGTTGCCCCCTAGGAGGTCTTTAGATGGTTGCCCCCTAAGAGGTCTTTAGATGGGTGCCCCCTAGGAGGTCTTTGAATGGTTTCCCCCTAAGAGGTCTTTGGATGGTTGCCCCCTAAGAGGTCTTTCGATAGATTCCCCTTAAGAGGTCTTTGGATGGATGTTCGAACTGGTACATGGATTGATGTAGCCACTAGCCTTTCGTCGGTGTCCGCATCAAATCTTTCTTACTACAAAATTAGGAAGCCAAATATGCAAGAAAAATAGTGAGCATGCACGTGAAATGTATGGGTCATGTAAGAATGCAATACAAGAATTCATCTAAGTGAGTTTGGAGGCGACAACCGGGCCAGTCGCAACTCGCAGTAGGACCGATGCCTTTTGGAATGGCTTTTAGATTTCGTGCCTTTGTGTAGTCATTTTTTTAAGGTAGTGCGTCCCTTGTGGATTTTTACACTAGCTTTTTTTAGCGAAAAATGCGTTCTTTTCGGATTTTCACACACCCATGTGCCTAACTTTTACTTGGAATGGACCCAACCCAACCCAGAGGCTTTTTTTTAGGACAGATTGCCTATTTTTAGGTTTTCACTAGGAATGTTTAGATTTTGGGTCAAACCGACCAACCCAACCGAGTCGACCTGACCAAACCAAAAAAATACGGTTTTGATGGTTTTTCAGTCGAGTTGGGTTATATTTCTGCTCCAAGTCTCGGGTTGTATTGGGTTATGGTGGCAATTGGTTAGTTATTTGCTAAACCGACCATTTTCTTCTTTGTTCTCAATCTCGCTCTCTCTCTCTCTCGCTTTTGCTCTGGCTCTCCGTGTCAATCTCACTCTCTTTCTCTCTCAATCTTGCTCTCACTCTCTTATCTCGATCTCGCTCTTCTTTATCCCAATCTTGCTCTCCTTGTCTTGCTCTCGATCTCACTTTCTCTCTGTCTCAATCTTGCTCTCGCTCTCTCATCTTGATCTCGCTCATCTTTGCCCCAATCTCGCTCTCTTAGTCTTGCTCTTAATCTCACTTTCTCTCTATCTCAATCTTGCTCTCGCTCTCCTTCACTCGATTTTGTGCCATCAACAAGGTATGTGTTTGAGGTAATTTCAGATCTGTGTGTTCTTATTCCTAATTTCCACAGCCATTTTTGTTTTGTTTTTTTTTGCCATTTTCAGCTGATTTTGGTTGAAGCTTATCGAGATTTCATATTATTTCCCTTTGTGTGCTTTTGAAGAAGAAATCCAGTCTCATTGTGTTAGTAAGTTTTCTTATTTAGCTTTATTATTTCTTTACTTTCATAATTTGTTTATATTAGTGTTTAGTGTTCATATGTTCATTCCTCGTAATAAAAAAGAAATACTTGAATTTACCAAATTTATTAAATTTATACACCTTTCAATCATTCCAGATCTGTGTGTTTTGCCATTTTCTACTTGTTTTTTTTTCCATTTTCGGTTCACATTTCTTTAGTCGAGATCTAAATTTGAAGCTTGATTTTGATTTTGATTTTTTATAGGTGAAAATTAATTTCTCCCTAATTTATTTGGGAGTTTTTTTTTTATTTTTTTATTTTATATATTCAAATAGATCTCCTTTGATGGGAGAAAAGGACTGCCATTTACCATTTATGAAGGTTTAAGTGGGTTTTCAAGTTGGGTTAGTTATATGTCAATTGTCATCCCTAAATCAATTAAAACAGTTTCTGGGTCAATTTGCATTTGTGTGATGGCTTGTTCTGCTTGGAGTCTCTTCTTAGCTTCTTATTCTTCCAGCTTTATTAAACTTGACCAATTTGACTCCTCTTCGTACTTAGTTTGTTCTTTTATTAATTAATTAACTAGATTAAGTCCTTTTCCACCTTATTGCTGAAATGTATATCTTCTCTACATGATTAGTCTTATTAATTACATATTGTATTTATTAATTTGCATTTGCACTAATAACTTATTATTTTTTTTACATTATATATATATATATATATCGAATAGTGTGATTGAGTTGTTGAACCCAACTTCTTGTACACGTTTCTCTTTGGCAATTATAGGAAGTTAGGACATTAAAGAAAGTGACAAAATTATGAAAGTTGAGTCACTTTTCAACTATTATGTGCTGGCAACCATAGAGTTATGGATGGGTATTAAGGGATATAAATCTGATCTATAAAACTCAATTGCTCTTAGAAGGAGTAATTTTCCTTAGGATTTTCTTGTTAGCTATATGAATAATAAATGTCTGTGATTATGTTTGTTATTTTTTAAGGTTGGAATGATTTTCCTATGCTTTTTACTGAATTTTGTTAACTTGTGTAAGGTAGTCTTGTTATGCTGCTGTTCTTACTTTATAACGTCCACATGCTTATATAACTTATAACCTAAAATCATATTTGCCGTCCTCTTTGCATATATAAGTGTTGATTGTAAATGAAATTAAATTAAAAATTTCGTATAGTTGTCTTCAGTTTAAGAAAAGGTCTGTTCTATTGTAATTAGCTTTGAAAATACATTTCTGGGTTATTTTTCCTCAACAGAATGCAACTTCAAATTTTCTTTTTCTCCTAATTTATTCACTTTCTATGGTAGCTTGCTTGCTTCTTGCTAGTTATGCCTTATAAATGGTTGGCAAATTGATGGCCATTTTTTCCAAGTTTCAACCTTTCAATTCCCAATTTCCAAGCAAAATTTATGGGCAAATCAATATCGAAGATGGTTAGTAATGAAGATGAAGATAACGACAATGATGATGAGGAACCAGAGTGACGAACAGGATGATTAGTAGGATGGCATTTTCGGTTGGAATTCCTTTGTTAATTAGCTTGTTGTTCTTTCCATTCTTTTACTATTTGAAAGTTGGGTTGAAGATTGATGTGCCTATATGGGCGCCTTTTATAGTTTCATTCTTTTTCTTGACGGGATTGAAATCTTGAAATGGCATAGTAACATTCTGTGTGTGAAATTTTGGTTTGTAATAGTGGATTGTATTAAAGTAAATATATTGAAAAAAAAAAGAAAATTTGCAGTTTTTTTTAATATAAAATGCAATTTATAATTTAATATAATTATTATTCTTTTTATTATTTTATTTATAACAAATTTAAAGGGTAAGAGCTTTGAAAAAAAATAGTAAACATAGGATTTAATTTACTTCAAACCGTCTTTAAACCATTTCAAACCATTTTTAAACCGCCTCAAACCGTCAAAAGATTTAATGGGTTGGGTTGGTTTTTAATAAAAAAACCATGCATTTCATACATATTGGGTTGGGTTGGGTTGGGTTGATTTTATTTTTGAGCCAACCCAACTCATGAACAGCCCTAGTTTTCACCCTGTCTTTTGGCCTAATTTTTTATTAGAAAGCAAGTTACGGTTTTCATCTCTAATAGCCTTTTCTTTTTTTTTTTTGTTTTTATTTTTTTTACAATTCGTAAGAGAGGTTGAAGCTGTTATTAGAGATCTTCCAAAGGCAATCAACATGTACTTACGTCCTAGACCATGGCTATATGAGCTTGATTATTCTCATAAAGGTGCTATAGAATTGGCTTCACAGCTAATAACATGACGAATTAGCTAAAGCACCTGAGCAATGAGAGAAGATGTTGCTCGTATATTGGAACTAGATAACTCTGATCATGAAAAATGAACCGTTATGGTCATATCAGTATATTATTGCATAAATGCATATGATTCAGTTTTATTTCATCACACATGATCCTTATTTGGTGTTAACTCGAAAAATACAAGACCTCATCTAATTTTGGGATAGATCCTATAAGCATCAAACTCCTATTATTAATCAGCCCTCTCAGGTTTTCATGATTGAAGATTTTCTCTTAGCCCTTAATTTTTGCCAAAGATGCCTTTTTTCGATTTTTTACCCTAGCAGAGCGCCCAATTTTAGCGAGGTCGCCTTTCTTCGGTTTTTCACCCACGGGGCATTTATTTTTTTCTTTTTTTTTTGGCCTTTGCTATAGTACCTCCTTCAGTCTATCGATGTCTATTTGCTCTATTAGACTTACTTTCATCATTGTTAGGGATGGCTATTCCTTTTAACAGTTCTTTTTTTGACCCCCGTGCAAATTAGTTGAGATAGTGAGCTCTTCGTTTAGAACATGGCTGTAAAAGTCTGTACACTTTTTTTTGGTCTTTAGTGGCTTGATTTCTGAAGTAGTCCTTAATAGTTGAGATTGGGTTACAAGTTAGCCTCATATGATTTAAGACAAAGCTATGGGTTTTTTTTTGTGAAGGCTCGAAGTTTCGTTCGTCAAGCTTCTAACATAGCTCCTTAATGATCGGTGCTTGGTTTTGTTTGGGAGCATCGTATGCGTCCTAAACTTCAAGGAAGTAAAGAAATGGTTTCAAAAATTTTGCTTGTTATCATGTTGGCAAATTAAAGAGCAATGCTATCAATTTGCAGATTCATTCCAGGACCAAGCAAAGGCTTTTCCTTTATTATTATTATTATTATTATTATTATTATTATTATTATTATTATTATTATTATTATTATCAAAATCTCTCAAAATTTTCCTCTCTTCAGGAGTTACATCAAATGCTATCAAGACTTCCTTTGCATTTTTCAAAGTCCCGAGATTAAATACAGTTGTATTAGCTGAATTAATGTCAAAAATGAATGCATCATGATCATGTGAAATGAAATCATCAGAAACATCATATAAATAAGCAAAATTGTTCACTTTATTGAAATAACTAACATTTCAAATATTGTCATAAAAAAAGAAGTTCTTGGAATAAGAAAAAATGAAACATCTGAAAAAAAAAAAAACATTATCTTCTTCCTTGTTTTCTTCATCTTCTTCCCCACTCTTACTAGTGGATCAACAATCTACCACCGTCATGGGAATCCCTTCTTTACTTGCCTTTCGCTCACAACGAGTGATAGCGACATGCTTATTTCCAAATAAATCTTGCAAAACATGCCACTCGGGTAAACCAAACCCAATCATATACACAGGTGGGGGACTGCATTATTGCTTAACTTTTTCTTCTTTTCTCTTTTTTTTTTTCAGGATCCATGATCTGTTTAGAGTTGATAAGATCTTGGATCTTATTCCTCAAAGTTCATCAATAATCTATCAAATGCCCGATATACTGGTGGTAGGCGCAATACTGATCGGCTCTGCGCCCCGGCTGTCTTTGATTCATAGTTGGCCTAGGTGGTAATGGTTATAACTTACCCTCCTTCATCAATCTGTTCAATACCCAGGACAAAGACCTACCCAAATTAGAATAGTACCTCTGGCCTTGTCCAACTTCGATAGCTGAAACCTCGCCCGTCTTACCATTTTTATTGTTAATGCTCCTAGCACCACCTGACTTATTCCCTGATTAGTTCCCATAATTTTATACAGCAAAGTTATTTTAGATTGCTTTCTTTGCTAGGTAAGCCCCCTTAGCCTCTATAGCGATGCCTTTAACTGACTCCCAATCTTTAAGCCTTTTAAAGCTAAGTAAGTCCCTCAAATAAGGGTAAGAGTTCCTGATGAACAGTCTGATTTGGTCGGTGGTGTCAGGCTTCCGTTTCATCTCCATGACCCTATTCCTCCATCTGGTGAGGTATTCATGGAATGACTCATCATTCCTTTACTGTAAGAGTTCAAAGTTATTTCAAAGTCACGAGATTAAATACAGTTGTATTAGTTGAATTAATGTCAAAAATAAATGCATTATGATCATGTGAAATAAAATCATTAGAAACATCATACAAATAGGCAAAATTATTCACTTTATTGAAATAACTAACATTGCAAACATTGTCATAAAAAAAGTTCTTGGAATAAAAAAAAAAAGCCAAACATCTGAAAAAAAACACTATCTTCTTCCATGTTTTCTTCATCTTCTTCTCCACTCTCACTAGTGGATCAACAATCTACCATCGCCATGGGAATCCCTTCTTCACTTGCCTTCTACTCATGACGAGTGATAGTGACGTGCTTATTTCAAAATAAATCTTGCAAAACATGTCACTCGGGTAAAATAAACCTAATCATATACACAGGTGGGGGGACTGAATTATTGCTTGACTTCTTCTTCTGTTCTTTTTTTTTTCAGGATCCATGATCTGCTTGGAGTTGATGAGATCTTGGATCTTGTTCCTCAAAGTTTGGCAATAATCTGTCAAATGCCCAGTAGGCTGGTGGTAGGCACAATACAGATCGGCTCTGCACCCCAGTTGTCTTTGATTCATAGTTGGCTTAGGTAGCAATGGTTACAACTTACTCTCCTTTATCAATCTCTCCAATACCCAGGACAGAGACCTACCTAAATTAGAATAGTACCTCTAGCCTTATCTAAATTCGTTAGCTGAAACCTCGATCGTCTTACCATTTTTGTTGTTAATGCTCCTAGCACCAGCTGACTTATTCCTTAATTAGTTCCCATAATTTTTCCCAACAAAGTTATTTTGGCTTGCTTTCTTTACTAGGTATGCCCCCTCAGTCTCTATAGTGATGTCATTAAGTGACTCCCAATCTCTTAGACCTTTAAAGCTAAGTAAGTCCCTTAAGTAAGGGTAGGAGTTTTTGATAAACAGTCTGATCTGGTCGACGGTATCAGGCTTCCGTTTCATCTCTATGACCCTATTCTTCCATTTGGTGAGGTATTTATGGAACGACTCATCATTCCTTTGCTATAAGAGTTCAAAGTTATTTCAAAGTCCCGACATTAAATATAGTTGTATTAGCTGAATTAATGTCAAAAATGAATGCACCATGATCATGTGAAATGAAATCATCAGAAACATCATACAAATAAGACAAATTGTTCACTTTATTGAATTAACTAATAGTGTAAACATTGTCATAAAAAAAGAAGTTATTGGAATAAAAAAAATGAAACATCTGAAAAAAAACATTATCTTCTTCCTTGTTTTCTTCATCTTCTTCTCCACTCTCACTAGTGGATCAACAATCTACCATCGCCATGGGAATCCCTTCTTCACTCGCCTTCCGCTCACGATGAGTGATAGCGAGATGCTCATTTCCAAATAAATCTTGCAAAACATGCCACTCGAGTAAACCAAACCCAATCATATACACAGGTGGGGGACTGCATTATTACCTGACTTCTTCTTCTTTTCCCTTTTTTCAGGATCCGTGATCTGCTTGGAGTTGATGAGATCTTGGATATTATTCCTCAAAGTTCGGCCCGGTATGCTGGTTGTAGGCGTAATACGGATCATCTCTGTGCCCCGGCTGTCCCTGATTCATTGTTAGCCTAGGTGGTAATGGTTACAACTTACCCTCCTTCATCAATCTCTCCAATACCCCAGACAGAGACCTTCCCAAATTAGAATAGTACCTCTGGCCTTGTCCAACTTCGGTAGCTGAAATCTAGGCAATCTTACCATTTTTGTTGTTAATGCTCCTAGCACCACCTGACTTGTTCCTTAATTAGTTCCCATAATTTTTCCCAGTGAAGTTATTTTGGCTTGCTTTCTTTGCTAGGTAAGCCTCCTCAGCCTCTATAGCAATGTCTTTAAGTGACACCCAATCTCTGAGCCTTTTAAATCTAAGTAAGTCCCTCAAGTAAGTGCAGGAGTTCCTAATGAACAGTCTGATCTGGTCGGTGGTGTCAGGCTTTCGTTTCATCTCCATGACCCTATTCCTCCATCTGGTGAGGTATTCATGGAATGACTCATCATTCTTTTGCTGTAAGAGTTCAAAGTTATTTCAAAGTCCCGAGATTAAATACAGTTGCATTAGCTAAATTAATGTAAAAAATGAATGCATCATGATCATGTGAAATGAAATCATCAGAAACATCATACAAATAAGCAAAATTGTTCACTTTAATAAAATATCTAACATTGCAAACATTGTCATAAAAAAAAAGGTTCTTGGAATAAAAAAAATGACACATCTGAAGAAAAAAGCATTATCTTGTTCTTTGTTTTCTTCATCTTCTTCTCCACTCTCACTAGTGGATTAACAATATACCACCGCCATGGGAATCCATTCTTCATTCGCCTTTTGCTCACGACGAGTGATAGCGATGTGCTCATTTCAAAATAAATCTTGCAAAATATGCCACTCGGCTAAACCAAACCCAATCATATACACAGTGGGGGGACTGCATTATTGCCTGACTTTTTCTTCTTTTCTCTTTTTTCAAGATCCGTGATCTGCTTGAAGTTGATGAGATCTTGGATCTTGTTCCTTAAATTTCATCAATAATCTGTCAAATGCTTGGTATGTTGGTGGTAGGCACAATACTGATCGGCTCTGTGCGCCGGCTGTCTTTGATTCATCGTTGGCTTAGGTGGTAATGATTATGACTTACCCTTCTTTATCAATCTCTCTAATACCCAGGACAGAGACCTACCCAAATTAGAATAGTACCTCTAGCTTCTCCATCTTCGGTAGCTGAAACCTTGGTCGTCTTACCATTTTTGTTGTTAATGCTCCTAGCACCACCTGACTTATTCCTTGATTAGTTCCCATAATTTTTCCCAGCAAAGTTATTTTGGCTTGCATTCTTTGCTAGGTAAGCCCCCTTAGCCTCTATAGCAATATCTTTAAGTGACTCAAAATCTTTGAGCCCTTTCAAGTAAGGGCAGGAGTTCCTGATGAACAGTCTGATCTGGTCTGCGGTGTCAGGCTTCCGTTTTATCTCTATGACCCTATTCCTCCATCTGGTGAGGTATTCATAAAATAACTCATCATTCCTTTACTGTAAGAGTTCAAAGTTATTTCAAAGTCCCGAGATTAAATACAGTTATATTAGCTGAATTAATGTAAAAAATGAATGCATCATGATCATATGAAATGAAATCATCAGAAACATCATACAAATAAGCAAAATTGTTAACTTTTTTTGAAATAACTAACATTGCAAACATTGTCATAAAAAAAGAAGTGCTTAGAATAAAAAAAAATTAAACATCTGAAAAAAAAAACATTATCTTCTTCCATGTTTTCTTCATCTTCTTCTCTACTCTCACTAGTGGATCAATAATCTACCACTGCCATGGGAATCCCTTCTTCACTCGCCTTTCGCTCACGACGAGTGATATCGACGTGCTCATTTCCAAATAAATCATGCAAAACATGCCACTTTAAACCAAACCTAATCATATACACAGGTGGGGGGGATTGCGTTATTGCCTGACTTCTTCCTCTTTTCTCTTTTTTCAAGATTCGTGATCTGCTTGGAGTTGATGAGATCTTAGATCTTGTTCCTCAAAGTTTAGCAATAATCTGTCAAATGCCCGGTATGCTGGTGGTATGTGCAATTCTGATCAGCTCTATGCCCCTGTTGTCCCTGATTCATAGTTAGCCTAAGTGGTAATGGTTACAACTTACCCTCCTTCATTAATCTCTCTAATACCCAAGATAGAGATCTGCCCAAATTAGAATCGTACCTCTAGCCTTGTCCAACTTCGGTAGCTGAAACTTTGGCCGTCTTATCATTTTCTTTGTTAATGCTTCTAGCACCACCTGACTTGTTCCCTGATTAGTTCCTATAATTTTTCCCAGCAAAGTTATTTTGGCTTACTTTCTTTGCTAGGTAAAATCCCTTAGCCTCTATGGCGATGTCTTTAAGTGACTCCCAATCTCTGAGCCCTTTAAAGCTGAGTAAGTCCCTCAAGCAAGGGCAGGAGTTCCTGATGAATAGTCTGATCTGGTTGGTGGTGTCAGGCTTCCGTTTCATCTCCATAACCCTATTCTCCATCTGGTGAGGTATTCACGGAATGAATCATCATTTCTTTGCTGTAAGAGTCTGAAGTTATTTAAAGTGATCTCCATTCTCATGCTACAGTCATACTAAGGCAAAAATATTCCACCTTTTGCTTCTTGGTCAACCATGTGCCCTTCATCACGAGGGTATACTTGCACCAAAGTGTAGACACCGGATCCCGAGGCAGCCTAGATCAGGATTACCTAATGATGAAATTAAGTTTGCCTGTTCATAGGCAAAAATGAAAGTTGGAAGTGACGATTTCCTTGTCGGTTTGATTTACTAGAAATAAATAAAAATGTATTTTAAAAATATTTTAAAAATGTTTTAAAAAATTATTTTGAGACAAAAAGGGTATATTTTGAAATTATAGTTTTTTAGAATTTTTTTTTTTAAAAAAAAATTTGCGAGTGTCGAGGTGCGACAGCGCGCTCGCCCGTGCGCTGCGCTGGGCGCGCACGGCAGTGCCCAGCGCTCTTGCGGGGTGCACTCGCCTGCACGCTGCATGTGAGCAATATGCTGGGCATCGCCGACGGGCGCCGCTCGCCTCTGTTCGAGCCCGAGCGCCCCCGACAGCCCTTTTGGGCGTTTTTCTTCATTTTTTAATGTTTTTTTCTTCATTTTTTTTGTAGACTTTAATTTTAAAACCTTTTGGATTCTAAACCTTTAAAATTCATCAGTTTTTTATGGTTATAAAAATTAAATTTTTCATTAAAAATCTGATTGTTTTGGGAGATATAAAATCATTTTTTAGAGAGAAAATTAGGGGGAATTTTCTTTAGAAAAAATATTTTCTTCTTCTTTCTCTTTAAGAGCAAATTCTCTCAATTTTCTAAAGGATTTTCCTAAGAAAATTCTTATGGCAAAAACAACAATTTTTGTTCTTGGGAATTTTCTTCCTTATTATTTAACAATTTTTACCTTAAGACAAATAAATTCATTATTTGTTCTTGAGATAAAATTTCTCTTCAATATTTTAGTTTTCTAATATCATTTTTTACAAATCAAGACAAGGAGATTAATCATTTACCTTTATTCATCACATCAAATTTTGAGGGTAAGTTGTAACACCCCCTGCTCCCACACGTAGCATTTCGCAGGGTAAAGATCTACGGTGAGTAGAAGGTGTTACCTGACAAAGACATTCATGGCAATACAGAAATTAGAACAATAAAATTCCTAACATCCAAACCACAAAACACGCACACACCATCATTTGCACTGAAGATTAATACATCTCATTACAATTGCTAAATCAATAAACTTAATTACAGTCGACAACCAATACAAACATTCTATAACTTCTACTGACATCGTTGGCCAAAGTCACAAAGAACCGCTATACGACTCTGATCTCCTAACCTGCACGGACAAACAACCGTGCTAAGCGATAACGCTTAGTAGGGCTAAATAAATAATGGGCAGCCACTCATAGTGGTTGCCGAGGCAAACACGAGTAATTCAATATATATAAATATATATACATAAACATAAAGTATACTGGTTAAGGCTATCATAAATTCATAGTCTTCTTCTGAAACAAAACATAAACATTTTCTTATATACATTTGTTTACATACCATAGCTAGAATTTACGTTATTACCTAAGTAATTTATGATGACATTATGCTTACTCATTGTTTGCTTTATTTAATTAATTAACTATGTGAATAATTATACCTCCTCGGTTACCAAAGATACATTTGCTAATGAGGCAATTAAGTCATATCGATTCCCGTTATTACTAATATTTCAAAAATCATGCAGATCAAAGTATCAGTGCTTGCGTTAGAACATTCTATTTGTTTAAACCATTACTGTTCAAAGCTAGACAAAACATTTAGATTTCAGATTTGGTTCGGACTCGAAATAAGTATTCCAAGCTTCCTACGTATCCCTATGGTCGGGAATCAGAACCACGTAGTTCTACAGAAAATTATGCACACATATCCCAAATTAATCCTAACCCATTTCCTAAATCAATTTATCTATATCATGCTTAATACTTTATTATCTCTTACTTACCAATCAAGACATATATAACTTATTGTATTTATTAAAATCAACATCAAGGCACATGAATTCCTTACCAAAAAGTTTACAGTAATTAGCCAGGCTAAGATCCAGAAGGTAGATAACACAATACATACCTGTATTCTCAATTTAAACATATAAATGGATAGATTCATAGATTTCATTTACTGAGTACTTAACTATAGCAAATAAGCATATCAATCATTTCAAAAAATCTTACACTGACTTTACATAGGCAATTATACTCATAACTTATGAACAGATTAATAACAGGCATCTCTCACATACGAATTTTTATGCAAACAGTATTCATTCATGCATACTTATTAGTACAACATCGTTTGCTATATCTCTTTTCGATTAACTGACATTAGGTACAGATACAAAACTATTTAGGTATCCGATGATACCACACAATTTCACATTCAAGTCCATAACAGCTCTAGAACAGAGGGGTGCGTAGAGCACCAGTCAAATGGCATTAACCACAATTCTATCTAAATGTTTATTCACGTAACTTTTGTACATTATTACAGAATTTATCAATTCAATCACATACTTTTATTTTCATTAATTGCCTGCTAAGTCCTAGGGGTTGATAAGCAAGTAAACAGTGACAGTACCTTATGGGTACAAATCGAACAGTGACGGTACCTTACGGGTACGAATTGAAAAGCAACATCACATTATCTCATTCAAAACATTTTACAGAGGGGATCTTAAACAAGATCCATACACATAGAGGTTGGCGAGGAACCAAATGGGGACCTGATCAGGGTCCAGAATAGTACAGAGGGCTGCAGCTAATAGAACTATATAGGCATGCCAATCTATCCACCACTCGTCTAATGCAGGCTAAATTTCCATATTATTATTGGATTCGTCTCATTTCCACATACATACACATTCCACAATACGCATAACATTCTTTCATTTTTAATTAGGCACATGCATTCATTTACATATAACATCTCATATAAACATCTTAAGCATATCTATGTTATTAAATATCATGTCCATTTTCAGTCTCAACAATTACATTACAATTATCATAATATTGCCCATATAAATAAGCATATTATATTGCATACAGGGGTAAAAATCCATGAAGAAACCATTTGAAATTCATTTTATAAGAGAAGGGCAAAATCGAAAAAACAGGGCAGGGGAAGCTCACTATCGCGATCGCGACCAAGTCGTGCTCGTGACAGAATGGCATCGAACACTAGTCATGTAGGTCGACACGACTCGTGTCGATGCCTTGCTCCCAAACGCAAGTCGTGTTCTGAAGCACGACTTGCGGCCACCAATCAGGAGCACAAGTCGTGCTGCTCCAACACGAGTCGTGTTGGTCCCTCCGAGTCACACGCAGCCTTCACGTGTCCTGAAAATTCTTCACGACTCGTGAAGGCTTACTCCCACGCCGCTCCCTGCCCAGCTGCACGAATCGTGCACGTCGAAGACTGCACGAGTCGTGTTGCTGGACACGAGTCGGATGCCCCTCTTTCTTCAGTGCAAAACTCAACGTGAAACGGGACTTCATGATTTTGTCGGGCTCGCGACAGCATCGTGACTCCCAATTCCCAGAAAAATGCAAGGAAAGTGAACTTTTCCAGATCAAACCCATTTTGACCCAAAATCAAACCAAACCCCTTCTTACCTTCAAATAAGCCTTCCATCATCACATATATCATAAAACATGACTTAAATCCACAATTTACACAATCAAAATCATGCTTAGCAAAATCAAACTTCTCAAGAACACAAACCCAGAAATTTAAGTAGATATTCATCAAACTTCAATAATTGCTCAATACATCTACATTCATGCATCATAATTCAAATCAAACAATTACCCATAACATTAACACTATAATATGCCTCATCAAACATCAATTTTCCTGAAATTCTCATGTAAACACAAAAATCACAAAATACACAAAATCAATAATTTCTCAAACAAAATCCCAAACCTTTAACTCCTTTGCTCCTATTAGCTTTCTTGGTTGCTCTTTCATGCTCCTAAACCCATCCAAGATCTTTCCCAACCAAAACCCTCATCAAAATCACACAAACAACAAAAATGCTATATCAAAACACACTCAAACAAAATCCAAAGAAGAGATGAAAGAGGAGAAGAAAGCCTAATAAAACTTACCAATCTCACTTGTGATGATCAATTTCCACCAAGGAATCACAACCAAAGAGGAAAAATCATGATGGAGCAAAGTGGGAAGAAGAAGAGGAGGAGAAAGAGGCATGAGGAAGAGAGAACGGGAGAGCTTGGAAAAATTCTGCTCTTCCTTTCTCTTTCCTTGCCTTAAATGCCCCTCTTTAAATCCTTGCCACATGTCACCACATAATTGGTGGAACTTGACCATTCACACCCTACACCCATATATAACACTACACACAAGGTTACCTCCACTAACACATACACTACTTCCCTCTATACATGCGCATTCTATTAAAACCCACAAATAGATGTTTATCTCAGATTCTCTTTTAAATCCTTAAACTCTTATAACCTCAGATATTGATATTCATAATTTACTATTGGCCGTACTTATCGAAACTTTCACTTAAATTCTTAAATTATCCGTCTGACATACCAAACACTTCAACTTGCACGACTTCGGTTACTACTCATCCTCAATATGCACAAATCCTTCTAGGGTACTTTTCGGGGTGTGACAACTCTTCCCTCCTAAAAGAATTTCGTCCTTGAAATTCACTTACATCAGAAAAATTCAAACACTACACTCCAATTCACTATCATTTACACTGATCATTTCCGTATCATCATATAACACTTACGTTCTACACTTATAATACATACATTTCACTTATCCCATTACACCTTTACTTTTAATATACTTACTTGCTATTACTTATCCCCATCACTATAATCTCAAACCACTTCCTTAAAAATTCGAATAGCTATACGAATCATAACTTTCTCTTGTACATATCTAAATTCAAACTCATAAAATTGATTTAAAGAAAACCCATAATCCTCTTTTCATTATCTAGCACTCAAACCCATTTACAGTCATCGGAATAATCATTACTTAACTGCCAATTGGAAAACCAAAGCACATATACTTCGCATATAAATAATCTAACTGACAATATCTTGTTACACTATTCCTTAATACTTCCAGATACATCAAGCACACATGCTACTTTCTTTACTAACCATACTCGTACCTTGTTCTAAAAATCCTTTCACATTCATTAGCACAAGATTCCCTAATACTCTTTCTATTCCGCTCTAACTATACACACAGTACATTCTCCTTAACAAATGCTATGCCATTAAATCACACCGAATCTTAATATTAAATACTCAACGTACACCCTGTCAGCTTTCTCTCTATCAAAACACATATGCAATTGTTTCTCATGTGCAGCCAAAAGATAATGATGCAATGAGGATGTGATGGTTCATGTATGCAAAATAATGCGAAAATGCGATTAATGCTATGATAATGCACTTTTCCCCTCCCCATAGTTCAATATGCTTATTCTCAACTAAATTTTCTGAAGATAGCTGACAGGCATACCAAGTAACACCATAATCTTACAAAATCCACATACTCTTCCATCTCAAAATACCAAAACATCTATTCCTCCCAGGTAACCACATATCAATACACTTCAAAAACTTCTACAAACTTTCCCTTTAACTACATAGAATCGAAACAAAATTCCTAATAGAATCTCTAGTAACTCATCTAACAAACACATTCCAGATTGCACATACACATAACAATTCAAGGCAGGTAGATCGTGACCTACCGAGCCAACACTTAACTAAACACTTTATCAAATCGGAAGGTTTTCCCTTCTCAAATACATCTAAAGGAAGGCCATCCGCTTTGGCCAATGCTAAACTATACAGACGCACTTTACAACACCTTGTTAACAAGAACCGACTAAACCAGAGCTCTGATACCAAACTGTAACACCCCCTGCTCCCACACGTAGCATTTCGCAGGGTAAAGATCTACGGTGAGTAGAAGGTGTTACCAGACAAAGACATTCATGGTAATATAGAAATTAGAACAATAAAATTCCTAACATCCAAACCACAAAACACGCACACACCATCATTCGCACTGAAGATTAATACATCTCATTACAATTGCTAAATCAATAAACTTAATTACAGCCGACAACCAATAAAAACATTCTATAACTTCTACCGACATCGTTGGCCAAAGTCACAAAGAACCGCTGCGCGACTCTGATCTCCTAACCTGAACGGACAAACAACCGTGCTAAGCGATAACTCTTAGTAGGGCGAAATAAATAATGGGTAGCCACTCACAGTGGTTGCCGAGGCAAACACATGTAATTCAATATATATAAATATATATACATAAACATAAAGTATACTGGTTAAGGCTATCATAAATTCATATTCTTCTTCTCATACAAAACATAAACATTTTCTTATATACATTTGTTTACATACCATAGCCAGAATTTACGTTATTACTTAAGTAATTTACGATGACATTATGCTTACTTATTGTTCGCTTTATTTAATTAATTAACTATGTGAATAGTTATACCTCCTTGGTTACCAAAGATACATTTTCTAATGAGGCAATTAAGCCATATCGATTCCCGTTATTACTAATATTTCCAAAATCATGCAGATCAAAGTATCAGTGCTTACGTTAGGACATTTTATTTGTTTAAACCATAACTGTTCAAAGCTAGACAAAACATTTAGATTTCAGATTTGGTTCGGGCTCGAAATAAGTATTCCAAGCTTCCTACGTATCCCTATGGTCGGGAATTAGAACCATGTAGTTCTACAGAAACTTATGCACACATATCCCAAATTAATCTTAAGCCATTTCTTAAATCAATTTATCTATATCATGCTTAATACTTTATTATCTCTTACTTACCAATCAAGACATATATAACTTATTGTATTTATTAAAATCAACAGCAAGGCACACGAATTCCTTACCAAAAAGTTTACAGCAATTATCCAGGCTAAGATCCAGAAGGTAGATAACACAATACATACCTGTATTCTCAATTTAAACATATAAACGTATAGATTCATAGAGTTCATTTACTGAGTACTTAACTATAGCAAATAAGCATATCAATCATTTCAAAAATTCTTAAACCGACTTTACATAGGCAATTATACTCATAACTTATGAACAGATTAATAGCAGGCATCTCTCACATACAAATTTTTATGCAAACAGTATTCATTCATACATACTTATTAGCACAACATCGTTTGCTATATCTCTTTTTGATTAACTAACATTAGGTTCAGATACAAAACTATTTAGGTATCCGATGATACCACACAATTTCACATTCGAGTCCATAACGGCTCCAGAACGAGCACCAGTCAAATGGCATTAACCACAATTGCATCAAAATGTTTATTCATGTAACTTTTGTACATTATTACAGAATTTATCAATTCAATCACATACTTTTATTTTCATTAATTGCCTGCTAAGTCCTAGGGGTGGATAAGCGAGTAAACAATGACGGTACCTTACGGGCACAAATCGGACAGTGACGGTACCTTACGGGTACGAATTGAAAAGCAACATCACATTTTCTCATTCAAAACATTTTACAGAGGGTATCTTAAACAAGATCCATACACGTAGAGGTTAACGAGGAACCAAACCGGGGCCTGATCAGCGTCCAGAATAGTACAGAGGGCTGCAGCTAACAGAACTCTATAGGCATGCCTATCTATCCACGACTCGACTAATGCAAGCTAAATTTCCATATTATTATTGGATTCATCTCATTTCCACATACATACACATTCCACAATATGCATAACATTCTTTCAATTTTAATTAGGCACATGCATTCATTTACATATAACATCTCATATAAACATCTTAAGCATATCTATGTTATTAAATATCATGTCCATATTCAGTCTCAACAATTACATTACAATTATCATAATATTGCCCATATAAATAAGCATATTATATTGCATATAGGGGTAAAAATCCATGAAGAAACCATTTGAAATTCATTTAAGAAGAGAAGGGCAAAATCGAAAAAATAGGGCAGGGGAAGCTCACTTTTACGATCGCGACCAAGTTGCGCTCGCGATAGAATGGCATCGAATACGAGTCGTGCAGGTCGACACGACTCGTGTCGATGACTTGCTCCCAATCGCAAGCCGTGTTCTGAAGCACGACTTGCAGCCACCAATCAGGAGCACGAGTCGTGCTGCACCAGCACGAGTCATGCTGGTCCCTCCGAGTCACACGCAGCCTTCACGTGTCCTGAAAATTCTTCACGACTCGTGAAGGCTTACTCCCACGCTTCTCCCTGCCCAGCTGCACGAATCGTGCACATCGAAGACTGCACGAGTCGTGCTGCTGGACACGAGTCGGATGCCCCTCTTTCTTCAGTGCAAAACTCAACGTGAAATGGGACTTCACGATTCTGTCGGGCTCGCGACAGCATCGTGACTCCCAATTCCCAAAAAAATGCAGGGAAAGTGAACTTTTCCAGATCAAAGCCATTTTGACCCAAAATTAAACCAAACCCCTTCTTACCTTCAAATAAGCCTTCCATCATCACATATATCATAAAACATGACTTAAATCCACAATTTACACAATCAAAATCATGCTTAGCAAAATCAAACTTCTCAAGAACACAAACCCATAAATTTAAGTAGATATTCATCAAACTTCAATAATTGCTCAATACATCTACATTCATGCATCATAATTCAAATCAAATAATTACCCATAACATTAACACTATAATATGCCTCATCAAATATCAATTTTCCAGAAATTCTAATGTAAACACAAAAATAACAAAATGCACAAAATCAATAATTTCTCAAATAAAATCCCAAACCTTTAACTCCTTTGCTCCTATTAGCTTTCTTGGTTGCTCTTTCATGCTCCTAAACCCATCCAAGATCTTTCCCAACCAAAACCCTCATCAAACTCACACAAACAACAAAACACTAGATCAAAACGCACTCAAACAACATCCAAAGAAGAGATGAAAGAGGAGAAGAAAGCCCAATAAAACTTACCAATCTCACTTGTGATGATCAATTTCCACCAAGGAATCACAGCCAAAGAGGAAGAATCATGATGGAGCAAAGTGGGAAGAAGAAAAGGAGGAGAAAGAGGCGTGAGGAAGAGAGAATGGGAGAGCTTGGAAAAATTCTGCTCTTCCTTTCTCTTTCCTTACCTTAAATTCCCCTCTCTAAATCCTTACCACATGTCACTACATAATTGGTGGAACTTGACCATTCACACCCTACACCCATATATAGCACTACACACAAGGTTACCTCCACTAACACATAGACTACTTCCCTCTATACATGCGCACTCTATTAAAACCACAAATAGATGTTTATGTCAGATTCTCTTTTAAATCCTTAAACTCTTATAACCTCAGACATTGATATTCATAATTTACTATTGGCCGCACTTATCGGAACTTTCACTTAAATTTTTAAATTATCTGTTTGACATACTAAACACTTCAACTTGCACGACTTCGGTCGCTACTCATCCTCAATATGTACAAATCCTTCTAGGGTACTTTTCGGGGTGTGACATAAGCATTCTTGGCTCAATTTTTAATTTAATTTTTATTTACAATTAATTAGTCATCATGTAGATTTTTAAATCTTTTGTTCTTTTTTTATTGTTTATGTGGTTTAGTTATGTAATTTGATGTTCTTAGTATATTTTATTTTATTTTCTATATTTAATTTGATTCTTCATCTTTGTTATTGTTATTATTATTATTATTATTATTATTGTTATTATTATTATTATTATTATTATTATTATTATTATTTTTGTTTAACATGCTTTAACATATTTTATTTTTTTTATCTCTTTTATTTTGCTTGCTTGATTATTCATCTTCCTTATTGTTGTTTGTTCATCTTTCTTATTATTATTGTTTATTATTATTATTATTGTTATTGTTAATATCATTATTACTTTTGTTTTATTATTATTACTATTGTGATTATTATTATTATCATTATTATATATTATTATTATTATTATTATTATTACTATTATTTTTTTTATTTTTTGTTAGTATTATTTTTAATTGTTATTATTATTTTTATCATTTATGTTTGTATGCATGTTGAATTTTATTCTTGTTATTATTTATGCCTTTTATGCATGGTTGGTTTTATTCTTGTTATCATTTATGCTTTGTATGCATGTTAAATTTCATTTTTATTATTATTTATGTTTTCATGCATTGTGAGTTTATTCTTGTTATCATTTGTGTTTTTTATGCATGTTGAATTATTATGTTGAGTTATTTATATTTATTATGTCATTTAATTGATTTGTCATACATGATACATTTTTATTTATTTTATTTTATTTTTTTATGTTGTATATTTAAATTTATTTTTTGTTACTAACATCACTTTTATTTGTGTTTTTTCATTTCAATACTCATTTTTTACATGTGAGTTTTTTCAATGGCAAGTGGGAGCCCATGGAGATTTGAAGTTACTATTTGGGAGTTATTTGTCATTTTTATTGCTTTTCATTATTTTGGGTTTATTTATTTTATCCTGTAATTTGTAATAAGTTTATTTTTTTTAGACACGCTAAAAAGAAAATCACAAAAATATTTTTATTAAATTAATTTGGAACTTTTTCTAATAAAATGGGACTAATGTCCTAGTTTTTTTTACACCTAAATAAACCATCACCTTTAACACATTTTTTTTAAAAAAAAGTGCATGCGAGGACCAATATCCTCATCCTTAATAAATAGCCCGTTTTATGTATGGTTTATATTTTATTTACAATGGGGGTTGAATTCCGCCCTTAGTTTTGTTGTAATGTATGGTACTTTTATTTACTTTATTTACCGCTTTCATTATATCGCTTTTATTATGTGATTGACATGCGCATTAAATTATTATATTTGAATTGAATGAGAAATGGGATGAAATGCTAAATTCAAAATTCAATTATAACTTCAACCAAGGTATGAATAAATGGGAAGTCCCGAACCATCTTTGGTCTTGGGCTCAACGAGGCGAGAGGGCCATCTCAATGTTCTATTGGGGTGGGACCTCCAAGACACCTCTTGTGTCCTAAAAAAGGCCTAACTTGCATAGTCCTAGGCTCCACGAGGCAAGAGGACCATCCTAATGTTGTATTAGGGTGGGGTCTCCAAGACACCTCTGGCTTGCCCAAAATGGACATAGCAGCGCTGTCTTAGGCTCACTGAGGCTAGATGACCTTTCCCAATGTTCTATTGGGTGGCGACTTTAAGAAACCTCTTTGTTGCCCAAAATACACGCGTTTGTAATTTCTTACAAGCTTTTATGAACCTCTCTTGATTGCCCTAAAAGCGAGCGTTCGGGGCGCCCCTGGGTTCGGCGCGCGTCATAGTGGCGACTCCACTGGGGATCATACTCGAGACTTCGCTTTGAAAGTACCTTGGTTAAAATTTACAATTGAGTTTTAGTTTAAAAATTTTCATCCTTTGTTGAAACTGCATTGCATCCATACTAGAGCTTTAGATTATGCTAGTTTGGTCCCTTTTCTAGCCCCGGTACATTCCCAAAGCACGACCCTATGTTCACTCAATGTGGAAAAGTGTTAAGGATAATCACCAGCCCAAACCTCGTACCTTATGGTATATCAAATGGAGACCCAATCGGTAGTTATACTTGTGATGAGCTAGACCCGTTAGCAGGGACCATGCTTAGGTAGCCCTAAAGTATCATCACCTTTGACCAAAGCTCATGTAATGGCAATGGATACTTCCACTAGGTGAAATGTACCATAATATCGTGCTTGCTATGTGGGCCGTCATATATTGAACCAAATCAGCTAAATTAAATGGTTTTCATCAAAGGCTTTTATGCTCCGGTGGGCCCATCTTAATTTAGTTGAATTGTTTAAATACATAATGGCCAAACACCCATAAGTATGTACATTAGGCAAGCGATGTTATGCTGCCGATTTTTGACCGTGCACCATATGTGTCCATTGGGTTCCCTGTTAATCCATGGATCAAGCCTCCCTAAAAAAGAGACCGCACGACCTCATGTGTGGGAGTGATAAGGTTGAAAGGATCTATCTTCTTGCATGTGGTTGTGGATGCTGCACAGCATGCTCATGCATTGCGTGTCATTCATACATGTTTAAAAATTAAAACATATGCATTTCATTTTTGTGTGTGTATATCTTTTTGTCTGTATATTATTTTTCACATGTACATATCATCCTACATCAATTTTTTCCATGCATCGCATCGTATCATTGTAAACTATTGATCTTTCACTCATCGAGGACCATCTGCACAGCACGAGCATACATTACATGCCATTCATGCATCATTCTAACCCCTTGGAATTTTCAGCCACTATAGACCATTTACCTGGGAGGTTTTGGGGTCCCCATAGTTGCTCGATGAACAAACGGAGTTCAAATTGGTTGGCAGAGATCTAGTGTCTTTATCAGAATATCCACAGGCATCAGAAATGGCTGATCCTTCACGACAGATTGAAAAGAATCGTGCCTTAATGACCCAGGAGATGGATAGAAGGTTCGAGGAGCTTGAAAAGGGGTTGTTGGCCACGATTAAGGAAAGGATGGATGCCATGGCGCTAGTTCTTCAAGCTCAACTTATGGCGACTACCCTTAACCAGGTTGAGCTAGCAACGATAAAAAAGGATTATGCTACGATGGCTGTAATGTTTGCATCCACTCCCGAGTCTAGGGGCAAGGCACCACTCGACTCACCAATCAAGCTAGTGGGAAGAGCAAAGGGACTAGAGCCTTTACAGTCAATGGGCCTCCTCAGTCCCTCAAACACCAAAAGGAAGCTAACTAATCTTGAAGAAGAGATTGTGAAGTCCAAGCTTGAAACTACCCGGGCACCTCTCAATAAGATTATTGCTGGCCCCGCAAGTCCAGGAGTTAGTGACAATGATAATAGCAGTGGTACCCAAAGGGCAAGGAAAGTGTCAGCAACTAAAGCAGCTCAGAGGCACTACTCTAATTTGGGCAGATCCTTATCTTGGGTACTCAACAGGTTGATAAAGGAAGGTAAGCTACAGCCACTGCCTGCTAAGCCAACCAGAAACCAAGGACAACCCAATCACAAGACGGATTAGTATCGTGCCTTCCACCAGCACACTGGGCATATGACAAAAAATTATGCAAGGCTAAGGCATGAGATTCAAGATCTGATCAATAATAAGCAGATCACGGATCCTGAACGCTGAAGGGGTAAACATGGGAGCTCAAGTCTCATGGGTAGCAACGGGAAAGATTTCAGAGCCACAAGGGCTTCAACCTTTGGAATGGCTCAAAGCTGTTATACCATACTGGAAAAGCATTTGTCTAAGTACCTCACTCATTTTTGTTAACAAGGGGAAAATACAGCCAATGCCGGCCAAACCTGCCAGAAGCCAGGGATGATCCGATCATCGAGCGGATCAATATTATGCCTACCATCAGCATACTGGGCATGAGACTGATGGGTGCTGAACTTTGAGAAGACAAGTTCTATACTTAATTGATGAGGAGCTGAAAGATGAGGAAGACGGTTCTCGTGGGTGATAATGGACCATTGGCCAAAACACCCCTACTAGCGAAAATGGGAAGAAGATAGTTATTTAGATGTTCTTTTTATTTTGGAACTAGTTGATAATGACATCTTAATTCTAGTTTTTATTAAATGAATTGAATGGTTTTTGCTTATTTGTGTGATATCTCTCATGATTTCACTGTGTATAATCATGATCACGACTCATTCATATTTGATATTGATTCAACTGATGCCATTTCATTTAATCTCGGAGGCTTTGGAGAAACTAAAGGAAATCTTGATAGCATCTGTAACTCCTGAAGAGAGATTAAAATTTGAGAGAATAAAGAAAAAAGTGTGGAAAAGTCTTTGCCTGGACCTACGAAGACACATCGGGGGATGATTGCAAAGTCACCGAACACACTATGCCAGCATATCACAATCATGGACCAGTCACGCAGAAGTTCAGAAAACTCAAGCAGAAACGGGGCCATATTTCTTATTAAAATGTAACACTAAACTGGGGACCTACGTTATCCCCAAAGGTTTGGAAGAGGAGTGCGTGTATGTTTAAACTGTTAGGATTTGAATAAAGCCTGTAAAAAAAACAAAAAACAAAAAAGACAAAAAAAATTCAACAAAAAAAAACAAAAAAAAAAGAAGAAAAATAATGCAACAAAAAATTAAAAAAAAAGGAAGAAAAAAAAAATCAATATGTAGATCCGACCGAAAACTGTTGATATGGGGGCAAAGGAAAGTAATCCTAGGGGCAAGTTTTGTTCAAACCCCGTTGATATACACATACCCTTACTTTGCCATTCTTCTTGACTTTGGAAAAGGACCAAAAGGGTTCTATTGACTTACAATGGATACGGATTGGCCGAGCTTGGGAATAGACATCATAGGGGAGATGCACCCTATGGCCTCCAACAGACAGGGCCATCGAAAGGAATCCGATATGTCAATATGGTCTCCCGCACCATGCAGGGTTCAAGGACAAAAGGACGATTTAATGCTAAGGCTATTAAAAACCACAAGTCCTCTCTGTGTCGCCCTCAAACCAATGGGGCATGAGAGGCTGCTAACAAGAATATCTCGGTCAAGATGGTTCAAAACTACAAGGATTGGGCAGAGAAATGGCTTTTTGCACTTCAGGGCTAGAGAACCACCGTCGGAACCTCTACAAGGGTCACCTTTTATTCCTCTATACATGGGGCGAAAACAGTACGGTCGATCGAAGTAGAGCTCAAATCTTTAAGGACAGTCATGGAAGCCTAGATTCTGGAAGCCAACTGGGTGCAGCAACGGTTGCAGCAGTTAAACACGTCAGATGAGGACAGATCGTGGGATTACTATCACAGTCAGATTTATCAGAAAACACTCTATTAAATCATTTGGAAAGGAAGTCAGAAAGCACCTATTGAAAGAGGGAGATTTGATCTTTAAGCAAATGAGTCCGAATGCTTCAGACGAATGAGGCAAATTCAGACTAGTGTAGGAAGGCCCAATTGTTCTTGAGAAGTTATTGTCCAAGAGAGCAGCGTTTCAGATAGACAGTGATGGAAGCAAATATGGGAAACCAGTCAGCACCGAAAGATACAAAAAGTTCTATGGCTAAAGACTAAAAATCAAAAGAAGAGAATAAAAGGCCAGCGGGTTGAAAACCGAAAAAAGGTGGCCATGATAAAATTGGACGCCTTGTCAGGATGAAAATCGAAAAAGGCATCCTGGACAAAAATTAGAGGCTTGAGAGAAAATGTCCAATCAAGAAAACCCGAGAGGGCTGATTGGAAATAGGAGTTTTGATACTTTCAAGATCCATTTTGAGATTAAACGTAATTTTGCATTTTGAATCTATGTTAGATAATGATCATGTATAGAGAAATCATACTGAAATGTACACAATTTTGCAAGAAAGATATGAAATAAAGGCAATTAGACTCATGTGTTTATTATCTTCTAGTTCTTTTATTAAAAGAAAGGAATCATTCATTATTGAATGCATATAATCTAAATAACTATACTCTGCTCTTGTCGGCCAGGCGCTTAAGCTAATGGGTCCTATTATCAACCGCTGGACTGGGCACCCGTATCTTGCATGCACTAGTTTTCTAGATCCTTGGGGGCAACCTCCGATTAGTTGTATAACAGCCTTCACAGGCAGTTGGGTCCAGAGGCCATGGTACTTGGAGGTGAAAGTCGAAGATAAGATGCCATCTGGAAAGGATGGGAGGGGCCTCACAACATCTTGAATTTCATCTGAACTATTCTCTAATTGTTTTTCGTCAAAAGATGTCTAAGCAAATTGTGCTGGTCATCCTTAAGGGAGGTTCTGATAATAGCCTTCACTTCTCTTGTAGCCTTTTTAGATTAAAAAAAAAGGTCGTTAGAGTTGAAAACTGTGACTGGCTCTCTAAGCAAAAGTTAGGCCAAAGGGTAGGGTGAAAACCTGGAAACAGGTAGTCTGCCCTACAAACAAATGAAAAAATAAAAGCCGCTGGATTGGGTTGGGTCCATTCCAGGCAAAAATTAGGCACGGGGTTATGTGAAAATCCCTAAGGAGACGCATTTCCCACAAAGAAAAGCTAGCGTGAAAATCCACAAGGGACGCACTACCTTTAAAACAATGACTTCTGATGCTTGGAGCGATAAGGTGGCATTACTTCGGATGATTTCCCTTCAGCCAGATAAAGCATAATTCAGGACATGAGTCAGAATCCTGGGCGTATGCTCGTTGACCGGGGGGAAAAGATGCACACCGGACGGTTCTCTCTGAAAGGTTTACAGGTCAGAGTCCCTAAGTCAATATGACACTTCTAGATCCTTGGAGGCATGATCGAGCAGCCAAGCCATATCCTCAACGGACCCTTAACCACCTAGGACATGGTCTATCCTTTTTGCATGCATTTCATACCATTCTTTAGCAAACATCTGCATATGGCCATTTACACTTGCACGCACAATCTATTGTATATTTCCCTGTGCACACCACTTTGCAGGAAAAGTCCAAGTGAAGGCCGCATAAGCAAAAGCCAGTCAAGGACAGTTTCAACTCGACATTAACATTCACCCAAGAAAGATGAAGTATACTCAGGTTTTTCTTTTGATATCTCTTAAGAGACAAATCTCTTTTACCTGCAGTTTTAGTAGTCTAGAGCAGACTCGGTGCAGTCCTCTGAGGAGGACATTTCAAGCTTTTTGCAGTATTGTCAGCGACTCAGCGCATCGCCATCTGTAGATGGCACCTGCACTTTTAGTGGTCTGGAGCAGACTCGGTGCAATCCTCTGACAAGGACATTTCCTGCATTTTGTAGTCTTGTCAGTGACTCGACGCATCGCCATCTGTGGATAGCACCTGCACTTTTAGTAGTCTGGAGCAGACTCGGTGCAGTCCTTCGAGGAGGACATTTCCTGCATTTTGTAGTCTTGTCATTGACTCGACGCATCGCCATCTGCGGATGGCAACTGCACTTTTAGTAGTCTGGAGCAGACTCGGTATAGTCCTATGAGGAGGACATTTCCTGCGTTTTGTAGTCTTGTCAGCGACTCGACGCATCGCCATCTGCGTATGGCACCTGCACTTTTAGTAGTCTGGAGCAGACTCGGTGCAGTCCTCTGAGGAGGACATTTCCTGCATTTTGTAGTCTTATTAGAGACTCGGTGCATCGCCATCTACGGATGGCATCTGCACTTTTAGTATTCTGGAGCAGACTCGGTGCAGTCCTCTGATGAGGACATTTCCTGCAATTTGTAGTCTTGTCAACGACTCAACGCATCGAAATCTGCAGATGGCACCTGCACTTTTAGTAGCCTGGAGTAGACTGGTGAAGTCCTCTGAAGAGGACATTTCCTTCATTTTGTAGTCTTATCAGCGACTCGACACATCTCCATCTGCGGATGGCACCTGCACTTTTAGTAGTCTGGAGCAGAGTCGGTGCAATCCTCACATTTCCTGCGTTTTGTAGTTTTGTCAGTGACTCAACGCATTGCCATTTGCGGATGGCACCTGCACTTTTAGTTGTCTGGAGCAGACTCAGTGCAGTCCTCTGAGGAGGACATTTCCTGCGTTCTATAGTCTTGTCAGCAACTCGACGCATCGCCATCTGCGGATGGCACCTGCACTTTTAGTTGTCCGGAGCAGACTCGGTGCAGTCCTCTAAGGAGGACATTTCCTGCGTTTTGTAGTCTTGTCAGCGACTCGGCGCATCGCCATCTGCGGATGGCACCTGCACATTTAGTAGTCTAGAGCAGACTCGGTGCAGTCCTCTAAAGAGGACATTTCGTGCGTTTTGTAGTCTTGTCAGCGACTCGACGCATCGCCATCTACGGATGGCACTTGCACTTTTAGTTGTCTGGAGCAGACTCGGTACAGTCCTCTGAGGAGGACATTTCCTGCATTTTCTAGTCTTATTAGCGACTCGGCGCATCGCCATCTGCGGATGGAATTAATACTTTTAGTATTCTGGAGTAGACTCGGTGCAGTTCTCTGAGGAGGACATTTCCTATATTTTGTAGTCTTTTTAGTGACTCGACCCATCGCCATCTGTAGATGGCAACTACACTTTTCGTTGTCTGGAGCAGACTCTGTGCAGTCCTCTGAAGAGGACATTTCCTGCATTTTGTAGTCTTATCAGCGACTCGACGAATCTCCATTTGCGGATGGCACCTGCACTTTTAGTAGTCTGGAGCAGAGTCGATACAGTCTTCTGAGGAGGACATTTCCTGCGTTTTGTAGTCTTATCAGTGACTCGACACATCACCATCTGCGGATAGCACTTGCACTTTTAGTTGTCTAGAGCAGACTCGGTGGAGTCCTCGGAGGAGGACATTTCCTGCGTTTTGTAGTCTTGTCAGCGACCCGACGTATCACCATCGGCGGATGGCACCTGCACTTTTTGTAGTCTAGAGCAGAGTCGGTGCAGTCCTCCGTGCAGGACATTTCCTGCGTTTTGTAGTCATGTCAGCGACTTGACGCATCGCCATCTACGGATGGCACCTGCACTTTTAGTAGTCTGGAGCAGAGTCGGTGCAGTCCTCTGAGGAGGACATTTCCTCCACTTTGTAGTCTTGTCAGCGACTCAACGCATCGCCATCTGCGGATGGCACCTGCACTTTTAGTAGTCTGGAGCAGAGTCGGTGCAGTCCTCTAAGGAGCACATTTCCTGCGTTTTGTAGTCTTATTAGCAACTCGGCGCATCGCCATCTGCGGATGGCACCAGTACTTTTAGTAGTCTGGAGCAGACTCGGTGCAGTCCTCTGAAGAGGACATTTCCTGCATTTTGTAGTCTTGTCAGCGACCCGATGCACCGCCATCTGTGCATGGCACCTGCACTTTTAGTAGTCTTGAGCAGACTCGGTGCAATCCTCTGAGGAGGACATTTTCTGCGTTTTGTAGTCTTATTAGCGACTCGGCGCATCGCCATCTGCGGATGGCATCAACACTTTTAGTATTCTAAAGTAGACTCGGTAATGTCCTCTGAGTAGGAAATTTCTATGTTTTATTGTCCTGTCAGCAACTCGACGAATCGCTATCTGCGGATGGCACTTGTACTTTTAGTAGTTTGGAGCAAAGTCGGTGCAGTCTTCTAAGGAGGACATTTCTTGAGTTTTGTAGTCATGTCAGCGACTCGGCGCATCGCCATCTGCGGATGGCACCTGCACTTTTAGTAGTCTGGAGCTGACTCGATATAGACCTCTGCAAAATGACATTTCCTGCATTTTGTAGTCTTGTCAGCGACTCGACGCATCGCCATATGCGGATGGCACCTGCACTATAAGTAGTCTGGAGCAGACTCGGTGCAGACCTCTGAGTAGGACATTTTCTTCATTTTGTAGTCTTATTAGGAACTCGGCGCATCGCCATCTACGGATGGCATCAACACTTTTAGTATTATGTAGTAGACTTGGTGCAGTCCTCTGAGGAGGAGAATTCCTGCGTTTTATAGTCTTGTCAGCGACTCAATGCATCTCCATCTACAGATGGCACCCACACTATTAGTATTCTGCAGTGGACTCGGTGCAGTCCTCTGAAGAGGACATTTCCTACAATTTGTAGTCTTATCAATGACTCGACGCATCGCCATCTGCGGATGGCACCTGTACATTTAGTAGACTGGAGCAGAGTCGGTGCAGTCCTCTGAGGAGGACATTTCCTGTGTTTTATAGTCTTGTCAGAGACTCGATGCATCGCCATATGCGGATGGTACCTGCACTTTTAGTAGTCAGGAGCAGACTCGGTGCAGTCCATTGAGGAGGACATTTCCTCCATTTTGTAGTCTTTTTAGCGACTCGGCGCATCGCCATCTACGGATGGCATCAACAATTTTTATATTCTGTATTAGACTCGGTGCAGTCCTCTGAGGAGGACATTTCCTGCATTTTATAGTCTTGTCAGCGACTCGACGCATCTCCATCTGTAGATGGCACATGCAGTTTTAGTAGTCTGGAGCAAAGTCGGTGCAGTCCTCTGAAGAGGACATTTCCTACATTTTGTAGTCTTATCAGCAACTCGACGCATCTCCATCTGCGGATGGCACCTGCACTTTTAGTAGTCTGGAGCAGATTCGATGCAGTCCTCTGAGGGGGATATTTCCTACGTTTTGTAGTCTTGTCAGTGACTCGACGCATCGCCATCTGCGGATGGTACTTGCACTTTTAATAGTCTGGAGCAGACTCGGTGCAGTCCTCTGAAGAGGACATTTCCTACATTTTGTAGTCTTATCAGCGACTCGACGCATCGCCATCTGCGGATGGCACCTGTACTTTTAGTAGTCTGCAGCAGAGTTGGTGCAGTCCTCTGAGGAGGACATTTCCTACGTTTTATAGTCTTGTCAACGACTTAACACATCGCCATATGCGGATGGCACCTGCACTTGAAGTAGTATGGAGCAGACTCAGTGCAGTCCTCTGAGGAGGGCATTTCCTTTGTTTTGTAGTCTTATTAACGACTCAGCGCATCGCCATCTGCAGATGGCATCAACACTTTTAGTATTCTGTAATAGACTCGGTGCAGTCCTCCGAGGAGAACATTTCCTTCATTTTATAGTCTTGTCAGCGACTCGACGCATCTCCATCTGCAGATGGCACCCGCACTTTTAGTAGTCTGCAGCAAACTCGGTGAAGTCCTCTGAAGAGGACATTTCCTTCAATTTGTAGTCTTATCAGCGACTCGACGCATCGTCATCTGCGGATGGCACCTGTACTTTTAGTAGTCTGGAGTAGAGCCGGTGCAGTCCTCTAAGGAGGACATTTCCTACGTTTTGTAGTCTTGTCAGAGACTCGACGCATCGCCATCTGCGGATAATACCTGCAATTTTAGTAGTTTGGAGCAGACTCGGTACAATTCTCTGAGGAGGACATTTCCTACTGTAGACACCGGGTACTGAGTCAGCCTAGATCGAAGTTACCCAATGATGATAATTGCCTTCACCGGTTTAAAAGGTTAAAAGTGATGGTTTTCTCGTCAAATTTGCATTTTAGAGTGAAAAATTAAAAAATAATAAAAAAGATTTAAAAAAATTAATTTTGAAAAATGGGGGCTTAAAATTATGATGTTTTTAGTCTATTTAAAATTTAAAAAAAATAGAAAAAAATAAAAAAAAATAAAAAAATTTTTTTCGGACCGCGAGTGTCGGGCGCGGCAGCGCGCCTGCGACAGCGCGCAGGTGCGCTGGCGCCCAGCTCGCAGGCGCCAGGCGCCCAGCACGCCGACGCCCAGGCGCCCAGCGCGCTGGGCGCAATTTGGCGACGCGCAGCGTCGCCAATGCTGCGCGTCGCTAAAGAGCGACGCGCAGAGTTGCGCGTTGCGCGCCGCACCGCGCGCCTCTGCGCGCGATTCTCGCCCGAGCTCCGCGCGGATTTCGCGCCTCGCCGCGTGAGTGCCCGTCGCTCTATAGCGACGGGCGGCGCCCCTTGTGGCGACGGCCTCCTGGCCGTCGGTACAGGGTCTGATACCCTTTTCCTCTTTTTCAGCATTTTTTCCGATTTTTTCACCCATTTTTTTGGGGTTTTTGACTTCAAATTAAATTCTAAAATATTTTTTTTAGGTAATTAAATAATAAAACTTGATTTTATCATTAAAAATAAAATAATTTTGTGTTAAAATAGGTTTTTTCCTTAATTAAATTAGGGCAACCTATTTTATCCTATAAATATTTTATGATGAAATCAAAGGAGCCTGCTCCTCCTCTACACATTTTTTAGACCTAAAATTTCTCTTCATCTTCTTCTCCTTCCACTAAAATTATAGATTTTTTCCCCAACCAAAAATCAAAAAGAAAAATCAAATGTTCATTCTTTTTCCAACATAATTTCTTCTAAACATATTTTTTAGAGGAAGTTTTGTTGTTGGATTCAATTTTGAGACAAATAGAATAATTATTTGTTCTCAAAATTGTTTTTTCTCCTTTTATTTTGTGTTCAATAAAACATTTTTCATTGATTTTGTTTTGAATCTCTTTTTGATAAAAAATTGATTTTGAGACAAATAAAATAATTGTTTGTCATCAAAATCTAGTTTTTATTTGATTTTCTTAAATAAAACTTCAATCATTTTTTTTTGGTATGAACAAAGTGATTGATTGTTCTTGAAATCATTTTTCTTTATTCTAATCAATAAAAACTTTTTTTGATCAAAATCATTTCTTTAGGCAAATGTATCAATTCTTTGTTCTTATAGAATTTTTGATCATTTTTATTTTCATGTTCCTTGGAATAAAATTCCAACATTTTCATAATATTTCACTCTAATATTGTGAATCATCAAACAAAGAAATCAATCATCACTTTTCCTTCATCAAATCCAATATTCTGAGGGTAAATATTCTTGGCTCCATTTCAATTTCTATTTTATTTAATTCATTCATGTACATTTTATTGTTTTTATTGATCTATTTATTGTTTTAATCTATTCATTTGTTGTATTGATTTTATATTTGTTCCATTTAATTGTTTATACATGATATGATTTTTATTCACATAAATATTGATTGTTTATTTATTTTTAACATATAATTAATTTATTTCACTTTAATTTATCATTATTTTTAACATGTAATTAATAAATTCATTTTAATTGATCTTTTTGCCATGTAAATGGTTTATATCATTTGTGAACATATTTAATTAATCATATTGTTTAGTTAATTGTTTTCATCATTCTTTAATTGTTTTAATCTATTATTCTTTTCTTTATCATTTTATATATTCTTTGATTCGTTTATCTTCATCATCATTGTTATCATGTTCATATTTTTACATGTATTATTTAATTAACATGTTTTACATCATTTAATTATTTGTCATATAATCCATGTTTCTCATCTTATTTTGGTTTGTTAATATTTTTGATTCCATTATCATTCTTTTCATACCATCTTATTTTATTTTAATTTGTTATTCATTATTTTGTATGTTTAATTGATTTAATCACTAACATTGTTTTAATTGTATTTTGTTTTTATGTCTAAACTCATTTTTCGCTTGGACGTTTTTGCGAGCACATCGGGAGGTCCAAAAAGGCTTGTTTGGTTCATATACATATTTTCATTCGGTTTGTAATATTTTATTTAATTTTGCCATATAATTTTCTTGTAAAATTCTTTATTTAGGCTCGCTAGAAAGAAAATCACAAAAACGTTTTTATTAATTAACTTGACATTTTTTTTCTAAATAAAAGGGGACCAATGTCCAAGTTTTTCATACCCAAATAAATCATCACATCAAAACTTTTTCATAATAAATATGCATGCGAGGACCAATGTTCTCACCATTAATGAATAACCCGTTTTATGCATGTATTTCACTTTTATAAATGGGAGTTGTATTCCGCTCCTAGTGTTATTGTAATTTATTTTTAAATGCCTTATTTTGGATTTTGCTTACATTTACCGCTTTTGATATGAATGATTGCGCCTTTAATTTAAATTGCATTGTGTGGAAAGTTGATGAAACAATGAATTTAAAACTTAATTATAATATTAATCAAGGTACGAATAAATGAGAAGTCCCGAACCCTGCTCTGGTCTTTGGGCTCAAGAGGCTAGAGGTTATCCTCCAAGACACCCCTTGTGTCACGAGACATAGACGTTAATCCTAGGCCTCATGGCCCAATATGGATAAAATGCGCAAGTCTTAGGCTCTCCGAGGCGAGAGAAACTTTCCCAATGTTCTATTGGGTGGCGACTCCGTGAAACCTCCTTGTTGCCCAACATAGACGCACTTGCGATTTATTGCAAGCTGTCAACGGACCCGCAATTGCCCCGATCGCCCACGTTGCGGGCGGTCCGAAAGGGCGGCCGCGGGATCCCGCGCGCGTCACACCTACGTTTTGTAGTCTTATTAGCGACTCGGCGCATCGCCATCTGCGGATGGCATCAACACTTTTAGTATTCTTGTTTAGATTCGGTGCAGTCCTCTGAGGCGAACATTTCCTGCATTTTGTAGACTTATCAGTAACTCAATGCATCGCCATCTGCGGATGGCACCTACACTTTTAGTAGTTTGGAGCAAACTCGGTGCAGTCCTCTGAGGAGGACAATTCTCGTGTTTTAGAGTCTTGTCAGCGACTCGGTGCATCGTAATCTGCGGATGGCACCTGCACTTTTAGTAATTTGAAGCAGACTCGGTGTAGTCCACTGAAGAGGACATTTCTTGCGTTTTGTAGTCTTATCAGCGACTTGACGCATCACTTTCTGCAGATGGCACTTGCACTTTTAGAAGTCTGGAGTAGACTAGGTGCAGTCTTCTAATGAGGACATTTTCTGCTTTTTGTAGCCTTATTAGCAACTCGGCGCATCACCCTCTGCGGATGGCATCAACACTTTTAGTATTCTGTAATAGACTCGGTGCAATCCTCTGAGGAGGACATTTCCTGCATTTTGTAGTCTTGTCAGTGACTCGACGCATCGCCATCTGCAGATGGCACCTGCACTTTTAGTAGTCTGGAGCAGACTCGGTGCAGTCCTCTGAATAGGACATTTCCTAAATTTTGTAGTCTTATCAGCGATACGATGCATCTCCATCTGCGGATAGCACCTGCAGTATTAGTAGTCTTGAGCAGAGTCGGTACAGTCCTCTGAGGAGAAAATTTCCTGCGTTTTGTAGTCTTGTCAGCGACTCGATGCATCACCATTTGCGGATAGCACGTGCACTTTTAGTTGTCTTGAGTAGACTCGGTGGAGTCCCCGAAGGAGGAAATTTTCTGTGTTTTGTAGTCTTCTCAGCGACCCGATGCATCACCATCTGCGGATGGCACCTGCACTTTTAGTAGTCTGGAGCAGACTCGGTGCAGTTCTCCGTGGAGGACATTTTCGGCGTTTTGTAGTCTTATCAGCGACTCGATGCATCGCCATCTGCGGATGGCACCTGCACTTTTAGTAGTCTGGATTAGAGTCGGCGCAGTCCTCTGAAGAGGACATTTCCTGCATATTGTAGACTTGTCAGCGACATGTTGCATTGCTATCTGCGGATGGCATCAATACTTTTAGTATTCTGTAGTAGACTCATTGCAGTCCTCAGAGGAGGACATTTCCTGCGTTTTGTAGTCTTGTCAGCAACTCAACGCATCTTCATCTACAGATGGCACCAGCACTTTTAGTAGTCTGGAGCAGACTCGGAGCAGTCTTCTGAAGAGGACATTTCTTACATTTTGTAGTCTTATCAGCAACTCGACGCATCTCCATCTGAGGATGGCACTTGCACTTTTAGTAGTCTGGAGCAGAGTAGGTGCAGTCCTCTGAGGAGGACATTTCCTGCGTTTTGTAGTCTCGTCAGCGACTCGACACATCGCCATCTGCGAATGACACCTGCACTTTTAGTAGTCTGGATCAGAGTCGGCGCAGTCCTCTGAGGAGGACATTTCCTGCATATTGTAGTCTTGTCAGCGACTCAACCCATCGCCATCTGCGGATGGCACCTCCACTTTTAGTAGTCTGGAGCAAACTTGGAGCAGTCCTCTGAAGAGGTCATTTCTTACGTTTTGTAGTCTCATTAGCGACTCCATGCATCGCCATCTGCAGTTGGCATCAACACTTTTAGTATTCTGTAGTAGACTCGGTGCAGTCCTCTGAGGAGGACATTTCCTACGTTTTGTAGTCTTGACAGTGACTGGACACATCTCCATCTGCAGATGGCACCTGCACTTTTAGTAGTCTGGAGCAGACTCGGTGCAGTCCTCTAAAGAGGACATTTCTTACATTTTATAGTGTTATCAACAACTCGACGCATCTCCATCTGCGAATGGCACCTGCACCTTTAGTAGTCTGGAGCAGAGTAGTGCAGTCCTCTGAGGAGGACATTACCTGCATTTTGTAGTCTTGTCAGCGACTCGACACATCGCCAGCTGCGGATGGCACTTGTACTTTTAGTAGTCTGGAGCAGACTCGGTGCAGTCCTCTGAAGAGGACATTTCCTACATTTTGTAGTCTTATCAGCGACTCGATGCATCGCCATCTGCGGATGGCACCTGTACTTTTAGTGGTCTGGAGCAGAGTCGGTGCAGTCTTCTGAGGAGGACATTTCCTGCGTTTTGTAGTCTTGTCAGCGACTCAACGCATCACCATATGCGGATGGCACCTGCACTTTGAGTAGTCTGGTGCAGACTCGGTGCAGTCCTTTGAGGAGGACATTTCCTGCGTTTTGTAGTCTTATTAACGACTCGGTGCATCGACATTTACGGATGGCATCAACACTTTTAGTATTCTGTAGTACACTCGGTGCAATCCTCTGAGGAGGACATTTCCTGCATTATATAGTCTTGTCAGCGACTCGACTCATCTCGATCTGTAGATAGCACCCGCACTTTTAGTAGTCTGCAGCAGATTCGGTGCAGTCCTCTGAAGAGGACATTTCCTACATTTTGTAGTCTGATCAGTGACTCGACGCATTGCCAGTTGCGGATGGCACCTGTACTTCTAGTAGTCTGGAGCAGAGTTGGTGCAGTTCTCTGAGAAGGACATTTCCTGCATTTTGTAGTCTTTTCAGATACTCGACGCATTGCCATCTGCGGATAGTACCTGCACTTTTAGTAGTCTGGAGTAGACTCGGTACAATCCTCTGAGGAGGACATTTCCTGCATTTTGTAGTCTTATCAGCGTCTCGGTGCATCGCCATTTGCGGATGGCACCTGCACTTTTAGTAGTCTGGAGCAGACTTGGTGCAGTCCTCTGAAGTGGACATTTCCTGCGTTTTGTAGTCTTGTCAGCGACTTGGTGCATCGCCATCTGCGGATGGCACCTGCACTTTTAGTAGTCTGGAGCAGACTCGGTGCTGTCCTCTGAAGAGGACATTTCCTGCATTTTGTAGTCTTATCAGCGACTCGATGCATCGCCATCTGCGGATGGCACCTGCACTTTTAATAGTCTGGAGCAAACTCGGTGCAGTCCTCTGAGGAGGATATTTCCTGCGTTTTGTAGTCTTGTCAGCGTCTCGGTGCATCGCCATCTGCGGATGGCACCTGCACTTTTAGTAGTCTGGAGCAGACTCGGTGCAGTCCTCTGAAGAGGACATTTCCTGTGTTTTGTAATCTTGTCAGCGACTCGAGGCATCACTATCTGCGGATGGCACTTGCACTTTTAGCAGTCTGAAGTAGACTCGGTGCAGTCCTCTGAGGAGGACATTTCCTGCGTTTTGTAGTCTTATTAGCGACTCGGCGCATCGCCATCTGCGGATGGCATCAACACTTTTAGTATTTTGTAGTAGTCTCGGTGCAATCCTTTGAAAAGGACATTTCCTGCGTTTTGTCGTCTTCTCAGCGACTCGACGCATCGCCATCTGCAGATAGCACCATCACTTTTAGTAGTCTGGAGCAGACTCGGTGCAGTCCTCTGAACAGGACATTTCCTACATTTTATAGTCTTATCAGCGACATGACGCATCTCCATCTGCGGATGGCACCTGTACTTTTAGTAGTCTAGAGCAGAGTTGGTGCAGTAATCTGAGGAGAACATTTTCTGCGTTTTGTAGTCTTGTCAGCGAGTCGACGCATCACCATTTGCGGATGGCACTTGCACTTTTAGTTGTCTGGAGTAGACTCGGTACAGTCCCCGGAGGAGGACATTTCCTACATTTTGTAGTCTTCTCAGCGACCCGATGCATCACCATCTGCGGATAGCACCTGCACTTTTAGTAGTCGGGAGCAGACTCGGTGCAGTCCTCCGTAGAGGACATTTACGGCATTTTGCAGTCTTATTAATGACTCGACGCATCGTCATCTGCGGATGGCACCTGCACTTTTAGTAGTCTTGATCAGAGTCGGCGCAGTCCTCTGAGGAGGGCATTTCCTACATATTGTAGTCTTGTTAGCGACTCGGTGCATCGCCATCTGCGGATGGCACCTGCACTTTTAATAGTCTGGAGCAAACTTGGAGCAGTCCTCTGAAGAGGACATTTCCTGCATTTTGTAGTCTTATTAGCGGCTCGGTGCATCGCCATCTTCAAATGGCATCAACAATTTTAGTATTCTGGAGTAGACTCGTTGCAGTCCTCAGAGGAGGACATTTCCTGCGTTTTGTAGTCTTGTCAGTAACTCGACGCATCGCTATCTGCGGATGGCACCTGCACTTTTAGTAGTCTGGAGCAGACTCGGTGCAGTCCTCTGAAGAGGACATTTCCTACATTTTGTAGTCTTATCAACAACTCGACGCTTCTCCATCTGTGGATGGCACCTGCACATTTATTAGTCTGGAGCAGAGTACGTGCAGTCCTCTGAGGAGGACATTTTCTGCGTTTTGTAGTTTTGTCAGTGACTCGACATATCGTCTTCTGCGGATGGCACCTGCACTTTTAGTAATCTGGATCAGAGTTGGCGCAGTCCTCTGAGGAGGACATTTCCTGCATATTTAGTCTTGTTAGCGACTCGGTGCATCGCCATATGCGGATGGCACCTGCACTTTTAGTAGTCTGGAGCAAACTTGGAGCAGTCCTCTGAAGAGGACATTTCCAGCATTTTGTGGTCTCATTAGCGACTCGGCGTATCGCCATCTGCAGATGGCATCAACACTTCTAGTATTCTGTAGTAGACTCGGTGCAGTCCTTTGAGGAGGACATTTCCTGCGTTTTGTAGTCTTGTCAGCGACTCGGCGCATATCCATCTGCAGATGGCACCTGCTCTTTTAGTAGTCTGGAACAGACTCGGTGCAGTCCTCTGAATAGGACATTTCCTACATTTTGTAGTCTTATCAGCAACTCAATGCATCTCCATCTGCGGATGGCACCTGTACTTTTAGTAGTCTGGAGCAGAGTCGGTGCAGTCCTCTGAGGAGGACATTTCCTGCGTTTTGTAGTCTTGTCAGCGACTCAACGCATCGCCATATGCGGATGGCACCTGCACTTTAAGTAGTCTGGAGCAGACTCGGTTCAGTCTTCTGAGGAGGACATTTCCTTCATTTTGTAGTCTTATTAACGACTCGGCGCATCGACATCTGCGGATGGCATCAACACTTTTAGTATTTTGTAGTAGACTCGGTGCAGTCCTCTGAGGAGGACATTTCCTGCATTATGTAGTCTTGTCAGCGACTCAACACATCGCCATCTGCGAATGGCACCTGCACTTTTCGTAATCTGGATCAGAGTCGGCGCTGTCCTCTGAGGAGGACATTTCCTGCCTATTGTAGTCTTGTCAGCGACTCGGTGCATCGCCATTTGCGGATGGCACCTGCACTTTTAGTAGTCTGGAGCAAACTTGGAGCAGTCTTCTGAAGAGGACATTTCCTGCATTTTGTGGTCTCATTAGCGATTCGGTGTATCGCCATCTGCAGATGGCATCAACACTTTTAGTATTCTGTAGTAGACTCGGTGCAGTCCTCTGAGGAGGACATTTCTTGCGTTTTGTAGTCTTGTCAGCGACTCGACGCATCTCTATCGGCAGATGGCACCAGCACTTTTATTAGTCTGGAACAGACTCGGTGCAGTTCTCTGAAGAGGACATTTCCTACATTTTGTAGTCTTATCAGCAACTCGACGCATCTCCATCTGCGGATGGCACCTGCACCTTTAGTAGTGTGGTGCAGAGTAGGTGCAGTCCTCGGAGGAGGACATTTCCTGCATTTTGTAGTCTAGTCAGCAGCTCGACGTATCACTATCTGCGGATGGCACTTGCACTTTTAGTAGTCTGGAGCAGACTCGGTGCAGTCCTCTGAAGAGGACATTTCCTATATTTTGTAGTCTTATCAGCGACTCAACGCATCGCCGTCTGCGGATGGCACCTGTACTTTTAGTAGTCTGGAGCAAAGTAGGTGCAGTCCTTTGAGGAGGACATTTCCTGCGTTTTGTAGTCTTGTCAGCGACTCAACGCATCGCTAAATGCTGATGGCACCTGCACTTTAAGTAGTCTTGAGCAGACTCGGTGCAGTCTTCTGAGGAGGACATTTCCTTCGTTTTGTAGTCTTATTAACGACTCGGCGCATCGACATCTGCAGATGGCATCAACACTTTTAGTATTTTGTAGTAGACTCAGTGCAGTCCTCTGAGGAGGACATTTCCTACATTTTGTAGTCTGGTCAGCGACTCGACACATCGCCATCTGCGGATGGCACCTGCACTTTTAGTAATCTGGATAAGAGTCGGCGCTGTCCTCTGAGGAGGACATTTCCTGCCTATTGTAGTCTTGTCAGCGACTCGGTGCATCGCCATCTGCGGATGGCACCTGCACTTTTAGTAGTCTGGAGCAAACTTGGAGCAGTCCTCTGAAGAGGACATTTCCTGCATTTTGTGGTCTCATTAGCGACTCGGCGTATCGCCATCTGCAGATGGCATCAACACTTTTAGTATTCTTTAGTAGACTCAGTGCAGTCCTCTGAGGAGGACATTTCTTGCGTTTTATAGTCTTGTCAGCGACTCGACGCATCTCTATCGGTAGATGGCACCTGCACTTTTATTAGTCTGGAACAGACTCGGTGCAATTCTCTGAAGAGGACATTTCCTACATTTTGTAGTCTTATCAGCAACTCGACGCATCTCCATCTGCGGATGGCACCTGCACCTTTAGTAGTGTGGAGCAGAGTAGGTGCAGTCCTCGGAGGAGGACATTTCCTGCATTTTGTAGTCTTGTCAGCGGCTCGACGTATCACTATCTGCGGATGGCACTTGCACTTTTAGTAGTCTGGAGCAGACTCGGTGCAGTCCTCTGAAGAGGACATTTCCTACATTTTGTAGTCTTATCAGCGACTCGACGCATCGCCGTCTGCGGATGGTACCTGTACTTTTAGTAGTCTGGAGCAGAGTCGGTGCAGTCCTCTGAGGAGAATATTTACTGCGTTTTTTAGTCTTGTCTGCGACTCAATGCATCTCCATATGCGAATGGCACCTGCACTTTAAGTAGTCTTGAGCAGACTCGGTGCAGTCCTCTGAGGAGGACATGTCCTGCATTTTGTAGTCTTGTCAGTGACTCAATGCATCGCTAAATGCGGATGGCACCTGCACTTTGAGTAGTCTGGAGCAGACTCGGTGCAGTCTTCGGAGGAGGACATTTCCTGTGTTTTGTAGTCTGGTCAGCGACTCGCCACATCGCCATCTGCGGATGGCACCTGCACTTTTAGTAATCTGGATCAGAGTCAGTGCTGTCCCCTGAGGAGGACATTTCCTGCCGATTGTAGTCTTGTCAGCGACTCGGTTCATCGCCATCTGCGGATGGCACCTGCACTTTTAGTAGTCTGGAGCAAACTTGGAGCAGTCCTCTGAAGAGGACATTTCCTGCATTTTGTGGTCTCATTAGCGACTCGGCGTAGTGCCATCTGCAGATGGCATCAACACTTTTAGTATTCTGTAGTAGACTCGGTGCAATCCTCTGAGGAGGACATTTCTTGCATTTTGTAGTCTTGTCAGCGACTCGATGCATCTCTATCGGCAGAAGGCACCTGCACTTTTATTAGTCTGGAACAGACTCGGTGCAGTTCTCTGAAGAGGATATTTCCTACATTTTGTAGTCTTATCAGCAACTCGACGCATCTCCATCTGCGGATGGCACCTGCACCTTTAGTAGTGTGGAGCAGAGTAGGTACAGTCCTCGGAGGAGGACATTTCCTGTGTTTTGTAGTCTTATCAGCGGCTCGATGTATCACTATCTGCGGATGGCACTTGCACTTTTAGTAGTCTGGAGCAGACTCGGTGCAGTCCTCTGAAGAGGACATTTCCTACATTTTGTAGTCTTATCAGCGACTCGACGAATCGCCGTCTGCGGATGGCACCTTTACTTTTAGTAGTCTGGAGCAAAGTCGGTGCAGTCCATTGAGGAGGACATTTCCTGCGTTTTGTAGTCTTGTCAGTGACTCAACGCATCGCCAAATGCGGATGGCACCTGCACTTTAAGTAGTCTGGAGCAGACTCGGTGCAGTCTTCTGAGGAGGACATTTCCTTCGTTTTGTAGTCTTATTAACGACTCGGCGCATCAACATCTGCGGATGGCATCAACACTTTTAGTATTTTGTAGTAGACTCGGTGCAGTCCTCTGAGGAGGACATTTCCTGCGTTTTGTAGTCTTGTCAGCGACTCGACACATCGCCATCTGCGGATTGCACCTGCCCTTTTAGTAATCTGGATCAGAGTCGGCGCTGTCCTCTGAGGATGACATTTCCTGCATATTGTAGTCTTGTCAGCGACTCGGTGCATCGCCATCTGCGGATGGCACCTGCACGTTTAGTAGTCTGGAGCAAACTTGGAGCAGTTCTCTGAAGAGGACATTTCCTGCATTTTGTGGTCTCATTAGCGACTCGGTGTATCGCCATCTGCAGATGGCATCAACACTTTTAGTATTCTGTAGTTGACTCGGTGCAGTCCACTGAGGAGGACATTTCCTCCATTTTTTAGTCTTGTCAGCGACTCGACGCATCTCTATCGGCAGATGGCACCTGCACTTTTAGTAGTCTGGAGCAGACTCGGTGCAGTTCTCTGAAGAGGACATTTCCTACATTTTGTAGTCTTATCAGCAACTCGACGCATCTCCATCTGCGGATGGCACCTGCACCTTTAGTAGTGTGGAGCAGAGTAGGTGCAGTCCTCGGAGGAGGACATTTCCTGCGTTTTGTAGTCTTGTCAGCGGCTTGACGTATCACTATCTGCGGATGGCACTTGCACTTTTAGTAGTCTGGAGCAGACTCGGTGCAGTCCTTTGAAGATGGCATTTCTTACATTTTGTAGTCTTATCAGCAACTCGACGCATCGCCATCTGCGGATGGCACCTATACTTTTAGTAGTCTGGAGCAGAGTCGGTGCAGTCCTCTGAGGAGAATATTTCCTGCGTTTTTTAGTCTTGTCAGCGACTCAATGCATCTCCATATGCGGATGGCACCTGCGATTTAAGTAGTCTGGAGCAGACTCGGTGCAGTCCTCTGAGGAAAACATTTCCTTCATTTTGTAGTCTTACTAATGACTCGGCGCATCGACATCTGCGGATGGCATCAACACTTTTAGTATTTTGTAGTAGACTCGGTGCAGTCCTCCGAGGAGGACATTTCCTGTATTTTATAGTTTTGTCAGCGACTCGACGCATCTCCATCCGCAGATGGCACCCGCACTTTTTGTAGTCTGCAGCAGACTCGGTGCGGTCCTCTGAAGAGGATATTTACTACATTTTGTAGTCTTATCAGCGACTCGAAGCATTGCCATCTGCGGATGGCACATGTACTTTTAGTAGTCTGGAGCAGAGTCGGTGCAGTCCTCTGAGGAGGACATGTCCTGCGTTTTGTAGTCTCGTCAGATACTCGACGCATCGCCATCTGCGGATAGTACCTGCACTTTTAGTAGTCTGGAGCAGACTCAGTACAATCCTCTGAGGAGGACATTTCCTATGTTTTGTAGTCTTATTAGCGACTCGGCGCATCGCCATCTGCGGATGGCATCAACACTTTTAGTATTCTGGAGTAGACTCGGTGCAGTCCTCTGAGGAGGACATTTTTTGCATTTTGTAGTCTTGTCAGTAACTCGACGCATTGCCATCTGCGGATGACACCTGCACTTTTAGTAGTTTAGAGCAGACTCGGTGCAGTCCTCTGAGGAGGATATTTTCTGCGTTTTATAGTCTTTTCACCGACTCTGTGCATCGCCATCTTCGGATGGCACCTGCACTTTTAGTAGTCTGGAGCAGACTAGGTGCAGTCCTCTAAAGAGGACATTTCCTGCGTTTTGTAGTCTTGTCAGCGACCCGGCACATCACTATCTGCGGATGGCACTTGCACTTTTAGTAGTGTTGAGTAGACTCGGTGCAGTCCTCTGAGGAGGACATTTCCTGCGTTTTGTAGGCTTATCAGCGACTCGATGCAACGCCATCTGCAGATGGCACCTGCACTTTTAGTAGTCTGGAGCAGACTCGGTGCAGTCCTCTGAACAGGACGTTTCCTACATTTTGTAGTCTTATCAGCGACACGACGCATCTCCATCTACGGATGTCACCTGCACTTTTAGTTGTCTGGAGCAGAGTCGGTGCAGTCCTCTGAGGAGGACATTTCCAGCGTTTTATAGTCTTGTCAGCGTCTCGGTGCATCGCCATCTGCGGATGGCACCTGCACTTTTAGTAGTCTGGAGCAGACACGGTGCAGTCCTCTGAAGTGGACATTTTCTGCGTTTTGTAGTCTTGTCAGCGACTTGGTTCATCGCCATCTGCGGATGGCACCTGCACTTTTAGTAGTCTGGAGCAGACTCGGTGCTGTCTTCTGAAGAGGACATTTCCTGCATTTTGTAGTCTTATCAGCGACTCGACGCATCGCCATCTAAGGATGACACCTGCACTTTTTGTAGTCTGGAGCAGAGTCAGTGCAGTCCTCTAAGGAGGACATTTCCTGCGTTTTGTAGTCCTGTTAAAGACTCGACGCATTGCCATCTGCGGATAGTACCTGCACTTTTAGTAGTCTGGAGAAGACTCGATACAATCCTCTGAGGAGGACATTTTCTGCGTTTTATGGTCTTATTAGCGGCTCGGCGCATCGCCAATTGCGGATGGCATCAACACTATTAGTATACTGGTGTAGACTCGGTGTAGTCCTCTGAAGCGGACATTTCCTGCGTTTTGTAGTCTTGTCAGCGACTCTTCGCATCGCCATCTGCGGATGGCACCTGCACTTTTAGTAGTCTGGAGCAAACTCGGTGCTGTCCTCTGAGGATGACATTTCCTGCGTCTTATAGTCTTGTCAGCGTCTCGGTGCATCGCCATCTGCGGATGGCACCTGCACTTTTAGTAGTCTGGAGGAGACTCGGTGCTGTCCTCTGAAGTGGACATTTCCTACGTTTTGTAGTCTTGTCAGCGACTTGGTGCATCGCCATCTGCGGATGGCACCTGCAATTTTAGTAGTCTGGAGCAGACTCGGTGCTGTCCTCTGAAGAGGACATTTCCTGCATTTTGTTGTCTTATCAATGACTCGACGCATCGCCATCTGCGGATGGCACCTGCACTTTTAGTAGTCTGGAGCAGACTCGGTGCAGTCCTCTGAGGAGGACATTTCCTGCGTTTTATAGTCTTGTCAGCGTCTCGGTGCATCGCCATCTGCGGATGGCAGCTGCACTTTTAGTAGTCTGGAGCAGACTCGATGCAGTCCTCTGAAGTGAACATTTCCTGCGTTTTGTAGTCTTGTCAGCGACTTGGTGCATCGCCATCTGCGGATGGCACCTGCACTTTTAGTAGTCTGGAGCAGACTCGGTGCTGTCCTCTGAAGAGGACATTTCCTGCATTTTATAGTCTTATCAGCGACTCGATGCATCGCCATCTGCGGATGGCACCTGCACTTTTAATAGTCTGGAGCAGAGTCGGTGCAGTCCTCTGAGGAAGACATTTCCTGCATTTTATAGTCTTGTCAGCGTCTCGGTGCATCACCATCTGCGGATGGCACCTGCACTTTTAGTAGTCTGGAGCAGACTCGGTGCAGTCCTCTGAAGAGGACATTTCCTGTGTTTTGTAATCTTGTCAGCGACTCGAGGCATCACTATCTGCGGATGACACTTGCACTTTTAGTAGTCTGGAGTAGACCCGGTGCAGTCCTCTGAGGAGGACATTTCCTGCGTTTTATAGTCTTATTAGCGACTCGGCGCATCGCCATCTGCGGATGGCATCAACACTTTTAGTATTCTGTAGTAGACTCGGTGCAGTCCTCTAAGGAGGACATTTCCTGCGTTTTGTAGTCTTATCAGCGAGTCGACCCATCGCCATCTGCAGATGGCACCTGCACTTTTAGTAGTCTGGAGCAGACTCGGTGCAGTCCTTTGAACAGGACATTTCCTATATTTTTTTATCTTATCAACGACACGACGCATCTCCATCTGCGGATGGCACCTGCACTTTTAATAGTCTGGAGTAGAGTCATTGCAGTCATCTGAGGAGAACATTTCCTGTGTTTTGTAGTCCTGTCAGTGACTCTACGCATCACCATTTGCGGATGGCACTTGCACTTTTAGTTGTCTTGAGTAGATTCGGTGCAGTCCCCGGTGGAGGACATTTTCTGCATTTTTTAGTTTTCTCAGCGACCCGACGCATCACCATCTGCGATTAGCACCTGCACTTTTAGTAGTCTGGAGCAGACTCGGTGCAGTCCTCTGATGGGGACATTTCCTGTATTTTGTAGTCTTGTCAGCGACCCAACGCATCACTATCTGCGGATGGCACTTGGACTTTTAGTAGTCTTGAGTAGACTCGGTGCAGTCCTCCGTGGAGGACATTTCTGACGTTTTGTAGTCTTATCAATGACTCGACGCATCGCCATCTGCGGATGGCACATGCACTTTTAGTAGTCTGGATCAGAGTCGGCGCAGTCCTCTGAGGAGGACATTTCCTGCATATTGTAGTCTTGTTAGCGACTCGGTGCATCGCCATCTGCGGATGGCACGGGCACTTTTAATAGTCTGGAGCAAACTTGGAGCAGTCCTCTGAAGAGAACATTTCCTGCATTTTGTAGTCTTATTAGCGGCTCGGCGCATCGCCATCTGCAGATGGCATCAACACTTTTAGTATTTTGGAGTAGACTCATTGCAGTCCTCAGAGGAGGACATTTCTTGCATTTTGTAGTTTTGTCAGTAACTCAACGCATCGCTATCTGCGGATGGCACCTGCACTTTTAGTAGTCTAGAGCAGACTCGGTGCAGTCCTCTGAAGAGGACATTTACTACATTTTGTAGTCTTATTAGCGACTCGATGCATTGCCAGCTGCGGATGGCACCTGTACTTTTAGTAGTCTGGAGCAGAGTCGGTGCAGTCCTCTGAGGAGGACATGTCCTGCGTTTTGTAGTCTTGTCAGAGACTCGACGCATCGCCATCTGCGGATAGTACCTGCACTTTTAGTACTCTGGAGTAGACTCAGTACAATCCTCTAAGGAGGACATTTCCTGCATTTTGTAGTCTTATTAGCGACTCGACGCATTGCCATCTACGGATTGCACCTATACTTTAACTAGTCTGGAGTAGAGTCGGTGCAGTCCTCTGAGGAGGACATTTACTGCATTTTGTAGTCTTGTCAGAGACTCGATGCATCGCCATCTGCGGATAGTACCTGCACTTTTAGTAGTCTGGAGCAGACTCGGTACAATCCTCTAAGGAGGACATTTCCTGCGTTTTGTAGTCTTATTAGCGACTCAGTGCATCGCCATCTACGGATGGCATCAACACTTTTAGTATTCTTGTGTAGACTCGGTGCAGTCCTCTGAGGCGGACATTTCCTGCGTTTTGTAGTCTTGTCAGTAACTCGACGCATCGCCATCTGCGGATGGCACCTAGACTTTTAGTAGTCATGAGCAGACTCGGTGCAGTCCTCTGAGGAGGACATTTCCTGCGTTTTATAGTCTTGTCAGCGACTTGGTGCATCGCCTTCTGCGGATGGTACCTGCACTTTTAGTAGTCTGGAGCAGACTCGGTGCTGTCCTTTGAGGAGGACATTTCTTGCGTTTTATAGTCTTATCAGCGACTTGGTGCATCGCCATCTGCGGATGGCACCTGCACTTTTAGTAGTCTGGAGCAGACTCGATGCGGTCCTCTAAGGAAGACATTTCCTGCGTTTCGTAGTCTAGTCAGCGACTCGACGCATCGTCGTCTGCGAATAGCACCTGTACTTTTTGTAGTCTGAACCAGACTCGGTGTAGTCCTCTGAGGAGGACATTTCCTGCATTTTTTAGTCTTATCAGCGACTCGACGCATCGCCATCTGCAGATGGCACCTGCACTTTTAGTAATCTGGAGCAGACTCGGTGCAGTCCTTTGAAAAGGACATTTCCTACATTTTGTAGTCTTATCAGCGACTCGACGCATCTCCATCTGCGGATGGCACCTGTACTTTTAGTAGTCTGGAGCAGATTCGGTACAGTCCTCTAAGGAGAACATTTTCTGCATTTTGTAGTCTTGTCAGCAACTCGATGCATCACCATTTGTGGATGGCACTTGCACTTTTAGTTGTCTTGAGTAGACTCGGTGTAGTCCTCGGAGGAAGACATTTTCTGCGTTTTATAGTCTTCTCAGCGGCCCGACGCATCACCATCTGCGGATGGTACCTACACTTTTAGTAGTCTGGAGCAGACTCGGTACAATCCTCCGTAGAGGACATTTCCGGCATTTTGTAGTCTTATCAGCGACTCAACGCATCGCCATCTGCGAATGGCACCTGCACTTTTAGTAGTCTGGATCAGAGTCGGCGCAGTCCTCTGAGGAGGACATTTCCTGCATTTTGTATTCTTGTCAACGACTCGACGCATCGCCGTTTGCGAATAGCACTTGCACTTTTTATAGTCTGGACCAGACTCGGTGCAGTCCTCTGAGGAGGACATTTTCTGCGTTTTGTAGTCTTATTAGCGAGTCGGCGCATCGCCATCTGCGGATGGCATCAACACTTTTAGTATTCTGGAGTAGACTCGGTGCAGTCCTCTAAGGAGGATATTTCCTTCATTTTGTAGTCTTTTCACCGACTCGACACATCTCCTTTTGCGGATGGCACCTGGGCTTTTAGTAGTCTGGAACAGAGTCAGTGTAGTCCTCTGAGGAGGACATTTCCTGCTTTTTATAGTCTTCTCAGCGACTCAAAGCATTATCATCTGCGGATGGCACTTGGACTTTTAGTTGTCTGGAGCAGACTCGGTACAGTCCTTGCAGGAGGACATTTCCTGCGTTTTGTAATCTTGTTAGTGATTCGACGCATCACAATCTACGGATGGTAGCTGCACATTTAGTAGTCTGGAGCAGACTCGGTGCAGTCCTCCATCGAGGACATTTCCTGCGTTTTATAGTCTTGTCAGCGACTCGACGCATCGCAATCTACGGATGGCACCTGCACTTTTAGTAGTCTGGAGCAGACTTGGTGCAGTCCTCTGAGGAGGACATTTCCTACATTTTGTAGTCTTGTCAGTGACTCGACGCATCGCCATCTGCGTATGGCACTTGCACTTTTAGTAGTCTGGAGCAGCCTCGCTGCAGTCCTCTAAGGAGGACATTTTCTGCGTTTTGTAGTCTTCTTAGGGACTCGGCGCATCGCCATTTGCAAATAGCATCTGCGCTTTTAGTATTCTGGAGCAAACTCGGTCCAGTCCGCTGACGAGGACATTTCCTGCGTTTTGTAGTCTTGTCAGCAACTCGAAGTATCGCCATTTGCAGATGGCACCTGCATGTTTAGCAGTCCTCAGCAGACTCAGTGCAGTCCTCTGAAGAGGACAATTGCTGCATTTTTTAGTCTTATCAGCGACTCGACGCATCTCCATCTGCTGATGGCACCTGCAATTTTAGTAGTCTGGAGCAGAGTCAGTGCGGTCCTTTGTGGAGGACATTTCCTGCGTTTTGTAGTCTTGTCAGCGACTCGACATATCGCTATCTGCGGATGGCACCTGTACATTTAGTTGTCTGTAGCAGACTCGATGCAGTCCTTTGAGGAGGACATTTTCTGCATTTTGTAGTCTTGTCAGAGACTCGACGCATCGCCATCTGCTGATGGCACCTGCACTTTTAGTAGTTTGGAGCAGACTCGGTGCGGTCCTCTGAGGAGGACATTTCCTACGTTTTGTAGTCTTGTCAGTGACTCGAAGCATCGCCATCTGCGAATGGCACCTGCACTTTTAGTAGTCTGGAGCAGAGTCGGTGCAATCCTCTGAAGAGGACATTTCCTGCGTTTTGTAGTCTTGTCAACGACTCGACGCATCGCCATCTGCAGATGGCACCTACACTTTTAGTAGTCTAGAGCAGACTCGGTGAAGTCCTCTGAAGAGGACATTTCCTTCATTTAGTACTCTTATCAGCGACTCAACACATCTCCATCTACGGATAGTACCTGCACTTTTAGTAGTCTGGAGCAGAGTCGGTGCAATCATCTGAGGAGGGCATTTCCTGCGTTTTGTAGTTTTTTCAGTGACTCAACGCATTGCCATTAGCGGATGGCACCTGCACTTTTAGCAGTCTGGAGCAGAGTCGGTGCAATCCTCTGAGGAGGACATTTCATGCGTTTTGTAGTCTTGTCAGCGACTTGACGAATCGCCATCTGCGGATGGCACCTGCACTTTTAGTAGTTTGGAGCAGAGTTGGTGCAGTCCTCTGAGGAGGACATTTCCTGCGTTTTGTAGTCTTGTTAGCGACTCGACGCCTCGCCATCTGCGGATGGCACTTGCACTTTTAGTAGTCTAGAGCAGACTCGGTGCAGTCCTCTGAGGAGGACATTTTCTGCGTTTTGTAGTCTTATTAGCGACTCGGCGCATCACCATCTGCGCTTTTAGTATTCTGGAGCAGACTCGGTGCAGTCCTCTGAGGAGGACATTTCCTGCGTTTTGTAGTCTTGTCAGCAACTCGAAGCATCGCCATTTGCAGATGGCACTTGCACGTTTAGTAGTCTGGAGCATACTCGGTTCAGTCCACTGAAGAGGACATTTCCTGCATTTTTTAGTCTTATCAGCGACTCGACGCATCTCCATCTGCGGATGGCACCTGCACTTTTAGTTGTCTTGAGTAGAGTTAGTGCAGTCCTTTGAGGAGGACATTTCCTGCGTTTTGTAGTCTTGTCAGCGACTCGACGCATCGCTATCTGCGGATGGCACCTGCACATTTAGTTGTCTGGAGCAGACTCGGTGCAGTCCTTTGAGGAGGACATTTCCTGCATTTTGTAGTCTTGTCAGCGACTCGAAGCATCGCCATTTGCAGATGGTACCTGCACTTTTAATAGCCTGGAGCAGACTCGGTGTAGTCCTCTGAAGAGGACATTTCTTGCATTTTGTAGTCTTGTCAGCGACTCGACGCATCGTTATCTGAGGATGGCACCTGCACTTTTAGTAGTCTGGAGCAGACTCGGTGCAGTCCTCTGAGGAGGACATTTCTCGCATTTTTTAATTCTGGAGAAGACTCGGTGCATCGCCATTTGCGGATGGCACCTGCAGTTTTAGTAGTCTGGAGCAGACTCGGTGCAGTCCTCTGAGGAGGACATTTCTCGCGTTTTGTAAGTCTAGAGCAGACTGGCGTATCGCCATTGGAGGGTGGCACCCAAGCACTTCGTAAGTCTGTAGCAGGCTCGGTGCAACCCAGAAGGATGACAATCGCTCCACAGTCTCGATTGTTACTTAAAGAGATGGTTCTCGTAGCAACAAGAATGAGGCAACCTCAGGTACTTCTTTCCCTTTTTTGATTTTTTGGCTCACCTAGTCACCAATGCATTAGCCTCCCCAAAATTGGGGGCAACTGTAGACACTGGATCCCGAGGCAGCCTAGATCAGGATTACCCAATGATGAAATTAAATATGTCTGTTTATAGGCAAAAATGAAAGTTGGAAGTGACGATTTCCTTGTCGATTTGATTTACTAGAAATAAATAAAAATGCATTTTAAAAATATTTTAAAAATGTTTTAAAAAATTATTTTGAGATAAAAAGGGTATGTTTTGAAATTAGAGTTTTTTAGAAATTTTTTTTTTAAAAAAAAAAATTGCGATTGTCGGGGTGCGGCAACGCGCTGGGCGTGTACGACAGCGCCCAGGCGGGGCGCGCTCGCCTGTGCGTCACGCGGCGACGGGCGTCGCTTGCCCCTGTGCACTCCCCGACAGCCCTTTTGGGCGTTTTTCTTCATTTTTAATGTTTTTTTCTTCAATTTTTTTGTAAAATTTAATTTTAAAATCTTTTGGATTCTAAACTTTTCAAATTCTTCAGCTTTTTGTGGTTATGAAAATTAAATTGATTTAATTTTTTCATTAAATATCTGATTTTTGGAGAGATATAAAATCATTTTTTAGAGAGAGAATTAGGGGGGAGTTTCTTTAGAAAAAATATTTTCATCTTCTTCTTTCTCTTCAAGAGCAAATTCTCTCAATTTTCTAAAGGATTTTCCTAAGTTAATTCTTAAGACAAAAACAACAATTTTTGTTCTTGGGAATTTTCTTCCTTTTTATTTAATAATTTTTACCTTAAGACAAATAAATTAATTATTTGTTCTTGAAATAAAATTTCTCTTCAATATTTTATTTTTTTAATATCATTTTTTACAAATCAAGACAAGGAGATTAATCATTTACCTTCATTCATCACATCAAAATTTGAGGGTAAGTATTTTTGGCTCAATTTTTAATTCAATTTTTATTTACAATTAACTAGTCATCATGTAGATTTTAAAATTTTTTGTTGCTTTTTTTTTTATTGTTTATGTGGTTTAGTTATGGATGTTCTTAGTATATTTTATTTATTTTTGCATATTTAATTTGATTCTTCATTCTTCATCTTTTGCTATTATTATTATTATTATTATTATTATTATTATTATTATTATTATTATTATTATTATTATCATCATCATCATCATCATCATCATCATCATCATCATTGTTGTTGTTGTTGTTGTTGTTGTTTAACATGCTTTAATATATTTTGTTTTTTTTTATCTTTTTTATTTTGCTTGCTTGATTGTTTATCTTCCTTATTGTTATTGTTTATTATTATTATTGTTATTGCTAATATCATTATTACTTTTGTTTTATTATTATTATTATTATTATTATTATTATTATTATTATTATTATTATTATTATTATTATTATCATCATTATTATATATTATTACTATTATTATTTTTATTTTTTGTTAGTATTATTTATAATTGTTGTTATTATTTTTATCATTTATGTTTTTATGCATGTTGAATTTTATTCTTGTTATTATTTATTTTTTTTATGCATGGTGAGTTTTATTCTTGTTATTTATGCTTTGTATGCATGTTGAATTTCATTTTTATTATTATTTATGTTTTCATGCATGGTGAGTTTATTCTTGTTATCATTTATATTTTTTATGCATGTTGAATTATTATGTTGAGTTATTTATTTTTATTATGTCATTTAATTAATTTGTCATACATGATGCATTTTTATTTGTTTTATTTTATTTTTTTTATGTTGTATGTTTAAATTTATTTTTTGTTACTAACATCACTTTTATTTGTGTTTTTTCATTTCAATACTCATTTTTTATGTGTGAGTATTTTTAATGGCAAGTGGGAGCTCATGGAGATTTGAAAATACTATTTGGGAGTTATTTGTCATTTTTATTGTTTTTCATTATTTTGGGTTTATTTATTTTATCCTGTAATTTGTAATAAGTTTTTTGTTTTAGGCATGCTAAAAAGAAAATCACAAAAATATTTTTATTAAATTAATTTGGAACTTTTTCTAATAAAATGGGACCAATATCCTAGTTTTTTTTACACCTAAATAAACCATCACCTTTAACACATTTTTTTAAAAAAAGTACATGTGATGACCAATGTCCTCATCCTTAATAAATAGACCATTTTATGTATGATTTGTATTTTATTTACAATGGGGGTTGTATTTCGCCCCTAGTTTTGTTGAAATTTATGGTACTTTTATTTACTTTATTTACCGCTTTCATTATAGCGTTTTCATTATGTGATTGACATGCGCATTAAATTACTGCATTTAAATTGAATGAGAAATGGGATGAAATGCTAAATTCAAAATTCAATTATAACTTTAACCAAGGTATGAATAAGTGGAAAGTTCTGAACCATCTCTGGTCTTAGGCTCAACGAGGCGAGAGGGCCATATCAATATTCTATTAGGGTGGGGCCTCCAAGACACCTCTTTTGTCCCGAAAAAGGCCCAACTTGCATAGTCCTAGGGTTCACAAGGCGAGAGGACCATCCTAATGTTGTATTAGGGTGGGGTCTCTAAGACATCTCTGACTTGCCCAAAATGGACATAGCAGCGCTGTCTTAGGCTCACTGAGGCTAGACGACCTTTCTCAATATTTTATTGGGTGGCGACTCTAAGAAACCTCCTTGTTACCTAAAATAAATGCGCTTATAATTTCTTACAAGCTTTTATGAACCTCTCTCGATCGCCCTAAAAGCGGGCGTTCAGGGCGCACCGAGATTCGGCGTGCGTTACACAAAGTACCATCGAATTTCGGCAGCTCAGGCATCTTGAACCTTTGGGGCAGCAGCTCTTCATCCCCTAAATCTTTATCCTCAAGGTTGATCCCCTTTCCAGCTGATAACAAGTGGGTGATCTCCTCAATATGTTGTCTCATTTCTCTCAATGCCTCATCCTCCACCCTGGGTACTCTACTCCTCATAGCTTGAGGTGCTATTGACTCTTCATCTCCTTCATCAATCATAAAATTCTCATCGAGATTAGGGCAGTAGCTCTACACTTATTAAAAGGTTGACGGGCAGCATTACCTACGATGGGAGCCTCCCTGTCAGCAGGCGATTTAACTCGACCCACAGTAGGAGCTATCAGTGATTGTGGATTAATATGTGGTTGTGCAACGGGAGGATGCGCAATCCTTTCGGCCATAGCACCTATCATCTCCAATATTCTCCGCTCAAAATCCTCTAGTCTCCTTGCATGATCTTGAGAGTGGTCAAAGCCCCGATTTTCTTCTGCTATTGATGATTCTAAGGATGATTCGCTGGTTGTTAAGAGTGACTCAGAACCCTAATCAGACATCAATTCCGACAACTCAAAGAGCAAATTTATACTAACTAACCGACCGTCAAGACCCCTAAACCCTTTAGATGAATCTATGATGGCTGAAAGATTCAAATTGTTAGAAAGATGCATGAATGACATATATGATGCATGATTGCGTGTTATGCGATATTCACAACCACATACAAGCAAGTAGATCCTTAACACTTTCCTACATTTAGTGAACGTAGGGTCGTACTTTGGGAATACACCGGGGCAAATAAGGGACCATCTAGCTTAGTTCTAAGACTCTAGTATGGATGCAATGTAATTTTAAAAAAGAGATAGAATTTTAATTTTAAAATCTCAATTATATTTATTAATCAAGAGACTTTCAAAGCAAAGTCTCAAAGTTTCCCAATGGAGTCGCCACTTAATGCACGCCGAAACCCACTTGTGTTCCCCAAAAGGCCCACTATTAGTGGTCCGAGAGGGTTTGCGTCTAGATCTTGGGTAACTTGAGATATTTTAAAATTTCTACCCAATAGAATATTGGAAAAGTTCATCTAATCCCATGAAATCTTTAAGCACCTTTGAAGTATTTTAGAGTTGCCACCTAATTACAAAAATTGGAAAAGTTTATCTAACCTCGGAGGTCTAAACCAGATAGTGGTTCGGAATTTCACTCTTATTAATGCCTTGGTTAGATTATAAGTGAGTCTTTAATTTCCATCTTTTTCCTCACACATCATGCAATTTAATTAAAGCGCATATCAAGCATCGGAAGAAAGCAGTAAAGAAAAGCGATAAATAAAATAATTAAAATACAAAAAAAATTACAAGATAAAATTGGAAAAAAAAAACAATTTCCAAAATATAAAATTAAATAAATAAATAATATACATCAACGAGGTATTTTTTTGGAATAGGAACATTGGTTCCTTTATATTCACTTAAAAAATCGAAGAGTTATTTTTTGGGTATTATTAAAAAAATCGGGATAAGTGATCTTATTTTATGAAAACCGACTCTTCTTTTGAAAATGACATTTTATTGGCTAAAATTAGGACATTGGTCCCATTTTATTAGAAAAAAATCACAAATTCATTAATAAAAATATTTTTATGATTTTCTTTATTAATTTGGCATAAAATAAATAATTTTATTACAAATTATATGACAAAATAAATAAAAAGAAAAATAAAGAGAAATAATAAATATGATAAATCAACCCAACATGAATCTCCTGAATCTTCTCATTCGCTCGTAAGAGTGCCCAAACAAGGAAAAACAAAGATTGTAACCAAAACAAATAAAAATAAAATTAATGTTAGTAATTAAATCAACAATCAATTCAAATACATAAAATAATAAAAAATGAATTAAAATAAAAACAAATGAAATAAAGTGGCATTATGAATGATAAATAATTTAAATGACATAATAAAATAAATAAATTAATAGATTAATAAATTAACACACACATAATAATAATAATAATAATAATAATAATAATAATAATAATAATAATAATAATAATAATAATAATAATAATAAAACAACGGATGAACTATCAAGTAAATAAATAAACAAGTAAACAAAGAAAAAAGAAAGAATAGATAAATAATCAATGGATCTAAGAATCTACATGACGATTAACTGATTGTAAATAAAGAAAATATATAAGATCGACCCCATAATATTTACCTTCAGAATTCAGATTTAATGGATGGAAGGAAAATGGTTGATTTTCTCGTTTAGATCCGCGAAAATAGAACTAAAAATAATAAAAATTGAAATTTTATCTCTCTAGAAAGAAAAACTAAAGAAAAGCTTGCTCAAAAATAATGGAAGAAAATTCAAATCCCCAAGAACAAAGAATTGTTTTTGTTGTCCCAAGAATAAATTTTTTTTAAGAAAAACCAATTTTTTAACCTTATAAAAATTCTCTTGAAAAAGAAGAAAACCCAAAAAAATTGTAGCAAAATATTCTCTTGAAGAAGAAAAGAAAATGAAATTGCAAAAAAAAAAAATCTTCTTTTTAAGAAGAAATAAAATTGCATAAAAAATGTTCTAAATTTTCTCTTTCTTTCTTTTTCTATTTATATGATTTTAGGAAAAAATCTAGTTGATTTAGGAAAAAAAAAATTAAATTTTAATCAAATTCTTCCTTATTCAAGTGTAAAATCCGGATTTATTGTGAAAATCCCAAAAATTATGATTTAGAGTCAAATTTGGACTCAAAATTTCAGCGATTTTCGGCAGCCTGGAGGCAAGGGATGCCCAGTCTGTGCATCAGCACGTGGGCAAGGGACTCCCTGGCCATGCGTATTGGCATGCTGTGCGCTGTGCACAGTGCTGGGGGGGCTCGCACGTGCCTGGCACTCGAGGGGCACCTGCCCCTTCATGCTGGCTTCCGCAAACCTCCTAAATTTTTTATTTTTTTTTTAAAAGAAAGGGAACTTGATAAGGAAACCATTACTTCCAACCATTTTGCCTATGAACAAGCATTAATTTTATCATTGGGTAACCCTGGCCTGGGCTGGCTTGGGACTTGGTATCTACAACTGCTTGAAAGCATAGCTGTGTTTCTCCAAAATACAGCTGTGTTATCCAGCGTCCAGAGCAACGAGAACCATCCAGAACACAGCCGTGTTTTCTAGCGAGATGCGCGCGCGAATCAGTCCTACATCGAGTGATCCTGTGCACAACTATGTTTTCTTTTAGTCGCCAAGACACGCGTACAACAGCAGCCCTAAGTGCACAATTTATTCAAAAACACAGCTGTACTTTTCTGCAGACTATAAAGTCGTTTCATCTTCCAAAAAAGGTAGTAGATAGAGAGATAGGAGCAGACATCTTTCTTATTTCTTAGGTTTTATTTCTCGTCTTAAATACTATTTTTAGACTAGATTTAATTTTAATTTTAGTTTTTATTTTTAAATAATTTAGATTAATGTAGTTTAGAATTTTATTTTGGTATTCAAGGAATATTTCAAGGTTGAAGAAGAAAGAGCTTCAAGATCTATTTTCTCTCTCATCAAGAGTGTATTCTAAACTCTAATTTTCTATATTTGATGATTATATTCTTGATGTTAGAATAGTTCTTTATGTTTAGGAGTTCTTGAATCATTATTTTGCATTTTGGATATTTGGATTTAATAAATATTTTCATATTTTCCTTTATCCTTCTTGTTTATCTCTGTATGAATATGATTCAATTACTTTATTTAGATTTAGTCTGGAATGGTGATCTAAATGAATGTATTTAATGACCGTTTTATACATGCTCTATTCTTTTAATATTTGCATCTATATTTCCAGCTGAGTCTGGAATGGTAGGTTGGTATGTGGCAGTTGATATTATTAGGTTCAGCTGAGTCTGGAATGGTAAGTTGTCTTGGATCTAGGATTTGGTCACCCGCGCTTATACTAATTAATGCGCTAAGTCCGGAATGGTAGGCTCATTGATAAGAATTGCTGAGTCCGGAATGGTAGGCTTGGGTTTAGATAGGTTGTCCAGAATTTCATGTTTGTGTTGCTTTACCCCTTTCCAATTGCAATTTATGAGAATAAAATTTCCTAAGCATTCAAATCATCATTGATTGTTTCTTGATGATTGTTTTTACATTTAATTGTTAGTTTATATTTTTAATTTCTTGCTTAGTTTAGACTTCCCTTCAACAAAATTGGGGACTTCTCAGATTAATACCACTCAACTTTAGATATTTAACTTAACAATCTCCTTTCCGTTGGGTTCGATATTCGCGGGTCTTTAATTATACTCGCTATATTACTTGTCGATTCAGTACACTTGCTGAACACTGATCAGAAACCATTGAAGAATAGATTAAGATGAGGAAGACAACACGTTAAAAGAAAAGATGAGATTGGGAGTGACAGAATGCAGCCACGAAGCAAAGAAGGGAGAGAGAAGAGCAATCTGAATAGTGAAAGGTGAGAAGAAGAAGGAGCCACGACGATCTGGTCAGTGAGTACACGAGACAGATATGGAGAGAAAGCGATAGGGAGAGAGAGATAGATAGAAAGAGAAGAACGAATAGGTAGACAGTAAAAAATATATTTCTTTTTAAAAAAAATCATGCCACGTCGGATCCGGTCAGCATCAGACGTGGTACTTTTTCTTATGTGGCAATGGGTCTCGCCGTGATTTTCATGCGTCGATGGTTGGATTAGGCAAATTTCGGTAATTGTGACATTCTTGTTATAAAATAAAAGATAAGTTATTTTTTTGTTACAAATTAAAGTTTAATGACCACAACATTACAATTGTGAAAGTTTAGTTACCACGGATGGAATTAATTCCAAATCCAGTGAGCATCCGATATGGCATTTCTTCTTAAGTGACAACGGGTCTCGCCATGATTCCCACTCGCAGGTAAGCGGATTAGGCAAATTCCAGTCATTGTTACCTTCCTATTATAAAATAAAATATGAATTATTTTTTGGTTACAAATCAAAGTTTAGTTACTGTTACCACGAACGAAATTAACACATAATCACCCTAACCTATGTATATTGTTGACAAGAAATGTGTAGAAGACAGCCAATATGAGCCATTCATATTTATCTAACTTGTTTAAAAAATATAATTAAATGAAAGGATTAATTAGTTATTTTATTTTATTTTTCCTTTCAGTTTCAATTTACAATACTTGAACTTATAAAGATTTTTAACTCGCAGATCCTAATACTACTATCAAAAATAAGATTAATCTCAATGATTTCGAACTCAAATCTAAAAGAGATAGTTTAAAATTATGTACTTATAATAAATAAAGCATTGTTATTGAAAACTTGGGTAGTGTTTTCTGCGAAGTATCAAACTCTGATTAATTACCACACTTAAAACTTAAATACCAGAATGATATTATTACAAGCTTACTAAACACGACAGTCTTTTAAGGAAATTATTATGAGAAGCTCCTTTTTAGCAGAGAATAATGAGTAATCACCAGTTCACCAGACTTTGTAGAACCAATTCTGAATATGGAAACGGTCCGCAGCATATAGTGCCTATCCCAAATTCTTGCCTAAATGCCTATAACATGGGAAAACAAATTAACAGGCACATGAATATAAAAGAAGAAGAAGAAGAAGAAGAAGAAGAAAGAATGAACCTGAATGTTGTTTAAGGACAGTTCCAGGTACAATGGAGATACAATTTGTCGTTCAGTTCCTGAGTAAGCTATAAGCTGAAGTCGACAAGATTTAAACATGTTCAGTTTGTTTTGTATTAAAATAAAATACTTTTAACTTGCAATATATGAAATGAAGAAACTTCTATTAAAAAAAAAAACGAAGAAACTTACTGTGGGTTTCAATTTGGGATCATTGATTACGTGAGAAAGTCCGTAGCTAACATTTTTATGGTCTAGGTTGATATGGACAAACAGCAGCTTCACAAAACATTGCGTTAATCAAAGTTTAGTTCTATATTAAATTATATATGGTAAAATCATAACTGATATTTGGATTAATTACAACCCCTCATAATACTTTAGCACTTCGGTCACAAAGTATTTTTCGTACCATAAAAATAACTTATTTTTTCTAACATTTTCAATCAAATTCAAACAATAAATTTCAAACTGATCTGTTATGTCAATTCAACATGGAATGTGACACGGAAGCATGTCGTGTTGAGCAAAATGACTTGTAATATTTCTAATGTGTCATCCACATAATGACATATTTTAAAAAGCTTTTATGTTCAGTTCGCATGAATCATCAACATTTTGGTTTAAAATTCAGTCATTTTGATTTTAGTTGAAAGATCAAATAAAGTTCAATTATTTTTACAATACAAAAAACTCTTCTATGACAAGTTCCTAGTAAAGTTTTCTGATTGTGTGTGTAATTAACCCTAATATTTTAAGAAAAAATTGGGACTTGTGAAGATAATCTGCTAATAAATGCTTTATTATAATTAGTTACCTTTCCATTCAAAGAATTTGCTGCCTCTTTGAATCTGGGCATAACCTTCTCTAAATCATGATGCTCACTAGCAAAAATCCATAACTGAAACAGGAATCAAATGAAATCAAAACCATAAAAATCTTAAAATTCATTTAATATAGGAAAGGAATATCTTGCCTGTTTCATTGGATGGCTAAGAATCTGGGAAGCTATTTGTCCATTGAAAGTGGTTACTAGAGGAAACTTGTTTTTAGACACAAATTTAGCTATTGAGGATCTATTGAAATTGCCATCTGATGAGGAAATAAATAAGTTGAAGTTAAGTCCAAATATGAAGAAGCTCAGGAATTATGAAGATGCTGTGAACAACTAACCGAATTGGAGGTATTGTTTGGCATCCTTTCGCAACATGAACAATGCAGGGCGTTTGACCTTGAGATCAATGTGGAAGAACCATGCAACATGTAGACCAGCAGTTTGATAGAAGATCAAGTCAGGTACTAACTTTGAGGCTGCAGCAAACTCCTCACTAATCGGATCCTGTCAATGTTTTTTGCTATCTTGTAACACATCTTTTCAGAATATAAACAGCAATTCAAACTTGAAAAATGTACCTCCAAACTGTCAAAGAATCCCAGAATAATCATAGAATCAGACTGCAATATATCAACTGCCTGTGATGCTTTTGTAACATTGTTAATACCACCACTCATCTTCTCCTTCACCCAGTTCACAATGGGATCCCTGCAATGTGAATCATTTTGCTGTCAGCAATTCATGCCAAAAATGGATATCATTTAACTTTCAACTCTGTATCTACTATGTCCTTCAACTTAAATTCGTAACTCCCCAAACTTACAATTACCTCCCTCAAAACTCCTTACTGCTTGTTGCCTGTTGACCGCTAACTTGGCAGCCACATAGGATGCCGATGTCAGTATCATATGCGGCTGCCAAGTCAGCCGGCAACTGGCAACAACAGGTGCCAGGGAGTTTTCAGAGTGGTAATTTTATGTTAGGGAGTTTTGGGTTAAGAATTTACGATGGAGGACATAATTAAAGAATGATGGCTGCAAACTAACCTGCCAAAAACCCACAAGGATGGCAAGCAATTATATGGCTGCACTGTCTTGAACATGAGGATAATTAAAATTTAAGCTTGTCCAATATTATAGCCATTAGAAGCGAGAATCATAATTTAAGACAATACTTGTTTGAGGCATAAGAACTCCAAATTTAGCAGCAATCAGAACTGTAAAATAAAAAATCGAACCGATGTTCAACCAAAAGCTAACCTGGCGCAGCAAAAACGGTAAGTATGCATGTGAAGACCACCAATGAAAAAGTACAAAGTGGGACGTCCCAGAAACTGGTACTTTCTGGCCAACTCCTTTTCTACAGTAGCATCAACTTCAGCAAACAGTACCTTGCCCTTCAGCATAAATGAAGCTGCTGCATACTCTAAAGCAAGGCCCTGCCTACCATAAAACCGTGGCATGTAGATGTTCACTACCACAAATTTGTTCTCCATAACAAAGTCGCCACAGCTTCTATTTCATTGAAATGCGTATTCAGGACAACTTCTTGTTCATCACTGAAGTCCCCTAATGATGCAGGTATCTTGTATTTATTAAGGACTTCAACACTGCCAAATTTCTGATCAGATCTTCCGTTGGAAGGTTCAGAGTATTTGGCATTACTGGAGGAGAGGGATGCTGTATCATCTTCTAATTCGACAACCACATGGGGCTGGAGAGCATTGGAACTGTCAAAATCTGGATTGGAAGCCCTTTCATGGTCTTTTGGTTTCTCGTTTATCACTCCACGTCCCTCTTCATGGATCATTTTTGGTACAGGAGCCTTGTTTTCATTGAAAACTTCAACAGTGTTCAAATCGAGAGATGTTCCATCTTCAATTAAATTTAATTCGAATCGAACATCCTGATTGGAATCCATTCTATTGATTGAGGGTTTTTTCCAATAAACATTTTTGTGATCAAAATCTAGTGCCTCAGGTGCTTTTGAAATGCTGCCGAGACCACCATTTATGTTGTCTTTGACCCATGACACAACAGCAAACCTGCATTTTGATCCTGCTGTGTGAAATATATGCATAAAATGCAATAGAAACCTCTTCGAGTGACCACTAGAAATTGGATTTGATTTATAAGGTCTGTATATAATTCATAAAATTATCTTGTGAAATATGGAATGAAGCAATTCATGATCTGCTAAAATTTCAAAGACGAGCATAATGGGAACAAAAGTTGAACAAATAAACAGTTACTCAATAGAACAACAAAATGACTTGATATGTAAGTTTCTTTCACATTTAACTAGAATTTCAAGGGCAAAACAATCAAGCAAAAGAGAAACTGGAACTGACCTGTCAGAGCAATGATAACACGTATGCATGTGAACTCCACCAATGAAGAAATCCAAAGTGTAAAACCCCTTAGATTTATATTTCCTTGTCAATTCCATCCCCTTGGTAGCATCAACTTTAGCAAAGATCACCTTGCCCTTCAGCATAGATGCAGCTGCTTCATACTCCAATTCTGGAACCTGGATCCTATTAAAACAAGGCATATAGAAGTTCACTACAACATAGTTGTTATCTGAAACAAAGTCAGTTAAGTTGTTATTGCCCAATACTACAACATTTATTTCACTAGAATCCATGCTATCAATATTTAGTTCGGATATTCCCTTGGATGTGGCAGCGTCAAAACTGTCAGTTTCTTGATTCGAAGCCCTTTCATAGATTAACTGTTGCGTGTTTAGCACTGTCTTCACAGGAACTGGTTCCATATCTTTGATAACTTGATCATCAGTGATGTCAGGTAGAGTTTCTCCATCACCTTTAATGGTTCGATCAGCTTTGAAATGATTCAAGATTTGACCGAAGTACTTGTTATGGATGATAGCTGCAGATGCTGAATTGTTGTCTTTATCTTCAAGAAATATAGCAGGTTCTGATGAAGATGTAGAATTTTGAATAGAATCATTTTCAATGTGTGGAACCTGTTGAAAATTTTCATCATGAACTTCATCAATGCTTGAATACAATTCATCAGCAGAGGGAAGAATATCAAAGTTAATTTCGGTTGTATGAGGAGCTTCAGAAAACAGATTTCCACCAGAGTACGAGATGTTGCTGGTGGGTGGTGTCATCGCATCGTAGATTGTTTCATTTAAATGTCTGTAATACTCTTTCTCAGAATCCTGAGGTTCCACCTTGTGAAAATCTTCGCTGTTAATTAGCCATGTAAATACTTTTTCAAGACCATGAAAGTGACGAAGCGATGAAAAGTGGGAGGGATTCAAAAACCAAAAGACGGAGAATAGGAGGACTGAAGTAAAGAGAAAAGCAAAGGCTCTTGCTCTTGCCATTCTTAGAAGCAACTCAAGCAAGGGAGAGGATCATGGAGAATAAGAATGAAAAGGTTGAAATGATGGCCGGCAAGGAATCAGATTTTTGGTTATAATTTATTTGACTAAAGGTCTCAATCATAGGCATGAAAACAATATTAAGAATCTCTGCACAGTGTGGATTATTTCAATATACTTTTCCTACTCCTTGGCTGTACATGCAACTTAGTTTAGAAGTCAAAGTGAAACAAGATAGCACGTCATTTACATAGAACAATAAATATGAAGATTATTGTGTCTTATCCTCTGCATAGAACAATATACACATTCATTCCGATTGAGAATTCCACACATAAAAGTTTTTTTAAATCCAAGATGGAGAATTACTTAAACATCTATAGCATAAAATGAATGCAAGGTAGGGAGAGTAATGTCCTAAGCATTCACTGAGCAGGAAACTAAAATGATGAAAACAAATAAGAAATGAAATTGGGAATTCAATTTGTAATGTAGCAGTACCATATTGTCTTAGGTGAATGAAAGGAGAAGACTTGACCAGTTTTTACCTCAATGATATATATAGGCATCAATAGATATGCTGATTTTAGTTGACTATATCAGCACCAAAAACTGATTATTGAAGTTGAATGCCAGAAAATCAGAAAACTGCATTAAAAGACCTTTCATCATAGTCATATTCACTTCTATGATATCACTCAACATATTACAGATAAAGCCAACCACTCCATCAATCAAATTTCCCTTTGAAATTCAATTGGGAGACATTAGGCAAAACCAGAAACTTCTGATTAATCTTATTAGCAAAAACTAAGTAAACAGTCCATGTTGGAAAAGAATAAATGTCAAAATCGAAGTAAAAAAACTTAAAAACACTTAAAAACAATTTCTACAACTCTCTCAAATTTTTATTACTTGATTTTCTTCTTTCTTCTATATCATACATTGCAGAGAGAGAGAGGGGATATTTATACTAACACAAGATTAATATAAGCCGCATAAACACACCTAACTTAGACTTACACATACCATAAAAATCATACATTTGTAACACCATTTTCAACTATCTAACCAACCCTTGACCTTTAATTCATCATGTGAAAAATATTAGAAGGTTCTTTGAGCTGAGTTTCAACATTTGGATTTTGGGTTTTAAATAAACTTGGGTTTTTAAAATAAGTTTTTACTTCAACACTCCCCCTTAAACTTATTTTATGAGACCATGCAAATTCCTTATCCTCGCAAAATCTTCATATTTCAGTGGTTTGGTGAAAATGTCAGCAATTTGATCATGTGACTTAACATACTCAATTTGTGTATTCTTTCTTGCAATGCATTATCTAATGTAATGGAATCGAGTATCTACGTGCTTTGATCGATCATGAAACATTGGATTCTTTGCCAGAACAATTGCTGATTTGTTATCAACACCAATCTTTGTTGGTTCTTCTTATACCAAGTTCAGCTCCTTCAATAAGTTTCTTAGCCAGACTGCATGACAAACAGCTGAAGTTGCGGCTACATACTCAGCTTCACAAGTTGAGAGTGTGACGATTGGTTGTTTCTTTGATAGCCATGTGAAAGCAATATCTCCTATAAATAATACAAATCTTGTAGTGCTTTTTCTATCATCTAAATCTCCACTCCAATCACTGTCGTTGTATCCAACAAGCTTGTAATCATTAGAAATAGAATAGGACAACCCAAAGTTGATTGTACCTTTGAGGTAGCGAAGAATTCTCTTTGCGACTTTGAGATGAGTGGTTGTTGGAGATTCCATGTAGCGACTAACCAATCCAACTGCATAGAAAATATCAGGCCTCGTGCATGTCAGATAGCGTAAGTTTCCAACTATACTTTTAAAGTATGTTGGATCCATGCTTTCTCCTTCATCATGCTTTGACAATTTAACTCCACATTCTACTGGCATGTTTATTGGTTTGCAATTCTCCATTTTGAACTTCTTAAGAATCTCGTTTGTGTAACTTTCTTGTGAGATGAATATTCCATCTTCTTGTTGTTTAACTTCAATGCTAAGATAGTATGCCATAAGCCCAATGTTTGTCATCTCGAACTCTTTTGCCATTTCTTTCTTGAAATATTTGAACATGTTGGGGTTGCTTCCAGTGAAGATTAAATCATCCACATACAGGCATACAATTAAGACATCTCTATCTTTGATTTTGAAGTAGAGTGCATGTTCATATGCATATTTGATGAAGCCATTATGTTGGAAGTATTTGTCGATGCGGCTTTTCCAAACTCTTGGTACTTGTTTTAATCCGTAAAGGGCTTTCTTCAACATTAGAACTTTATTTTCATGTCATTTCATGACATAACTCATCGGTTGTTCAATTTAGACTTCTTCTTCGAGTACTCCATTCAGAAAAGTAGACTTCACATCCATCTGGTGAATCTTTTACCTATTTTGAGCTGCTAGAGAAATAATTAGTCTAACAATCTCTAAGCGTGCAACAGGAGCAAGTACCTCATCATAGTCAATGCTAGCTCTTTAACTGTATCCTTTTGCAATACGTCTCGCCTTGTATCTTTCAACCTCTCCATTTGCATTCTTCTTCACTTTGTAGACCCATTTGACACCAATTGGCTCGTGTCCTTTTAGAAGTGAAGTGAGTTCCCATGTGTCATTCTTTTCAATGGCCTTGATTTCTTCATCCATTGCATTTCTCCATTTTTCATTTTTGTGTAGCTTCTTAAAAGTTAACTGGTTCACAATTAGCAAAAAAACAAAACAACGTGAGATTATCTAATTGTTCAGTTACTTCGTATAGATCTCGAAGACTCCTTGTACGTTGCACAACTCTTTCATTTGGACTACCATTTGAATATGATAAAGTTGATTTATCTTCATGGGTAGTTGCTATTGGTGAAGTAGGTGGTGAAGCAACCTCTTGCTGAACTTCTTCTGGTTGCTCAACTGGTGCTTGCTCATTTTCATCAATTGAAGAGAAGTTGAAGTCATCTGTGGGAGAATTGAATTCCCATTCACCTTCTTCATCAAATATGGCATCTCGGCTGATTATGATCTTCCCATTGTTTGGATTGTACAGCTTGTAGCCTTTTGAACTTGCATCATAGCCGATGAAGATGAATCTTTCACTTTTATCATCAAGGTTGGTTTTTCTTTCATCCGATATATGAACATGAGCTATGCTTCCGAATACTCTTAGGTTTGAGATGCCTGATTTTCTTCCACTCCATGCTTCTTGTGGTGTTTTTCCCCAAACACTTCTTGTTAGAGATCGGTTGGACAAGTAAACAGCTGTTGCCACAGCTTCAGCCCAAAACTCTTTTGGCAATTTCGTGCATTTAAGCATGCTTCGTGCCATATCAAGGATAGTTCTGTTTTTTCTTTCTGCGACTCCATTTTGTTGGGGGGATCTTGGGACTGTCAATGGTTTTCAAATTCCATTTGCTTCACAAAATTCTTGAAACTCCTTAGAAGTGAATTCTCCTCCTCGATCAGATCTCATTGCTTTAATCTTTTGGCCACTTTCATTTTCCACTATAGATTTAAATTTCTTGAATACTTCAAAAACTTTTGATTTCTACTTCAAAAAATATACCCAGGTTTTTCTTGAAAAATCATTAATAAAGAGAAGGAAATAATTACTTTTACCAAATGAACTTGGGCTGATCGGTCCACAATGATCTGTATAAGCTCCAGTGGGTTTTTCGCTCTTGAGTCCGACAGCTTTGGAAATGAATTTCTGAACTGCTTCCCAAGTAAACAACCTTCATAAAGTTGATAAGGATGATTGATGTTTGCCAGTCCCCTCACCATCTTTCTTTTTGGACAACAGCTCCAATCCTCCAAAATTGAGATGTCCGAATCGAAGATGCCATAACCATGATGCGTCCTTGTAGCAAGCTTTCAAACATTTTGCAACATCATTTTGTATTTTGAGCAGAAACATTCTATTCTTTGTCATTAGGACTTTAGCGATTAGAATATTCCTCTCATCCTTGATAGAAAGATTATCATCTTTCATGTGAATATCATAGCCTTTCTCCAATAGTTGTCCAAGACTCAAGATGTTACTTCTCATATTAGGCACATAGTAAACTTTTGAAATAAATTGATGTCTCCCATCTTTTAAACAGATGAGAATGTTGCCTTTCCCTTTTACTTCAACTTTGGAATCATCCAAATGAGACATTGCCACTTACAGATTCATCAAGTTCCACAAACATGCTTCTTTTTTCACACATGTGATTGCTTGCACCAGTGTCAAGATACCAATAATTTTCTTGGCCACCATCATTCTCCTTCTTTGCTAGGAAAAGAGTTTCCTTTTCTTCAATCTTCTCTTCTACATAGTTGGACTTTTCTTCAATTTTGTTATTTGGAATTCTACATTTCAAAGCATAATGGCCATATTTGTTGCAATTATAATACTGAATTTGAGATTTTTTATACCTCAAATTAGCATTGTCTCTTTCACGACCTCTTGTAGAACTTTCTCCTTTTTCATAGTTGGAATTGTTATTGTAATTCCAACCTCGTCCTTGACCACGATATCCTCCTTGTCCATGAGCTCTACCTTTACCAGGGCCACGTTGGTTTCTAGCATTACCTTGACTTTTATGCATGTCTTTGACTTGTAGCTTGAGAAGTTGCTCAGCGATCCCTTGCTTCTTCTTCTGTTTCTCTTCATATGCTTGCAAATATCGTTGGAGTTGCTCGATTATCATTTCTTCCATATCTTTGGTTTCTTCAATTGTTACGACAATGTGTTCAAATTTGGGATCCAATGAATGGAGTATCTTTTCTATAATTCTCACATCTTCTAACTTTTCACCATTTTTTTAATTGATTAGTAACAGTTGCTACTCTTGAGAAATAATCTGAAATTGTTTCAGATGTTTTCATATGTAAGGATTCAAATTCACCTCTTAAAGTTTGGAGACGAACTTCTTTACTTTTTCGACTCCTTTATAAGAGATTTGCAACTTCTCCCATGCTTGCTTAGCGAATCTTGCTTCAGAAATCTTCTCAAAGCCATCATCATCTAAGGCTTGATAGATTAGATAGAGAGCTTTCTTATCTCTCTTTCTTGAATCCTTCAAAGCTGTCTTTTGATCTTGTGTAAAGACGTCTTCATTTTCTAGCCCATTATAGCCTTTCTCTACGATATCCAAAACATCGTGTGCACCAAGGAGAGCCTTCATCTTGATACTCCAGTTGTCGTAATTGTTGTTGTTAAGTGTTGGTACTTGGAACGAAGCCACATTATTGGTCATATCTCTAAAACTAGAAAGAATTTGCAAAAAATCGATTGCATGGATGGATTCGGAACGTCGAAAAACCTTAAGACAAACTTAGACAAAAAAGTCAAACTTTTGGTCAAATTCAACGGTTGAAAAATTCAACGGTTCGGTCAACTGGCTTGGCGGCTCGGTCAACTTGGTAAAATAGCTCGATCAATAGGCTTGGCAGCTTGGTCAAATGGCTCTAACTCAGCTGATTCAGTGGATTGACTCGGCTGGGTTGACTCAGTTTTTAGGCAGAAATCTTTCGGCAGCGATTGGCGGCTCGTCCGACGTCCGATTGGGCTGATTCCGGTGGCATTGGATTTGTCTCGACGAGAGCTGCGATTTGACATGCTACATGATATATTTCTAATAATGCTCTGATACCACTATATTGGAAAAGAATAAATATTAAATCGAAGTAAAAAAACTTAAAAACACTCAAGAACAATTTCTGCAACTCTCTCAAATTTTTATTACTTGATTTTCTTCTTTCTTCTATATCATACATTGCAGAGAGGGAGGGAGTATTTATACTAACACAAGATTAATATAAGCCATAAACACACCTACTACACACCTAATTTAGACTTACACAAACCATAAAAACCAAACATTTGTAACACTATTTTCAACCATCTAACCAACCCTTGACCTTTAATTCATTATGTGAAAAATATTAAAACTTTGAGCTGGGCTTCAACATTTGGATTTTGGGTTTTAAATAAACTTGGGTTTTTAAAATAAGTTTATACTTCAACAGTCCAGGCATTATAAACAGTTTCTACAAAAAGATAAGTCTAAGATATGATGCATCAAGAAAAAATCAATATTAACATCATACTATATAATTATGTTAATTGGTCAAAATTTATAATATTTACTGCCAAGTTTAGACCACAAAATTATACAGCCATACTGTCTTGGGATATGTTTTTGAAGCAGCTCATCTGCTGGCTTATTCTCCACATGAGTAATTCTAAAGCATTTTTCCACCTATTCTGTGTCAAGAATCCATTGTCGTTTGATATCTCAACTATATATTAATGAATCCCTGAAGATGCAATATAGATTAGACCGCACTTGCTTCAAGAAAGAAAATAACTATTTGTCACTGAAAGCAAGAATTTCACCAATTAATTCTTTCTTGATCATCTTTAAAATGTCTGAGACCTGAAGAGCACAGAGTACACAACAACATTCATTAGAATTGCAATACACCAAGGAGCTAGTGAATAATATCCATGTGCTCAGAAGGACAAAGACCTAGAAACTTTCACAAATAAAAGCAAAGGAAAATATTCTTTCAAAAAATAAAAAGGGCACCTTGGCACCTTTTCCCTACGATGTTGTAGAGGGAATAGTGTATTAACTATGATCTGATGAAATCCCCTGAGCATTGCATTTCTGAAATGATCAAGAAAACAGAATATGCCTCACCTCAAAATACTGTTGCAGCATTGGTGAATAGTGATACAATAAATTATATATCTTTTGAAGTAGGGCTGAAAGTATTCTACTTGATTGCCCATCAGATCCATCTATAAAAGAGAATTTCGAGGAAAATATCTAAAATGGCATAATGACAAGAATATTATAACATACTATATTCCATTTGAGAAAACATATAAGAAAATTAAAATTAAAGAAAGTTGCAAACATATCCTAGAGCCAAAACAATTTGCTAACTTAATTTCACTAACATCACGGAGATGTTAAGGGACAAGAAACTAAAATTTTATTGATTTTGACGACTAGATCTCTCTATGAATGCAAAAGGGGTGCTTCGGATTGGGAGTAATTACTAGTGATAGGGAAAAAATCAGTGGGAAGTACAAAGGAAAGAACATGCCTACATTCAATCAAAGAAGAGTGGGGAACCTCTTGCTAGTTTTTAGAATTCGACATCAGGAACATCGACTCATCTTAATCTTTAAGGAAGAGATCGACGATCCGAAGTCCAGACTTGGGAGTACCCGCCAGCGCTAGGATCGGAAGATAGAGAATAAGGAGGCAGCCCATGCATTCATGATGGGCCCGCTAGTTCTATTCTTCCTTCTCCCCCAAGCATTAGAAGATAGAGTGGACGGTGACTTTAGAAGTGGCCGCGCCAGCAAGATACGGACAGAATACTAAACATGCAAGAAAAAGCCCTATGTATTCTATTAGAAAAGCCTAAATGTCCTTGGCGACCAACTCGCCCTAATCAATAAGCGAGAGAGGAAGAATTCAGGGAAGGAAAGGTTGGTTCGAGGACCCATTGGTCAAAGAAAAGGGGAGGCCCTGATTCAGGGACGGAGCCGTGTGACGCGAGAGTGTCACATACGGTTCCTTTTAGAAGGGTGTGATACCACCACCTATCAGGCCCGACGAGCTGTCCATGGAGGGTAGCTTAACACCTCAGTTTCGGCCTTCCTAAGATTCTCACATCTACTGTAGAAAGCCTTTTGATAGAGCAGTTCCTTCCTCCTTTGTTTGGCAATAAGTTCAGAAAGCAGATTTAATTGAAAAATTGCTCCTTCGAACCTGCAATTACAGGAATCTGCTTATTGAACAAAACAGAACTAAGTTTTGACTTCTCACTAGTGAATTGAATCGAAAGATATACTATACAACATTAGAATGATGGAAGCTTAACATCAAAATAATATGAGCAAAAAACATTCTGACGAGGTATCAAACATTTGCCTCTAATATAATGAACTTTTATTCTTAAACAAATTGAACACAGAAGAATTCATGGAAAAAGTGAAGTGCTTCATGATGTTCAGCTCTAATTTTGCTTCAACTCTGCACTTAAAGTCCACAAAATTTTGCATAAATTCCATGATAGGTGTCAATGCAGAATAAGATGGAATTATAACTTTAATATCCTTAATTGCTTTCTGTTGCAACCAAAGAGGGCTTTATCTCACTCACAGAAGCTAAAGAACCTATCCGATCATCAAACCTTTCTGCATCTTCAACTGCCATAGCTGGACAAGATCTTAATTCACTCACTAGAGCTTTGCTAACTGCCAAATGATCCAAAGCAGTCTAAGTTATATTGCTCATAGAGGACAAGTGCTTCCCATCTCAGATAATAACTCTCGAGAAATCTTTGACATGTTCAACTTTTCATGCTTCAGCTGAAAGGGACTGAAATAATCTCCTTAGTTTCAAAAATTTTTGTTTGAATCAAATCCATCTCAACTTTAATACAGTTTCTATGTGAATCTTGTTTTTGAATCGAAATATCCTCTTCGATAACCTGTTGACTTTTGAAAGATGAAGAGAAATATTCTAAGTTGAAATGAGTAGCTTCTTTGCATGTAGTACTAACTTGTTTCGCAGACTCAAGCACAACAAGCGGGAAAATTTCTTCCTTTATGAGACTCTCAAAGTTATAATTAATTGTTATAGAATTAATTGTAATTAGCTGTAAAATATTTAGTTTTCTACTATAACATATCAAGATTATAGGAGCAGAATCATAGGCTAACAGATACTAATTTCCGTAGTTAGCTTTTCTATTTTTATATAAATAACTGTGGTTTATCCAATACAATAATACAAAAAATATAATTCTTTCATTCTTACATGGTATCAGAGCCTTAAGCTCTTTTGAAAACTTTCTTTTCTGGGTTTTCTATTTCTTGGTTCTGGGTTATGGGATTTGCCTATCCCATTATTGTTCTTCTTGGGTTACATTTTTTGGTGACCATTTTTGTCTCACCGTCGGTGGAGGGAGGTGCATGAGGTCCCGATCAGCCATTGCCCGGAGTACGGTGACCAGATTCTTAGCATGTAAGGCTCAATCGACGATTCAATCTTTTGGGCATTTTTCATGCGCCGGCGAGTGGAGACACATATGGTGGCAGTTGAAGCTTTGATTCTGTCACTGACGTCATCTGGTCATTTTCGGTTAGATCCCGGTGTCTTCTTGAGGTGGTTCCCTCTGTTGGTGGTACTCGGTTTCTCTTGGTATTCTGTCCAACAAGGTTATGCTTCCTTTTCTTTTTTTGTTCCCTATTTTATTGGGTTATTTGTTGAGAAGTTTGGGCATTTATTTTTTTGCTGGGTGTATTGGGTCCACATTGCCGCTTTGTTGTTGCATTTCTTGTTTGTGGATATTATGACCAACAATAAAGAAATTGTTAGGGAGACTGTTAGTGAGATTATTCTTTTGTTTAAAATTACAGAAGAAAAATTGGATGGGTCCAATTATCTTGATTGGAGCAGAACTATTAGAATTTACCTTCGTAGTATGGATAAGGACGATCACTTAACTGATGACCTTCCAACTAATAAAACTGAAAAACAAGTTTTGATGAGAAATCACTTATGATTACTCTTACAGATTAGAAATTCAATTGAAAAAAAATGTGCTTGGTTTAATTTCTCATTGTGAACGTGTAAAAGAATTAATGGATTATTTGGCTCTTTTATACTCTGGGAAAAGGAATGAGTCTCACATCTATAATGTTTGTAAAGCCTTTTATCATGCTGAAAAATTGGTTAAACCTCTCACCACTTATTTCATGGAGTTCAAGAAAATTTATAAAGAATTGAACATGCTCATACATTTTAATGTGAACATTGGGGAACAACAAGTTCAGAGAGAAAAAATGGCAGTTATGAGTTTTCTAGCTGGTTTGCAAACTGAATTTGAGATGACCAAATCCCAAATTCTCTCTAGTTCTGAGATTCCTACTTTAGAAGATGTGTTCAGTAGGCTATTGCTTGCAGATAATGCTTTATCCAGTCAGTCAAATAGTATTTTTGTTGTCAAATAAGGAGGAAGTGACAATGGTAGAAGAATGTGCAGAGAGGAGGAAATAGATCCGATAACAACCAAAATAATGATATTGTCTGCTACTACTGCAAAGAGCTAAGTCATATGAAACGCTACTGTAAGAAATTGCAGAATCGGAACTAGAGGGCACAAATTGCTAAGGTTGTTACTTCTAGTTCATCATCTGAGCAGAATATCACAATTTCAGCTGAGGATTATGCTAAATACCAAGAAATGTTAAAGGGATCCTCGACTTCGGTCAATGTTGAGATAGGTAACACATATCTTATCTCCTCTACCAATAATTGGGTCATTGATTCTGGTGTTACAAACCACATGACAGCTAATCCTAATACCTTCTCTAGCTTTCGATCTCAGAAAGGTCCTTCACCTGTTACTATAGCTGATGGGACATCCTGTAACATTGTGGGGTCTGGGACTATAAAACCAACTTCTTCTATTACTGTACCATTTGTTCTAAATTTTCCTAACCTAGTCTTTAATTTGATATCTGTGAGTAAACTTATTAAAGATCTCAATTGTTGTGTCTCATTTTTTCTTGATCACTGCCTTTTTCAGAATCTTATGATGAAGCAGATATTTGGTAAAGGACATGTATCTGGTGGTCTCTATATCCTTGATTCTTAGGTACCACTATCTGTTACTTATTCCAGTGTAACTTCCCCTTTTGATTCACATTGTCGGTTGGGGCATCCTTCTCTTCCTGTTTTGAAAAAGTTATGCCCTCAGTTTCATAATGTATCTTTTTTGGATTGTGAGTCTTGTCATTTTGCAAAACATCATCGTAGCTCGTTCAGTCCTAAAATTAATAAACGAGCTGAGTTTGTTTTTAAACTTGTTTATTTAGATGTTTGGGGTTCTTGTCCAGTTATGTCAAAAACTGGGTACAGATATTTTGTTACTTTTGTGGATGATTTTTCTCGTATGACTTGGATTTATTTTATGAAGAATCGTTCTGAAGTTTTTTCCCATTTCTCTGCTTTTTGTGCTGAAGTTAAAACCCAGTTTAATGCTTCTGTGAATATATTGCAAAGTGATAATGCTAAGGAATACATATTAGAATCTTTTCAGAGGTACATGTCTCAACATGGTATTATCCACCAGTCTTTTTGTGTTGATACCCCTTATCGAAATGGAGTTGCTCAAAGAAAAAACATGCATTTACTTACGATTGCTAAACCTTTATCATTTCAGATGAATGTTCCTAAGCATTTGTAGGTTGATGCTATTGCTATAGCTTGCTTTCTGATTAATCGGATGCCCTCTGCGGTGTTAAATGGTGATGTACCCTATAGTGTTTTTTTTCTTAATAAACCACTATTTCCAGTAGAACCACAAATATTTGGCAGTACTTGTTATGTTCGCGATGTATGTCCCTATGTTTTTAACTAGATCCTAAAGCATTGAGGTGTGTTTTCTTGGGATACTTGCGCCTTCAAAAGGGATATAGATGTTATTCTCCTAATCTGCGGTGACATTTGGTTTCAGCTGATGTGGTATTCTTAGAAGATAAACCATTTTTTTCATCAATCCATTCTTACAAGTCAGGGGGAGAAAGATGAATGGCTCATTTATACTATGAAATTTTCTCGAGAGTCTGTTCATGTGTCTCCTCCTTCTATTGAGCCAACAATGACTGATAACCATTTAACATTAGCCAAACACAGATTGTTATCAGGTCTACTCTATAAGAAAAGACACCAATGATATATGTCCTGCACCAGCACCTTTGTCATCTGATCCTGCTCCAGCTAACTCCGATCTTCCCATTGCCCTTCATAAAGGTAAATGCAATTGTAAATCCACTTATTCCATTGCTAATTTTGTTTCCTATGATCATCTGTCTTCCTCGACATGCTCTTTAATTGCATCTTCAGATTCTATATCTATTCTTAAGATAGTTAAGGAAGACTTGAGTCACCTAGGCGGTATGCTACTATGTTCGAGGAACTAAATGCCTTGGATACAAATCACACTTGGGATTTGATGACTTTACCAAAAGGGAAGAAGGCTGTGGGTTGCAAATGGGTCTTTACAGTCAAAATTAATCCAGATGGTTCTGTGGTTCGACTTATTGCTAAAGGATATGCTCAGACTTATGGGGTGGATTATTCTGATACTTTCTCCCCAGTCGCCAAATTGAGCTTTGTTCGTTTATTCATATCTTTAGCAGCTTCCCAACATTAGCCCATCAGTTAGACATCAAAAGTGCTTTCCTTCATGGCGATCTTTAGGAAGAAGTCTATATGGATCAACCACCTGGTTTTATTGCTCAGTGGGAGTATGGAAAAGTTTTTCATTTGAAGAAATCTCTGTATGGATTGAAGCAGAGTCCTCGTGCTTAGTTTGGCAAATTCAATGAGATTGTCCAAAAGTTTGGGCTAAAGAAGAGTCAGTGTGACCACTCAGTTTTCTACAGCCAATCAGAAGTTGACATTATTCATCTGGTGGTTTATGTTGATGATATTGTCATTACAGAAAGTGATTTTGCAAGTATCTCTTCACTTAGGTGTTTCATGCATGGTAGATTCCACACTAAAGATTTGGGCTAGCTGAAATATTTCTTGGGAGAGGAAGTTTTGAGAAGCAAGAAGGGAATTCTTCTATCCCAAAGAAAATATGTTCTTGACTTGCTTGCAGAAAATGGAAAATTAGGACCTGAGCCATGCAGTACTCCTATGGTCCCTAATGTGCAACTTACAAAGGATAATATCGATCCTTTTGATGATCTAGAGAGATACAGGAGGTTAGTTGGAAAATTGAATTATCTCACAGTAACTCGTCCAATATTACATTTGCAGTGAGTGTTGTTAGTCAATTTATTACAGCTTCTACAGTCAAGCATTGGGAGGCTTTAGAGTAGATCTTATGTTATTTGAAAGGTGCTCCTGGACTAGGTATACTGTATAGTGATCATGAGCATGCTCACATTAAGTGTTTTGCCGATACTGATTGGGCAGGTTCTAAGATTGATAGGAGGTCAACTATAGGCTATAGGATTTTTGTTGGAGAAAATTTGTATCTTGGAGGAGCAAGAAGCAAACAGTGGTAGAAAGATCTAGTGCAGAATCTGAATACAGAGCTATGTAACAGTTTGCATGTGAAATTTTGTAGATTCGTCATTTGCTTGCTAAAATTGGTATAAACCTTCATCTCCAGCAAAACTTTAGTGTGATAATCAAGCTGCTCTTCATATTGCCTCCAATCCAATGTATCATGAACGGACCAAGAATATTGAAGTTGACTATTACTTTATTCATGAAAAGGTTCAAGATAATGTCTTTTCAACAAGACATATGAAGGCAGGAGAACAGTTAGGCAATCTATTCACAAAGGCTTTAAATGGCCCTTAAGTTGAATATTTGCGTAACAAGCTGGGCATGATTAATATCTATGCTCCAATTTGAGAAGGAGTGTTACAGAATTAATTGTAATTAGCTGTAGAATATTTAGTTTACACACTGAAAGGATTCATCATAACATGGGAAGCCATAAATACAATTCTCTAACTTCTTCACCTGATTAGGTTTGCCTACTAACTAAATATTATGGTACACAACATTTCTGAGGGTCTCTTTTAAGGCAATATGATATGTCTTTTCCTTGAGAAGGTTTTCATTATCAGATCTTTCAATAATCTCTTTCCACTCCTTGTACAATTTCTCAAAGAGGAATCTAACACTACAAGAAAATTAAAAAATAGCAATGAAAATTAGCAGCAGAATTTTTCAATTTTCCATTGCTAATCAAAATTAGCAACCGAAAATAGCAACAGAAAATTCAGTTGCAATTTTGACGATGGGTAATTTTAGCAATGGAAACATTTTCCGTTGCTAAATTTAGCAATGGAAAGACTATTCCGTTGCTAAAATTAGCAACGGATATCATTTCCGTTGCTAAATGCGACCATTGTAGTTTTGGTGAATTGGTTGTATTTACCAATGGTACAACATTTGGTTGCTATATTTAGCAACGGAATGTCATTCCGTTGCTATATGTAACGGAAATCAAATTTCGATGCTATTGTTAGCAACGAAAATATATTTCCGTTGCTATATTGCAACCGAAAATCATTTTCGTTGTTGTTGGTAGGAACCGCATTGGAAAATTTTAGCAGCGGAAAAGTAATTCCGTTGCTATTTTTAGCAACGGAAAAGTAATTCCATTGCTAAATATAGCAACGGAAGTAGATTCCGTTGCTATTTGCAACAGTGGAAAAAATATTTTATTTAAATAAATATAATTCAAATCCTGTTTACACTGAAAATATATGCTTATCGATAATATAATATAGTATAAAAATTATAATACACAATAATTAAAATCCTAAAAAAATAATATATTATTATAAAATAAAAATCCATGAAAACCATCACAAAAGTAAATTTAGTATAAATAACATTGTAAAGTAGAAATTCATGAAAACGATTACAAAAACAACATAAATTCAGTATAAATAACGAAATATTACAAATTTATGCTTTATAGGTGGAGGTGAAGGAGGACGATCTGGCTGCTAAGCACCCTTTGTTTCCAAATCTTCTATCCGATTCTTTAACTGGGTTGCAGTATCCATCCACAAGCCGAGCGCGGTCTCTAACTGAACGACTTTCTGAGAAGATTCACACCGCTTACTACAAGCAAGTGTGGATGATGCAAAGAAATTCGAATGGCAAGTGTTTGCAATTGACCCTAACCAAAAACCCTTCCACAATTATTCTTACCACCAAATGCTTCAAGAAATATACGACTGTCATCAACACTTTCAGAGCTCTGCCGCTGTTGAGTGAGAGTCTCTTGTATTTGCTCCTATTATTACAATAGTTACAATTAATTAACTATATTTTTTTAAAATAATTAATATTGATGTATAAATTTTACATACATTGAGTTGTCTGCAACGAGTATTGACGAATGTCTTCCCATCATGCATTTTTGTGTGAGTGTGCATAAATACTTCAGGATATGTAGGCTTCCTACCCATAGACTTTGCCTGCATAAGAAGCAATATAAGGAAGCATGTTTACTGAGCATGTCAAAAACAATTATTGTAATCTAACCCCTATTAACAATACTGCGACAACATTACAGAACTAAGTTCACATGATATTCCAAGTAAGCATATGGTTGAAACCAAACTACTTATTAATCAGTAAGGTATTTGAACAAATAGACCAAACTAGTACAAATGAAAAATCTAATCCATGTATGAAATAAGCACACTAGTACAAATGAAAGTGTTTCAAATTCAATGCGGACAAAAATATGTTTCCTTTGGAAAATTTAATAAGCAAAATCATGCAATCAACCAAAGTAGATCTTTGATAGGTTAAAATTTGAGTTTTGAAGGATACAGTAAGTAAGACCAAAGCATTAAACAGGCAACTAACATCAAAAGTTGGATATACTATTCCAAATACAATATTGTTCACAATAATTTCAATTCAATTTTAGCAATGGCAGCTGAAATACTCTTAAACATGTATAAAAGGACTATTCCAGCAAAGACAATGTTCTTATAGCAGCAACATATACATTGATTATGAGAAATGTCAATTGATCACTCGAGGCTTGTTGCACAATAAGTGCATTAACCAAGACAATGCAAATATATGCGTAGCATAAACCATCAAGCAAAACAAATATCTGTTTCTTAAATATTTGAAATACATGTCTTTTTTTTTTTCTACACTTGTTATTAGCATTAAGTTCAGTTAACATTTTATTCACTTATTCATTTTCACATTCTTAGCATTTACATTACTTGGTTACCGATGACCTATAACTGTCTTAATTACTATTCATTTGGTATAAATTTCAGCAGTATGACGGCTTGTAAATTGCACTACCCAAACCTGCAAATAGAAATTTCCACAGCCCCGACAAGGGCACAACAATATATTCATCCTATATCCATACATTTCTCAACAGCCTATCATCATACAGTCATCAATACTTATTTTACTTGTGTATTGTGATTAAAATGTGAAGACAAATGCATGACATCGACTGACGTGCGTACTTTCTTGAGAAATAATGCAACTAATGAGAGCTAAACAAAAAATTTATCTTAATAACAAAACCATCCATTTAACAGGCATATATTGAAGCTATCATTATCCATAATGATTATACATTTGATGAATAAAATTGAGATACTTACCAAGTTTTCTGCATGCTTGTGATGGCTCAAAGTTCCTCCAGTGTGCACAGCTAAACTCTCACCATTTGAGCCTCCCCATTTGTTTGAAGAATTCCTCTTTGAAGCTGCAATTGCCTCGGGGGTTGCCCAATACTGCTGCCAACGATTCCATATTTCTTCAGAAATAAAAGTAGGTGACCACCCTTGCGTAACTTAGACAGAAATTCTTTATATCGTTGGCAGGCCCGCTTTTCCCAAACTTCATAAATAACAGTATTAAATTTTGCATCCCAGAAAAATTCTTTCTGAAAAAAAAATATAATATTATTTTTGTCAAGTACAATAAATATTTTCTTTAATGTATGAAGTCAGTTATTTTGAAACGAATAATGCAATTTATTTTGTGTACCTCAAACTCCTGATAATAAAAATCTTTTGTCTGCAGAGAGAGATTCTTCCATACATAACCCTCAATTTCTATCTTCTCTTTGAATTTGGATCTAATCTTTCTTGAGCAAACACCTGATGGAATAAACCTGTTAATATGAACAAATTAAAATCAGTTTGAAATTAGATATCCATACCATCAGTATGTACTTGTGTTTTTATCTTGTAATACAAAAATTTTATAATATAACTTACATATCATTGATAATCTTAATGTAAATTCTTCCATCAACTCCCTTCGCACCAGGCTAGAGACCTCCTTCTTCATCCTCAACATCGGAACCGGGTACATCGTGCGCATAAAGTCAGCTGATGCTGGAGTATATGCATTTTCATGTTGTGCGGATACATTTGGGTTGTTGGATGCTGAACTGCTAGGTAGATTATGAGAGTCATCGGGGTTGGTTGTTGGTGAAGGTGATGCTTCACTCCGATGGTTAGGATCTGAACATGACCCTGCAACCTGAGATGAGTGCACTTGTACATTGTCGTTATCACTCAATGTTAATCTGAGCCTAGGCGGCAGCAATGACTTTTTTCTTTTGGGTGCCATATTCTCAACCTGAAAATCAAAGAATTGGGTTTATACTTGTTCAAATGGAACAATATAATTAAAGCATATATAAAAATACTACATAAATGCAATAATAACACATTTTGGGGATGAGATTATAACACGTACAAAATTAATTGCTATCATCACTTAATTGCACATCAAAATCATCCTCTGTTTCTGAGTATTCAGAATTAAAGTCAGGGTCATCTTCAGAATTCTGCCCATCTATGGATTCTTCATCCTCTCCAGATAAAATTTTCACAAATTCATTATTTGGATAATTTAAAAGTTCATTCTCGAAACATGCATTTATTTCATGTACATCTGGTTCTTCTTCCTGAAATGCTTCACTTTCATTTGTTTTGCTTTCTCCCTTTACCTGTCCGTGAAAAACACCTCTTTGTTTTACTTTGATGACTGTCAACCAATCTGACTTATCCCTTCTTAAGCTGGGATAAGGGACATAATACACCTGGGTCGCTTGCATTGCCAACATAAATGGTTCAAATTCTTTAAATCTTCTCCGCTGGTTGATTTCTGTGAGATTATATTGGCTATGTACTTTTGTTCTGACGTTAGGAGTAGGATCAAACCACTCACACTTAAACAGTACACACCGTTTTATCGGCAATGCGAGATATTCAATTTCAAGTATCTCAATAATTTTGCCAAAAATAATCCATCAATTCCCCTTATATACAAACCCCACTATTCACTGTTGCCATGCTATGCCCATAATTTTCTGTATGAAATTTGTGTCCATTTATGAAATAGACAGGATATGATTCAACAGTTCGCAAAGGCCCTTTTGCAAGATCACATATGAGGCTATTTTCTATTCTATTTTCAGAAGCCTACATCATAAAACCAAAAATTTCATCAATACATATAATATGTTGTAATTTTAACAGTAATTTCTTAAAGCATTCAATTTATTGCACTCTACTAGCTTACGTAGTTTGCAAACCAATGTGGAAAGTTTTTATCCACTTCTTTATTGATGTCATCCTGTGATTTTCCTGGCATTAGCTTGCTCAACAAATCCTCGTATTCACCACAAAAATTGTAAATTATCTTAGCATAACACTCTAATCCCTGAGAAAAAGAACTTGGACAATTTCGAATATAACTTAAACTTACTATAAAAAATATTGAATTTCTTTGAAATTCAATAAAATGTAACCATGGGGAGCCTCCATTTCTTTCTCTGTTAACATTCTTCTTATTGAGTGTCCATGTGGTCGGCCAGGATATGTGAAAATAGATAAGTTATCATCACCAATTCGCGCACCCCCATCATCATTACGAGGTACTTTTCTTTCTCAAGTGATCACATGAGGCTCAAAATAATGGAACAAAATGCACTTGCTTCCTCTACTAAATACAGATTGCATATGGAGCATTCAACCCTGGCCTTATTTTTGACATTTTGCTTCAAGTGATACAAATTCCTACATTACAATTAGGGTAATTATATTTAAGTATTTGGTATAAATATATAAAAGTTCTAGTTAAATTTGAACTAAAATTACCTCTCAAATGGATACATCCATCGATATTGAACTGGACCAGCAAGTTTAGCTTCGTGTACTAAATGTACGGGTAGATGCTCCATGCAATCAAAGAAGCTTGGTGGAAAAATAGCCTCTAATTTGCACAAGATAACTGGAATGTCCCTTTCTAGTCTTTCCATATCAGACAATTGTATTTCATATGCTGTTAAGCTTTTGAAAAACAAACTTGATTCTGTTATAGCTTCCCAAACATTATTCGGTAAGAGCTCCCGAAATGCAATTGGAATTAGCCTCTACATAAACACATGACAATCATGACTTTTCATTCCAAATAATTTGTACTTCCTCATATCAACACACCTTGCCAGGTTTGAAATATATCCATCGGGAAACTTTAGACTTTTCAACCATTCACACAAAGTTTGCTTCTGCTTTTTGTCCAGAGTGTAACATGCTTTTGGATATTTCCCTATATTTGGATCTTTATCTAACTCACTTCTTTTACAAAAAATTTTCAAATCAGCTCTCGATTTTGCATTGTCCTTTGCCCTCCCTTCAATGTTCATGATTGTTTTGAAAAGATTGTCAAAAATATTTTTTTCAATATGCATCACATCTAGATTGTGACGTATCAATAGTGTTTTCCAATATGGCAAATCCCAAAATATACTCCGTTTTCTCCAACCAAAATTTTGACTTATGCTCCTATTAACCTCTTCACTTTCAAGTTCTGTAACTTTCAAAAACCCTAACTGATCAATCTCCCGTAATATATCTGCACCAGATTTATTAGGAGGAGGAGGTGTGTGTACCATCCTGTTCTTAATGAATTTTTGTTTATTGCGCCTAAATGGGTGATCCAGAGGAAGAAATTTTCTATGATTGTCAAACCAAGATGTTTTTCCCCCGTTGGGAAGATGAAATGCATCAAAATCATTGCCACAGTAAGGACAAGCCAATTTCCATGTTATGCTCCATCCAGACAATATAGCATATGCAGGAAAATCACTCATAGTCCACATCAAAGCTGCCTTCATCTGAAAATTTTATTTAAGGGACACATCAAATATTTCAACACCAAATTCCCAAAGATGATTCAATTCAACTATCAATGGTTGCAAGAATACATCAATTTTATGCTTTGGATTTGTAGGCCCTAGCACAATCACCGTCAAGAACAAGTATGCCTCATCCATACACATCCATAGAGGTAAATTATATGGAGTAATTATGATTGGCCATGATGAATATTGTTGTCCAGATTGACCAAAAGGTTGAAACCCATCTGTGGATAATCCCAACCTGACATTTCGACTTTCTGCTATAAACTCAGTATGGGTGTCATTGAAATGTTTCCATGGGAGCTCATCCAATGGATGACTCATGCTTCCGTCATACTGTTCATGTTCATTATGCCACTCATGTGAGATGCAGTAACATCAGAGGCATATAGTCTTTGAAGTCTTGGAGTTAGTGAAAAATAGTACATTTGCTTCCAAGGAACTAATTTGTACTTCCTAGTATGCTTTCTTGGTTTGAACCTAGGTTGACTACAATATTTGCACTCTTGTAATTCCACATCTTCTCCCCAAAATAGCATATAACCCAACCTACAACAATCTATTCGTTCAACGGGCAAACCAAGACCCCGAATAAACTTCTTCATTTCATAAAAATTCTCAACCATTTTATGATCAAGAGGCAATGAATCATTGTACCATGTAAGAATTTTATCCAAACTTCACTCGAAAATATGACCCTCAGACTTTATGTGCAATATTCAAGCAATGGCAGACAATTGAGTCATTTTCTCACAATTTAGCCATAATTCTTGGTCGGCTGACTCTAGTAGGTCAAAATATCTTTTTGCATTTGGGTTTGGTTCCTCTTCAAGATTCTGCATATTTTCTTGAAAGGAATTACCAGCTGCATCATAAACCATTTGTGCATAAAGATTTTCGTTCACATCCACATTATTTGGTCTAATTCCAGCTCCCCCTTCAAACCCATCTATATTTACTGATGAATATACTTGATTACCCCTAGACGTGCTACAAATTATTGGCTCCTCGTGTCGTGTCCATTCAAAATAGTTTGGAACATACCCTTTTTTTAACAAATGTAGATGCACTTCATCAGTAGGGAGAAAACGGACATGTTTGCACTTTTTACATGGACATCTGATTTTTGTACCATCCATATATGCAGGCTGCAAACTTGCATATCCAATGAATGACTGAACTCCCTCAGCAAACTCAAGATTAATGAAACCATATGGCGTTAATCGCCTATACATCCAAGATCTATCAACATTACTCATGCTTGCGTAACTGTTATTCAAATAAGATAATTTTATTCCGAGATTTATGGATAAAATAAATTGGAAAGGTTTATCAATGAATATATGTATGCGAATAAGTGTATATTATAGATGAAATATTTGTCTATTTTAATCATGTAATAGACACTGCCAACTAATTATCAACCAATTAAGATAAATGCAATCAACCATGTTGTACTGATTTTAATATAAGGCAAATGGAAAAGGAAAAAATATTATAATGAACATCACAATTTTGAAAAGATAAAATGCACACGCAGAATGGAATTGCTAAGAAGATCCAAACCAATAATATAAATATCATTATTTCAAATAAATATTACTGACTCCACAAAAAATCAACAAAAGATGAAGTATTATAAGTGTTCTTATGTAAAACACTGATTAAATATTTTTTTTTAAAAAAAGTATGCAAATAAGTAAAATGTAGTAGTTTTAATGTAAAAGGGAAAAGGGAAAACCTTAGATCAAATGAAACACCACTTTTTTTTTCTACAAATTTGATAATTGGCACACGTGCCTTTACAATCACCCAATACATCAAAAGAGAGTGCATAAGTTAATGTTTTTCACATAATAATATTCCAATCATCAAACAATGTGTACCTGTATTTTTTTTGCAATGCCCTTTTGAGACAGTGCTCTAGAAAGAGCCTACAAACCAATTTGTGGCTTTTTTATACCTGAACCCAGAATCACAGCCTGCAATTACTACACAACTTCAATGCTTTAGTTCAGTTGACAGTTGTCAAAACATGCTTTGGTCTATAAACAAATCAAATTTCTATTATACTTACATCAATATCACTTATAGGAAGATAAAGCCCTGTTCTGTATGAGCCAAAAACTTCCACCTGTAGAGTTACAGCACTAACATAACCTCACTAGATTTCATGCTTATATAAAATTAAAATGTGAGGAAGATATAAATCACCTTGCTATTCGGCCATATGTATTTAATTACATCCAAGACACATTTTACTACTGTATTGCGCATAGCTTCTTCCTCAGGAGTAGGAGAGAGAAAATCACAGAAATCTACTATCTCTGAGACAGCCATTATCAAATTTCTGTCAAGAATTTTCCATTTACCATACTATCCTAAGAAAAAACTAAAATCTAGATATTCCTTGTCGTTTATCATAAAAACTTATCAGATAAATTATTTTTATATACAACATGATCTATTGAAATAAAGTACATATAAGTCCATAATCATTTTAAGAAATACTTTTATCATTCAAATCTAGATCCTCTTTCCTCTTTTCCAGGATTCTTTTGACTGAAATGCTTAGCACCAAAACACCTTAGATTACTATTATAAGGAGGTATTTAAGCCAAATAGAAGTCAAAATTTTCAACAAACAATGACATGCAATGTACTAATCTAAATAGTTAAAGCATGACATAAAATTATATTGCATCATGGTACGTGGCACTCAACCATGATAACTGAGTTATCCTTTGGAAACCAGTAGCCCGCAGGTCAAATCATTTCAGCCTATATACCTCGATACAACAGTAGAACAAACAAAATGCAAGCTAGAGTAATTGATGCAATTCAAATAGATATGCATCTTCGCATAAGTGCTGGCATGTATGTATATCAAAATGAATTGGCAACATATGAAATGATGTTTATAATCTGCTTATCACAAAATGAGCACTAAATAGACATGGCCATCTTTATTATTGTGGAGAAGTTTAGAAAAGAATTAGAAATTATTAAAGAATGAACTAGAACATTCAAACTCAACCTCAAACGAAATGATTTGTAGTCATGTTCCAATTTTATTTATTATTCCTAGTATGGAGTGGCAATTACCCACTTGTAGAAATTCTATAGTAGAAATTTTTCTTTTGAAATGGAATAGAGTGGGGGAGGGAGCAAACTTATATGAATTAAACTTGCCTGGATACTGCCTACCTCTATTGAATAAAAATGAATCTAATCATTTTACAATAAAACATTCTGCATAAAAATTATATGTTAATTTTTCATTCCAAAAGTTTCTAGCAAAACACCATATCTAAGTAATAAGGCTCTGAAATTATTTAAAGTTTGAATCAAAAACCATAATGTCAAATGTTAGCTAATTATTAGGAAAAATTAGTAAGATTATAATGAGTGGATAAAAAATCAAGCATTAGGAAATTTACCAGCCAAATTGCAGCTCTATTTACCGGAGTTAATCGGCTAATAACAATGATGTAATCAAACTGCATTAATGGTAAAATCAAGAATCAAGATATGAAGATTTACATCATTATAGTACAAGAATAATAATTGGATTATAAACCTACCTAATTAGCAATTTTAAGGTATTTCATAAAAAAAATAGCAAAAACGCTTTATAATGTAACAATTATGGAAACCTAATAGATGAAATCTATCGAACTTAAATTTAGCAACATCGGTATTTGAAATTCACTAATCTGATGAATCCAAAATCACTTAAAGTAAGCTCATTACAGATAAAGCGATGGCAAATGCAAGCTATAGATTAATTATAATAACAAAAATTCATCTGAAATTATCAAATGGCAACATAATCGAAAATGGGAAGCACTTCATTAATGAATTCCAGCATAAGTTTCAAAAAACCAAACGTAAACTCACTTATAAAAAGTCAAGATAGAGACTTCACAGTTTCCAGACGTGAAGAAACTGGAAATTGAGAACAAAAATAATCAAATTTAATCATTAAAATCAACATCTAAGCTAGCAAAACATTAAATAACAATCTAAATTTCAATTAAAATGTTAGAAGATCTGAAAGAAAGGATATAGAAGAGAAGAGAAGCATACCAGAATTATCCAGAAAATAGGAGCGAAAATTAAAAAAGAAATTAAAGATATGAGTCCAATACTAAACAGACACAATAAAGATTAAACCGAAGCATGAGATCTTCAATAATCTGGAAAAAAAGCCAAAATTAATTAAGCATCACTAGCCATGGTCTCTAAATTCCCATGTTGCATAGTTCCCAGAAAAATAACAATAAATGCAATAATGACTAAATAAATAATCAACAAAAATCACGTGCCTGAAGAACTTCTTTCTCCAGTGATCCTTTGACGGGTGAATGATATCTTATAGAGTAGCTTTAGATCTTTTTAATTAAAAAATTAACTTGTATGAAGAATTATGTGAAATACAGTGGGAATTTCATTAATTTTCTTCAACAAAATTTAATTCTATCTCACTAGTTCTTCATTTTACAACTAAAAGAAAAAAATAACTTACCTGAAAAATCAAAATTGGTGACGCACAAGGGAGACTGCGACCAGCGCTATTCGAATGGCGACCACCGATTACCTAACTTGAACGGCAATGCACAACAAGGGAGGAAGCAGCGGCAGGGTGAGAGATCGGTGGCTGAGGCATTTGATCTGTGGGGTAGGGGGAACACCGGAGAATGTGAGAAGAGGAAGAAGCAAAGAATAAGAGGAGGAACAAGTGAAAAATAGGAGGAGGTAGAAGCAAACAATAGGAGGAGGAACAAGCAAAGAATAGGAGGAGGAAGAATGGGAGATCGGTTGCTGAGTCATTGATCTGTGGGGTAGGGGGGTCACTCCGAAGAATAGGAGGACGAACAAGCGAAGAATAGGAGGACGAGGACGAACAAGCGAAGAATAGGGTTCAGGTAAAGATAGGAAGAAAAAGAAATGAATTAAAAACTAAAAATGTTTAACACCTATATTTGCAACCGAACACTAATTCGATTGCTATTATTGAATACACTTACTATTTATCAAAGGAAAAACAATTTCGTTGCTATATTTGCAACCGAAACACATTCTGTTGCTATTATTGAACCAGTTTAGCAACTACCAAACGCTTCCGTTGCTACATTAGCAATCGAAAATAATTCGGTTGCTATTATTGAAAATATAGCAACGGAATATCAATTCGGTTGCTAATATTGATCAAATTTAGCGACTGAATCTCAATTCGGTTGCTATTCTTAGACTAGCTATGTAGCAACGGAATTCATATTCCGTTGCTACTTTTGCAACCGAATGTAACAATTTAGCAACGGATTTAATTTTCGTTGCTAATTTAGCAACTGAAAAATGGAAAGTAAAGAGTTAAAACTTTCCCAATAGCAACGGAAATATATTTCCGTTGCTATATTTGCAACCGAAATATTTTTGGTTGCTATTTTTGAACATTTTGGCAACGAAAATATGCATCCATTGCTAAAATAGCAACCGAATAGATTTCGGTTGCTATTGTTGACCACAAATAGTTAACCTTTCTATTTAGCAATGGAAAATCTTTTCTGTTGCTATATTTGCAACCGAATTAATTTCGGTTACTATTCTCGATCACTTTAGCAACGGAATAAAAATTCCGTTGCTAAATAAGCAACCGAATAAATATTCGGTTGCTATTCGTTAACCTAAATAGGAAAAACTTTCTTTTTAGCAACGGAACAATTGTTCTGTTGCTATATTTGCAACCAAATTTATTTTGGTTGCTATTGTTGATCACTTTAGCAATATGGAAAAGGAATTCCGTTGCTAACTTAGCAACCGACTAAATATTCGATTGCTATTCGTTAACCTACATAGGAAAAACGTTCTTTTTAGCAATGGAACAATTTTTTTGTTGCTATCTTTGCAACCGAATAGATTCGATTGCTATTTTGGACGCTTTTAGCAACGAAAATAATTTTCCGTTGCTAATTTAGCAACCGAAAATTATTCCGTGGCTATTTTTCGTACCAAAATTATCCCGCTTTACGTTGGCGACACATTTAGCAATGGAACATATATTCCGTTGCTAATTTTCGTTGCTAAAATTTGGCGCTAAAACTTTCCTCCACTTTTAGCGACCGAAAATAACTAAATCTTCTTCCGTTGTTAAATATACAAAACTTAACCAATTTTAGCAACGAAAAATAAATTCCGTTAACGAAATTTGTTTTTCGTTGCTATTTTTCCGTTGCTATTTCTAAATTTTCTTGTACTGTAAATACTTCCTCCCTTAATTTCCACTCCAAAATCACCTCTTTGAATCTGGTTATAATGTTATCAGTTGTTTATGTTACATCTCTAAAACAACCTTTAGAAACCATTTGATAGACTTCTTTCCTAAGAAGGTTTTCATTATCGGATCTTTCAATAATCTCTTTTCACTCCTCGCACAATTCTCTAAAAGGGTATCTAGATATATGCTCCCTTAATTTCAACTCCAAAATCACCTATTTTAATCTGGTTATAACATTTTTAGTAGTTTATGCTATATCACTAAAACAACCTTAAGAAGTAATTTGATATATTTCTTCCCTAGCAAGGTTTTTTGTATCGAATCTTTCAATAAAGCCATTCCATACCTTCCATAGTTCCTGAAAAAATACCTTTGATATTTCCTTCCTTATTTTTCCTTCTAAATTATAGTCGGCCAAATAAAAGCTTTCATCGCTAGCATTTTGACATTCTAACAATGCAATATAAATAGAAGCACATAAATCCTTCACCACCTCACTCAACACCATATATTGCATCTGTTTTCTAATCTGAACATCAATCTTATCATTTTCCATCATTTCATTCCACACTTTAGCCATTTTCTTTAATGTATCATCGCGGTCACCTTCTCATTTTAGGATCTCCATGTCATGTTGATGTAGTTCATTGCCAGAATCAGATACTAGACCTTTTAAAAGGGCAGCACAAGTCTTTTTCATTTTCATGGTTTGTAAACTTGAGCTCTCTTCATCTTTTTTCACTATCTTCTTTTCACAATGAAATGCTTCATTTAATTTATTAAAAACTGAAATTTTATTCACTTTTTCCTAGCTATCTTCAGAATTATCAATGAGAGATTGATCCTTTTATCTCTTATGTAAGTTATACAATCTTTTGATCGACCAGCTTTCCTCTTTACCATCACTTTCATGGTGGCTAAAATGTTTACTAATGTTTTCGTTTTGGTTAATTAAAATTTCAATTCTTACAAGCACATCTTGGATCCTTCTTCTAAGGCTAACCATATCCTCTGTTCCCTTAAGATAAGGCCACACTTTTTCCCCATGAAATTTTCGCTTTTTCTAATTCAGGTCTTTGGACTTTTTCTTAATAATGGATTCATGATTCTTTATTAATATAGCAACAAGGTGACAATTGCTTTCTTCTAGATCCTCTTCATCGAGCTGCTTCTGTTCATAGGTTGAATTCTCAGTTTTACCGTGGTTACTTTTATTTTGTGAACCTCTTCTTGTTGGCTTTACAGAAATCTTGCTTTCATGATTGCTTTATGACAGGCAAAGAGCTTATAGTCCATCATGTAAGTATTTAATCTCTTTCACTATATCTAACAAATATTTAATCAATCCAAACAAAACTTGTTTCTCTTGCTTCTAAACTTTTGATTGGAAACTCTCCTGAATATCCCCCAAAAACACTTTTATCACAATAGACATAGCATCCTTCTTTATTGTCCACCTCCATTGCTGCTTTAGTGGCTCTAACTCGGATGAGAACAAAACACAATGCATCTTTCCAAAGGCAATATCCAGAGTTTCTTGTAAAGTGTTTATGTCTATGCCCATAAGCTCAATCTTTAAGCCATCACAATTACAATTTCTCCTTCTATCTAGGAACTTAGTTTCAGGTTCAAGTTTTTGTTTAATATTCCATACCGGCTGATCCACTGAATGTTTCAACCTAGAAATATCCTCATCTCTTTCTTCATCAGCACCAACCATGAGTTCATCAACACCTACCTTATTGCCATAAATGATCAATTCTTCAACACCTTCAATTTTTGTTAGCTCATGCTTGAGCTTGGCATGTAAAGAATCCAGTTCCTTCAGTTTGGTTTCTAATGCCTTTCTAAGCTTCAACTCATTTTCCAATCTGTCAGCTAATTCTCTATCCTTTTTTGCAATAGCTAACTGTGCATTATTGAGGCATCCTAAGAGACGATCTCTGATTTCTGCCAAGTCCCCAATCTCCTCTTCGTCGCTGCTTTTGAAACTGATATCTAATTACTTGAATAAACTTCAAACACCCCTCTAACTGCATCACTGCTAACTCATAAAACTTTGATATCTCAGTCAAGCACTCAATAACACCTTCCTTTCTCTATGCCCGCTCGTGTGCTTTATCCATTGCTCCATGCACAATCCACATCATTATTGAATCTGCCAAGCAGATTTTATACTTACCACCCACTCTGCCAAATACCTCATCCATTTCTCATAAAACTAATAACAACCTTCACACTCAAACAAGAACGCAAGCTATAATTTTAGTTCTGAAATTGCAATTTGCTTAACGCATTTGGCCTGTTAGAAATATAAGATTAAAAACCTGCAAAGATTGAATCTGTAGGCATAGCAGCATATCAATTTGTGAAATTTAAAGACATGATAGACATTTGTCAAATAAGAGAGCAAGGTATCCTCTCTTTCTTTTTTGCCTTTCTTGCCTTTAAATGTGGATCCTGCAACTAATTATTCTATATTTAAATAACTTAATCATCAGAACAAAAGCTCTTCCTTAGTACCCTAAAACCAGCTTTAAATGTTCCTCTCCTTAGTCCATTCTTGGAATTTAGTTACTGCCTTTGAGATCATATTAATGAAATAAGTTCCCAAATAGATTTGCATTGTTTAAAAGAATCCATGTAGGCATTTTAACAAATTGTAGACATTTGTTAAACTGGTAGATTTTTGGAATCATCTAAAATTTTATTAGGAAGACTTTTTCTTAAAACAACTAAGACCAAGATAAATGTGCATGTAGGTAATCTTACTATGAAATTTGATGGTAAGCTGGAAAATTCAATGTTTAGGATGCCATGAAATATCCTAATGATGTATCTTCTATTTGTGGTATAGATATAATCGAGCCTTTAACTCAATAATTGTTTGAATTGAGTAAATATGACAAGTTGTAGGTGGCTTTGACTGAGAATGTAAATTTGGACATCATTGATAAACTGAAAAAGGACCTGGATTTGGAAGTAGATTTACAAGAAGAAATGCATGAACTTGAAACCTTGAAACCTCAGATAAACAACCTTCTTCCTTTGGATGTTGATGGAGAAATTGTTAAATTTTGTGTTTTTAATTCCAAGAAAAATCCTAGTGATGTGTCAAGTATTTTTAAAGTGGATGCTATTGAAACTTCAGATAATGAATCTTTTTAATTGGATGGTAATTCCAGCAATTTGAATTTTTCATTTTTTATGGATTTTACAATCAAAAATTCTAACAAATTTAAGAAGAATTTGGTAATTAATACCAATTTGCAGGAAGTGATGAAAAGGACACTAAAATGGGATTTGAGACCACTTTGAGAGATCTAAAGTCTGAAAATGTCTAGCCAAAGATGTTAAAAAATGGCGCTTTTGGGAGGCAACCCATTACTTTGCCTTGCCCAAGGCTAATTAAGCTGATACTATTTAGATTTAAATTCTAGTATTTTTATTTTTCTTTTCAATGGTCTTCTTCAACATCCCTAGGCTAATTCAATTTCTTTGATTTTACAAAGTTTGGGCAGTAGCTAGAACGGTTTTAATGGTGCTAAGCTAAGTTTTCTTTTTAATTGGTTATTGGATGACTATTGGGTTTATTTTTGAAGTATTCTATTTAAACCCATATTAAAATATTTTTTACTCATTCACTGCATTTTTACCTAACCTAAAAAGAACAGGCAAAAAACCATTTCATGTCGATAACCACCAATCACCATGAACTGCCTGAAGTCCACAACCACCCACCGGCCACTGCGAGGAAGATTCATCGTAGGGCAAGCAGCTAGTGACCACGCCGCCACAGCAACGCCAGAGTCACCACATTCGATGTTCCAGCAGTAACCAGTGCTCCCGTCATGCCAGCACCGCTGTAGACATTGAGTCCCAAGACAGTCCAGACTAGGGTTACCCAATGATGGAATTGATGCCTGTTCACAGGCAAAAAGGGATATAAATGATGGTTTCCTCATCTGATTCGCGAAAAAAAAAATTTGAGTGGTTATCGCCTCTCATGCTCGCCCCTCGCAGGCGCACATTGAGGATGCATCCCTCGTGCATGAGTTGCGAGAGGGCGCACACCTTCGCCTTTGTTCACATGCGCCCCTCATTTCCTATAACCTCTAGATTCGATTTTCTTCTTCCCAAAATGGGAATTTGAGTTCAAAATGGATTCTAATGCATATTTTTTAGGATTTTCAAGGATAATTTCAAATTTTCAAATTTAAATAAGGTATTATAGACACCGGGTCCCGAGGTGGTCCAAGATCAGTGTTATCCAATGATGAAAATAAGGACCGATTTGTTGGCAATAAAGTGAGAATTGATCAACTCCCCTCGTCAAGTTCTTGTATCTGTACCACATTGTTTTTGAATTTTATTTACTTATATTTACTTTGGTTTTTGTTGTGTTCATCATTTTTTATTATCTATTTTCTCTTAGTTGTTTTATTTTATTTTTTAGGATTTTCGGTGGCCTACCGCTGAAGCGGTATGTGTGGCGCACGCGAGGCGCATCGCCTGCATGCGGGTGACCATGCAGCGCGCGGCACGCAAGGCCGCACCTCGCGCTTGCGAGGAGCGGCCTCCAGCAAAAGGCCGTACCTCGTGCTTGTTGCTGCTCTCGCACCTGGGAGCACGACGTGCGGCCACCCACTCGTGGGCAGTCTCCCTCTTGTCCCTTTTTCACCTGTAAAATCTGGTCTTAGACAGATTTTGAAGACCGTTTTTTTTTTAGTTTTCAGGGATTTTTGGGGAAAAAGCAATGAAAAGGGGGTTTTGTCCTTTCCCCTTTTGAGAAGAAAGGGGAAAATAAAGAAGAAAGACTTTTCATTTAGAAAAGGGGGGTTGATTTCCTAAAAGAAAAAAGGGAGAAAAAAAATGGGAGAGAGTGTTCTGGAGAAAGAGAAAAAAATCTTTCAGTTTTTGAAATTTCTTTATTTTATTTTCTTGAACCCAGAAAAATGTTTAGAGTTTGAGCTTACCTTAAGATAGGGAAATCCATTCCCTTACCTTGGGTTTATTATCAAACAACAAAATCAAAAAAAAAAATCATTTGTTTTCGTTTGAGTTTTTGAGTTATTTTAAATCTGTTTTAAACTTTAACAATGGGAGTTGGATTCAAACATCTTGCTTCTATATCATCTAAATTTGAGGGAAAAGATTCTTGGATCTATTTTCAGTATTTCATTTCATTTTGTTTGTCTTTATTATTGTTAATATTGTTGTCTTTACTGTTAACGTTGCCTCTATTTTTGCTACTATTATTCTTATTATTATTCTTAATATTATTATCATTATTGTTAATGTTATCTTTATTGTTTTGATATTATTATTATTATTATTATTATTATTATTATTATTATTATTATTATTATTATTATTATTATTATTATTATTATTATTATTGTTATTGTTAATTCTATTGTTTTTACTGTTATTATTATTATTATTATTGTTGTTGTTGTTGTTGTTACCACTGTTGCTATTATTGTCATTATTGTTAATATTATCATTATTATTACTAATGTTCTTATTGTCATTATCAATATGTTCGTGTGGTATTATTGCATGGTTTCTTATCACTATTATTGTTATTATCATGCTCTTTCATGATTATTTCGTTAATTTTCTTTTGCATACGAGTTGTTTGCATATTTAAATCAATGTGTTTAGCATCACCCATTTTACTTGCTACTTGTGTGTTGATGTTACTTCATGTTCCCCTTATTTTCATGCTTATTTGGTTGATTTCATAATTATTACTAATTTTTCTATTGTTGTTTTTATTGTATGGGTGAAATGTGACATTTGCTTGTTGGGCGTCATCGTCAGCGAATAGAGGGGTCACGGCGCGTAGGAGACTATGTCAATTGGGTGAGACCCTACCAACCCTTAAATTGTTTGTGTAATTGTATTTATTTACAAATCAAATAGTTTTATTTTGTACGCATGTAGGATAAAAAAAATCATGAAAATATTTTTATAACTAAATTGGAACTTTTATTAATAAATTTGGACCAATGTCCTCGTTTTTAGTCAACGAATGCAAAATGTCATGAATTAAAATAAAGAGTTAAATTTTCTAAAAATGGGATCACTCATCTCGGTTTTCAAGCCAATAGCCGAAATAACTCTTCGATCCCTCTTTAAGTGAACGTGAAGGAACCAATGTTCCCAAACCGAATAAATATCCCGATTTATGTATGTCTCGTCTTTTGATTAATTTTGCTTGATTGTTTAACTTTATGTTTATTTATATCTTGTGGGCTCTTATAATTAATTATTTTTGGGGCAATTTTATTTAGCTTTTCCTTTCATTTGGGGGATTGTATTTGTCCCAATTTTTATTTTGCAAATGGCGTGCCTTTGTGTGTTTACCGTTTTATTTACCACTTTATTTACTACTTTATTTATAACTTTCATTTACCACTTTCTCGATAATTGAAGTGTGCCTTTAAATAAATTGCATTAATCGCGTGAGAAGAGAGATAAAATTTTCTAATCTAAAAACTCATTTATAATTAACCAAGATATAAATAAGAGTGAAGTTGTGAATACCTTCTCTGGTTTAAGACCCCGAGGTTAGATGAGCTTTCCCAATTTCTTATAAATTGGGTGGCGACTCCAAAATACCTCAAAGGTGCCTAAAATTTTCATGGGACTAGATGACCTTCCCCAATGTCCTATTGGGGGGAGATTCTCAAATGTCTCATGTTACCCAAGATCAAATGACGCGAACCAATATCTCGAGCCCTAAAAGCGGGCTTTAAAAGGACCTTCCCGGTCCGACGCGCGTCACAAGTAGTTTTTGATTAGAATTCAGCCTTCTCTCCTAAAAAACCTAGGTTTTCTTCCTTAATGGAAATAAATAGAAAGCTAGAAAGAAAGGAAAAAAAAAGAGAGGATCTATAATTTCTTTTCTTCAAATAAAAAGAGAGGATCTACAATTTCTTTTCTTAAAAAAAAAAGGAGAGGATTTACAATTTCTTTTCTTCAAAAAAAAAGGAGAGGATCTACAATTTCTTTTCTTAAAAAAAAATGAGGGGATCTACAATTTCTTTTATTCAAAAAAGAAAAAGAATGAGAAGTATTTGCTTTGCATTTTCTATTTCTTCTTCAAAAAGAAAAATCTTTTGAACTTGAAAGTTTTTCTTTTCTAAAAATCAAGAATCGTTCTTGAGGAAAAGAAATTGATTCTTTGTTCTTGAGATTCAATTTTTCATCATTTCCTTTAAACAAGTTCTTGAAAGCTTCATTCTAGAGAGAGAAATCTTGCATTTATTGTTACTTTAAATTTTATTCTTGCTTATTATTGACGAGAAAATTTAATCACTTCTCTTCCCTTACTTGAATCATTAATTCTAAGGGTAAATTTATGGCCTAAAAGCACACATTTATCACTGCACCTTATTTATCGGCATTTCACCATCAACATATGATTTTTTGGTTCTAATATCATGTAATTATTTGTTGATGTCCTGTGTCTCTTGCATGGGATTTGAATTGTTTTTGAGTATTTTGCATGAATAATGCATGAAAATATGAAGTACATAAAATAACGATAGTTTTTTGCATGAAATTTGAAGAAGAAGTGTCAAAATACAATTTTGTGAGTGCAGTAAATGAGGGCAGGAAAAAGGTCAGGGGTGGCCGCCCCTCATTTGTGTGTTTGTTTTATTTCTAATTTGTCCCGTTTTATGTCGTTTCCGATGCCATGATTGCGTGCTGTATATTTTGCATTATTTTGATGTAATTTTTTTTCATTCATTATTTTATGTGTTTTATTTGATTTTGGATCTATTACTAATATTTAATTTTCTTTTGTGTTTTATTTGCCCATAATGCTCATTTTTCCTATTTGAGCATTACTTGTGAGTGGATAAGGAATCAAAGAGATTGGGAGACCTTTTTGGTTTGATCTTATTATTTTCCTATTTTAATTATTTTCCTTTTTATTTTGCTTTGTTTTATTATTTTGATTTGATTTGTAATAAAATATTTTTTACTTTATGTGCGATGATAGAAAATTACAAAAATATTTTTATTAATAAATTAGATTTTTTCTAATAAAATGAGACCAATGTCCTAGACTTTTGGCTAATAAAGTGTCACCTTAAAAGGAGAGTGTGACGCGTGCCGGATCCCCGCGGCCGCCCCTCTGACCGCCCGCTCGAGGGCGATCGGACAATTGTGGGTCCGTTTAACAGCTTGCAATAAATCGCAAGTGCGTCTATGTTGGGCAACAAGGAGGTTTCATGGAGTCGCCACCCAATAGAACATTGGAAAAGTTTCTCTCGCCTCGGAGAGCCTAAGACTGCGCTTGGTATCCATTTTGGGCCAGCTAGAGGGATCATGGAAGGTGTACTCCTCACCCTAAGGAGCCTAGGATTAGCGCTAAAGCCTCGTGACTCAAGAGGTATCTTGAAGGATGACCTCTAACCTCTTGAACCCAAAGACCAGAGCTGGGTTCGGGATTTCTCATCTATTTCTACCTCGATTATTTTATGATCAAATTTTAATTAACATTGATTCGCTCTCTCTCCACACGATGCAATTTAAATTAAAGCGCATTCATCCATTTAAGAGCATAAAATAAAATAGCATTAAAGCATGAAATAAATTTACAATAATACTAAGGGCAGAATACAACCCTCGTTTGTAAATGTGCGATACATGCATAAAACGGATTATTTATTAACAATGAGGACATTGGTCCTCGCATGCGTTCATTATGGAAAGCAATTTTCATGTGATGATTTTATCAGGTATAAATAGGACATTGGTCCAATTTTATTTAGTAAACATTTCATTTTAGTAAAAAAACATTTGTGTGGTGGTTCTTTTTAATAGCGGTAGAAAATCATTTTATTATTACAGACCACAAATACATAAAATAATATAAGATAATAATTACATGCTTTTAAATAAATAAATAATAAATATTAAACTAAGTCGCATGTCACTTGGTTACGGTCATGACAAGACAATAATAACAGTTAGTAATAAACAATTGAATAATTGAAACAATAATAGATGCATAAGCAAATAATTGAATAAAACAAATAAATTAAAGATGATAATCAAAATTAATAATTGACTAAATTAAATGAAACAATAATAAATGAATGAATAAATAAATGGTTTAATGAATAATTTAATGAATTAAATTAAGTAAAATGATAATAAATTTGGTGTGTTGAAAACCAATAAAAAGAATAAAATTTATAAATAACAATAATATGAAATAATAATACTAATAATAATTATAATAATAATAAAACATAAAATTAAATAATCACAAATCAATTAAATAATAACATCAACATAAAATTAACACAAATTAGACAATAATAATATTAATAATAATAATAATAATAATAATAATAATAATATTATTAATAATTATAATAATAATATTAACATAACACAAAATACTAATAATAAACAAATATAACAATTAATTAACAATAACCATATAATAATAATAATAATAATAATAATAATAATAATAAATAAATAAATAAATATAAAAACAGAAAATAAATAATAATAATAATAATAATAATAATAATAATAATAATAAATAGAAAATAAATAAAATATATATATATATAATAATAATAATAATAATAATAATAATAATAATAATAATAAAAAATAAGGAAAAGAAGGGCTTACCGTCGCCGGAGTGTCGCCGGAGCAAGGGTGGCCGTCACCTCCACCACCAGAGTGTAGATCGTCGTCACAGGGTCTCACCGGCGGTGTCCACGCGCCGGAAGCCGGCGCCGATTAGCCGAAAATCGGGTGCGAAGCCGATGCCTTTGTCTCGGGTTCTTCTCCCTCACGCGCCGTCTGCCGGAGTCCGATGGAAGAACGGCGGGCGTCGCCTGAATCGTCCGGACCTCCTCTCCACGGCGGCGGGGCGCGTGCAACGATCGGTGGCCGGATCTGGCCGGCGGAGGCGACGCTTCCTCCCCTCCTCTTTCTTCTTTCTCTTCTCTCTCCGGCCTCCCTGGGTCTGCTCTTGGTCCTTCCCCTTTCTTCTTCTTTCTTTGCTTTGATTTTGGTTTCCTTTTATTTTTGGTTTTCTACCTTTGATCTCCCTTGCTCTCAGTTCTTTCTTACTCTCTCTTTTCCTTTCTTTTTCTTTCGTTTTCTTTCTTTGCCCAGCCGAGAGCCCTCCTCTTCTTGCTCTCTCTTTCTTTTCTTTTTCTTTCCTTTTCTTTTCTTTTCTTTTTCTTTTGCTCTCTCCTTCTTGATCTGCCGAGCCCCCTCATTTTTCCTCATTCTTTTCTTTTTATACACCCTCAAATTAGGGTTAAGGGTCATCAATGTATTTTCCTCCTTAATTCCCTCCTTTTCTCCTTTTCTTCTTTTCTTAATTTTAATTAATTTAACTTAATTCAAATAACACACACATTAATTAATTTAAACATTAAATATTAATTAAACATTACACATTAATATAATTAATCAACTTAATATATAATTTATCTAATTAATTAAACATTTAATCCATTTAAATTATCACATATATATATATATATATATATATATATATATATATATATATATATATATATATATATATATATATATATATATATTTATCTAATTAATTATACACTTTAAACTTTAATTATACATGCACTTTAATCACACAATAATATTAATTACTCAAGTAACTAACTACATTAACTAATTAATTTTTAATTTCACACACATATTTATATTTAATTTTTTTTTCGGAGGGAATAATCAAGGATAAAAAAATCACCATTTTCATTTTATGCCGGACTCAGGACCCGGTGTCTACAGAGAGTTAATTTTTCTTAAAATGGAATCACTCATCTCAGTTTTCTCAATAATGCATAAAAATAACTCTTCATTTTTTTAAGTGTGAATGAAGGAACTAATGTTCCTACTCCGAATAAATACCCCGATTTATGTATATTATTTATTAAATTGATTTTTGTTTATTTAATTTTCTATTTTTGGGGGATTGTATTTTTGTCCCATTCATCTTGTAATTTATTTTATTTATCATTTTTATTTATCGCTTTTCTTGATGCTTGACATGCGCTTTAGTTTTAATGCATGACGGTGTGGGATGAGAGATAGAAAATTAAGTATTAAAAACTCATTTATAACATTAATCAAGACATTAATAAGAGTGAAGTTCCAAATCACTCTCTGGTTTAGACCCTCGAGATTAGATAAACTTTTTCTTTTTTTTTTTTAAATTGGGTGGAGACTCCAAAATATCTCAAAGGTGCCTAAAGGTTTCATGGGATTAGATGAGCTTCCCCAATGTTCTATCAGGTAGGGATTTCAAAATATCCCATGTTACCCAAGATCTAAACGTGAACCCTCAAGGACACTAAGCGGGTTCCAGCGTCCGTCATAGTGGCGACTCCACTGGCGACTTTGAGACTTTGCTTCGAAAGTGTCTTAAGTAATAAATATAATTTAGTTTTTACAAATTAAAATTCTATCTTTTTTCAAAAAAATTACATTGTATCCATACTAAAGCCTTAGAACTATGATAATTGGTCCCTCCATTATCCTGGTGCGTTCCCAAAGCATGACCCTATGTTCACTCAATGTAGGGAAGTGTTAAGGATAATCACCAGCTCAAGCCTAGTACTTTTTAGTATATCAAATAGAGACCCGATCAGTCATTATGCTCATAATGAGCTAAACGCATTGGCAGTGACCATGCTTGGTAGACCTAAAGTATCGTCACCAGACTAAAGCTCATAAAATGGCAATAGATAATTCTCTTAGGTGATATGCTCCTTCATACAATGCTTGCTATGTGGGCCGTCATATATTGAACAAAATCAGCTAAATTAAATGGTCATTTATCAAATGCTTTCATACCCCAGTGGGGCCATTCTAATTTAATTGAGATGTTTGAATACATGATGGCTAAAACCCATACGTATACACTTTAAATAAGAGGTGCTATACTACATGTTTTTCGCCATGCACCATACTCGTCCAAAGGGTTCCCCGCTAACCCTTGGATAAAGTCCACCTAGGAAAGAAACCGCACTACCTCTAGTGTGGGAGTTATAGGGTTGGAAGGATCTATTTGCTTGCATGTGGTTATGAATGCTGTATAAAAGCACGATCATGCATTGTATGTCATTCATGTATCATCCTAATAGTGTGTTTTGCAGCCATCATAGATTCATCCACATGGTCTAGGTGTCTCAGTGGTCGGTTAATTAGGAATTCATTTTTTTTAATTGCTGAAAAAAGTAATGGACTGAGGTTTAGAGTCACTCTCGGACAGCAGCGATACTTTCTCTTTAGAATATTCAGCAAAAACTAATATGGCCAACCTACCAAGAGAATCCGATGCAACCCGCACCATGATTGCTGAGGAAGTGGGCAGAAGGCTGAGGGAGTTTGAGGCTCGAATGATGGAAATGATAGGGAACCTAATTGCCACTTTATTACCACTTACTGCTCCTTATGTGGAGCAAAATGAACAAGGGCCAGTTAGAGAGAATCCCTCGACAGTAACATGCTCGCCACTAACTAAACCTAGGGGTGTAACTTATGTTGAGCAAAAGAGAGTACACGACCCCGACAATGATTTCTTTGAGGAGGAACAAGATAAGCCAGTAGCGATAAAGGGAAAAGCCCCTAGGTTCAAAGAGATAATCTCCAAGAAGATGGAGGAAAATTTTCAAACTATGGCCCGTATGTTAGCAGTGGGGAAAGGGATGATCCCGAAAGACAAGGAATTGGATGGAGAAGATCTGATCCCTCAGAATGTTAAAATGCCCGACGTCCCAAAATTTGATGGTACTTCTGACTCGACAGCATATGTGAAGCAGTACTCGCTAGTGATGAATAGGTCCCACAATTAATTGGTACCATGGTCTCGACAGAAGAGCCAAACAGGACTGGAATTTATTGACCGAGGAGTTCTTGAAGCAGTATGACTCCAATACGAGAATAGAGGTCACCCTAAAAGACCTCAAACTCCTACAGCAAAGGAATGGTGATTCATTCCATAAGTACCTTACCAGATGGAGAAATCGGGTCATAAAGATGAAGACGAAGCCTGATATCGCTGATCAGATCAGGTTATTCATCAGGAACTCTTGCCCCTACTTTAGGGATTTACTTAGCTTCAAAGGACTCAAAGATTGATATTGTTATAGAGGCTGAGGGGGCCTACCTAGCCAAGAAAGCAAGCCAAGATAACTTTGCCAGGAGGAATTATGGGAACCAATCAGGGAATAGGTCAGGCAGTGCTGGAAGTAGTGACAACAGAACAGGTAAGATAGCTAAGGTGTCAGCTATAGAAGTTGGTCAAAGCCAAAGGTACTACTTGAATTTGGGTCGGTCTATGTCCTAGGTGTTAGACAGCTTGACAAAAGAGGGTAAGCTGCGACCGTTACCACCTAGGCCAGCTAAGAATCATGGACAACCAAGGCATAGAGAGGATGAATTTTATGCCTATGATCAGCATACTGGGCATTTGATAGACTATTATTGTACCTTAAGAAACAAGATCCAAGATCTTATTGACTCTAAGCAGATCATAGATCCTGAAAAGAGAAAAGAAGAAGAAGTTAAGTCATAATGCAATCCCCCCACCTATGTACATGATTGATTATAGTCTACCTGAGTGGTATGTGTTGCAAGAATTGTATGGTAACGAGTACGTCGCTATCACTCGTTGTGAGCAGAAAGCGAGTGAAGAAGGGATTGTCATAGCAGTGATAGATTATTGGTCTGTGAGAGTGGAGAAGAAGACAAAAAAAAGGATGAGGAGCCTACTGATCTTTGGGATTCGGAGTAGAAGGAGAAAAAGAGAGTTGGTGCAGTAACCCGAAGTAGAATGATGGTCACCGGAGGTACTTGAAAGACACCAATGAAACGTCGGCTACGACATCTGCATCGGCAGAGGAAGAAGATGATAGTTTTTTAGATGTTCTTTTTATTCGAGAACTTTTTAATGATGACAATGTTTACAATTCTAATTATATTAATAAGATAAATAATTTTGCTTACTTGTATGATGTTTCTAATGATTTCATTTCACATGATCATGAACATGATGCATTCATTTTTTATAATAATTCAACTATAAAACTCCATTTAATCTCTAAACTTTGGAAAACCCAAAAAAAATCTTGATAGCATCAGATATAACTCCTGAAAAGAGGTTAAAATTTGAGAGAATTTTTAAAAAATAAGAAAAAGTCTTTGCCTGGACTTACGAGGACATATCGGAAATTGATCGAGACATTGCCGAACATGCCATCCCTACCTATCTAGAGAGTAAGCTAGTCAAATAGAAGCTTAGAAGGCTCGGTCTAGAATAAGCACAAAAGGTAAAAGAAGATGTGCACAAGCAGATTGAGGCTAAATTCCTAGTAGAGGTTCAGTACCCCACATGGCTAGCCAATATAGTCCCTGTAGCCAAAAAGGGTGGGAGAGTGTGAGTATGTATAGACTACCGGGACTTGAACAAAGCCTGTCCAAAAGACGACTTTCCCTTGCCTCATATCGATGTGTTAGTGGATAATGTTGCTGCTTGCATGATGTACAGTTTTGTAGATGGTTACGCTAGTTACAACCAAATCCTCAACAAGATAGTAGATCGGATTAAGATAGCTTTCATCACTGAGTAGGGTACATTTGCTTAAAGGTTCATGCTATTTGGGTTAAAGAATGCAGGCGCGACCTATTAGAGAATGGCTACTAAAATTCTAGATGACTTGATCCACAAGGAAATGGAGGTGTACGTTGACGATATAATGATTAAGTGGGCTACTAGAGAAGGTTACTTTGAGGCTTTGGAAAAGTTCTTTCAAAAGATCGATAAATACAACATTCGCCTCAACCCTAAGAAGTGCATTTTTGGAGTTACCTCAAGTAAGTTACTAGGACATGTGGTCAGTTAGAAAGGAATTGAGATAAATCCTAACAAGGTCAAAGTTATCAGAGAGATGTCGGTACCTCAGAAGGAAGATAACGTTAGAAGTTTCCTAAGAAAGCTCCAATACATTAGCTGGTTCATTGCCAAACTAGCTTCAATATGCGAGCCCATCTTCAAGCTTTTTAGGAAGAATCAACCGGTCAAATGAAATGACGACTGTCAAGTGGCCTTCAACACTATTAGGGATTACCTGTTAAATGCACCAGTCCTAAGACCGCCTCGGCCCATTAAACCTTTAATCCTTTACTTTGTTGTAGAAGAAAGATCAGTAGGTGCCATGATGGCTCGAAAGGACAAATTTGGAGTGGAATTCGCTGTCTATTATCTTAGCAAGAAGTTTTTACCATATGAAGCAAAGTATGTTGAAGTTGAGAAGATCTATTTAGTAGTAATTTGGGTTTCTAAGAAGTTGTGGCATTACTTGTATTCCTTTAGTGTTCAGGCAATTGCCAAGCAGAACCCACTTAGGTACCTTCAGGAAGCACCTTCCTTGTTAGGTAAGATGGGGAGGTGGTTGTTACTGGTATAGGAGTTCAACATAGAATACATCACTAGGAAAGCCATCAAGGGAATAGCTATAGCTGAATTCTTAGCTAAGCATCCTATAGAAGGGGATCAGGTTAAATTTAACTTCCTAGATGAAGATGTCATGGCCATCGCGGTACAAGGGTGGCAGATGCATTTTGATGGGGTGGTTAACAACAAAAGGGCAAGAGAAGGAATTATTCTTACAACCCTAGATGGTGAAAAACTCCTATTAACTAAGAAGTTGAGGTACAAATCCACCAACAACGAAGCTGAGTATGAGGCTTGCATTTTTGGATTAGAAGCACTTTTAGCCTTGGGGGCAAAGACTGCGAAAGTCTTCGGAGATTCGTCATTGCTAATCCATCATATCAGAGGGGAGTGGTCTGTTAAGGAAGAGTGGTTATTACCATACATGAAACACCTGAAGATATTTAGTAACCAGTTAGAAACTTGCATTTTTCACTCCATCCTTAAAGATGAGAACTAATTAGCAGATGCTTTTGCAACTTTAGTGTCTATGCGGGATAACCTAAAAGGAGTTGTTATGAGACCTATTTTGGTTTCGAGTTTAGAAAATCCTTGCTTTGAGACCAAACAGATAATGGATATCGAAGTTACTGACGAAAATCCTTGGTACTACAATATTCAAAACTAAGTAAAGATGTCCATATTCCTAGAAGAAGCTACCGAGAAGAACCACAGAATGATCTGAAAGTTATCCACCCAGTTCATCAGTGTAGGTTGCACACTATATAAGAGGCAAGCTAATGGTATTCAATTAAAATGCTTGGCTGGAAAAGAGGCTAAAAGGGTTATAGAGGAAGTTCATGATGGCATCTTGGAGCTCACATTAACAGCCTAACTTTAGCAAAGAAAATCATGCGAATAGGATTCTATTGGCTCACAATGGATACAAACTGTTCAAAATATGTGAAGCAGTGCCAATTATACCAATAGTATGTAGATTTGAGACATGTGCCAATTTCAGAACTACACAACTTAACATCGCCATGGCCGTTTATAGCTTACGGGATAGACATCAAAGGGGAAATATGCCCTAGAGCCTCTAATGGACACAGATTCATTATAGTCGCAATATATTACTTTACCAAATGGATCTTTTAAGGAGATTGAGGCCCACGACATGGCCAGGTTTATTGAACAGAATTTGATATGTAGGTATGGCCTCCCACACCACATTGTGTCTGATAATGGGGTACAATTCCTGGCTAAAACTAAGCAAATGCTTTAAAAATATAGAGTCCAGCACCACAGGTCTTCCCCATACCGACCTTAGGATAATGGAGCGGTTGAGGCAGCCAACAAGAATGTCAAAAGGATATTAGCCAAAATGGTCCAGAACTACAAGGGTTGGGCAGAGAAGTTACCTTTTACACTCTAGGGTTACAGAACCACCGTTAGAACTTCGACGGGAGCTACGCCATTTTCTCTAGTATACGTGACGGAAGCAGTCTTGTCAGTCGAAATAGAGCCCAGCGCTGCCGCAGCTCGACATTCGTGTGAATTTTTTTTTCTTTTTTTTTAAATTTCTATAAAACACAATAATTTAAAAACTAACTTTTTATCCCAAAATAATTTTTAAAACATTTTTAAAATATTTTTAAAATACATTTTTATTCATTCCTAACAAATCAAAACGACAAGGAAATTATCACTTCCAACTTTCATTCTTTTTGCCTATAAATCGACATACTTAATTTCATCATTGGGTAATCCTGATCGAGTCTACTCAGGACCCGATGTCTACAGTTGCCCCCAATTTTAGGGAGGCTATAGTGTGGGTGCCTAGGTGAGCCAAAATTCAGGAAAAGGAAAGAAATGCGTACCTGAGGCTGCCTCCTTCCAGCTGCTCCCTCGGGAACAGTGTTGTGATTTGAACTGTGAGTATCCTCTTGGATTGCACTTAGTCGCTGACAAGACTACAAAGTGCTAGGGACCATCCTAAGACGGTGATGCACTGGATTTGCTACAGACTACAAAAAACGCAAGAAGAGGATTGCACCGAGTCTGTTACAGACTACTAAAAGTGCAAATGTCATCCGTAGATGACGCTGCGCCGAGCCTACTACAGGTTATAAAAAAAATGCAAAAGAAAGATTGCACCGAGTCTGCTACAGACTACAAAAAGTGCAAAAAGAGGACTGCACCGAGTCCGCTACAAACTACTAAAAGTGCAGCTGCCATCCGTAGATGGCGATGCGCCGAGCCTGCTACAAGCTACAAAAAAACGCAAAAGAAGGATTGCACCGAGTCTGCTACAGACTACAAAAAAGTGCAAAAAGAGGACTGCACCGAGTCTGCTACAGACTACTAAAAGTGCAGCTGCCATCCACAGATAGCGTTGCGCCAAGCCTGCTATAGGCTACAAAAAACGCAAAAGGAGGATTGCACCGAGTCTGCTACAGACTACAAAAAGTGTAAAAAGAGGATTGCACCGAGTCTGCTACAGACTACAAAAAGTGCAGCTGCTATCCGCAGATAGCGATGCGTCGAGTCTACTATAGACTACTAAAAGCGCAAAAGGAGGACTGCACCGAGTCTGCTTCAGATTACTAAAAGTGCAGGGGTGTTATCCGCAGATGATGATGCGCCGAGTCGCTGACAAGACTACAAAAAGCGCAAGAGGGGAACTGCACCGAGTCTGCTATAGACTACAAAAAGTGCAGAGGTGTCATCCGCAGATGATCGCACCGAGTCTGCTACAGACTACTAAAAGTGCAAAAACCGATGATCTTCATTTAGATATTTCCTGCAAAGTCATGTGCACAGAACTATATACAACAATTTAAGTGTATATGATATGAGATGTAAATGTTTGTATGCATGTATGATATGAGATGTAAATGTTTGCAAAAATACATTGACCCTATCCTAGGTGGTTAAGGGTCTGCTGAGGATATAGCTTGGCTGCTGCATCGCGCCTCCAAGGATCTGAAAGAGTGATATCTTGGCTTTAGGGACTCTGACCCCAAAACATTTTCTGAGAGAGACATCAAGTGTGCATCTTTGCCCCCCGGTCAATGATCGTATGCCCAGGATCTGACTTATGCATTATCTGACTGAAGAATGATCATCCAAAGTAATGCCGCCTTATTGCTCCAGGCATCAAACGTCATTGCTCTAAAGGTAGTGCGTCCCTTATGGATTTTCACGCTAGCTTTTCTTCATGGAAAATGCGTCCCTTTAGGGATTTTCATATAACCCTGTGCCTAACTTTTGCCTGGAATGGACCCAATCCAATCCAGCAGCTTTTATTTATCTCATTTTTTGTAGGGCAGACTGCCTGTTTTTAGGTTTTCACCCTGCCCTTTGGCCTAACTTTTGCTTAGAGAGCCAATTACGGTTTTCATCTCTAACGGCCTTTTTTCTTCTTTTTTTTTTTTGAAGGAACTATAAGAGAAAGCTATTATCAGAACCACCGGTAAGAGTGAATAGCACATATCTGCTTAGGCACCTTCTGACAAAATCAATCAGACAATAGTCATTAGATGAATAGGTGATATATTTCTTTTTAAGGTATAACTAAAAGAACAATGAAAATGTAAGCTGTATTCTTTTATTCATTGCAAAACTGAGTACATTTCTATATGATTTCATCATACATGATCCTTATTTAATAAGAATTCAAAAGCACAAGATTACACCTAATCTCGGAATAGATCTTGTAAGCATCAAACTCCTATTATCAATCGGCCCTCTCGGGTTTTCTCGATTGAACATTTTCTCTTAGCCCTTAATTTTTACCCAGGATGCCTTTTTTCGGTTTTCACCCCGACAGGGCGCCCAATTTTAGTAAGGACGCCTTTTTTTCGGTTTTTGACCTGCGGGGCATTTATTCTTTAGCCATGGAACCTTTTTAGTCTATCGACATTGACCGGGTCTTTAAACTCATTCCGATCGCTATCTGCTAAAAATTGCTGCTCCCTTTATTAGCAACTTTTTCAAAATGAACGGGCCTTCCCAGGTTGGCCTGAATTTTCCTCTTATGTCTGGCACTCCTGGCCTCATCATCTTAAAGACCAAATCCCCTTCTTTCAATGGGTGATTTCGTACCTTCTTGCCAAAGGACCGAGCTAGTCTCTTCTGATAAACCTGATTGTGATAATAGGCTCTCAACATATCTTCATCCAACAGATTCAACTGCAACAATCGCTGTTGTGCCCATTCTGTCTCTGGAATCTCGGTTTCCATGACTATCCTTAAGGATTTCAGCTCAATTTTAACTGGAAGAACTGCTTTGGTTCCGTATACCAGGGAGAATGGTGTTGCTCCCGTATAGGTTCTGACTATTGTTCTATAACCCCAGAGTGCAAAAGGCAGCTTTTTTGCCCAATCTTTATAGCTCTGAACCATCTTGGCCAGTATTCTTTTCACATTCTTGTTGGATTATCGCACATGGACACCAATGTCGCTAGAGCATCAGCCGATTGATTTTCATCCCTGGGGGTGAAGTGAAAAGTGCAAGTCTCGAACTGGCTACTCAACATTCTCAAATGCTTCACATAAGGTAACAACCTTTCTTTCTTAACTGACCATTTCCCTCTGATCTGATGAATTACTAATGAAGAATCTCCGAAGACTTCTGCGGTCTTTGCCCCTAGAGCCAGCAATGCTTCCAATTCGAAGATACAAGCTTCATATTTTGCTTCATTATTGGTTGCCTTGTACCTCAGCTTCTTGGCTAATGGCAGCTTTTCACCATCCGGGGTCGTAAGAATGATCCCCGCTCCTGCGCTTTTACTGTTAACTGCCCCATCGAAAAACATATGCCACCCTTGTACTGCTATGGCCATGACATCTTCATCTAGAAAATTGTATTTGAATTGGTCTCCCTCAATAGGATGTTCAGCCAAGAACTTCGCTACAGCTATTCCCTTAATGGTTTTCCTGGTGATGTATTCGATATCGAACTCCTGCAATAGTAATAACCATCTTCCCATCTTTCTTAGCAGAGAGGGTGCTTCCTGAAGGTACCTGAGTGGGTTATGTTTAGCAACCGCTTGTATACTGAAGGAATGACAGTAGTGCCGCAACTTCTTAGAAGCCCAAATCACTGCCAAGCAAATATTTTCTACTTCAACATATTTGGCTTCATATGTCAGGAATTTCTTGCTAAGATAGTAAACAGCAAACTCCACCCCAAAGTCATCCTCTTGGGCCATCATGGCACCCACTGAATTATCTTCTATTGCCAGATACAGGATTAATGGTTTGGCACGACGTGGTGGTCTTAAAACTGGCGGATTCAGGAGATAATCCTTAGTAGTATCAAAAGCTAATTGACAATCATTATTCCACACCACCGATTGATTCTTCCTAAGAAGCTTGAAGATGGGCTCACATACTGAAACCAGCTTGGCAATAAACCAGCTGATGTACTGAAGCTTTCCTAGGAAACTTCTAACTTCTTTCTCTTTCTGAGGCACTGGCATCTCTCTGATGGCCCTGACCTTATCAGGATCCACGTTAATTCCTCTCTGGCTTACCACATGGCCCAGCAGCTTACCCGAGGTAACTCCAAAAATGCACTTCTTAGGATTCAGACGCAGATCATACTTATTGATCCTTTGAAAGAACTTTTCTAAAGCCTCGAAGTGACCTTCTCTGGTAGCTGACTTGATCATCATGTCATCAACATATACCTCCATCTCCTTGTGGATCAAATCATTGATAACTCTGGTGGCCATCCTCTAATAGGTCGCTCCTGCATTCTTTAGTCCGAAAGGCATGACTCGATAAGCAAATGTACCCCATTCGGTTATGAAAGCTGTCTTTATTCGATCCACTATCTTGTTAAGGATTTGATTGTACCCTGTGTACCCGTCCACAAAGCTGTACATCATGCAAGCAGCGGCACTATCTACCAACACATCAATATGAGGCAGAGGAAAATCATCTTTCTGGCAAGCTTTGTTCAGGTACCGATAGTCCACACATACTCGAACCTTTCCATCCTTTTTAGGCACATGAACTACATTAGCCAGCCACATCGGGTATTTAACCTCCAGTAGAAACTTAGCCTCAATCTGCTTATAGATCTCCTCTTTCACCTTCTGAGCCCATTCTGGCCTAAGTCTTCTGAGCTTTTGCTTGATCGGTTTACTCTCTGGGTAAGTTGGAATGGCATGTTCGGCTACATCTCGATCAATTCTCGGCATGTCCTCGTAGGTCTAGGCAAAAACTTTTTCATATTATTTTAATATTCTCTCAAATTTTAGCCTCTCCTCGGGAGTTATGTCTGATGCTATCAAAATTTCCTTTGGATTCTCCAAAGTTCAGAGATTAAATGCAGTCGTGCTAGTTGAGTTAATGTCAAAAATGAATGCATCATGTTTATGATCATGAGGAATGAAATCATTAGAAACATCACACAAGTAAGCAAAGTTATTCATCTCATTGATGTAATCAGAAGCATTAACATTGTCATCAAAAAGTTCTGGCATAAAAATAGTATCTAAATAACTATTGTCTTTATCTCCTGTCGATGATGACGTTGCAGCCGACTGTGTTTTAACTTCTTGGCTTGGTGGAGGCTTTTCAACTACCTCTGGTGAAATCTTCAAATCTTCAAACTCTAGCTCTGGCTCTACCATCTTTTATTTTCCCTTCAACCTGGTAGCTAATAGCTTATCAGTGACAACCTCCTCAGGCCCATCCCTATCCCAAATATTGCACTGAGTCATGATCTCCTCATCCCAGAAGTTCTCTGCGGACTTAATAACTACAATATCCCAGTCAAAGACATCATTGAAAATTTCAAACCACGAAATGATCTTTCCATTTATCCACTGAGGCTCTTCATCACCAGTGTAAGCACAGACCGAAGATGAGGGAACAAAACTCTCTAAAATGTGGGGGATCTTCTTTGGCACTTTCTTCCTGCCATCCTCTCCTTTGTAGCCCAGACCCTTCCGATCTTTCTGGCCTTGTGTTGTGATGGCATCTTGCAGCCCTTATGAGTTTTTTCCCAAACTAGCACCTGGAAGGAAGTGCATTTTCTTCAGCATGTTCACCACCTGAGGGCTACTTGCCAAGCCCTGCTCCTCACCAATCACTGATACGTGAAAGCCACTAAATGGCTGATTAGAGATCCCCAAGGCAGACACTTGGTTCTCTCTCGCTGCTTTAATGGTCACCACCTCCCCTTCATGAGGTATCTTTACTATTTGGTGTAGGGTGGACGGCACTCCTCCCAAATTTTGGAACCACGGTCTTCCCAGTAGGGTTGAGAAATTTGCTGGGATAGGCAAGACCATAAATTCTGCCTCCGTCTCAATGGGCCCAGTCCTAACTAGAGCTCTGAATGTTCCCGATGCCTATCTTCGAGAATTATCTTAGGCTGTGATGGTCAGATCAGATTTACTCAATATACTCTCATCCAGCCCAAAAGCTTGAAGTGCCACCAAAGGGCAGACATTTATGGATGACCCATCATCAACCAAAACACAAGTGGTGTGCTTGCCATTAATTTGTGCTTTGATGTATAGTGTTCGGTTGTGATTGAGGCCTTCAGCTGGCAAATCTGGGTCAGAAAACACCAATCTCTCCCCCGCTCCTCCCTTGATGAGATATAGTAGCTCGGATGGAGAAATTGTGGTGGCTACGGTGGACTCACTCAACGACCAATCCAATTCGTGCCCGTAAGGTACGCTATGCGTTTACTCGTTATCCACTATTGTGAGTCAGCAGGTGCTCTGTTTGTTTTGTTCCGCTTTGATATGATTATAAGAATATGGTATTCGGATGCGTATAATGATAACTATGAGAAATCAATTAAAGTGTAAATGAATGTGGATGTGAACTTCTGAATGCATGTCTTTATTATGCAAGTATGATTATATAGCTGATATCATTATCTGCATTTGTCATATTGTATGTGTATTGCATTGATGACCATTGTGAATGTTCGTCCACTCTTTTATTGTGTGTTTTCCACTAAGCGTTTATCGCTTAGCACGGTGTTTTATCCGTGCAGGTGCGGAGGATGGTGTTCTTTTGGGAGAGTCGTCGCCAGTCAAGCCAACACAGAGAGATTAGTGTTAGGGCTTTATTTTTGAGAGCATGTTGATTCTTTTGTATCAGAACTCTCTTTATACCATTATTTTGTAAAGCTTCCGCATTTATATACTTTTGGGATATGTAATTATTTTATTCTGGCTTTTGATCAGAACATTATTGTAACAAATTTTGCTATTGTAATGATCATTCTGATGCTTATGAAGGTTCTAATTTTCCCGCCATGATGTATGGCTATTATGTATGAATGTATGCTTTGTATCTTTATCTGCTTGGTGACACACTCGGCTTATATGGCTTCTCACTCCTTGATGATGGGTACGCCTACATATGGGTAGGGGGTGTTACAGTTTTTGGTATCAGAGCGAAGGTTTAGGCATTTCTGGGTGTTGTTGTGCATAGATGTGTATATATGTTCAGGACTGTGTTGGCTGATGCGATTGTCTTCTTTTATCTGATTAGGATGTCTTCTGATTCGGTTCGTGGATCTCTTGAGGGATCTGCTGAAAGCGTGAATCCCCAAGCTATTGATCCTTCTATCTCTGTGTCGGCTCAACCTACTAGGGTCCAACCTGAGGTCGCAGCCATGCCTTTTGAAGCTATGTTTAAGCTCTCACAGGACATGGCTAGAGTCTTGGAGAGAGTGACTGCCCCTAGAGCCCCTATCGAGAGTACGAGAAGAGCTGGAGCTGAAGACTTTTATGGAACGGGTTTGGATGAGTCAGAATTTGATGAGAAATGGATTGATAAGGTGAAGCGTGCTCTGAGAGAGGTCCGATGTCCTCTTGATCAGAAGGTAGAGTGTACAGTGGCTTTGCTACAAGGGTCTGCTTATGAATGGTGGGAATTGGTTTGTAGGCATCCTCAGTTGCCTGATCCGATTTCTTGGGAGTTATTTGAAAGGGAATTCATGAACAAATATGTGACTCAAACCTACAAAGATGCAAAGTGGTCACAGTTCTTGAGTTTGAAGCAGAGAGCGATGACAGTTTTCGAATTTGAGAAAGAGTTCAACAGATTGGCTAGGTATGCTCCTGAGGGTGTGTTAATAGATGAGTTCAGATGTAGGCATTTTGAGGCTAGGTGGAATGAATTCTTGAGGGCTATATTGATTTCCCTGATGAGTACGCCGGGTATTGGGTATTATTAGATTGTGCAAGCTGCAGTGTGGGCTGAGGGGTAAGAATCTGTTTTGAGAGAGAGGGCTCAGAGAAGGAATCCCTCTCGTGGAGGTTCGTCTTCTTCATCCTTGGGTAAGAGATCAAGGAACCCGCAGGATGAATCATCTGCAGGCCCAGCTACGAGAGGTAGAAGGCAGGGTTCAGGCATGGTATCTCGTTCTAGTAGAGGCGATTCGGGTTCTAGGACATAAGTGTTACCTGAGTGCGCACACTGTGGCAAGCCACACAGGGGTGAGTGTAGGTGGCTCACTGGTGGGTGTTTTCGTTGTGGGAGCACCGAGCACTTTTTGGCCAACTGTCTGAGATCATATGAAGCTTCAGGTGATCGGAGGGAGGCCGGTAGAGTTGGTTCGAATGCCACGCAGGCTAACCGTGCTAGAGGTTGTGGTAGAGGTCGAGGCGGTCGACCTAGAAAGGGAGCTGCATCTGAGTCAGTCGAGCGTCCGTTGCCTATCCCAGCTAGAGCTTATGCTGTGAGAGCCAGAGAGGAGCAAGATGCGCCCAATGTGATAGCTAGTAAGTTTCTACTCCATGACACTGAATTATATGCTCTAATTGATCCTGGTTCCACACACTCATATTTGTGCACTGATAAGTTAATTGATAAGTTGCATGTGATAGATCAGTTAGATTATAAGATTTGTGTGATCAGTCCATTAGGGCATAGTGTCAATGTGAGTAGAGTGTATAGGAATTGTCCCATGCTATTTGAGGGAGTTGTGTTTCCTGCGGATTTGATTGAGTTGCCTTTCAGAAAATTTGATTTGATTCTGGGTATGGACTGGTTGGGTAAGCATCGGGCAGTGGTTGATTGTCATAGGAAGACAGTTGTACTTCGGGATAGAGATCGGTCTTCTGTGATTGTGAAAGGTTTGGGTGCGAGTTCTTTGAGTAACGTGATTTCTGCAATGCAAGCTAAGAGATTCATTAGGAAGGGTTGTGAGGCTTTTCTAGCAGTTGTGTTGGATTCCAAGAGGGATCAAGTTAAGATTGAGGATATCCCTGTTGTGCGGGAGTTTGGAGATGTGTTTCCGAGTGAGTTGCCCGGTTTGCCTCCAAAGAGAGAAGTCGAGTTGCCCATAGAGATAGTGTCGGTTACTACTCCCATATCGAAAGCACCTTATCGGATGGCTCCTGTGGAGTTGAGAGAACTCAAAACTTAGCTACAAGAGCTATTGGATAAGGGGTTTATTAGACCCAGCATGTCTCCATGGGGAGCTCCGGTTTTGTTTGTTAAGAAGAAGGATGGGTCTCTGAGGATGTGTATTGATTATAGGCAAATTAACAAGGTCACAATGAAGAATAAGTATCCTTTGCCTAGGATCGAGGATTTGTTTGATCAGCTTCAAGGTGCGGGTGTCTTTTCGAAAATTGATCTTCTGTCGGGTTATTATCAGTTGCGAGTTAAAGATGCAGATGTGGTTAAAAGTGCATTTCGGACTAGGTGGCCACTATGAGTTTCTGGTGATGCTGTTTGGTTTGACTAATGCACCGGCGGCTTTCATGGATTTAATGAACAGTGTGTTTAGGCCATATCTAGATCAATTTGTAGCAGTGTTCATAGATGATATCTTGGTGTATTCCAAGAATAAGAGTGAGCATGAAGAGCATCTTCGGTTAGTGCTGCAAGTTCTGAGAGAGCATCAGTTGTTTGCCAAGCTCAGTAAGTGCGACTTTTGGCTTCGGGAAGTGTCATATTTGGGTCATATTGTATCGATTAAGGGTATCCAAGTGGATCCGGCTAAGATTGAGGCGATAGTTGATTGGAAAGCGCCTAGGAATGTTTCGAAAGTGAGGAGTTTTCTCAGTTTAGCACGCTATTATCGTCGGTTTGTGAAGGGCTTTTCGGTTATTGCTGCTCCGATGATGAGGTTGTTAAGGAAAGGAGTCAGATTTGAGTGGTCGGATAAGTGTCAGGCTTGTTTCGAGCAGTTGAAGAGGTTGCTAGTCGAAACTTCTATACTTACTCAACCCATCTCAATAGGTTACTATTAAAGTTTAAGTGTTCAAATAAATTACTGACTCAAGTTCATGTATCCGTTTATGTATTAAGCCTTAGAGAAATCCCATCTCTATTGTCATTTATTATTTGGTATTATTTGATATAACTAATTGAAAATATCAAATTTATAATTGTTTGGTAAATTCAATAACAAGGGTAATTAATATAGCAACATTGAGAAATATAGTTGTTATATTACATAAATGCATGATTTGATTGGAATCAATATTGCTTGTAGGTTGGTTGACTTAGGTCATGTCTTTCTAGCTTCTTTTGCTTGTAAATGATTGTTTATTGGTTATAGGTTAATTACAATCTTATAAGAAAAAATTGGTCGAGAACGCTAAGTTGATGATTGTAACATGTCCATTACATGATTTTAGAGTTATTTTTTTCATCCGTGATCAGTAAAATTGAACCATATACCGCGAATAACTTTAATTGGAGTTTCTCGTTTGTTGATTTCGTTCTTAATAATTTCTTATGTTTTTATGTTATTTTTTTATTTAGATTTCAGTATTCAAACATAAAAATCTCCATCTTTTATATTTAATTTGTTAATTTTTTGATTATTTGAATAATTAAAACTCGATCAATTTCTGTGAATTCGACTCTACTAATTACAAGTTAGTTTTTGTTAAGAGTATAGAAATTTTATTTTTGTTGGTTTCAACAACCATCAAAACAACAGTAAACAATCTACAAGTGCCTGTTTTTATTAATAATTAAAAAATAATAAAATTAATTAAGAAGTCTAATTAATTTACTCATAAAATAGCTAAATATAACTATATATGAATTAAATACAATTAGAAAATTAGTTTATTATATAATTATAAAACACATGTTATAAAAATTATATATGTTATGTCTAAATCTACTCATATTATTCAAAATAAAATATATTTTTATATTTTATTTCTTTTAGTTCAGTTCAATTCAGTATAGTTTGGTACAGTTTTTGGTCCATTATGACTAAAAATCTAGAACTGTACTAATAAAAGTTAATAAGCGATGAGTCTAACAATACATTTCATTTTTAGTTCATTTTACCCGATTTTGGATCCGGTTCAATATCTCCAAGACCCACGGTCACCCTAGCCTATGTATATTGTTGACAAATGACTAGAAGGGAAATGTGTAGAAGACAGCCAATGTGAGCCATTTATATTTATCTAACATGTTTAAAAATTATAATTAAACGAAAGGATTAATTAGTTATTTTATTTTTCCTTTCAGTTTCAATTTACAATACTTGAACTTACAAAGATTTTTAACTCACATATCCTAATACTACTATCAAAAATAAGATTAATCTCAATGATTTCGAACTCAAATCTAAAAGAGATGGTTTAAAATTATGTACTTGTGATAAAATCTGTGTTGAAGAAACCATAAGAAATTATGAATTCATGTGGTTTCTAATGGTTCGGTGACAATGGATTCTTGTAAATAATTACAGAATAAATTAAAAGAAAAATCAAATCTAATACTAATAAATAAAGCATTGTTATTGAAAACTTAGGTAGTGTTTTCTGCAAAGTATCAAACCTCTGACTAATTACCACACTTAAAAACTTAAATTCCAGAATGATATTATTACAAGCTTACTAAAACACAACAGTTTTTAAGGAAATTATTATGAGAAACTCCTTTTTAGCTGAGGATAATGAGTAATCACCAGTTCACCAGACTTTGTAGAACGAATTCTGAATATGGAAACGGTCCGCAGCATAGAGTGCCTATCCCAAATTCTTCCCCAAATGACTATAACATGGGAAAACAAATTAACAGGCACATGAATACAATCCCATGCTATTCAAAAAAAAAATAACGAAGAAGAAGAAGAATGAACCTGAATGTTGTATAAGGACAGTTCCCCGTACATTGGAGTTACAATTTGTCGTTCAGTTCCTGAGTACGCTATGAGCTGAAGTGGACAAGAATTAAACAACATGTTCAGTTTGTTTTGTATCAAAATAAAATACTTTTAACTTGCAATATATGAAATGAAGAAACTTACAGTGGGTTTCAATTTGGGATCATATATTACTTGAGAAAGTCCGTAGCTAACATTTTTATGGTCTAGGTTGATATGGACAAACAGCAGCTTCACAAACACATCACGTTAATCAAAGTTTATATATATATATATATATATATATATATATATATATGGATTAATTACCACTTCGGTCACAAAAGTATTTTTGGTGCCATAAAAATGACTTAAATTTTCTAACATTTTCAACCAAATTCAAGAGATAAATTTTGAACTGATGTGTCATGTCAATTCAACATGGAATGTGACACCAAAGCGTATCATGTTGAGCAAAATGACATGTGATATTGCTAATGTGTCTTCCACGTAATCACACATTTCAAAAAGATTATACGTTGAGTTAGCATGACTCATCAACATTTCGGTTAAAAATTCAGTCATTTTATTTTAGTTGAAAGATTAAAAGAAGTTCAATTATTTTTACAGTACAAGAAACTCTTCTATGGCCAGTTTGTATTAAAGTTTTCTGATTGTGAGTGTAATTAACCCTAATATTTTAAGAAATAATTGGAACTTGTGAAGATAATCTGCTAATAAATGATTTATCATAATTAGTTACCTTTCCATTCAAAGCATTTGCTGCCTCTTTGAATCTGGGCATAACCTTCTCTAAATCATGATGATCACTAGCAAAAAGCCACAACTGAAACAGGAATCAAATGAAATCAAAACCATAAATATTTTAAAGTTCATTTAATATAGGAAAGGAATATCTTGCCTGTTTCATTGGATGGCTAAGAATCTGGGAAGCTATTTGTCCATTGAAAGTGGTTACTAGAGGAAACTTGTTTTTAGACACAAATTTAGCTATTGAGGATCTATTGAAATGGCCATCTGAGGAAATCAATAAGTTAAAGTCCAAATATGAAGAAGCTCAGGAATTGTGAAGATGCTGTGAACAACTAACCGAATTGGAGGTATTGTTTGGCATCCTTTCGCAGCATGAACAATGCAGGGCGTTTGACGTTGAGATCAATGTGTAAGAACCATGCAACATGTAGACCAGCAGTTTGATAGAAGATCAAGTCAGGTACTAACTCTGAGGCTGCAGCAAACTCCTCGCTAATCGGATCCTGTCAACGTATTTTTTGCATCTTATAATACATCTTTTCAGAATAAAAACAGCAATTCAAACTTGAAAAATGTACCTCCAAACTATCAAAGAATCCCAGAATAATCATAGCATCAGACTGCAATATATCAATTGCCTGTGATGCTTTTGTAACATTGTTAATACCACCACTCATCTTCTCCTTCACCCAGTTCACAATGGGATCCCTGCAATGTGAATCATTTTGCTGTCAGCGATTCATGCCAAAAATGGATAATTTGCACTATCATTTAACTTTCAACTCTGTATCCACTATGTCCTTCAACTTAAATTCGTAACTCCTCAAACTTACAATTACCTCCCTGAAAACTCCTTGGCACTGCTTGTTGCCTGTTGACCGCTAACTTGGCAGCCATATAGGATGCCGATGTCAGTATCATATGTGGCTGCCAAGTCAGCAGGCAACTGGCAACAACAGGTGCCAGGGAGTTTTCAGAGAGGTAATTTTATGTTTAGGGAGTTTGGGTTACAAATTTAAGATGGAGGACATAGTTAAAGAATGATGGCTGCAAACTAACCTGCCAAAAACCAACAAGAATAGCAAGCAATTATATGGCTGCACTGTCTTGAACAGGAGGGTAATTAAAATTTAAGCTTGTCCAATGTTATAGCCATTTAAAGCGAGAATCAGAATTTAAGACAATATTTGTTTCTGAGGCATAAGAACTCCAAACTTAGCAGCAATCAGAACTGTAAAATAAAAATCGAACAGATGTTCAACCAAAAGCTAACCTGGTGCAGCAAAAACGGTAAGTATGCATGTGAACACCACCAATGAAAAAATACAAAGTGGGACGTCCCAGAAACTGGTACTTTCTGGCCAACTCCTTTTCTACAGTAGCATCAACTTCAGCAAACAGTACCTTGCCCTTCAGCATAAATGAAGCTGCTGCATACTCTAAAGCAAGGTCCTGCCTACCATAAAACCATGGCTTGTAGATGTTCACTATCACAAATTTGTTCTCCATAACAAAGTCACTGAAGTTCTCTTTGTTCAATACCACAAGTTCTATTTCATTGAAAGGCTTATTCAGGACAACTTCTTGTTCATCACTGAAGTCCCCTAATGATGCACGCGTCTTGTTTTTATTAAGGACTTCAACACTACCAAATTGCTGATCAGATCTTCCGTTGGGAGGTTCAGAGTATTTGGCATTACTTGTGGAGAGGGATGCTGTATTGTCTTCTAATTCAACCACCACTTGGGGCTGGAGAGAGCTGTCAAAATCTGGATCGGAAGCCCTTTCATGGTCTTTTGGTTTCTCGCTTATCACTCCAAGTCCCTCTTCATTGATCATTTTTGGTACAGGTGCCTTGTTTTCATTGAAAACTTCAGCAGTGTTCAAATCGAGAGATGTTCCATTTTCAATTAAATCTAATTCCAATCGAACATCCTGATTGGAATCTATTCTATCGATTGATGGTTTTTTCCAATAAACATTTTTGTGATCAAAATCTAGTGCCTCTGGTGCTTTTGAAATACTGCCGAGACCACCATTTATGTTGTCTTTCACCCATGACACAACAGCAAACCTGCATTGTGATCCTGCTGTGAGAAATACATACATAAAATGCAATAGAAACATCTTCGAGTGACCACTAGAAATTGGATTTGATTTATAAGGTCTGTATATAATTCATAGAATTATCTTGTGAAATATGCAATGAAGCAATTCATGATCTGCTGTAAAATTTCAAAGACGAGCATAACGGGGAACAAAAGTTGAACAAATAAACAGTTTACTCAATCGAACAACAAAATGACTTGATATGTAAGTTTCTTTCACATTTAACTAGAATTTCAAGAGAAAAACAATCAAGCAAAAGAGAAACTGGAACTGACCTGTCAGAGCAAGGATAACACGTATGCATGTGAACTCCACCAATGAAGAAATCCAAAGTGTAAAACCCCTTAGATTTATATTTCCTTGTCAATTCCATCCCCTTGGTAGCATCAACTTTAGCAAAGATCACCTTGCCCTTCAGCATAGATGCAGCTGCTTCATACTCTAATTCTGGAACCTGGATCCTATTAAACCAAGGCATATAGAAGTTCACTACAACATAGTTGTTATCTGAAACAAAGTCAGTGAAGTTGTTATTGCCTAATACTACAACATTTATTTCACTAGAATCCATGCTATCAATATTTTTTCCGAATATTCCCTTGGATGTGGCAGCATCAAAACTGTCAGTTTCTTGATTCGAAGCCCTTTCATAGATTAACTGTTGCTTGTTTAGGACTTTCTTCGCAGGAACTGGTTCCATTTCTTTGATCACTTGATCATCAGTGATGTCAGGTAGAGTTTCTCCATCATCTTTAATGGTTCGATCAGCTTTGAAATGATTCAAGATTTCACCAAAGTACTTGTTATGGCTGAGTGCGGCAGATGCTGAATTGTTGTCTTTATCTTCAAGAAACATAGCAGGTTCTGATGAAGATGTAGAATTTTGAATAGAATCATTTTCAATGTGTGAAACCTGTTGAAATTTTTCACCATGAACTTCAACAGTGCTTGAATACAATTCATCAGCAGAGGGAAGAATATCAAAGCTAATTTCAGTTGTATGAGGAGCTTCAGAAATCTGATTTCCACCAGAGTACGAGATGTTGCTGGTGGGTGGTGTCGTTGCATTGTAGATTGTTTCATTTAAATGTCTGTAATACTCTTTCTCGGAATCCTGAGGTTCCACCTTGTGAAAATCTTCACTGTTACTTAGCCATGTAAATACTTTTTCAAGTCCATGAATGTGACGAAGTGATGAAAAGTGGGAGGGATTCAAAGACCAAAAGACGGAGAATAGGAGGACTGAAGTAAAGAGAAAAGCAAAGGTTCTTGCTCTTGCCATTTTTAGAAGCAACTCAAGCAAGGGAGAGGATCATGGAGAAATAAGAATGAAAAGGTTGAAATGATGGCCGGCAAGGGATCAGATTTTTGGTTATAATTTATTTGACTAAAGGTCTCAATCATAGGCATGAAAACAATATTAAGAATCTCTGCACAGTGTGGATTATTTCAATGTACTTTTCCAACTCCTTGGCTGTACATGCAACTTAGTTTAGAAGTCAAAGTGAAACAAGATAGCACGTCATTTACATAGAACAATAAATATGAAGATTATTGTGTCTTATCCTCTGCATAGAACAATAAACACATTCATTCCGATTGAGAATTCTACACATAAAAGTTTTTTTAAATCCAAGATGGAGAATTACTTAAACATCTATAGCATAAAATGAATGCAAGGTAGGGAGAGTAATGTCCTAAGCATTCATTGAGCAGGAAACTAAAATGATGAAAACAAATAAGAAATGAAATTGGGAATTCAATTTGTAATGTAGCAGTACCATATTGTCTTAGGTGAATGAAAGGAGGAGACTTGACCAGTTTTTACCTCAATGATATATATAGGCATCAATAGATATGCTGATTTTAGTTGACTATATCAACGCCAAAAACTGATTATTGAAGTTGAATGCCAGAAAATCAGAAAACTGCATTAAAAGACCTTTCATCATAGTCATATTCACTTCTATGATATCACTCAACATATTACAGATAAAGCCAACCACTCCATAAATCAAATTTCCCTTTGAAATTCAATTGGGAGAAATTAGGCAAAACCAGAAACTTCTGATTAATCTTATTAGCAAAAACTGAGTAAACAGTCCAGGCATTATAAACAGTTTCTACAAAAAGATAAGTCTAAGATGATGCATCAAGAAAAAATCAATATTAACATCATACTATATAATTATGTTAATTGGTCAAAATTTATAATATTTACTGCCAAGTTTAGACAACAAAATTATACAGCCATACTGTCTTGGGATATGTTTTTGAAGCGGCTCATCTGCTGGCTTATTCTCCACGTGAGTAATTCTAAAGCATTTTTCCACCTATTCTGTGTCAAGAATCCATTGTCGTTTGATATCTCAACTATATATTAATGAATCCCTGAAGATGCAATATAGATTAGACTGCACCTGCTTCAAGAAAGAACATAACTATTTGTCACTGGAAGCAAGAACTTCACCAATTAATTCTTTCTTGATCATCTTTAAAATGTCTGAGACCTGAAGAGCACAGATTACACAGCAGCATTCATTAGAATTGCAATGCACCAAGGAGCTAGTGAATAATATCCATGTGCTCAGAAGGACAAAGACCTAGAAACTTTCAAAAATAAAAGCACAAGAAAATATTCTTTCAAAAAATAAAAAAGGGCACCTTGGCACCTTTTCCCTACGATGTTGTAGAGGGAATAGTGTATTAACTATGATCTGATGAAATCCCCTGAGCATTGCATTTCTGAAATGATCAAGAAAACAGAATTTGCCTCACCTCAAAATACTGTTGCAGCATTGGTGAATAGTGATACAATATATTATATATCTTTTGAAGTAGGGCTGAAAGTACTTCTACTTGATTGCCCAGCAGATCCACCTATAAAAGAGAATTTCAAGGAAAATATTTAAAATGGCATAATGATAAGAATATTATAACATACTATATTCCATTTGAGAAAAAATATATTAAAAAAGAGTTACAAACACATCCCATAGCCGAAAAAATTGGCTAACTTAATTTCACTAACATCATGGAGACATTAAGGGACAAGAAACTGAAATAAGAAAGGGTAGCTTAACACCTCAGTTTCAGCCTTCCTAAGATTCTCACATCTGCTGAAGAAAGCCTTTTGATAGAGCAGTTCCTTCCTCCTTTGTTTGGCAACAAGTTCAGCAAGCAGATTTAATTGAAAAATTGCTCCTTCGAACCTGCAATTACAGTAATCTGCTCATTGAACAAAACAGAACTAAGTTTTGACTTCTCACTAGTGAATTGAATTGAAAAGATATGCCATACAACATTAGAATGATGGAAGCTTAACATCAAAACAATATGAGCAGAAAACATTCTGACAAGATATGCAAACATTTGCCTCCGATATAATGAACTTTTATTCTTAAATAAATAGAACACAGAAGAATTCGTGGAAAAAGTGAAGTACTTTATGATGTTCAGCTCTAATTTTGCTTCAACTCTGCACTTAAAGTCCACAAAATTTTGCATAAATTCCATGATAGGTGTAAATGCAGAATAAGATGGAATTATAACTTTCACCTCCTTAATTGCTTTCTGTTGCAACCAAGAGGGCTTCATCTCACTCACAGAAGCTAAAGAACCTATCTGATCATCAAACCTTTCTGCATCTTCAACTGCCACAGCTAGACAAGATCTTAATTCACTCACTAGAGCCTTGCTAACAGCCAAATGATCCAGAGCAGTCAAAGTTTTATTGCTCATAGAGGCACAAGTGCTTCCCATCTCAGATAACAACTCTCGGGAAATCTTTCGCATATTCAACTTTTCATGCTTCAGCTGAATGGGACTGAAATAATTCTTAGTTTCAGACATTTCTGTTTGAATCAAATCCATCTCAACTTTAATACAGTTTCTTTGTGAATCTTGTTTTTGAATCGAAATATCCTCTTCGATAACCTCTTGACTTTTGAAAGATGAAGAGAAATATTCTAAGTTGAAATGAGCAGCTTCTTTGCATGTAGCACTAACTTGTTTCACAGACTCAAGAACAACAAGCAGGAAAATTTCTTCCTTCACGAGACTCTCAAAGTTATAATCATCTATCTCCTTCTTCCACTCTCTGCAGATTTCCCTAAAGAAAATTTTGTAGACATCCTCCTTGATTGAATGCTCTAAACACTGAAAGGATTCATCACAACATGGGAAGCCATAAATACAATTCTCTAACTTCTTCACCTGATTAGTTTTGCATACTAACTGTTTGCTGTGGTATGCAACATCTCTGAGGGTCTCTTCTAAGGCAATCTGATATATCTTTTCCCTGAAAAGGCTTTCATTATCAGATCTTTCAATAATCTCTTTCCACTCCTTGCACGATTTCCCAAATAAGAATCTAGATACTTCCTCCCTTAATTTCCACTCCAAAATCACCTCTTTGAATCTGGTTATAACGTTATCAGTAGTTTCTGTTACATCTCTAAAACAACCTTTAGAAGCAATTCGATAGATTTCTTCCCTAACAAGGTTTTCATTATCAGATCTTTCAATAATCTCTTTCCACTCCTTGCACAATTCTCCAAAGAGGAATCTAGATACATGCTCCCTTAATTTCAACTCCAAAATCACCTCTTTGAATCTGGTTGTAACATTTTCAGTAGCTTCTGCAATATCTCTAAAACAACCTTTAGAAGTAATTTGATATATTTCTTCCCTAACAAGGTTTTCTGTATCGGATCTTTCAATAAAGTCATTCCATTCCTTGCATAGTTCCTGAAAAACGACCTTTGATATTTCCTCCCTTAGTTTTCCTTCTAAATTATAGTCTGCCAAACAAGAGCTTTCATCGCCGGCATTTTGACATTCTAGCAATGCAATATTAATAGAAGCACACAAATCCTTCACCACCTCACTGAACACCATATAGTGTATCTGTTCTCTAATCTTAACATCAATCTTGTCATTTTCCATCATTTCATTCCACACTTTGGCCATTTTCTTTAATGTATCTTCACGGTCACCTTCTCCTTTTAGGATCTCCATGTCATGTTGACGTAGCTCATTGCCAGAATCAGATACCAGACCTTTTAAAAGGGCAGCGCAAGTCTTTTTCATTATCATGGTTTGTAAACTTGAGCCCTCTTCATCTTCTTTCACTATCTTCTTTTCACAATGAAATGCTTCATTTAATTTATCAGAAACTGAAATTTTATGCACTTTCTCCTGGCTGTCTTCAGAATTATCAGTGAGAAATTGATCCTCTTGTCTCTCATGTAAGTTATACAATCTTTTGATCAAATAGCTTTCCTCCTCACCATCACTTTCATGGTGGCTAAAATGTTTACTAATGTTTTCGTTCTGGTTAATTAAACTTTCCATTCTTACAATCACATCTTGGATCCTTCTTCTTGGACTAACTGGATCCTCTTCTCCCCTAGGATAAGGCCACACTTTTTCCCCATGAAATTCTCGCTTTGCCCAATTCAGCTCTTTGGATTTTTTCTTGATAATGGATTCATGATTCTTTATTAATTTAGCAACAAGGTGACAATCGCTTTCTTCTGGATCCTCTTCATCGAGCTGCTTTTGCTCATAGGTTGAATTCTCAGTTTTGCCGTGGTTACTTTCATCTGATGAACCTCTTCCTGTTAGCTTTACAGAAATCTTGCTTTCATGATTGGTTTCTGATAGGCAAAGAGCTTGTAGTCCATCATGTAAGTATTTAATCTCTTTCAGTATATCTGACAAATATTTAATCCATCCAAACGAAACTTGTTTCTCTTGCTTCCTACCTTCTGATTGGAAACTCTCCTGAATATCCCCCATAAAGCCTTTGATCACAATAGACATAACATCCTTCTCTATTGTCCACCTCCATTGCTGCTCTACTGGCTCCACCTCTGAGGAGAACAAAACACTCTGCATCTTTCCAAAGGCAATATCCAGAGTTTCTTTTAAAATGTCTATGTCTATGCCCATAAGCTCAATCTTTAAGCCATCACAACTACGATTTCTCCTTCTATCTAGGAACTTAGTTTCAGGTTCAAGTTTTTGTTTAATATTCCATACCTGCTGATCCACTGAATTTTTCAACCCAGAAATATCCTCATCTCTTTCTTCGTCAGCACCAACCATGAGGTCATCAACACCTGCCTTATTGCCATGAATGATCAGTTCTTCAACACCTTCAGTTTTTTTTAGCTCATGCTTGAGCTTGGCACGTAAAGAATCCAATTCCTTCTGTTTGGTTTCCAATGCCTTTCTAAGCTTCAACTCATTTTCCAACCTCTCAGCTAATTCTCTATCCTTTTCTGCAATGGCTAACTGTGCATCATTGAGGCGTCCTAAGAGACGATCTCTGATTTCTGCCAAGTCCCCAATCACCTCTTCGTCGCTGCTTTCGAAACTGCTGTCTGATTCTTCTTGAACAAACTTCAAACACCCCTCTAACTGCATCACTGCTAACTCATAAAACTTTGATATCTCAGTCAAGCACTCAATAACACCTTCCTTTCTCTGTGCCCGCTCGTGTGCTTTATCCATTGCTACGTGCACAATCCACATCATTGTTGAATCTGCCAAGCAGATTTTGTACTTACCACCCACTCTGCCAAATACCTCATCCATTTCTCATAAAACTAATAACAACCTTCACACTCAAACAAGAACGCAAGCTATAATTTTAGTTCTGAAATTGCAATCTGCTTAACGCATTTGGCCTGTTAGAAATATAAGATCAAAAACCTGCAAAGATTGAATCTGTAGGCATAGCATCATATCAATTTGTGAAATTTAAAGACATGATAGACATTTGTCAAATAAGAGAGCAAGGTCTCCTCGCCGTCTCTTTTGCCTTTCTTGCCTTTAAATGGGGATCATGCAACTAATTATTCTATATTTAAATAACTTAATCATCAGAACAAAAGCTCTTCACTAGTACCGCAAAACCAGCTTTAAATGTTCCTCTCTCTGGTCCATTCTTGGAATTTAGTTTCTGACTTTGAGATCATATGCAATGAAATAAGTTCCCAAATAGATTTGCATCATTTAAAAGAGGCTCGGTGAAATAAACATGGATGGCATAGCCTTAAAGTTAAGGGCGAGTTTCAAACGGGGAAAGGTAGGCATTTTAACAAATAGGTAGATTGAATTTCATAAAATTGCATTTTAGTTGGGGTTAAAAATCCGATTGATCCATTTCAAAAATGAAACTAAAATTGACATCTAAAATCAAAGATTTCAAATTTCACTAGGCCCTCAAGTAATTTTGGGAAAAAAAAAAGGAAGAAAAAGAGCCGATCATTTGGCCCATTCCTATCATGATTTGATCTTTCACGAATTTTGTTTTTTGAAAAAAAAATATTATAATTCAACTACAAATATTCTCAAGAAAAACAGAAAAAAAAAAATCAACTACAAATATACAAAGAAGAATCGAATTCTACACCTTTAATTGAGATTTTTATTATAAAATAAAATAAAATATAAAGGTATTAATTTAACATAATCCAATAATTAATGGGTTTCGTGAATTTGAAGTTGAATTTTTGAGATACTTTTAAAAAATCAAATATATTTTATATAGTGAAACTTCTAAATTATTTTTTTAGGGGAAAAAAAAAAAAAGCTAATCCAACTATAAATTTATTTGACAAAAATGAGGTGCAATTTGCAAACAAATATTTATTATTCTAAATTAGACCTATTTATGGATTATGTTTACAGGTTTGAATATATATATATATATATTACATATAATACCTTTTTTTTTCTTTTCTTTCTAAAAATATATTTTTCTACTTTTAGTTTTAAAAATACTTTTTTTTAAATATACTTTTTAAAAATACCACTTTTTATTTTAGAAAAAATCTTACCAATTAATGGAAAATTTATTTTATTAATATAAGTATACTTTCTACCCTTAACTTCTTTTTACCCAAATTTTAACCTAAATCTAATAATATTTTAATCGTTTTTTGTGATTTTATTCACCAAGCCACCAATATTGGCAAGCAGTAGCAATCTTGAAAAACTAGCAAAAAGGAAAAAGATGACACAATTAAACATAATTTTTTCAAAAATCTCACACATTTTTGTTATCTTTATTTCCCAAAAATTCCACATTCCCCTTACAGTTACTAATCGTTCTTCAAGCTGATCACTTGTGTTTTCGCCCAAAATTTTATCCTTTCCCGTGCCATTGGTGTTCGCTCTCCAAGTCGATGCCGATCTCCTGTATTTCTACTCCTTTACTAACACTGATCGTGCTGCAAAAAAAATTTACAAGTTGAAGGTTTGTAATTTTGGACATTTATTTTTGTCTTTAATTTTTCTATTTTTCAGTTGATATATCTTTGTATATGTGGGTATGCAGCACTGCAAACAAGTAATTTCAATATTAAAATTAAATATACCATATGATATACCTTGATATACCAAATTTAAGTTAGAAATTGCAACAATACAGTTTGGTACACCGGTATGTATATATAGATATACTAAAGTGGATGATGCAAATTTTTAATTCTGTTTGTTACACCTATTGGTATACTAAGTGCATTTTTGGCAGTTCATACACCGGTAAGTATAGGATTGATTTCACTCACGGTTACTCAACTTATCACTTATCGCGCAAAAATAACCGACTTTTTTTTTTCTTATTTAAATGTCACTGAACTTTTAACATTTTTTCAAAAAAGTCATTTTAACCGGAATCCGGCGAGAACACTCGCCGGATTGATGACATGGCATGCCATATCAGAAAATACATGTTGTTTAACAATATCTATAACAAATGCTATATCTAAATCAATTTCACTTACGGTCACTAAACTTATCATTTATCGCGCAAAAACAATAAATTTTCTTTTTTTTTCAACTTAAATGTTACTGAACTTCTAACATTTTTGCAAAAAAGTCATATATTTACTATTCGTTGCCACGTGTAATATGCCATGTCATCAATCCAGTAAGGGTTCTCGTCGGATTCCGGTCAACATGACTTTTTTGCAAAAATATTAGAAGTTCAGTGACATTTAAGTAAGAAAAAAAAAGTCGGTTACTTTTGTGCGATAAGTGATAAGTTGAGTGATTATTAGTGAAATTGACCCGTAAGTATACCATAGTGTAGATATCCCATTCTATCTAGGTCAAAATCATGACACTAGTAAAATGAGGATATTTTTGCCCTTTTTCCAACTTAAAATATTTTTATGTATTCTTACTCTTTTAATAAATATTTTTTCTCTTCTCACTTGAAAATCAAAAATAAAATAAAAAATTTAAAATAATGATATATTTCCCTAATTTATCTCGATTAATACAAACTAATTAATAAATCAGTAAATATGAAAAAAATGAAAAAGAAAAAATTAATCAAAATTAAAAGAAAATGACATTTACATAAAAGGGCTCATAATTAATTAAAATGGATAAAAATGCCCTTCACTTGGTCACTAAGTTGAAAAAATAATAAAAAAAATTAATTAAAATTAAAATTAAAATCATAAACTTAGCCATTAAGTAATAAAAATAAATTAAAAATAAAATTAATAAAACGGACATAAGAAAAATCAAATTTTATAAAATTACTTATAAACTTAGTCGTTAAGTAAAATGTAATTACTAAAATAACCTTAAAAGATGAATAAAATTCCTAAACTACCATTGAGGACTTCTAAAACTAGAATCCCTCACCCACCATTCCAACATACAATACGAAGGGAGAGGAAGAATTAGCAAAAATTAGGAAAATGATCGTAAGAAAAAGGAAGAAATAAGAAGAAATGAAAGGGAAAAAGAGGGAGAAAACGAAAATCTAGGAAAAATAGGATAAATAATAAAAAAAAAATTAAATTAGGAGTTTGCATAAACTCTTCAAACAATAAGATACAATAAAATGGAATAGAAAATGCATAAAGAATTAGCTAAAAATTAAAGAAAATGTTGGGAAAAGGAAATGAGTGAAGCAAATAAGAAGAGAAGAAAGGGAGAAAAATAGAAAGAAAATGTGAGAAATAGTGAAAAAAAACTAGAAAATTGTGGAAATACAAAGAATTAGAGAAAGGAACACAAAAAATTAGAGGAAGAAAATAAAAAATATAGGAAAAAAATACACAAAATTAGGCAAAGTTAAAGAGAATGTAGAAAAATAGTGATGGAAAATAAGAGAAGAAAATAAAAAAAAATGTAGTCAAAAAATTTATTTAAAAAAAGAGGAAAAATAAAAATAATAAAAAATAAATATCTTGTAGAGGTTGCCTTAACCTCTAGTTCCAAAACAGACAACCTGTATTGGCCGCCATTAACACCATCGTAGCCCCTAGTTGTTATGTCAGTTCCATTGGCCACCCCTATCACTAACAAGTCCATGGGCATCGCGGCTAGCAACTTTGACGTCTTTGTTCTCTCCTATCGGTGTTTTCTTTCTCCGAATGATTCAATTTTCCAATGTCATTTCTGGTGGTTCAAGGCATTGAACTTCAACACAACTGGCACGTCTAAGTTCCTTAGGTTGAGAAGCTTTTGATTTAACTAGTTTTCTACCGTCACTAACCAAAAATCTCTAGATCGCTACCGTCATTTCAACTCAGTTTTTCATCAAATTCAAAAGATTCAAGCTTTCTTGAAGTGCGTGAACCAAGCTGGTAAGATCCTAGCGATGGTATCTACTTTCCGATGACTTCGGTTCTGTTAAAAGTATGCCTTAGAGCCCATGTAGATAAGGGATCTTTTATATATATATAAACTCATTGTTATTTATGAGAAGACACTATTCATTTATTAATACTACATTGTGATTACCTTTCGTTTGATTTTGTATCTTAAATTAATAAATGTAGTTCTTAGTATTATAAATGCAGTGCAAAGGCAATCATGAAAGGGTTCATGATGTGAAATGCCTATTGCATGCAAATGTGTTAATACCTAAATATCCCTAGTCATAGTATTAACAAGACAGAGCATTATTAATATAGATAGACTAGCATATGTTATGATTCTGGCAAGGTTCAAGTAATGGTTCTCAAAATTGTGATAATAGAGATGATCAAAGTTGACATATGGATGATTGTTAGAAGAACAAATACATTATAGACTTGCCGTGAGAATCCTCACATGGATATTAAATCTATGCCAATGAGGAATCTCTTCATAGTAGTGATGCAAATATCTTTAGATTTGAAATCACCAAAGTTATCTTAATTAAAAAGTGGTATACTTTAACTCTATAACTGCTTACCTTCATTGATGAGTGAACATAGTTAGGAGGTTAGATTTATCATGACCTACTTTAAGATAGTTGAGTGATCAATAAATGATTCACCATCCTAGATTTATTAAAGAAGTTATCTCACATGTTCTATAATACCCTTGTTCAGAAAATTTTTTGCCAAAGTAGAATGCAGACGTGAATGAGATCCACGAGGGCATTTTGGGAACAATGGTTAAATTATTTGAACAAGGTTTATATGAGTTGAAAAAATTCTTACTCAAAACCAAAATGAGATAAAGTAAGGTGAAAAAAATAATTGCACGGTAATTGTTCTATGGAAGAGTTCAGTCAAAACCATTTCACTTTTCTGTCATTTAGGTAATCATGATGCTTAACTTGAAGCCTCTCATGATTTATACATAACATGAGAAGAAATATTAATTAGAGAATTAATATAATGATTTAAAGAGTTAAAATCATGCAATTATTAATTGCAAATATATTTGTATTGTCAAATGGATTAGAAAATCCAATGGGTCACACGACTATAGGGAAGGGTATTATAGTAAAATGACAGATGTAATAATATTTGATATTATTATGGATAGAGAAAATGAAGAAGGAAATAATTAATTAAAGGATTTTAATTAATTGTTCACGCTCATAAAACTCCGTAGAACTTTTCTACACATGGTCTGTAATAATAGAACAGACTAGTTCATTTTGATTTGAAATAAAATATTATTGGACTATAAGTGTTATAAGACTAAAATAATAAAATTGAAATGTTTGGAGAATTAATATAAGGTCCAGAATGAAAGTCATCTGCGCATAAGCCCACTGAGAGTGGCTTTTGCTCAGAAAGCATAATAAAGGCTTTAATGGTCTAATTCTTGAGCCAAGTCAAATTAAATATGATATATGTGGTATGAACCTAACATAATTAATTTGGTTGGATTTGGAATTCATTTGGGTAATTAAATATAAGTCTGTGCAGAAAGCCCATTAATAGGGCCTCTGTGCATGGCCCATTGAGAATAGGCCTAGACTTAATTTTATTAAGCCAATTTAATTAATTAATTAAGAGTTAATTATGAATTAACTCCAACCATTTTAGAGTTCTAATTCCATTAGAGTTATTCTTTTAACTTGAAGTATAACAACAATAGTTCAGTTGGAGTTGAACAGAACAATAAAAGAATCGGGTTCTTCCTTCCTTTCTCCTTCTAGGCCGAATTCTCTCTCTAGTCATAGAGAATTTTAGTTGCTTCTAGCCACCCAATTCTTGATTCATTTTGATTATTCTCTAGTGTGGATTAGCATTGGAGGTGTTTGCTATTGGATATTGTGGTTTACGACAATCCGGTGTGAAATAATCAATTATTTAATCATACTCACAAGTAATTTTCCTAATTACCAGGTTAGAACATGTAATTTCATGGCAAGATCCTAATATAATATGGTTAAAATTTTAAATTTTTGCCTTGTATGAGATGCATGTTTCCATAGTGATAACCAACATGGTATCAGAGCCTAGGTTTTGCCATAAAATTACAATTTGATTATTCCGCGAAATATTTTTTTTATTTATAAGTTATTTAATTTTCATGAATTTTAAATTTTGATTTTAATGTTTATGAATATTATATTAAGAAATATTTATTTCTACAATTGTGTGATTAAAAAAAAAAAAGAAGAAAAAATGATTTCTTAAGTTAGAGAAAAGTTCTCCACAAGAAGCATAGCTAAAAAGGAGTTGTTCTAATTTGATTATTAGTTTGATCCATATATAAATTATTTTGATGATAATTTATATTTTTAATATATGATATTAAACCGTAGGATCAAACAGAATCGAAATCGGTTAAATTTTACATGAAAACTAGTTGTATCGAAAAGTTTAGTAAATAGTATTTTTCTTGTGTTCTTGATGTGTTCATGTTTAGAATGGGATCTGATCTTAATATTTGGATAAATAAGATATAATAAAGTATTTTTAATTTATTTGATTAATTAAAATGGGCTTTAAATCAATTGGATTGGAATTAGTAAGCTAAAACTGATTAATAGGCTTAATTTAGTCTGCATGCTTCACTTAAGTTAGCAGATGAATTGGTAGGCCTAAGGAGCTAATTTAAATTAATATTATAGACCAAATTAAGTTTATTAATGGGTTTTAGGAGTTGGAGTGGGCTTGCTATACGTTTGGCCTAATCCCAAAGCCCAAATGGCCTAAATTCATAAAATTAGTTTGTGTGTGAACACAAGGTTAGGGTTTAGTGTGGATTTCGCCATAAATTTGAGCCCAAATTAATTTTTAATTATTTTAATATGATTAATTAATTAAATAATTGATTTAATAATCAACGGGATTCATAATTAAGACAAAAACACATGCATGCAAAAAGTTTCCTAAAATGGATAGTTTCTAAAATGGAAATAGTTTCCTAAGTTGGATAGTTTCCTAAATTTGATCACACTAAGACAATAGCTCATAGAATATTTCAAGAGTTGAAACAAGTTAAATATTCCAAAATAAGGCTCTATTTTTATGCATTAGAATTGCATATAAAGGTGTATGATTGGCATGATGGATAGTTATGAACTAAAGCCTAATGTGATTGAGAATAATGCATGTTTTAACCCATAAGGACTTTCATGTTCTAACCAATTGCTTTTTCTTTATATTTTTCTACTTGTAATATGTAATTAGATTACATAAAATAGAATTAGAATAATAAAAGAAGACCACAGGCAGGGAGCAAGATGGGGTTGAATGGAGATCTAAGAAGATTGAAGATATTGTATCGTTATTTCTTTGTTTAATCATGAATACTCCCTAGGTTTGACTTTTTGATCTTCCTTTTGGCTCGGTGACGTCAATGCAGTAAAGTTCATAACTATACCATATTTGTGTGCTTTATACTTATGCAATAGATATATGATGCATACCAATGTATGCCAACCATGTATGATGATACCGAATTAACAAAACCCCTCAAATCAATATTAAGGTATATAAGCCTTTCATTAATTGAAAGAAAACTAGAGTTCTTTATAGTATGGGTTGTTGACCAAAGTTAAGCGTACATTATATCGAATATGTTTAAATCCAATTAATTGGCCATCTTAGCTAGCCCATTAGCTTGTTGACCAAAGTCAAGGCTAATGGACCTAGAGGAAAGATTGGGGAATGCATATATGATATGCATGCATCAAGAGTTGATAACCCAATAATCCAATAGTTGTGTAAAGGCACTATTGGTATAGAGATACCTATCTTATAAGGGTATGAAATTTTATTTATTGACCAAAGTTAAGGTCAAATTTTAAATTAAGGATTAGATATGGGCCCACTAGAAAAACCACCGGTTTTTTCAAATCATATAGTGAGGGCTATTGATTCGCAATAAAATCATAGGAGTAAAATGTATTAATTAAAGGCCTAATTAATGCATACATATACATGAACATACTCTAATACATTTTCTTTCTTCACATCTAGGATTTCATCATAAGTACTTCTCATATAAATCTGCATTCAATATTGGATAACAAGCTAGTTGGCAGCAATTATTCAAACTGGATTCGTCAAGTGAGAATTGTTCTTAGAGCTGAAAAAATCCACTATGTCTTGGATCAAGATCCACCACCACTTGCATCTGATAATGCCACTGATGAGATCAAGGGTATCTGTCATAAATATGTAGAGGATAGTGAAGCAGCAGCATGTGTAATGCTTGGTGCTATGTCCTCTGAGTTTCAGAAGCAATATGAAAAAATGGATGCTAGGACAATCGTTTTACACTTAAAGGAGTTTTATATTTCTTAAGCTAGAAATGACCGGTATGATATTGCTAGAGCTCTCTTTAGCTGCAAAATGGTGGAGGACACTTCGTGTAACACCCCTTACAAACACCTATGGATCATGCATATAATCTAATACCGGAATAAAGGGGTGTCACACTACAGAACTATAACCTAAATCATACATCCATTTTCAATCATATAAACAGATATAAATGCATACACTCATATTAAAAAATTTCTTCTTAAACACATGTCAAAATATATAAGGTTACAATATTTACATAACCTTTTTACAAGTTACACAATTGTTATAATTATACATATGTTCTATTTTACAAAAAGAATAATACATTACATTTCACTTGTATACAAAAACGACCTACATCAAACTTTACTTCTAATCTTGTGCTGGCCCTAACTTTTACAGCTTGTCTTTGTGAGTACCTTTGACACCTGAACCTACACGGATGAAAATCCGTGCTAAGTATCAAGCTTAGTGGGGAACATATATTTTTGAATGACCACTCAGAGTAGTCGTTCCACAAGCACACAAGTCATATTAATTGCAAGCTATTGTCATATAAGTATTCCAGTCATAGTAGGAAAATTATATATTTTATGTATTTATATCATATTTTGGAAATTAAAATTCACTTAACATGTATCAAACTTGGAAGCATTTTACATAACTAAATTTAGCCTACCATTCTACGGGTGTGGATAATCAGAAGAGTATCAGGCGACCCCATAGGAAAGATTTTCATATCAGGCATCCTCATAGGGAAGAACATCTCATACTTGCATCTCCATGGGGAAGGATATCTTATTTGGCATCTCCGAAGGGAAGAATGTAAGAGAGACATAAGTCTCAAAGAAAAGAAATCGTGGTCTCAAATAATTAAGCATGTTTTTATAATTTTTAATAAGTTTTGGGATGTTTTCAGGTGTTTTATTTTAATCCAGAGCTAAATTGGAGGTTTGGGGCGGATTTTAGAAGAAATTTTGGAAGGAGGGCAAGAATTGCCCAAAGCACAGCCGTGCTTTTACAAAAGCACAGCTATGCTTTCAAAGACAGCGTGCGCCAGCGAGAATAATCAACGACACAGCTGTGCTATTGCGGAGAGTACAGCTGTGTTACGCAGAAGAAGCGCGCGCGGATGAGGACAGCGTCAGGCATTTCTTGCCCAGAAGCACAGCTGTGCTTCAGCGAGAAACACAGCTGTGCTGCGCCTTTTTCCACCAGCTATCGTGCAACCTTAGACAAAACACAGCTGTGCTTCTCAAAGCACAGCTGTGCTTTTCTCCAGTATAAAAATTAAAGCGCCGCTGCATTCCATGGGGGTTTTTTAGTTTTTAGTATTTATTTTTTTTTCTTTTCTTTAGGTTAGACTTAGGTTTATTTTCCCTTAAATTCCAGCAACATTTTATTTAATTTTCATGTTTTAATTCTCCTTTTAAATTCTGTTTTAGATATATTTAATTTTAAATTGCAATTTTGTTCTTAATTAATTTAGATTATTTTTAGTTTAAATTTATATTTTGGGGATTCAAGAAGATTCAAAAGTTGATGAACAAGAGTTTCAAGATCTATTTTCTCTCTCATCAAGGGTGTATTCTAAACTTTGATTTTTCATATTTATGTTTATATTCTTGATGTTAGAGTAGTTATTCTTGCTTAGGAGTTCTTGAATCATATTTATATTTTGGATTTTTGGATTTAATGAATATTTTCATGATTTCTTTTATTTCTCTCATTATATTTTCTGCATTTATGATGATTATTGGATTTGATTATGATTTAGTCTGGAATGATGATTAATTCAAATCTGATTTTTGTGTAATTTGTTTTTGCTCTGTTCTTATATCTCTACATCTATCGATTTTGCTTGCTCCGGAATGGGACGCTTGATTTATAGATGTTAGTTTTATAATTTTCAGATATGTGAGGAATAGATGGGTTTTGGGTTGTTTGGCTCCGGATTGGGAAAGCAAATCGAATCTAGGACTTTAGACCCGCGCTTAGGCTAGTTGTATGGCTTGTTCCGGAATGGGACGTCATGCAATTAGAGTAGCTTGCTCCGGAAAGGGACGCTTAGGTTTAGTTGGGTTGTCCAGAATTTCATGTTTATATTGTTTTACCAATTTCCAATTACATTTATGAGGATAGAATTTCCTAAGCATTTAATTTCATCCTTGAGTAATTTCTTGATGAACACTTTTATTTTTAATTGTTAATTAATTTTCTTGCTTAGCTTAGTTTTCTCCACCAAACAAACCGGGGACATCTCATGTTCACTCATCTATAGATATTTAACGTGACAATCCTTTTTCCCTTGGGTACGATAGCTCGGGGTCCTAACTATACCCCACTTTATTACTTGTCGATTCGGTACACTTGCCGAACATCGATCAAGTTTTTGGCGCTGTTGCGGGGGATAAACGGTGTTGTTTGTTTTATATTTTTAGTTGAGTTAGTTTGAGATTTTGATTTTTTTTTGTTCTTTATTTTAATTTGGTGTTTATTTTTGCAGAAAAATTTTGAGGTCTTTTCAAAATGATGTAAGATAGTGTTCAAGATTATGAGTTGGTCCTTTTGCGAGCTCAAGTAAATGATATGAGAAGGGAGATGCAAGAGTTACAACAATTGTATTCAACTTCACCAGTCACCTATTCACCATCCTTTAAAGATCCTTACTCTTCATGGGTATCACAAGAGTCTAACGTTGCCCAAATCAAAAGTCTTCTAGACTACATATATTACAGAGAGAAGCAATTTTATGTAGAAAAGGGGGAGTTGCAGGCTACAATTAATTATCAAGAGGAGAGGATCAAGGGTCAAGAGAATCAATTGAGTAGTCAAGAATTTTGGATCCAAAATTTGGAATCCAAATTGGAGCATTTAATTGTTTCTTTGGTTGATCAAAGAGATGGTGATGAATTGAGTCATGCACCTATAGAGCTTAACGAGAATTTTGAAATCTTTGAGGATGGGTTGCATGAAGAAGAAAAAGAGCCAATCATTGTTGAAGACACATCTTGTGTTTGTTTGGAAACTAATTTCAGTTTTTCTATGCAGGATAGTGCACCAAAGGGGCAAGAGTTGTGCGATTCTCAAATGGAAGCACTGGATTCAGTCCATTTAAAGGATTTATTTAGGCTGGAAGAGCCGGTAGAGTTCTTTTATAGTGAACCCAAGGTGGAGTCATACTTCATCGAAGACATGGAATTGCCCACCTTGGTGGCTTTCGATGATTTTCTCCTACTGATGGGGGAAAATGAGGAGCAAAAACCGAAAAGACCATTATTTGGTTCACAAGCTCGTCCACCTAAGAGTAACATGAGTCGAGTTGGGACTCATTATGTGACGCCCGTTCCCTAACGACAGACTAGCTCAGCTAATCTTAGTTAGAGAAGGTCGCACACACACACAGGACACATGCGGAAACTTAATAATAAAATTTCATCACACACTACCTTAATTCATACATCACATGCCAACTACTATTATTCACACGCCTTAGCTATTCATATGACACACATACATGTGGGAGGTTACATCCATGATTACTACATTATTACATGCCTTTACATATTAAAAATACATATTAACCATATAAAACTTATACAAAAGTCCAAATAACAAGCCCCCAAACCTACACTATACACTTCCTATTGTTGACTGTACCAAAATGCGGGGGACGTCCTTCAGTCACCTCTCGTCCGTACCTACACGGATTAGAGTAAATCCATGCTAAGCGATAACGCTTAGTGGGGAACTCATATATATAGCAACAATTATCACACATCAGAAACATCATACATTACATGCTAGTAGACATGCCAGAACATTCATTATTAAAGCACGTACCATTTCAAGCATTGTTTTATCCATTACTATATTCAATCATAAAGCATCAATCACTTATTCACATATCCATACCACATACTTTCTTGTATCACAGTCACTTCCATTTATTATTTGATTAATCAGTTAGCCTGCAATTCAATGACGCGGATAACGGGTAACGCATGGGTACCTCCTAGGTACCCAGAATCTCATCGAGATCACTTTTACACATTAGTACCTTCTGGTACTTTTCATCATTCCACAATTAACTGAATCCAGCAAGGATAATCGCATTCTGATTCCCATGGAATCAGACACATTTAACGCATGGGGCTGCAGCACTGAACCCTATAGGCATGCCTAACTATCCACTACTTGACTCGCAGGCTTAAGTTATTGACAAATTATTCAATTCACTTTTCACTTTACACATTTGCATTAGCACATAGCTAACATTTCACTTGCATATTCAGTATGCTTTCAAATTCAATCTTCTCATATAATATTTACATAACTGATCATATTCAGAAATCACCATGTTTGTATGCATTTGTAGATCACTTAACACACATACAATACTTACTCATGTTGTCCTTTATTTCAGCTCAAAGCCTTGCCATTTGAATGGCCAAACACATTAGGATCATATTGCCAAAACAGGGTGGGTCACGGTCACAATGGATTTCATTGTCACCGTGACATATTGAAGTCCAAAACAGAATGAAAATTGGGGACATGTCACGGTCACAATCAATTTCATTGTCACCGTGATGTGTTCCCAACTCTCGGCAGAATGCAACCTGAGGGTATGTCACGGTCACAATGAATCTCATTGTCACCGTGACATATTCTCATTTGCAAAACAGAATGCCTTCCTGGGTAGGTCACGGTCACAATGAATTCCATTGTCACCGTGACATACCAAATTCCTCTAGGCAGAATTGAACTCAGCATATGTCACGGTCACAATCAATTTCATTGTCACCGTGACCTATGCCAAAATACCAAAACACAGCTGTATTTATCAATAGCATGGCTGTGCTTTTTCAGTCCAATTCTCCTTTTACGCCTAGACTTCAAATCTCCTTCTTATTTGTTTGGCAATCAACCCAAATACAACAACCACACAATCAATAACACATACCTGATTTTCCCTTCTTGTTTGGCATTCAATAATAGTACAAATCATAATCATTCTCAAGCACTTTATCACAATCATAGTGCTACTATAATCATACAATTTAGCATCACATAATTCATGCTCAAACTTCAATTTCACATATCTTGCAATTCATTTCAAAACTCTATTTAACCAACACTAATCACATAATCACACAATTAGGGTTTGTTCCCAAACCTCGTCGCCTTAGCTCCTAATTACGACGGACGCTCGGTTCTCCAATTACAGCTTTTCCCTTATCTCTTTTCACTGCTTCAGCTAGCAAAACCAACACAAATTCCAGAATTGAACACAATCCATCAATCCTCACTCCAAACCAAATCAAAACCAAGAAGAAGAGTAGAAGATGAGAATAAGCACACTTAACCACTTACCTCTTAGGTTTAACCCTGAACTCATGAGCAACTAAACATCAATATGCTTACTCTTCCTTAACACTCACTCTCACGCAAGAAGAAAAGAGAAGAACACAGAAATTACTAGGTTACCCAAATGAAACCCTTCTCTTCCCTTAACCCACTCTTGCATGCAAAGGTGTAGGTGGCACACCCTCACTAAGCCACACGGAAACCACTCACCAAAATCTGCCTCCACTATCCAATTTCTTACATTATTATATTCCTAATTAAAGCATCATTAAACAGCTAATCAACCATTAGCTTAATGTGACTCAATTACTCATTAGCCACTAAACAATTCCTCTTTCTTCAATTAAGTCCAATCCTACACTTCAATTACACTTTCACCCCAATTAGACCAAATACGACTAGGGTACAATTCCGGCCATGACAACTCTCCACTCCTTAAAGAATTTCGTCCTCGAAATTCATACCTGAATGGAACAGTTGTGGATGCTGCTCACGCATAGCCGCTTCTGGTTCCCAAGTTGCTTCTTCAACACCATGGTGCTGCCAGAGCACTTTTACAAGTGGTACCTGCTTGTTCCGAAGTTGTCTTACTTCTTTTGCTAAGATCACTATTGGCTTTTCATCATAAGTGAAATCTGACTGCACTTCCACTTCTGGTAGAGATAGCACATGGGAATCATCTGACCTATATCTTCTTAACATAGACACATGGAACACATCATGTAGCTTAGCCAAAGTCGGAGGCAAAGCCAACCGATAAGCTACAAAACCTACTCTTTCAAGCACTTCATATGGCCCAATAAACCTTGGACTCAGTTTCCCTTTTTTACCAAATCGCAGTACCTTCCTCCAAGGAGACACTTTCAGAAACACTTTATCACCTACACTGAACTCAATATCTCTTCTCTTCAAATCAGCATACGACTTCTGTCTGTCACTTGCTGCCTTCAATCTTTGTTGTATGATTTTAGCTTTCTCTTCTGTATCACGAACCAAATCTGGCCCTATGACTCTGCTTTCATTCAATTCTGTCCAGCAAATCGGTGAACGACATTTCCTTCCATACAAAACTTCATACGGTGCCATACCAATACTGGTCTGATAACTGTTGTTATAAGCAAATTCCATAAGTGGAAGATACCTATCCCAACTCTTAGAGAAATCCAAAACACACGCTCGCATCAAATCTTCAAAAACCTGGATAATTCTTTCCGACTGTCCATCAGTCTGTGGATGGAAAGCAGTACTAAAATTCAATTTCGTACCCAACGCTGCCTGTAAGCTCCTCCAAAATTTAGAAGTGAATCTGGGATCCCTATCAGAGACAATAGACAAAGGTATCCCATGCAATCGAACAATTTCTCTTACATATAATTCAGCCAACTTCTCCATAGAATAATCCATCCGAACAGGTATAAAGTGAGCTGATTTCGAAAACCTGTCTACGATAACCCATACTGCATCTTGTTGTCTTGAAGTCAGAGGCAAACCCGATACAAAATCCATCGTAATATTATCCCACTTCCATTGGGGAATAGGGAGTGGATGCAACATTCCCTGGGGCACTTGATGCTCCGCTTTAACTTGTTGACAGACAAGACACTTAGACACATATTCCACTACATCCTTCTTCATCCCTGGCCACCAATACAACTGTTTCATATCTTGGTACATCTTGTTTCCACTTGGATGCATAGTGAAAACTGTATTATGAGCCTCGTGCATCAATCTCTTTCTTAATTCTTTATCGTTGGCCACACACATTCTATTCTTATACAGCAGTATTCCATCTTCATTCACTGAATAGTCAGTCTTATCCATATCACCAACTGACTGCAGAACTTGTTGCAATCTCCCATCACTTCTCTGAGCAACTATTAACTCATCTTTCAGAACCGGTCTTGCTTTCAACTGTGCTAATAAAGCTCCATCTGCAGAAAACCTCCACTCAATCCGCTTTAACTGTAATGCTGAAATTGACTTCCTACTCAAAGCATCGGCCACTACGTTAGCTTTTCCCGGATGATAATCCACAATACAATCATAATCTTTAAACAACTCGAGCCACCTTCGCTGTCTCAGATTCAGTTCCTTCTGTGTAAGCAGATATTTCAAACTCTTGTGATCCGTGTAAATTCTACACTTCTCACCATACAAGTAATGTCGCCAAATCTTTAAAGCAAACACTACTGCAGCCAATTCCAAATCATGAGTCGGATAATTCTGCTCATGCGGTTTCAATTGCCTTGACGCATACGCTATCACCTTCCCCTCTTGCATCAATACACAACCCAATCCGACACCTGAAGCATCGGTATACAACATATACTCTTTACCAGTCATAGGTTGTGTAAGAATCGGTGCTTCTACTAACATCTTCCTCAACCGATCGAAACTTGTTTGACATCTTTCAGACCACTCATATTTCACTCCTTTACGTAACAATCTTGTCAACGGTGAAGCTATTACTGAAAATCCTTTCACAAACCTTCTGTAGTATCCAGCCAACCCTAAGAAACTGCGAATCTCTAACACATTCTTAGGCGGTTTCCAATTCACAATTGCTTCTATCTTAGTTGGATCCACTTTAACTCCTTCAGATGAGATCACATGACCCAGAAATGATACCTCTTTGAGCCAGAACTCACACTTACTGAGTTTGGCATACAGCTGATGTTCTTGCAAAGTCCGAAGTACAACTCTCAAATGCTGTTCATGTTCCTTTTCATCTCTTGAATATACCAAAATATCGTCTATGAACACAACCACAAACTGATCCAAGTACGGTCTGAACACTCGATTCATTAAATCCATGAATGCAGCTGGCGCATTGGTTAACCCGAATGGCATTACTAGAAATTCATAATGCCCATAACGAGTTCTAAACGCGGTCTTAGGTACATCTTCCTTCTTCACTTGCAACTGATAATACCCTGAACGCAAGTCAATCTTTGAGAATACACCGGCTCCCCTTAACTGATCAAACAAGTCTTCAATCCGTGGTAAAGGATATCGATTCTTTACTGTCACTTTATTCAACTGTCGATAATCAATACACATTCTCATTGTACCATCTTTCTTTTTAACAAATAACACTGGTGCTCCCCAAGGGGAAACACTAGGTCTAATAAAACCCCTGTTCAGTAATTCTTGCAACTGCTCCTTCAATTCCTTCAACTCAGTTGGAGCCATTCTATACGGTGCCTTCGATACCGATACAGTTCCTGGTACCACGCCAATTGATAACTCAACTTCTCTTATTGGTGGTACACCGCTCAATTCTTCAGGAAACACGTCAGGAAACTCTCTGACTATTGGTATCTCTTGCATCTTTACCTGTTCTCTCTTACTATCTAATACCAGGGCCAAATAAGCTTCACATCCTTTTCTCATACACCGACAGGCTTGCATAGCAGATATCACATTCACAAGAGGATTAGTGCACACTCCTCTCACCGTCGCTCTGTTTCCCTTACCATCAGAGAGTATAACCATTTTCTTCTTACACTTAACATCCGTTTCATACTTAGTTAACCAATCCATACCCAGAATCAAATCAAACTCATCGAACGGTAGCTCAATCAAATCCGCTGGAAACATTATACCTTGAACTTCTAATGCACAGTTTCTATATACTCTGTTCACATTAACACTACCTCCCAAAGGGCTAGACACACAAATATCATATTTTAAACATTCCACTTTAGGCATCTTTTCACATATCTTTTTATCACATACATATGAGTGAGTTGAACCAGGATCAATAAGTGCAAACATTTCCACACCACAAAGTAGAATAGTACCTGCTATCATTTCAGGCGCATCCTGATCCTCTCGTGCCTTCATAGCATAAGCCCGCACTGACGCTGCATCAGGTCTATCCACAATCTCAGAATCGACTGCACCTCTGGACTGACTACCTCTGCCACGTCCTCTTCCTCTTCCTCTGTTCGTAGAAGGCAAGTTTGAACCACCCCTACTCTGCTCTTGTTGATTTCCTGACATCTCATAAGTATTCGGGCAATTAGCAATGAAATGCTCAGTGCTCCCACATCTATAACAAGCTCTCGACACTTTCCAGCATTCTCCTCTATGCCACTTACCACAATGAGGACACTCCTGAACCTCACTTCTACTACCAGATGTTCCTCTTCCAGAACCAGATGCTGAAGGAGCGCCTCGCTTTTTACCTCTCGCTGCAGAACTGAACCCTGACTCAGCAGGTGGTGTCACATGAGAATCTCTTGATCTTTTCCCCGTTTGGGAACCACCTCTATTTGCATTCTTCCTTTGTCTCCATTCCCTTTGAGCTCCTAGAGTCCTTTCAGCTCTCAAAGCTGCTTGAACAATTCGATAGTAACTTATATTCTGCTTTGTTGTTAGAGAAATCAGCAAAGCTTTAATTTCCTCAATCAATCCATCCTCAAACTGTTGACATCGCAACACATCAGTTAACACACCTTTCGGCGCATATTTGCTTAAGCGACAAAATTCTGCTTCATACTCCGCCACTGTCATAGTCCTCTGTCTCAAACTCAAGAACTTCTTCCAATTTGCCTCTCGATGTGCTTTAGTAATATACTTGTTCTTGAATTCTTTTTCAAAGAACTCCCAGTTTAATGGTTCAGGAAGCATCGAATTCTGCAGGACCAGCTTCCACCAATCATATGCAGGACCTTGGAGTAATGACTCCACACATTCAACCCACTGATCTAGAGGACATCGAATCTCCTTAAGAATCCTTTCCACCTTCTCAATCCAGTACTCTGCTTTTTCTGACTCATCTAACCTTGTTCCATGAAATTCCTCCAAACCATGCTTCCTCAAAGATTCTATTGGGGCTCTTGGCGCCATCATACGTTCCATCACTCTCGCCATATCTTGTGTCATTTTCATCATGGCTTCCATAGGCCCAAATGGAATCTCATTCCCATAGCCAACCGATCTAGACTGCCCAGACCCTGTCACCTCAGCTTCACGAGGATTCACACTTTCGGCAGATTCCTCACCGGTATGCCTTCCAAAATCCATCTTACTACACAGATTAAACAAGGACTTCCGCATTAGGTCAACAAACTATACACATCTTATCTACCCAATTCCCAGAAAAGACTCAACCTAGGCTCTGATACCACAACTTGTGACGCCCGTTCCCTAACGACAGACTAGCTCAGCTAATCTTAGTTAGAGAAGGTCGCACACACACACAGGACACATGCGAAAACTGAATAATAAAATTTCATCACACACTACCTTAATTCATGCATCACATGCCAACTACTATTATTCACACGCCTTAGCTATTCATATGACACACATACATGTGGGAGGTTACATCCATGATTACTACATTATTACATGCCTTTACATATTCAAAATAAATATTAACCATATAAAACTTATACAAAAGTCCAAATAACAAGCCCCCAAACCTACACTATACACTTCCTATTGTTGACCGTACCAAAATGCGGGGGACGTCCTTCAGTCACCCCTCGTCCGTACCTGCACGGATTAGAGTAAATCCATGCTAAGCGATAACGCTTAGTGGGGAACTCATATATATAGCAACAATTATCACACATCAGAAACATCATACATTACATGCTAGTAGACATGCCAGAACATTCATTATTAAAGCACGTACCATTTCAAGCATTATTTTATCCATTACTATATTCAATCATAAAGCATCAATCACTTATTCACATATCCATACCACATACTTTCTTGTATCACAGTCACTTCCATTTATTATTTGATTAATCAGTTAGCCTGCAATTCAATGACGCGGATAACGGGTAACGCATCGGTACCTCCTAGGTACCCAGAATCTCATCGAGATCACTTTTACACATTAGTACCTTCTGGTACTTTTCATCATTCCACAATTAACTGAATCCAGCAAGGATAATCGCATTCTGATTCCCATGGAATCAGACACATTTAACGCATGGGGCTGCAGCACTGAACCCTATAGGCATGCCTAACTATCCACTACTTGACTCGCAGGCTTAAGTTATTGACAAATTATTCAATTCACTTTTCACTTTACACATTTGCATTAGCACATAGCTAACATTTCACTTGCATATTCAGTATGCTTTCAAATTCAATCTTCTCATATAATATTTACATAACTGATCATATTCAGAAATCACCATGTTTGTATGCATTTGTAGATCACTTAACACACATACAATACTTACTCATGTTGTCCTTTATTTCAGCTCAAAGCCTTGCCATTTGAATGGCCAAACACATTAGGATCATATTGCCAAAACAGGGTGGGTCACGGTCACAATGGATTTCATTGTCACCGTGACATATTGAAGTCCAAAACAGAATGCAAATTGGGGACATGTCACGGTCACAATCAATTTCATTGTCACCGTGATATGTTCCCAACTCTCGGCAGAATGCAACCTGAGGGTATATCACGGTCACAATGAATCTCATTGTCACCGTGACATATTCTCATTTGCAAAACAGAATGCCTTCCTGGGTAGGTCACGGTCACAATGAATTCCATTGTCACCGTGACATACCAAATTCCTCTAGGCAGAATTGAACTCAGCATATGTCACGGTCACAATCAATTTCATTGTCACCGTGACCTATGCAAAAATACCAAAACACAGCTGTGTTTATCACTAGCATGGTTGTGCTTTTTCAGTCCAATTCTCCTTTTACGGCTAGACTTCAAATCTCCTTCTTATTTGTTTGGCAATCAACCCAAATACAACAACCACACAATCAATAACACATACCTGATTTTCCCTTCTTGTTTGGCATTCAATAATAGTACAAATCATAATCATTCTCAAGCACTTTATCACAATCATATTGCTACTATAATCATACAATTTAGCATCACATAATTCATGCTCAAACTTCAATTTCACATATCTTGCAATTCATTTCAAAACTCTATTTAACCAACACTAATCACATAATCACACAATTAGGGTTTGTTCCCAAAGTCGCCTTAGCTCCTAATTACGACGGATGCTCGGTTCTCCAATTACAGCTTTTCCCTTATCTCTTTTCACTGCTTCAGCTAGCAAAACCAACACAAATTCCAGAATTGAACACAATCCATCAATCCTCACTCCAAACCAAATCAAAACCAAGAAGAAGAGTAGAAGATGAGAATAAGCACACTTAACCACTTACCTCTTAGGTTTAACCCTTAACTCATGAGCAACTAAACATCAATATGCTTACTCTTCCTTAACACTCACTCTCACGCAAGAAGAAAAGAGAAGAACACAGAAATTACTAGGTTACCCAAATGAAACCCTTCTCTTCCCTTAACCCACTCTTGCATGCAAAGGTGTAGGTGGCACACCCTCACTAAGCCACACGGAAACCACTCACCAAAATCTGCCTCCACTATCCAATTTCTTACATTATTATATTCCTAATTAAAGCATCATTAAACAGCTAATCAACCATTAGCTTAATGTGACTCAATTACTCATTAGCCACTAAACAATTCCTCTTTCTTCAATTAAGTCCAATCCTACACTTCAATTACACTTTCACCCCAATTAGACAAAATACGACTAGGGTACAATTCCGGCCATGACACATTAAACCAGAAATTTTCGTCTTAACCCTTTCTATTTAATTATATGTCATTTATATGTGTTTTTGTGTTTTATGTTTTTAATTTTTAATTGTTTATTTTTGAGTCTTTATAATTTTCCTTAAATTTTTGGTGTGTTAGAAAGTTAATTTATTGTTTTCAATGTTTAATTTGTTGATTTTTAATTTTTGGTTTTAATTGGTTTTGGTTTGGTTTCTTGTTTTGGAATTTAACAGGGAGAACAACATGAAAAATTCAAAAATTTTGCAGCCACAATTGTGCACTGAGGAAGTGGGGCAGTAGCATTTAACAGCTATCTCACGGTGATAATTAAAATTGTTGTCACAGTGAGATGTGGTTCATTAGGACAATAGCGTCAGGTAAAACGCGAAAGCACAGCTGTGCTTTCATTTAAAAATGCCAATACGAAGCGCTATGTGAAAAACACAGCCGTGCTTCCTTCAAAAGCACAGCTATGCTTTTCACCCAGACCCGCTTTAACACGCTGTTTCCTTTTTTTTCGCTGCTCCTCTCTTTTATTTTCTCCCCTGTTCCCCCCTGTTCTTCAATTTAAATTTTTTTTTTCTCAATTTTCTCTTCGATCTCCATTGCCAACCCAAGCTCATCTCAGGTACTTTTGATTTTATGCATTTTCATAGAGCTTAATGGAATTCTTTTCAACTTATTTCTGCATTTTCCTTCTTTTATGCTGATTCTGATTTTTCCCAACTTCTGTAAGAAATTTTAGATTTTTGGGTTAAAAGAATTAAGAGCTCTCTCCCTCTTTCTCGTTATTGATCTTCCAAATTTCTTAAGTCAATAGCTAAATTCGACAGTTCTAGGTATGTAATTTCCTCATTCTTGCGCATTTTGTTCTCTCATTTGAGTAAATTGTGCTTGATCCTCAATTGGTAATTTTGTTGTGTTAGTTGTAATTTTTGATGTGTTTTGCTTCTTCGGGCCAACATGGACAGAAATGGGTGTTTAGATTTGAAAGATCGTGCTTAAAAATCTAGTTGTAACCATGCTCACAGCTGTTTGATGAAATGCCTGTGAGAAATTCATGTCAATTTTGGACTGATCACATGATTAATTCAATAAATTTATTAATTTATTCTGCCCAGCTCTGTTAATATGATATGTTGAGATAATGTTCATATTTAGTTGTCATAAATCAGGTTGTGTAAACAGGCAAATAGGTCACTGTTGGCATGCCCACTGCTGATTTGGAACTTTCACTAACTGAGCTTTATCTGACCATACAAGCACATCTTTCCTACTTCGTGCATATGACTTCTAAAACCAACTTAAATTACATTTTTAACCAACATGCTCTACTATTATTTTATTCTTCTATGTGCTAAATTCCAATTTACACAACTTAGATAACATTTAGACTCAAATTCAAGGAGTTATGGTTAAGGGAACATGACTTGTCCCAAAACCTTCCTACAGAAATCTAGTTACACATATGAGTAGTTTTGGAGACTTTAGAGTCCCCTAAACAACAAGACTATGTCCACAACAATTAAAGACATGGACATTACGGATTCAACCCAATTAGTCTCATCCCTTTTAGAGTTGTAAAACTCATTTTACAACATAAACAGTTCACATGGGTCAAAATAGACCTCAAAGACCATTTGACACAATCAAGCTTATCAAGCTTGAAAACAGCCAACTTGGCCAAACCAATATACCAACTTCAAAGTATAGTTCCTATACATATATATGAACATTACAGCACAATCAAATTCTTAGAATATGCCAATAACCAGAAATTACACAATCAATACTCACATCTCCGAAATTTAGGGTTCATGTTTTGGTCATTATACTATACTCATTCAACATCACTTTCTCAACAAATTCAAGCTACACAATCCTAACTCAATTTTGCATATCATATCACTCACAATTTTTGAGCAAATTCATTTGCTCACAAAACATAGCAATTCCACATTTCATCCGAAATTAGGGTTCAAACTAGGTCAATTTGATTCATAGTTATCACTATAACTCAATATATTCATTTATTTAATTTAATACATCTCATAACATAATTTACACATTTTAAACACACAATCAGTCAATTTGCACACATAAAGCAATTAGTTCCCAAACCTCTTCTCCTATGCTCTAAATGCTCACTTGCCACAAAGTTCTCCAACTTTTGCTTTACCCTTAGATTTGCTGGATTCTACCACTACAACCATCATCCCAAATCCAGAAATGAAAACAGGGGTTCAATACCAATTCAATCTCAATTTCAGAAGTGAAAAGGAGTAGAAGAAGATGAAGAACTAGAGTTGCTTACCTTGAACAAGAACACAATTTAGAATTTAATCAACCAAACTCAACCACTAATTAGCCAACTATATGCGTGAAGATTTAAGTCTAAGAATGAAGAAGAAAACAAGATGAAATGAAGATGAAGAAGCCGAAGAATACAAACAGAAAAATAAAGGCTTTCCTTTTCATCCAAACCCTTTTATTGTATGATTTAGGTGAGTTGGCAAAGCCAAGAAGTGACACCTGGATTCCACCATGAATTCCCTAATCAAGCTTTAATCTAATCCCGTGATTAATTAGTGCTAATTAATCCGCCTTTAACTTAAGCATGCATAACTATTTTTTAGTCACCAAACTAAATTCTTTTATTCAATTAAGTCCTCTCTTCCAATTACTTTTAAATTCAAATTTAGCAAACTCAAATTATATACACCCAATTACCCCAATTAGGTCAACTTACTACTAGGGTATAATTCGGGCCATTACATTACAATATTGTCGTATTTGCTGAATCTTTTGATTTAATAATAGTTATGTTATTTTAACACATCCATCACTTAATCAAATATTTTCGGTTACCGACTAACCCTAATCATACCTTAATACGACTAGGGTATATTTTGGGGTCTTATACTTTGGCTGCTGCTTATGCATTAAAGATATATGGGTCCATAGAGCACCTTAGTAAGCTGGGCTATGTTATGAATAATGATCTGTACATAGGCTTTATAATGCCACTAAACATACCCTAGTAGTAATTAACATATCTAGGACATATAAGGAATTAACATAAAAGTTTAGGGGCAAATTTATAAATTATTTTAAATGATGCATGTATGTATAAATGAACTTGGAATATAAGTTAATATGTTAATGGAGTTAAATTATGTGGTAATGTGGGAAGTGAGAAAGAAGTGGAGCAAATGTGTGAAAGCATAAAATTAAAAAGATTGGCCAAAGGAAATTCAACACCTTGAATTTCTAAAGAAAGCATGAGAAATTTATGAATATAAAAGGGCACTTTGGTTGGCCATTGAGGGAGAAAATTCCAGAATTTGTTTCACTTCATTTAAACCCAAATTTGCATAAAAATCTTACTATAAAAAGATTATTGAAGAAGAGTAAGACTTTGTGCATGTAATCAAACTAAGGTATAGTAAAATTCTAGTCCATTCTTCTTCTATTTCTTGAGTTAATCTTGGAAGGTTGTAACTATGAATTTTAGATTGATATTGGTTATAATTATGTTTTATTTTAGTCGAAGGAGCCAACCAAAATAAGGTAAAAGAGAAGGAAACAAATCAAAGGAACTTGTTGGATAATTAAGAGGTATGGGAATTTTTAAACCAATATGTGCATATGAAATTGATATAAATTTATTCAAGACCTAAAATTGATGTTTGTGAGTTGATTTGTTATTCAATTACTTGGTTATAGCATAAAAATGACTTTAGATGAATTTTTGGGAAAGAGGTGTTTTGTGCTATTATAAACCTTTGAATAGCTTTCAGTTTTTTGGCCATATCTTGGCTTATAGATACTATAATTGAGTGATTCTTGTTAACAATAAAACTTAAGGGATAGAACTACAATTTTTATGGAGAAACCTCAACCTAATTCGGTATTTAAAATCCTCAAAATTTAGGTTTAAAAGGAGATTTGATTTTGTCCCTGATCAAGTCCTTGTTTAGTTCCTCACGAACTTCTACGTGTACGGATCTTGTTTAAGATTCCCTTTGTAAAATGTTTGGAAAAGAGAAAATGTAATATTGTTTTTCGATTCGTTCCTATAAGGTACCGCTACGTGTCGATTCGTACCCGTAAGGTACCGCTACACGTTTACTCGTTATCCACTACTGTGAGTCAGTAGGTGTTATGATTTATTCAGTTATGCTATGAGAATATTTATCCGAATGATTATGAATAAGTTTATTGTACGGTTGAATGGAATTCTATTGTGATTATGCCTTATGATTATCAGTATGCCATTATGTATGTGATTTGCCGTGACGACCATTGTGAATGGCCGTCCATATTACTGTTGTTTGTTTTTCCACTAAGCGTTATTGCTTAGCACGGTGTTTTCATCCGTGCAGGTGCGAAAGGTGTATAGCTTTTGGGAGAGTCACCGCCAGTCAAGCCAACATAGTGGGATTGTTGATAGGACATAGTTTCTTTTTGTATTATCATTATTTTGTAATAGTGATCTCTCTTGTATATGGTTTTGTTAAGCTTCCGCTATGTATTTCTGAATGATGTAATTATGTTGGTATCAGAATAATTATGTAATTGAATATTGTTATTCTATGAATGAATGATCTTTTGGTTCTAAAATTTTAATTTTCGTTGTTCATATTTATGTTTATATTATGTGAATGTATGTATGTTCCGTTCTGTTTGGCGTGACACCCCTTCTCGTACAGGTTCTCACTCCCTCGCGGATGGGTTCTCCTACGTATGGGAAGGGGGTGTTATAGTTTTTTGTATCAGAGCCTGGTTTAGGCGCTTTCTGGGTGTTATTGTGTATAGATATCCGTCTATGACAGTGTTGGCTGATGCAATTATCTTTTTATTTGTCTTATATATCTTTCAATTCGGTGCGTGGGTCTCTTGAGGGGTTGACTGAGAGTGTGAATCCTCAAACAGTCGATCCTTCTGTGTCTATTTTGGCTCAACCTGCTAGGGCGCAACCTGAGGCTGCAACTATGCCCTTTGAGGTCATGCTGAAGATTTCACAGGACATGGTTAGAGTCATTGAGAGTGTGACTGCTCCTAGAGTCCCTACTAAGAATTTGAGGAAGGTGGGTGCAGAGGACTTTTATGGGATTGGTTTGGACGAATCAGAATCTGTCGAGAAATGGTTAAAGAAGGTTGAGCGAGCTTTCGATGAGATTCGGTGTCCTCCTGAGAGGCGGGCAGAGTGTGTGGTGGCTTTATTGCAGGGATCCTCTTATGACTGGTGGAAGTTGGTTCTTAGACATCCTCAGTTGCCTGATCTAGTCACTTTGGATTTGAGGGGGAATTTACAAGCAAGTATGTGACTAAAGAGTACAAGGATGCTAAGTGGGCACAGTTCTTGAGTTTGAAGCAGAGAGCCATGTCAGTTGCTGAGTTTGAGAAAGAGTTTAACCGCCTTGCTAAGTATGCTCCTGAAGGTGTTCTGACAGAGGAATTCAGGTGTAGGCACTTTAAGAATGGGTTGAATGAGTCATTGAGGGCTATGCTGATCTCGCTGATGAGTACTTCAGGTATTGGGTACTATCAGATTGTGCAAGCGGCTGTGAGGGCCGAGAGGTCTGAGTCGGTTCTAAGAGAGAGAGCTCAGAGGAGGAATCCCCCTTATGGAGGATCTGGATCGTCAACATCATCGGGTAAGAGGTCTAGGAACCCGCATGATGAATCTTCTTCAGGTCCGGCTTCGAGAGGCAGAAGGCAAGGTTCTGCCATGGGTTCTAGTGCAGGCAGAGGTGGTTCTGGTTTGAGGACTGATGTGTTGCCTGAATGTTCTCACTGCAGTAAGCTCCATTAGGGTGAGTGTAGGTGGTTCACGGGCAGTTGTTTCAGATGTGGTAGCACTGATCACTACTTGGCAAATTGTCCGAGGTATAATGAGGCTTCTGGTGATCAGCGTGAGACTAGCAGAGTTGGTTCTAATGCTCCGCAAGCTAGTCGTGGTAGAGGCCGAGGTAGAGGTCGAGGTGATCGGCATAGAGAGGGAGCTCCATCAGAGTTAGTTGATCGTCCTTTGACGGTTCCTGCTAGAGCGCATGCCATGAGAGCTCGGGATGAGCAAGATGCCCCGAATGTGATTGCTGGTAAGTTCCTACTCTTTGACACTGAGTTATGTGCTCTAATAGACCCTGGCTCCACACACTCATATTTGTGTACAAGTATATTGTTTGATAAGATGCATGATGTTGATCATTTTGTGTGACCAGTCCTTTAGGGCATAGTGTCAATGTAAGAAAAGTGCATAGGAATTGTCCCCTTTTTGGTTCAGGGTGTTGAGTTTCCTGCTGATTTGATAGAGTTGCCGTTTCGAGAGTTTGATCTGATTTTGGGTATGGACTGGCTTAGTAAGCACCGGGCTATTGTGGATTGTCATAGGAAGGTAGTTGTGTTGCGAGATAGCGATCAATCTTCTGCTATTTTTAAAGGTTTGGGTTCGAGTTTCTTGAGTAATGTGATCTCCGCCATGCAAGCTAAGTGGTTTATGAGGAAAGGTTGTGAGGCATTCTTTGTAGTTGTATTGGATTCAAAGCGTGATCAGGTTGAGATTGAGGGTATCCCAGTTGTTAGGGAGTTCGGTGATGTTTTTCCGAGTGAATTGCCTGGTTTGCCTCCCGAGAGAGAAGTGGAGTTGTCCATAGAGATTATATCGGGTACTTCACTCATTTTGAAAGCACCTTATCGGATAGCTCCTGTAGAGTTGAGAGAACTCAAAACTCAGCTACAAGAGTTATTGGATAAGGGGTTTATTCAACCCAGCATATCTCCATGGGGAGCCCCGGTTTTGTTTGTCAAGAAGAAAGATGGCTCTTTGAGGATGTGTATCGACTATAGGTAAATTAACAAGGTCACATTGAAGAACAAGTATCTGTTGCATAGAGTCGAGGATTTGTTTGATCAGCTTAGAGGTGCAGGTGTCTTTTCCAAGATTGATCTTCGGTCGGATTATTATCAGCTTCGAGTTCAGGATACGGATGTGGTTAAGACTGCATTTCGGATGCGGTATGGCCACTATGAGTTTCTTGTGATGCCATTTGGTTTGACCAATGCACCTACGGCTTTCATGGATTTGATGAACCGAGTGTTTAGGCCATATCTCGACCAGTTTGCAGTAGTGTTCATAGATGATATCTTGCTCTACTCGAAGGATGAGAGTGAACGCGAAGAGCATCTCCGGTTAGTGTTATAAGTGTTGAGGGAGCACCGTTTGTTCATGAAGCTTAGCAAGTGTGACTTTTGGCTTCAAGAAGTATCCTTCTTGGGTCATATTGTATCAACTAAGGGTATTCAAGTGGATCCAGCTAAGATTGAACCATGAATTCGAAAGCGCCTAGGAATGTTCCGAAAGTGAGAAGCTTCTTTGGTTTGGTACGCTACTACCGTCGGTTTGTGAAGGGTTTTTCTGTCATTGCTGCTTCGATGACCAGATTATTGAGGAAAGGAGTCAAATTTGAATGGTCGGATAAGTGTCAGCTGTGCTTTGAGAGGTTGAAGAGTTTACTAGTTGAAGCTCCTGTACTGACTCAACCCACCTCGGGTAAAGAGTTTGTGATGTACAGTGACTCTTCGGGTATTGGACTCGGATGTGTATTGATGCAAGAGGGTAAAGTAGTGGCTTATGTGTCTCGTCAGTTGAATCCACATAAGAAGAACTATCCGACGCATTATTTGGAATTAGCGGCTGTGATCTTTGCTTTGAAGATTTGGTGGCATTATCTGTATGGGGAGAAATGTAGGATTGTTACGGATCATAAGAGTTTGAAATATCTCCTCATGCAGAAAGAGTTGAACATGAGACAGTGGCGATGGTTAGAGTTGTTCAAGGACTATGACTGCATTGTGGATTACCATCCCGGTAAAGCCAATGTGGTTGCGGATGCTATGAGTCGGAAGTCGGTTTTGGCTTTGTTCTTGAGGCGGTTCAGATGGAAATTTAATTCAGATGGTGCCTTGGTTGCCCAGTTGAGAGTTCAGCCTACTTTGAGACAGTCTATTGTGGATGCTCAGAAAGATGATGTTAGATTGCAGCGGGTTTTACAAGAGGTTCAGTAGGGTAAGCAATCTGAGTTTTCAGTTTTGGATAGGGTGCTTATGTATAGGGATCGTTTGTGTGTGCCCGAGAATGATGAGTTAAGGAAGAAACTTTTGAGTGAGGCACATACTACGGTCTTTACTATGCATCCTGGTAGTGAGAAGATGTATCGGGATTTGAAGCAGTTCTACTGGTGGTTTGGGATGAAGTGATCTATTGTGGAATTCATGGCAAAATGTTTGACGTGTCAACAGGTAAAGGCTGAGCATCAAGTCCCTTCGGGATTACTCACTCCTTTGTCTGTTTCTCAATGGAAATGGGATGATATTGCCATGGACTTTGTATCGGGATTGCCAGTGACTCAGAGAAAGCATGATTCAGTATAGGTTATTGTGGATCGGCTTACGAAGTCAGCGCATTTTGTGCCTGTTAGAGTGGACTACTCGATGGATAAATTGGCCAGTATCTATGTGGATGAGGTGATAAGATTGTATAGAGTGCCTTTGTCGATAATTTCAAATCGGGATCCAAGGTTCACATCGAAGTTCTGGAAAGAGTTGCAGAGAGCTTTGGGTACCAAGTTGAACTTCAGTACAGTGTTCCATCCTCAGACAGATGGTTAGTCCGAGTGAGTTATCCAGATTTTAGAGGATATGCTTCGGGTTTGTGCTTTGGATTTTTCTGGCAGTTGGGATAAGTATGTGCGGCTTATGGAGTTTTCCTACAACAACAGTTACTAGTCGAGCATTGGGATGTCACCGTTTGAGGCTTTGTATGGTCGACCGTGTAGGACTTCGGTTTGTTAGACAGAGTTAACCGAGCGATCTTTTATCGGACCAAAGATGATTAGAGATACCAAAGAGAAGATCAGAGTTGTGCAGTGGAATTTGAAGGTGGCTAAGGATAGGCAGAGATCCTATACCAATCTAAAGAGAAAGGATATTCGGTTTGAGATCGGGGGCAAAGTTTTCCTTAAGGTTTCATCTTAGAGGAAAGTACTACGGTTTGGCAAGAAAGGTAAACTTAGTCCTCGGTTCATTGGGCCTTTTGAGATTTTGGAGAGAGTTGGTTCGGTAGCCTATAGGTTGGCTTTATCGATGGAGTTGGCTAAGATACATGACGTCTTGCATGTTTCTATGCTTTGTCGGTATAGATCGGATCCGTTGCATGTGTTGTCAGTTCAAGATGTTCGGATTCAGCCAGATTACTCCTATGATGAAGAACCGAAGGCTATTATAGCTCGACAAGTGAGACAGTTGAGAAGCAAGCAAATCCCTTTGGCAAGTTTCTTTGGCGACATCACGGAGTCGAGGAAGCGACTTGGGAACCAGAGGTGACAATAAGAGTTCAGTATCAGTATTTGTTTAGTTCTGGTGAGAATTTTGAAGACAAAATTCTTGTTACTAGGGGAGAGTTGTAACACCCCGAATCCCCCCTAATAGTTTGAGCCATGTTTGCCATGTGTATGTGTGCATGTGTGAGAGTTTTGGCACGTGTTAAGGGCATTTTGGGTAAAATACATATTTTATGGGCTGTAATATTGTATGGGCGCATATATGTTAGTAGGGTGTATGTGTATTGGGTTGTGTTAGTGTGTGCATGAGCATATTGTTGTAGGATGTGTGTTAGTGGAGTTGGCCTTGTGTGTGTATGAGGCATGCTTGTAGGGTGTGAGTGGTCAATTTCCACCAATGATAGGGATGACATTTGGCTAGGGTTAGGAATGGAGTTAAATAGATGGAAAGGAAAAGGAACACAGCAATTGCTGTCTCTCTTTCCTGTTGCTCCTCTTCCTCCTCTTTACCTCTTCTTCCTTTTCTCTTCTTAAGTGTGCCCTAGTTGGATTCAAGTGATTTTTGGTGGGAATAGATCAGCTCTCCAACTCTACTTGGGTAAGTTTTGCTGTATTTTCTTCTTCTTCTTCTTCTTCTTCTTCTTCTCTTCTTAACCTGCTGGTTTGGGGTTTAATTTAGGGTTTGTGCTTGCATGATTTTTGGGTATGTTTGTTAGTTAAGCCTCCTCACGATCCCAAGGGAAAGGAGAAGGTTTGTGGGAGTGGTGCCAAGTGAATTGGAGCATAGGATTTTAGGTTTGGGAATTTTGAGCATTTTTATGTATTTGTTCTTCTTGAATGTTCTAGGAAATTTTATGACCAATGATGTTATTGATGATTGTATACTATGAATCTTAGTATGTTGAGTTGGTAAAGCCTAGAATATGACTTGATTGGATGATATATGTAATTGATTGAGTTTTTGGATTATGAGTTGCTGAATTTTGGTTTGGATGATTTAATTATGTTAATGCATGTTCCTTGGATGTTTATGAGCTAAAAAGGTGAGTTTTAAGTTGGTTTTGATGAGTGGAATGTTCAAATTTTGAGTATGTTGATTTGGGTGCGTGAGTTGGGTTGAATACTGGGAATTTTTTGGGTTTGGGTCGATCCACACGGCTGTATGGTTTGGCATACCATCATGTGAATCGCGTGTTCCCTTCAGTTTTGCTTGTCCATGAATTTACACGGCGGTAAGGAACCTTCATACCGTCGTGTAAAGTCATTCTGCCTTGTGAGATTTCTGGGCTTTGCATTTTACACGGGGGTATGGATTTTTCATACCGCCGTGTAAAAGCATTCTGCCTGTTGTTATGGCATGTTACACGGTGGTATGGTTTTACCTTACCCCATGTAAGATGTCTTACATGGCGGTAGGGCAATGTCATACCGCCATGTAAAATGTCTTTGCCCTGCAAATTTGTAAGTTTTCAATTTTAGTCTTTTTATTTCCTTTTTCATTTATCTTTTGTCTTAATCTTATTTGCTGTCATTTCAATCAGCCACTAATGTTAAATTGTATTTTCTTGTACCTCATCGAAATATAGTGAATGTTTTGGTTGAATGCGGAATGTGTTATTCATATCTATGTTCATGCTTCTCCTTTATATACAATATGTTATGTTTGAATGTAACTTAATGGATTATGCATGACCTACAAGAGTCAGTCTAGTGGATAGTTAGGCATGGCTAAAAGAGTCCTTTTACTATAGCCTCTGTACTGTTCTAGACCCTGATCAGGTCCCTATTTAGCTCCTCGCGAACTTCTACGTGTACGGATCTTGTGTACGGATCTTGTTTAAGATCCCCTTTGTAAAATTTTTTGAAAAGAGAAAATGTAATATTGTTTTCCGATTCGTACCCGTAAGGTACCACTACATGTCGATTCATACCCATAAGGTACCGCTACGCATTTACTCGTTATCCACTACTGTGAGTCAGCCGGTGTTATGATTTGTTCAGTTATGCTATGAGAATATTAATCCGAATGATTATGAATATGTTTATTGTACGGTTGAATGGAATTCTATTGTGATTATGCCTTATGATTATCAGTATGCCATTATGTATGTGATTTGCCCTGACGACCATTGTGAATGGCCGTCCATATTACTGTTGTTTGTTTCCCCACTAAGCGTTATCGCTTAGCACGGTGTTTTCACCCGTGCAGGTGCGAAAGGTGTATAGCTTTTGGGAGAGTCGCTGCCAGTCAAGCCAACACAGTGGGATTGTTGATAGAACATAGTTTCTTTTTGTATTATCATTATTTTATAAGAGTGATCTCTCTTGTATATGGTTTTGTTAAGCTTCTGCTATGTATTTCTGAATGATGTAATTATGTTGGTATCAGAACAATTATGTAATTGAATATTGTTATTCTATGAATGAATGATCTTTTGGTTCTAAAGTTTTAATTTCGCTGTTCATATTTATGTTTATATTATGTGAATGTATGTATGTTCCGTTCTGTTTGGCATGACACCCCTTCTTATACAGGTTCTCACTCCCTCGCGGATGGGTTCTCCTACGTATGGGAGGGGGGTGTTACAATGGGTAGTGTTAATCCTGCAAGGGTTAATCAGCCAGCACAAGAGAGACCTCGGGCTGAAGCTATGGGTCCAGTTTATGGTGATTCGGTACTGATGTAAGGAATGATGCAATTGATTGAGAGGTTAATTGCCCCTAAGGCCCCAACTGATTTGATTAGAAGGAGGGGGCAGAGGAATTTAGTGGTACGACTTTGGAACAGTCAGATATAGCCGATTACTGGTTAGAGAAGACAGGCAGAATTCTGCAAGAGATAAATTGTCCATTGGATCAGACGGTTAATTGTGCAGTGTCCCTTTTGCAAGGTCTAGCTTATGATTGGTGGAAGCTGGTGTTGAGGAACCCCCAACGACCTATAGAGATGACATGGGATTACTTTGTGCAAGAGTTTGAGAAACGGTATGTGACTAAAGCTTACCGAGAGGCAAAGTGGAAGGAATTCGTAAGTTTGAGGCAGAAAGGTTTGTCAGTAAGTGATTATGAGAAGGAATTCAGTAGGTTAAGTAAGTATGTGCCAGATTTGTTGCTAACCGAGGAATTCAAGTGTCGTCAGTTTGAAGATGGGTTAGGAGAGAGTATCAGAGGTCCTCTATCAGCTATGGCCATCATGCATTCGGTAGGTTACTACCAATTAGTTTCGGCAGCAATAAAATTGGAAGAGTCTGAAGTGATCAAGCAGCGTAAAGAACTTAAGAGAAAAGTAAATGATAGTGATGTACCTAGTGTTAAGAAATCGTGTGATGCTGCTAGTAAGCAAGTTACTCGAGTATCAAGTCGTGAGCCGGTATCGAAGGATAGTGTTTTGGCACCATCAAGTAAGGGAAGTACAGTGCCTAAGTGTGAGCACTGTGATAGGTTCCATTGGGGTACTTGTAGGAGACTTTCTAGAGCATGTTTCCAATGTGGTAGTGTAGACACCGGGTCCTGAGGCAGTTCAGACCAAAGTTATCCAATGATGAAAATGATGCCTGTTTACGGGCAAAAGGCAGATGAAAGTGACGGTTTCCTCGACAAAAAAATATATTTCCGTTTCTTTTAGTTAAAAATATTTATCTTTCTTTAAAAATTAAATATATATATATATATATATAAAAATAATAATAATAAAATATATTTTTGCATTTTCTTTAAAAATTGTTTTCGTTCCCTTTATTTAAAAATATTTTTCTTTATTAAAAAAAATGAAAAATTTTGAAAATATTTTTTTCTTGGTTTGGGCAGGTGAGACTCATCTCACTTATGTGAGATGGAGGCCTCACGTTAGTGAGGCCCCTCTCACGAACGTGAGGCCCAGCCTCACACAAGTGAGGGACTGCACTCACCTGCCCTCTCTCTCTCTCTCTCATGCATCATCTCTCCTTATTTCCAAGGAGTTGGGTTTGGTAAGAAAAAGTAGGATCCTATCATTCTATATTTAAAAGAGAAGTGAAAGCTGAGGGGAGAGGTGGGGATGGTGACTGGAAATGAAAAGGAGAGGAGTCTGAAACGAGAAAGTGAGGAGAGCGAAAAGAAAAAAGAAGACAGAGAGGGAAAAACACAGAAAAAGAGAGAGAAGACTAGAGAGCAAAACAAGGATCCTGGGATCGTTTTGAGAGCAGAAAAAAAATAGTTACTAGGATTTTAAAGAGTTTTTGTTTGATTTTCTTAAAAGTAATTTCCATAAAAAACTCTCTTGGAATTTCTGTTTGCAACTTCATTTTCAGAGAAAACAAGGAGGGAACCAGAAACTTCATCATCTGCAAATCAAAGCTTATTCTGAGGGTAAATACTGAGCTCATTTCCTCTCTCTTTCCATTTTTTCTTTTCCTTTCTCCTTCTCATTTGTTCTACCTGTTACTTTCTCCTCATTGTATACATTGTATATTTTATTTTGTTTCATTTACTTAGATTGTCTATAATATGTTTGTTGTTGTTATGAGCGAATAAGTGTGTCAGTTACTGTATTATGTACATTTTGATTTTATTTTTTTCATCTTTGTTAACCCATTTTTCACCCTCTGTTTGCCCCTGTTTCTCACTCACTTAAGTTTAGCTTTCTTTCTGCTGCTGTTTTTTTTTTTATTATTCGTTTTGAATTTTATTTTGGATCTTGATGCCTTGGTTGCATGTTAGTTCATTTGTATATGTGATTTTTGAGGTTTGAATTTGTTGTTTTGGAGTTTTAAAATAAAAACCAGTGTGTTTTCGTGGGGAAGGAGCTATTTTGGCGTGATAGTGTGAAAGCACAGCTGTGCTTTTGCAAGAAGCACAACTGTGCTTCTGCATTGTCTAAAAAGCAAAGCTGTGCTCCCTCGAAAGCACAGCTGTGCTTGTTGTTTCGCCCTGCCCCGCCTCTTCTTTCTTTTTTCCATGTTACTCGTCGTTCCGCTGTGAGGGTACAGCTGTGTTTTTAATGAAAACACAGCTGTGCTTTCTTCTTTTCCTTTTGTTGGTTTGCTTTTACTTTCCTTGCAATTTATCTTTGTTTCATTTTATTCTCTTTTCATGTTAATGCATATACATTTAGTTATTTTCTTCCTTTAATTAATGCATCCATTTTATAGCGAATTCATTCCATTAAATTGATAGTCTATATTTAATTGATTTATTATTTAATTGACTTATTATTTGTTCTTAATTATTTATCTTATTCAATTAATTTTGGTTAATTAATTTATTTGTTCATTTTAATTACTTAGTTTATTTCACTAACATCCTATTTTGTTCTATTTTTTTTATTTGCCTCCAAAAATTATTTATTTGTGCGAGTTACATACTTGAGCTCGGGTTGGAGATTCGGGAGATTAGAAGCCATCCATTTTAGAGTTTGCCCTTTTAATTTTGTATTTATTATTTATTATATTATTTTTATGTGTTGCGTGTGAAAAATACTTTATTAATTGCCCGAATCATAGAAAATCATATTTTTTATATATAACTAATAATTTGGGAATTTTTATTAATAAAATGGACCAATGTCCTGTTTTAGCCAATAAAACCTCACTTCCAAATGGAGAACTAAGTTTCCTTAAAATGGGATCACTCATCCGGAGTTTTTTTTCAATCAATATCCTAAAAATAGTTCTCCAATTTTTAATTAATAAAAAGGAACCAATGTTCCTAAAATTTAATGAATAACCCGATTTATGTATGTTGCATTTTAATTCTCCTTATGTGCTTATTTACTTGTTTATTTTTATTTATTTACTTTTATTTTGGGGATTGTTCTGTCCCAACTTTTATTTATTTCTTTCTACTATTTATTTGGGGGATTGTTCTGTCCCATTTTATTTATTTTTGTAATTTATTTATTTACTGCTTTATTTACCGCTTTCTAATGTGAATGGATGCGCTTTTAAAATTTATTGCATAAACGCGTGAGATGAGAGATGGAATTTAGATTTCTTAACAACTCATTTATAAAACTTAAGTCATTAATAAGAGTGAAGTTCCGGACACCATCTCTGGTTTAGACCAATAGAGGTTAGAGACCTTTCCCAGTTTCTTGTAAACTGGGTGGCGACTCCAAAATACCTCAAAGGTGCCTAAAGGCGTTATGGGTCTAGATCCTCCTTTCCAATGTTCTATTGAAAAGGAGGCATCCAAAATGACTCATGATGCCCAAGATCATAAAGACGCGAACCGATCCCTTGAGCCCCAAAAGGCGGGCTCAAAGAGGGCCTTGCTGGTTCCGGCGTGCGTCACAGGCAGCATGGAGCATATGCTGGTCAATTGCCCGATTTTGAGGGAAGGTTCAGTCCAGCTGGAAAGTAAGGGTAACATAGGAGTGACTGGATATTGTTAGCATAATTTATAGATGCTAATTTTCACAAGCATACGGTGTACCAAAATAGTACAAAAGGTTGTCGATCCCACGAGGAATATAGTTTTTACTCGCTATTACTACTTGATTTTAATCTTGTTTATAATGGTAATTAAGTTGTTGGTTAAATCTAAACTACTTTATTAAATAAACTAATTAAACCTATTTTATGTTAATTAAAGAAGACAAATGGATAAATGATGATAAGTTTTGACAAATTAAACTTGAAATGATTATTCTTGATTATTGAAGTATTGTTGTCATGTAAGCCAAATTGCATAGTATTCTAATTTACTCTCTCGACATAAATTAGAGTGCCTAAACATGCATACATAATTCTAAATCCCAATTTTCATCTAAGATTTAGAGTGTTATAAATGCATATTTCAAGAATAAAAAACAACCTATAGCAACCAATTAAACATTATGATCTCTCAAGTAATGATTAAATAATTAATAACTATTAGATTTAAGTATGGATTTATCTCTCGACTAAACTCAAACTTATAAAAATCATGCATGAATTACCAATAGAAATTCTACATACAAAAGTACCAAATGATATTGAATAATAAAACTTAGTATTAAAATGTTCAAGTTCTTAAATACATCATATAGTAAATACAAAGAAGAAGAGAAAGATTAGAAATAGAAGAAAGAGATCTCTCAACCCTTTTTCACTTCACCAAATGTAGTCTTCTTCCTTGCAAATGTTTTCTTCTCAAAACATAAATTCTAACTTAAGAAATTTTTACTAAGAAAAAGAAAACTGTTCTAAAGTTACAGAAATTTCTTAATAATAATAAATTCAACTCTCTAAAATTACAGTTATAAATGAAATTTATAGTTCCTGAACATGTCTCTTGAGCTGTCTCTTCATAAAAGTTGCAATTGTTGATGGAGAGACATGATCCTTCAAAGTGAAACTTGAAAATTTGTGTCTAACGGACCTCTCTGTCGCGATCGCGACAGAGCGCCCCTGATTGCTCGCTCCACTTTTCTCGCGGTAGCTTTCTTCGTGCAATATTATGACCTCGCGACGGCAGCCTTGCTCACGAAACTGCACGCTGGATTCTTAGCTCCTTCTCCTGCGCTCACTTCAAATGCGCGTCCTGTCGTGCTCGCGACAGAATGGTTCTTTCCTTTGTTTGCTTTTCTTCTCTTCTTTTCTTCTTCTTGTGCTGGTGATCCCTGTCATGCTCGCGACAGGATGGATTCTTCCTTTGGCTCGTTTCTACTCCTTTTTCTCCAATCTTCTCCATTTTCTCTAATTTCTCCTACACACACAAAAACTCAAACAAAAACATAAAACATAGCTATTTCTAACACAGTTAACTAAACATAAGCATTATTTTTAACTTAAAACATAGATTAAATATGAGTTATTTAGACTCATATCAGATATGCTAGAGGAGGTAGACGAAGAGGGCAGACAGTGCAAGCACCATCGGAGACGGTTTAGAAACCGATACCTTCGGGTGGCCTAGCTCGGTGTTTCGCTATGGTTAGAGAAAGAGAAGATGAGCAAGCGGGTCCTTCTGGTAAGTTTCTATTTGTTTAAGTTTGATTTGTATGAGTTCTGCTTTGATAGTATATTGTTATCCATTTGGTATCGGGTGAAATTTTGAGGATGAAATTTCTTAAAGAGGAGAGAGTTGTAACGACTCGATTTGCACCCTAGTAGAATTGGCAGTGCAAAGTTCTATATTTGTACAAGTTTAAGTGTTATTGAGGATGTAATTGATAAGAATTATAAGTTGATTGAAGGAAGAAGGGGATTAGAGGGATTTAGAGAGACATTTGCCATGGACTAAAGTGGAATTTTGCTTGAGTGGGACACTTGTCAAGTGTGAGGCTTATGTGGCTTAAAATTAGAGTGCCACATAGGAATTCTGCATGTAATATAAAGTGGAGTTAGTGGGATTTCCTGTCCCCATTTGCTTTGCATGTAGTTTTTGCCTCTTTCCTGTATTGTGTTCCACAGTTTCCCCTTCTCTTCTTCATCTCTTTGAGTTATTTTGCTTGTGTTTAGATTTTTGCATTTTGAATTGGATTAATTGAAGAGTACAGATAAGGATTAAAGTTGAGAGGTAAGTGTATTTGGTTTTGAATTTCTATTTCCACCCTTTACTTTGTGGTTATTGTTTGAGAACTTGGATTAAGGGATTGTGTTTTTTTGGGTATTACAAGAAACTGACGATAGAAGAAGGATTGAAAAGGGCAAGGACAAAGTCTGATTTTGGAAGTGCTCGGCTGCTCCAAGAGGTTGGGATCACGTGCTCTATAGTTGTGCATGTGTAATTGATTGTGTATAATTGATGCATGTTGTGATTTGAGTTAGAATTGTGTATATGCATGTGTTATAGTTGGAATATTAATGTTCTTAGACCTATTTAGAGTATGATTACTGAGCATGATTAGTTGTGCTTTTGAGAGGCATGTGTTCATGATTGGTTATTCATGTTCTTGCTTGAAATTGGTATACGATTATATGTTAAAGATTGATTTAGAGCCTTGAAATGTTATTGGCATATTGTTTGGCAAGTCTTTGATATATGCATGTGCATGGTTTGAAAGTATCTTGGTCAATTATGGCTTTGAGTTGAGTTGTGGATCAATTGATGCAATTCTGTTTTTGGGCATTCTTGTATAGGTCATGGTGACAACCAAGTGGTTGTGACCATGAGGTATGCAAGAAATGCTTTTGTCCGAGGAATGTGTGGTATGTCATGGTGACAACCAAGGTTGTTGTGACCATGAGATATCCTAGGTTTACATTCTGTTTTGCATCTTTGGTACGTCACGGTGACAACCAAAGTGGTTGTGACCGTGAGATGCCCTTGATTGCTTACTGCCCGGATATTGTGTGGTATGTCACGGTGACAACCAAATGGTTGTGACCGTGAGGTACCCTAGGTTTGCTTTCTCTTTTGCATCTTTAGTATGTCACGGTGACAACCAAAGTGGTTGTGACAGTGAGGTACCCTATTTTGCACTTTGAATAATTGTTCATTTGTAAATGTTATGCATGAGTATGAGCATGATTTTAATCTAGGTTAATATCATTCAATTAGGATTGTTATATGCTAAAGCTATATTTAATATGATGGATTACTTGACTTGTACATGAATTGATTGAAGTTGATTGTGCTTGAGTACATGAGTAGAAGTGTGGTTACTTAAGTTATTTGTCAGCCTGATCAGTCAAGGTAGTGGATAGATAAGTATGCTTATTAAGGGCTAGAGTTTTGCAGTTGCTCCTAACGACCAGCATGGGTTAAAGTTTTAGACTTCGGTCTTCTGAAATCTAGACTTTGGTCTTCTGTATTTAAGCTTTTAGACTTCTATCTTCTGATACTGCTTGCCAGTATTCTATTTGTAACTCAGGCTAATTGTTCATTTGAATGTGAAGTTATATGTAAAGCTGGGTTTGGTTATATGTTCTGTATACTCCTGATATTAGCAATTGTAAGTTCTGTTACTCCTGGGTGTTAGCAATTGTTATTACTTCCGAATCTGCTTTGACTTTGAATATTATACTTTCCTATTTGCTACATACATGATGAGCTTCTGGATCTTGATTCGAGAATCTTTTACTGTTATGCATGTGTTATGTTTTGCTGTGACTTCTTCGAAAGTCCTTTGCTTTTGTTCATCCCCACTAAGAGTTATCGCTTAGCACGGATGTTTGTTTCCGAGAGTCCCCATCTGCTGGCCACTAGGAGTTGTCTTTGAAGTGATTCTTTTGTATTAGTTATGCTTTTCCTTTTGTATAGGACTCTTGTATAACATTTTGTAAGGCATGTATTCTGATTATTGGCATGTAATTTTTATATATGTATACTTTATAAGTTCTGTAATGCAAGTATATATTTTGTTCCTAATTGCTTCTGCTTAGAGTGTGTTTTTGCATGTTTTTTTTCTTCCGCTTCAGTCTCTGCATGAGTGTGTGTGTTTGCTTGTGTGGCATCCCGATATTCCTCCCGAGGGGTATTGGGGCTATAACATCCCCAACTCCCACACATAGTATTTCGAAGGGTGAAGAGTTAAGGTGAGCAGAAGGTGCCACCAGACAATGACACATATGGCAATGTAGAAATCAGAACAATAAAATTTCTAAAAATCACAACCTCAAAACATGCACGTTCTAAACCTATGTCATCCACACACCATTATTCGCACTATAAGATATTACAACTTATTACAAAGGCTAATAAATAAAACTTAATTACATCCCAATCAATAACACTTCCTATAACTTCTACAGACTCGTTGGCCAAAGACTCGGCGGACTGCTGCGCTACTCTGATCTCTTAACCTGCACGAAAAAACAACCGTGCTAAGCGATAACGCTTAGTCGGGCTAAACAATAATTGCCAGCCACTCACAGTGGTTGCCGAGGCAAACACAAGCAAACCAATATATATATATGTACAAAAATGAAAAAGGAATGTCAGCTAAGTTATTAGAACGAATATCATTATTTTGCTACTGAAACTTATGTCATTTCACACCTTTTAGCGTATTATAATCCATAACCAGAAATACTTATTTACTTTTAGTCAAAACACATTAGACATAAATTATCATATACTTTAAATCACTTAATGGCCCTATAGATAGTTACACTTCATAAATTCCTGAAATAAGTTTTAAGGATCGAAATATAAAGTTTAGGAAATCCCGTTATTACTAATATTTCAAAATCATACAAATTATACTATCAATACTTAAATCAAAACCTTTCATTTAATCAAACCGTTACTTTTCAAAACTAAGCAAAACATTTCAATACTCAGATTTGGTTCAGGCTTGAAATAGTTATCCCAAGCTTCCTACGTATCCCTATAGTTAGGAATCAGAACCACGTAGTTCTACGGAAAACCTTTATACTTAAATAATTCAAAAATTAACTCTAAATCCTTTCTTAAATTCGGTTATCTATTTCATTCTTACCACTTTATTTCCCTTTAACTATAAATCAATATGCAATCATCATGTCCATCGAAAACCAATAAATATTACACACAGATTCCTTACCGATATACTTACATTGGTCATCCAAGCTAAGGTTCAGAGGACAAGCAAATACATAACATACTTGTGTTCTCAATTCAAATATGTAAACGAATATATACATATACATAGAATTCATTCATTGATTATTCAAATATAGAAAAACATGCATATCAATTATTTCGATTATTCTTTACAAAGACTTATACAGACAACCATACTCTTGACTTTCAAATAGATTTATAACACCTACATACGAATTCTTGGACAATCAATATTCATTTATACACATTCATTAGAGCAACGTTGATTGCTTAATCATTTTCCATTTTATAGATATTGGTTGATTATACAAAATACATAGGTATCTATAAAGGATCCATAATACATTAGTACGTGATACAGAACATATTAACAAACACTTTTAGTTGCTTAGTCACATACTTTTTGCACATCATTACAGAACATATTAATTCATTCACATAACTTTAGTTATTTAATTGTTTGCTAAGTCAAAAGGGGTGGATAAGTGAGTGAACACATGGTGGTACCTATGGGTACGATTCGGAAAGCAACATCATATTTTTCTCATTCAAAACATTTTCACATTGGGGATCTTAAACAAGATCCGTACACATTGAGGTTCGCGAGGAACCAAACGGGGACCTGATCAGGGTCCAAATAGAATAGAGGGCTGTAGTTAACGGAACTCTATAGGCATGCCTATCTATCCATGACTCGACTAACATAGGCTAAATTTTCCATATCATTATTGAATTCATCATGTTTCAGTTATATATATACATTCCATTAAATACATGTAAATTCTTTTATGATCACATGCATTCATATATTTGCATATTATATGTACAATTATATTTACCATATTCAAAACTAATCACGTGTGGTTTCATAGATCAATGTATTCATAAGAACATATTAAACGTAATCATACTATTAATCATCATGCATTCATTTAAACTTAACAGATAAGCTTACATTTTATTAAACATATATATTTATAACACAATAATAGTAGATCAAATTCTCATATTTCAATAATTACTATGCATGGAAACACATCGATTAATTCACATTTTAAATCATATATGCATAGCATAAGTGAGAAACTATGCAAAGAAGAAGATCCTTCAAAAATATTTTTGAAATAGAGAGGGGACTATCGTGATCGCGATGGGAGGTCGTGCTCGCGACAGTGGCCAGTCTAGCACTGCGCACAAGAAATCCATCACAAGTCATGCTCAGGAACATGACTCGTGAAGGCGAATTGTGGAGGAACAGCGCAGGCATGAGAGGGAGAGGAGACTGCCACGAGTCGTGCTCCGAGACACGACTTGTGCTCCTCGTGCACGACTCGTGCATTAAGTGCATGACTCGTGCACAATTGCACGGCTCGTGCATTAAGTGCACGCACAAGTGCACGACTCGTGCACCATGTGCAAGACTCGTGCACCATGTGCACGACTTGTGCACCATGTGCACGGCTCATGCATCAATTGTGCACAAGTGCACTGCTCGTGCATCAATTGTGCACAATTGCACGGTTCGTGCATTTGTCCCCCTAAACCTCACAATGAGACACTAGAATCGCCCTCTGTCTCGATTGCGACAGGCATCGCGGTCACGACAGAGTCGCGTTTCCAAATCTCCTCCAAAATCTATAGAATTCATTTTCTTTCAAAACTTACCCAGAACTTCAATTCAAACCATAACTCATCACAACTCATATTAAACATCCAAATCATTTTCAACAACATAAAACCAATCTTTACACCAAGTATTACAACTTAATCATACTATTAGCATAATCAAAATCTCTAAATTGACACCCAGTGAAATAACTTCAAATTTTCAATCACAACACACTTTAGATCAATAATTCACATTCAAAGCATCTAAACCCAAATTACTCAAAGCCCATAACATTTGAACATATATAAATAAATTTAACTCCATAAATTTTCCAGAAAGTGAAATGAAAACCCTAAATCAAAATATTTATCAAATTAACAAAATCCCTAACCTTAACTCCTTTGCTCCAATAGCTTACTTAGATGATCTTTCTTGCTTCAAAACTCATTCAAGATCTTTCTCATCCCAAAATCCTCATCAATAACACAAACACAAAACCCTAGATTAAGAACATATCTTAACAACAAATGAAGAAGATGAAGAAAAGAAAGAACTCAATAAAACTTACCCAAAATAATCAGTTTGAGTTGATCAATTTCCACCAAACTCATCCAAAGGAAGAGGGATCAAGATGGAGCAAATAGGAAGGGAAGAAGAGAAGGAGAAGAAGGCGTGAGGGAGAAAGAATGGGAGAGCTAGGGCAAAATTCTGCAATTCCTTTCTCTTTCCTTGCCTTTTATACCCCTCTCTAAATCCTTGCCACATGTCATCTTATAATTGGTGGAACTTGACCACTCACACACTAAACCCATGCATGACACTACACATAAGACTAACTCCACTAACACATACACTACTTCCCTCTATGCATACACACTCTATCAAAACCCACAAATCATGCATATAATCCATAAATAGATATTTATGTCAAATTCTCTTTTTAATCCTCAAACTCTTATAACCTCAAACATTGATATTCATAATTTACTAATCCTTTACGTGGCCCACTAATTAATCTTACTCCTTCAATTTAGTCCTAAACTCATACTTCATAATTTTACCATTAACCGTACTTGCCAAAACTTTCACTTAAATTCTTAAATGGTCCATTTGACATACCTAACACTTTAATTTACATAACTTTGGTCACCGCTCACCTCAATATGCACGAATCCTTCTAGGGTACTTTTCGGGGTGTGACAGGGGACCAGCTCCTCTTAATTGATCAAATAAATCTTCAATTCTAGGCAATAGGTATTTGTTCTCTATTATCACTTTATTGATTTGTCAGTAATCAATGCACATTTATAAAGTACCATCTTTCTTCTTTACAAATAAAATCGGAGCACCCCATAGAGTCACACTGGGCTAAATGAAACCCTTTTCTAATAGCTCATGTAGTTGAATTTTTAACTCTTGTAACTCAATGTGAGCCATACGGTAGGGAGCCTTAGATATAGATGTTGTGCTTGGTAGAATTTCAATTGACAATTTCACTTCCCTTTCAAGTGGTAAACGATATGAGTCTAAATAGCTCATATTTAATCCATGTTTTAGGTTTAAAATAATATTTATGTATAGTTAATTGTGTTAGAAATAGGTGTGTTTTACATTTTTGTTTGAGTTTTGTGTATGTAGGAGAAATTGGAGAAGATTGGAGAAAAAGAGCAGAAATGAGCCAAAGGAAGAATCAATCTATCACGAGTGCGACAGGGAGCGCCAAGCCAAGAAGAAGAGAAGAAAGGAAGTAAAGGAGAAAAGTATTATGTCGCGAGCGCGATAAGACGCACAATTGAAGGGAGCAAAGAGAAGGAGGAAGGAAGCTAGTGTGTAGTGTTGCGAGCAAGGCTGCCATCGCGAGGTGGCGACAAGGCGCGGGCGTGTTTTGTTGCGAGCGCGACAGCCATCGCGATCGCGACAGAGAGGACCGTTGGAAGTTTAATTCAAATTTTGCCTTGAAGAAAGATGACTTTTTACCAAGCTTTGCAACCTTCCTAAGGGACACTTGAAGGAACATATCTCTTGGAACTTTATAAATAGTAGATTTAACTGTAATTTTAGAAGTTGAATAGTTTTTATTGAATATTTATTATTAAGAATCCTGTAAGTAAAAAGTACAATTTTTTAGTTAAAGTTAGATTTCTATGTTTTGAAGAGAAGATTACTTGCAAGGAAGAAGATATCCTTTGTGGAAGGGAAAAGGGTTGAAAGATCTCTTTCTTATTTCTCATCTTTACTTCTTCTTTGTAATTTTTTCATGATGAACTTATGAACTTGATTATTTAATGCTATATTTCATTATTCATATCAATTTAATTATTCTTTCTTGTAGAATTTTCTATTAGTATTTTTATGCATGATCATTATAAGTAAGTATTTAATTGAAAGAATAAATTCTTACTTACATCTAATAGAATTTCATCATTGAAGTATTATTTGAGAAATCATAATATTGCTATAGGTTGTTTATTATTCTTGAAATTTGCATGAATAACACTTTAATTCATTAATAAAAATTATGAGTTAGAATTATAAATGCATATTTTAGGCACTCTAATTTATGTTAAAAGAGTAAATTGGGATTTTATTCAACTTGGCTTGCATGATAAGAATATATTCATAATCAAGAATAATTAATTCAAGTTCAATTTATTATTTTATATCATTAATCTTTTATCTTCTCCGATTATTTATAATTAGGTTAATTAGGATTAGACATAGTTATTCCACTTTCACTCAACAAATTAATGATCATTGTAAACAAGATTAAAATTGAGTAGTAATAGTGTGTAATGATTAGCACATTCCTCGTGGGATCGACATCTTTTGTATTATTTCGGTGCACTGTATGCTTACGAAAATTGGCACTTAGAAATAAGCCAACAAATTTTTGGCGCCGTTGCCGAGGAATGTTTTATTTGTTGCCATTGTGAAACTTAATTTATGATTTTGGATTACAATATTTATTTTGTTTTATTTGTTTGATTGTTTGATTGACTTTGTGTTTTTGTTTTGTGTTGTTTTTACAAGATTTGATAAGTTCATGCCTAGTATTAGAAGTTCTCAAGAAGAGCTTGAACCTTTGAATCCTGAAATAGAGAGATATTTGTTAAGTAATAGAAAATCCAATAAAAAGAAGAATAAGAATAAGAGACCAATAATGGCTGATGAGGAAAATCCACCAAGGTTGATGGATTTTGCTACACCCGCATTGAGTGGTGCTCAACAAGGTGTGGTAAGGCCTACGGTAAATGCTAACAAATTTAAGATTATACCTTCTCTGTTGCAAATGATTCAAAATAGCATTCAGTTTTATGGTTTGGCAAATGAGGATCCTACTACTCATATGGCAAATTTTCTAGAGATATGTGATACTTTTAAAATTAATGGAGTTTCTAATGATGCGATTAAGCTTAGACTTTTTCCTTTCACTTTTAAGGATAAAGCCAAGGCTTGGTTGAATTCATTAACTAGAGGATCAATAACCACTTGGGACCAATTTGCCCAAGCATTCTTATCAAAATATTTTTCTTTAGCCAAAACTGCAAAAATTATAAAAGATATCACAACTTTTGTGCAACTTGACAATGAATCTTTGTATGAAGCATGGGAGAGATTTAAAGAATTATAGAGAATGTGTCATCACCATAACCTTCCAAGAGAGCTATTGATGCAAACCTTCTATAATGGGATGAATCCTACCACAAGAGGTACCATTGATGCTGGAGCTGGTGGCTCTTTGATGAGGAAAACAATAAAAGCTGCCCTTGAATTGCTTGAGGAGATGGCTATGAACAATTGTATGTAGCCCACAGAAAGAGTAAGGGAATCTAATTCTAATGCTAGGGGGGGGGGGTTCATGCCATAGATTCTATTGTAGCCTTATAAGCCCAAATAGAGGCTTTAACTCAAAAAGTTAGTAGCTTAAGAATGGGGGGTAGTTCACAAAAGGTATGCACTATTTGTGGCCAACAAAGTCATACAAGTGAGGTATGTAATTTGGGAATAAATAATTCTGAAGAGCAAGTTAGTTTTATCCAAGGGCAAGGAAGAGGTAATCCATACTCAAACACCTATAACCCTGGTTGGAGAAACCATCCTAATTTTTCTTGGGGTAATAGTAGTAACCAAAATAGGGGTGTAGGATTTCAACCACCTCAAGATAGGTTTGGAGCTTTAGAGGTAAAAATGGATAGGTTCTTAGAGGGGATTAATCAAAAATTTAGTTCACAAGAAGAGAACCAAAAGGGGCTAGAAACAAAATTTGATCAAATCACTAAAAATCAAGCCTCATCCATCCATAACTTGGAAGTGTAAATAGGGCAAGTAGCTAAGGCTTTACCTTCAAGAATGCAAGGAAATTTACCAAGTAATACGAAGGAGAATCCAAGAGAACATCTTAAAGCCATCAAATTGAGGCCAGGTAAATCCTACAACAATGAATTTGTTTCTACTAATGTGGGTGAAAATGTGCAGGAAAAACAGAAAAATTTTCAGAAGGAAGAACCTTATGTATCGAGCGTGACACCTATTGCGAGCGCGACAGAAGAGGGGCAGGAAGACATCGCGAGTGCACTACCTTTTGCGAGCGCGAGGACTAGCAATCCGCCTACTGTCGCAATCACGACAGAAGGAATAACTATAGACACCGGGTCCCGAGGCGGTCCAAGATCAGGATTACCCGATTATGAAAAGATACTTGCCGTAAGTAGAGGTGCCAATAATGATGTTTTCCTTGTCGAAAATCTCCTTTGTTCTTCTAAAATTTTAATTTAAAAATTTGCATTTTTACTCTCATTTTTGTTTTTATTTTTATTTTTATTTTTTGGTTATTATTTGTTTTTTATTTTTGCTTTTTTTCGCGTGCCATGCATGCGGGCCGCGCCCGGGCGAGGGGCGGCGTGCGCGCATGCTGCGGAAGCTGCGCGACCTGCAAAGCGGCATGCGCTGCTGAGGGCACGCATGCCCCTGGGTCGCGCATCGTCGAGGCTGCGTGCGCCCCAGCAGTCTTCGTGCGGGCAGTTTTGGCCCTTTGTGCGGTCGTTTTTGCCTGTGTTTCTCTTGGTCATTTTTTCAGTCTATAAAAAATTGGTTTCATGCTTTTATGTTATTTTTGGGTAACGAAAATTAAAAGAGCATTTGTCTTTTCCTATTTTGGGACCAAGATAGGGAAACAAATTGGAGCTTCCCTTCATTTCAAGGGGGACCGCAATTTTATTAAAGAAAAGGAGTTTTTAGTTTTCTCTCCAGCAAACCTTTTGTTTCTTCTTCAAAAAATTCTTAAGCTATTTTTTTTCAAGTTTTAAGTTGTTCTTCTCTAAAAAACATTTCATCTTGGGTTTAATTTGAGCAAGAAAAATTAATTTTCTTTGCTTACTCATCCCACCAAAAATATTTTCCTGAGATAGTTTATTTAAAAATATAGATTTTTATATTTTCTTCGGGTGTTTATCACCGTAAATTCGGTAAGGGGGACGGATCAAGACACCATTTTCTTCAATCTATAAAATTATGAGGGTAAAGACGTTGGAACCGTCCTAATTTTTCTAGCTCCTTATTATTTGTGGTTATTAAATTTGTTACTTTTGCCATGTTTATTTTCCAGCATTTCTAATATTTTTGGTACTATTGGCATCTTAAGTTTAGTTTTCTTTGGTTTGATTTATTTGTGGTTGGTTTATTTGACTTTTGTAGCTTTATTTTCATCTATTGTTGCCGTTAGCCATCACCTTTTCTTTCCATTACTATTATTATTATTATTATTATTGTTCATCATTGTCATTATGTTGCAACATTATCATCATTATTTTTATTGTTAATACTACTAATATGTATTATTACCATTATTATACTTTTACCATTATTATTATTATTATCATTATTTGTTGTTAATTTTTGCATGCTCATCTTATATCATCATTATTATTATTATTATCGTTATTATTATTATCATGGTTACTTTGTTATTATTATTATTATTACTATTATTATTATTATGTTATATTTTGCCATTGCTCTTATTATTATTATTATTATTATTATTATTATTATTATTATTATTATTATTATTATTATTATTATTATTATTATTATTATTATTATTATTATTATTATTATTATTTTGTCACTGTTTTTATTATTATCCTTATTTTGGCATGGCTTATTTTTCCCTTGTCTTCGCATGTAAATTGTCTATTTGTTAAATTAATATAGCATATGGTTTTTTAATAGATTTATCAACCAAATGCAAAACTATAGATTGATCAGCACGTTAAACGGGCACGACAGAAGGGATGACCAAAAGCCAAAATCCACAAGTTTTTTAACCTCGTCCGCTTTTTCCACAATGCTTGAAGCAGCAACACTAAGATAAGCAATTCCAATTTTTTATTGATAAATTGAAAAACTTACACATAAATTTAAATTTTATTGAGGCCATTACACAAATTCCTAACTATGCAAAATTCCTTAAAGACTTGATTTCAAAGAAAAGAAGTTGGGAGGATATATCTACTATAGAATTGGCTGAGGCATATAGTTCAATAATTTCAAATAATTTGCCTACTAAGCTTAAGGATAATGGTAGTTTTACTATTTCTTGCACTTTAGGGGATGTTGATTTTCCTAAATGTTTATGTGATTTAGGGGCTAGTTTAAACCTTATGCCTTTGACTATCTTTAAGAAATTAGGATTGGACTATGTTAAACCTACTTCTATGGTTTTGCAATTGGCTGATCAATCTATTAAAAAACCATATGGCATAGTGGAAGATGTGCTTATGAAAGTTGATAAATTTATTCTACCAGCTGACTTTGTTATTTTAGACTTTACATATGATGTGAAATGTCCATTGATTTTAGGAAGACCTTTCATGAGGACTGGTAGGGCTTTGGTTGATGTCTATGAGGGCACTTTAATCTTAAGAGTGGGGGAAGATAGTGTGCAATATCAAATGGATATGTCCTTAAAATATCCCATGGATGAGAATGTGTGCATGAAAATAGATGTCATTGATGCTTGTGTTTTGGAAGTATTAGAAAATGCAGGTCAAGATGAGGTTGATCTTGAAGAAGAAGTCAATGAAGATGTGGAGCAAGAGAGCTCAAGACCTGAACTTCTAAATAGAAATGAAGCTCCATTGCCACCATACATTGTAAGTCCTCCTAATGTTGAATTGAAAGAGCTACCTAGTCATTTGAGGTATGCATTTTTTGGTCCAAATCATACTTTACCTATTATTATTTCTAACAAACTCACTAGTGCACAAGAGTCTTCATTGTTAGAGGTTGTTAGAAAGAGGATAAAGAGTATAGGTTGCCAAATTTCTGATTTAAAAGGAATTAGTCCTAATGTAGTAATGCATAGGATTAATATGGTAGATGAATGTCAACCAAAAGCTGATAGACAAAAAAGACTTAATCCTAATATGAAAGAAGTTGTTAAGAAAGAAGTCATTAAGCTATTAGATGCTGGGATTATTTATCCAATTTCGGATAGTTCTTGGGTAAGTCCTATTCATTGTGTACCTAAGAAGGAGGTATGACTGTAGTTAGAAATGAGACTGGGGAATTGATTCCTACTACCAGTTGGAGGGTGTGTATTGACTATAGGAAATTAAATTCAGCCACTAGAAATGATCATTTTCCTTTACCATTTATTGACCAAATGTTAGAAAGGGTAGCTGGCCATTCTCATTATTGCTTTTTAGATGGTTATTCAGGATATTTTCAAATATTTATCTATCCTAGTGACCAAGAAAAGACCACCTTTACTTGTCCATATGGGACTTTTGCCTATAGAAAAATGCCATTTGGGTTATGCAATGCACCAGCAACTTTTCAAAGGTGTATGACTTCTATTTTAGGGGATATGATAGAAGACATTATGGAAGTGTTCATGGATGATTTTTCTGTGTATGGGGACTCATTTGAGCTATGTTTAAGTAATTTAGATAGGGTATTAGCTAGATGTGAAGAAACTAATTTGGTACTAAATTTGGAGAAATGTCATTTTATGGTTGAAGAATGGATTGTTCTAGGCCATAAAATTTCAAGTAAAAGGATTGAGGTAGATAGAGCTAAAATATAATTGATAGAGAAATTAACTCCACCAACTACACTTAAGGGTGTAAGGTCATTTTTGGGACATACTAGTTTTTATAGAAGGTTTATAAAGGATTTTTCCTTAATTGCTAAGCCTTTAACTAGCTTGTTAGTTAAGGATGTACCTTTTGAATTTTCTAATGCATGTATGCAAACTTTTGATACTTTAAAAAATGCTCTTGTAAGTGCACCTATAATTACTTCTCCTAATTGGGAATTACCTTTTGAAATTATGTGTGATGCAAGTGACCTTGCTGTTGGATGTGTGTTAGGACAAAGACAAGGTAAAAATTTGCATGTGATTTACTATGCTAGCCATACATTATCATCATCTCAAGTTAATTACACAACTACTGAAAAAGAAATATTAGCGGCTGTCTATGGATCATGCTGCATTAAGGTACTTATTTGCTAAAAAAGATGCTAAGCCTAGATTAATTCATTGGGTTCTTTTATTGCAAGAGTTTGACCTTGAAATTAGAGACAAGAAAGGGTCTGAAAATTTAGTAGCTAATCACTTATCAAGATTAGAAAATGATGAAGGACCTGTAGGAGATAACAATGAAATAAATGAATCCTTTTCGGATGAATCTCTTATGTCTATTGAGCAAATAAATGGTCCTTGGTTTGCAGATGTTGCTAATTTTCTTGCTATAGGAATTATACCTAATGATTTGACATGGCAACAAAGGAAAAAATTCTTTAGTGATGTCAAAAGTTATCTTTGGGAAGAACCCTATTTATTTAAGATAAGTGGGGATGGTATTATTCGTAGGTGTGTTAGTGAGGGTGAGTATGCAAACATTTTAACACATTTTCATTCATCTTTGTATTCTGGTCATAGTGGTAGTACTAAGACTGCCTCTCGTGTGCTAAAATGTGGTTTCTTTTGGCCTACTTTATTTCATGATGCTAGGGTATTTGTAGTTCATCGTGATAAGTGTCAAAGAGCTGGTAACATTGGGAAGAGAGATGAAATTCCTTTGAACAATATCTTTAAAGTAGAGATATTTGATGTGTGGGGGATAGACTTCATGGGTCATTTTCCTACATTATTTGGCCAAAATTACATTTTGGTGGGTGTTGACTATGTATCCAAATGGGTTGAAGCCAAAGCAACATCAACTAATGATTCAAGGTGGTGCTCAAATTCTTAAAGAAGATCTTTTCAAGGTTTGGAGTGCCAAGAGCCATCATAAGTGATGGAGGTACGCATTTTATTAATCGCTCTTTTGATTCTTTATTGCATAAATATGGTGTGCATCATAGGGTAGCTACTCTATATCATCCACAAACTAGTGGTCAAGTTGAGGTATCTAATAGGGAACTAAAATGGATCTTAGAAAAAATAGTTTCTAGCTCTAGAAAGGATTGAGCACACAAGTTAGATGATGTATTATGGGCATATCGCACAGCATTTAAAGCACCTATTGGAATGACACCATATAGGTTGGTTTATGGAAAAGCTTGTCATTTTCCCGTTGAGTTAGAGCATAGAGCATATTGGGATATTAGAGCTTTAAATTATGACATTAAAGATGCAAGTGTTAAAAGATGTTTACAACTTAATGAGCTTGATAAGTTAAGACTCCTTTCTTATGAAAATGCTAAGATTTACAAAGAAAGATCCAAAAAATGGCATGATGCTCATATTAGATACAAAAGTTTTAAAATTGGGGATAAGGTCCTATTATATAATTCTAGATTAAAACTATTTCCTGGAAAATTGAGATCTAGATGGAGTGGACCCTTTGAGGTCAACCAAGTTTTTGATCATGGGTATTTGGAGTTAAAGAATAGTAATGGTGAATTATTTAAAACAAATGGTTAAAGATGCAAGGTCTATTTAGAGGAAACTTTTCATAGTAGAGAGGTTTTCTATATCTCTTTAAAAATGGTTTGAAAGTTACTTGCATTTCTTTTTATTTTGTACTTATTGTAGTTTTAAGTTGTTTTGTATGTTGTTAATTAGATTTTAGTGTGATTTTTGTCTTAATATATTACTAATATTATTTATTTATTATTCCACAGGGTGTCTTAGATAGTGAGGAATTCAACTTATTTAATTATAGTATTGTTTTGAAAAAGAGAAAATTTTGTTCTTTGAAAATTCCTCATTATCGCGAGCGCGACAGTGGAGGTAAGTTGTTTTAACAAGTTGCTGTCACGATCGCGCGATAGAAAAATGCGAATTTGGGCAAATCCATTTTGTCGCAAGAGCGACAGAGGGGTGAGAAAAATTTTTATCGCGTGATCGCGATGGGTTCACGAGCAATTGTTTTGAAAATTCATCTCTGTCAGCGCGATAATGTCGCGAGGTCGCGACAAAGCACGGAATTTGAAATTTTTTTAATTTTAAACCGTTGCAACCCTATTATTTCACTCCCTTATAAAAGCCTAAAGCCCTAACTGCAGTTTTTTCTCTTCACTTTTAAGTTGTCTCTCATGTTTCTTTATTTTTTCTCCAAAATCTCTCAAATCTTCTTCTTCTTCTCTCAAAGTTCTTAACTTTCCAGTTTTGTTCTTCCTCTATTTTTTCTTTATGAGTTTATTTTGTAAGGTTTCTTCAGATTTAATTCACAATCAAGATGGTTAGAACAAAATCAGTAGGAGACAAGGGGAAGAAGGCGGTAGAGGGATCCAGTGCAAACCAAGATCCTGTGCGTCTACAAAATAAGTTTAAATGTCCATTCCCTATTTTTAATGGGGAAGAAGGTGATAAATTTGTATATTTTAACAAGAAAACTTATGTGGGCATGTGGATTTCTCTCTATTAAATCATTTAGGCATCAATGATCAATTTGAAAAATATTTGAAATATATGAAGTGGGGGAAGTTTGTGCACTTAAATTTACCTATTAAGTGTGATTGGGCCTTAGAATTTTTTGTTACTCTTGACTATGTTGACAAGGGTAGAGATAGGATGAAATTTAGACATCAAGGGCAAGACTATTCCTTTGGATTCCCTGAATTGCATGATTGGTTTGGGTTTCATCTTAATGGGAAGAGATTTGATGCACATTTATTTGATCCTAGGCCTGTTTGGAAATGCTTGTCTGGTCTTGATTCATTTAATAACAAGAATTCCACAAATTGCCAAATTAAGGATGATGTTCTAATGCTTTTTCATAAATATTTGTGTCATGCCTTATTTGGTAGAGTTGAGAGTTCTAAAGTTCAGACCAAAGACTTGTTTGTGCTTGATTTGTTACAATCTAGGAAAACCCCTTGTTTTATAGATTTTATTTTTGATGGTTTATATCATGCCTCCACTGCAAAAAGTAAAACCGTTGGGATGTGTCACATGGTGACAGGGATTATTTTAGGATGTCTAGGGGACTTGCACAATTTTCAGTTAGAAGAGGGTGAACAAGTTACTATGCTTGATGTAATTTATTTGAGGCGAGCCAATATTTTGACAAAAGGCGGTTGGCCGCCCAAGTTTGTTGATAGAGGTTTGCAGGTTGAAAGTTCACTCCTTGGCAAGGGTAAAGGTAAGGCCCCTGAGTCATCTACAGCAGCTGGAGGGCATGATGATGCTGCTACTGATGATGATGAAGATGATGAGGAGGAGGACGCTGCACCATTTGGAGCTGGTGAAGGTGCAAATGCTAGTTGGCAGCAAGCGTTAACTAGGTTGGATGGCATGGAGGCTGCCAACCAAAGCATGGCTTCTAGAATGGACTCCTTAGAGACCACTATGAAGGCTGTCCACAAGGGACATAACAGCTTGAGTCATAAGCTTCTCTCCTTTTTCAGAAAGCAAAACGTTGAGTTTTCTCCATCTCCACCTGATTCCCCTAGTGGGAATTGAGATAAGTATTCTCCACACAAATTTTATTTTTATGTTATTTTTGTTTTTCATTTTATAATGTTTTGTGTTTTCTTGTATATATATAATTTTTGTTGTTTTCACACAATGAGGACATTGTGTCCTTTAAGTGTGGGGGCATTATTGTTGTTGTTTTATTTATTATTGTTGTTATAGTATATTTAGCTGTTGTGTAGCCTGTGTTTTGCATGTGCTGCTAGTTTTAGGTTGTTAATATATAGTAGGTATGTTAAGTTAGATTTGTACATATGTGTGTTGTTGTTTTTATGTATAGCTTGTTTTGTGCATTATATTTTGGAGCTTATATATTTGATGCATATTTGGGAATATATGCATGAGTAAGCTAGTATTTCTTTTAATTATGTCTATATATGCCATATCTTGAAAAATGTCATTTTCATTTTTATTTGGACAATTAATTGTACATAGTGAAGGTCATAACTTGGCAAAGCACTTTAGTGTAGGATTTTTTTAAGTTGAGTATCTTTTCCCATGTATATAAGGATTATTTTGGCAAATCATTACTTAGGATAGTTTGACTTATAGCTATGTGAGCTTTTGAGCCTTATACTTTGAACTTTTTCTTGTATGAGAGCTTTAGTATGCCATATCCTCTAGAACTTGTCTTTAGTAAATTTTGAGATTACATTTAGTATGGGATGTGCATGAGAAATGAAAAGGGCAATTAGATTAAACCACTTTGGCTTGCTTTAAAAAACTAACCTTTTTGACTTTAGGTAGCCATTTTGAGCCTAAACCTATTTTTGTTGTCAAGCATATTATTTAACCAAATCCTTTGCTAAACAATGACTATTCACTTTTGTTACCTTTGTTGTGTTGAGAATTATGATTACTATACCATGGGATACATTTGTTAGTATAAGCATGATTATAGTGATGTATAAGTAAATTCCCTTATTTTTTGTATCAAAAGTCCATTATTAGAAAAATCTAGTTTCTATAAAAAGATAATAATAAGAAGAAAAAGAAAAGTGGGATGGAGCATAAAATGCACCCACTAAGAAAAAGTTTAAAAAAAAGACAAAGAAAAAGAAAAAAAAAAAAAAAAGAGAAAATCAAAAGAAACTAGAGAACAAGGGTGGAATTAGGAAGGGAATTAGAATAGAAACTTTGAATATCATACTATACTTAGTTTTTACATTTCTTGTGGTATAGTTATACTTATTCTCTACACAATATTAGCTACTTAAACCAAATTTATCTTACCCTTACCTAAGTCAAGTTACAACCCTTTTTAAGACCCTTTAATTTCATGTACTACTTTATACTAGTAGTGGAGATTTTTACTATTTACAAGCTTATGGTATGCAAAGGCATATTTAAGGAATGAGAGGAACACTAACCTTGAAACACATTGAGTGATTGAGAGCTTAAGAAAAAAATAGTGTTTGAGTGAGAATTATTTTAGGCAACGTCTTGTGTGAAATAATCTTTACATGTGTTAAGATATTCAACGTCTTGAGGTCAAACATTCTTGTGCTTTGCAACTTTATGGTTTTTCAAAATGTCCATTATTGTTCAAGTATGATGGATAATGGTATCGATTGAGATGCTGCATATTTAGACTAATTTGTTAAGAGATAAAAGCTTATACATGTCATTTCCAAATATGTATCAAACATATAAGTAAGCTCCACAATTGTATGCAATTTTGTTGTATATTATTTGTTTGTGTTTGTTGAGTGTTTGTTATATTTTGCTTGGAGATAAGTAAATGTTTAAGTGTGGGGGTTTGATATGAGTCTAAATAGCTCATATTTAATCCATGTTTTAGGTTTAAAATAATGTTTATGTATAGTTAATTGTGTTAGAAATAGGTATGTTTTATGTTTTTGTTTGAGTTTTGTGTGTGTAGGAGAAATTGGAGAAAATGGAAAAGATTGGAGAAAAGGAGCAGAAATGAGCCAAAGAAAGAATAAATCTATCGTCAGCGCAACAGGGAGCGCCAAGCCAAGAAGAAGAGAAGAAAGGAAGAAAGGAAGTAAAGGTGAAAATTATTCTATCGTGAGCGCGACGGGATGCACAATTGAAGGGAGCAAAGAGAAGGAGGAAGGAAGCCAGTGTGCAGTGTCGTGAACAAGGCCGCCATCGCGAGGTCGTGACAAGGCGTGGTGGAAGTCAGCGCGAGGAAAGTGGAGTGAAGAGCAAGGTGTGTTTCGTCGCGAGCGTGACCGAGAGGACCGTTGGAAGTTTAATTCAAATTTTTCCCTGAAGAAAGATAACTTTTCACCAAGCTTTGAAACCTTCCTAAGGGACACTTGAAGGAACATATCTCTTGGAACTTTATAAATAGTAGACTTAACTGTAATTTTAGAAGTTGAATAGTTTTTATTGAATATTTATTATTAAGAATTCTGTAAGTAAAAAGTACAATTTTTTAGTTAAAGTTAGATTTTTATGTTTTGAAGAGAAGATTACTTGCAAGGAAGAAGATATGCTTTGTGGAAGGGAAAATGATTGAAAGATCTCTTTCTTATTTCTCATCTTTACTTCTTCTTTGTAATTTTTTTCATGATGAACATATGAACTTGATTATTTAATGCTATATTTCATTATTCATATCAATTTAATTATTCTTTCTTGTAGAATTTTCTATTAGTATTTTTATGTATGATCATTATAAGTAAGTATTTAATTGAAAGAATAAATTCTTACTTACATCTAATAGAATTTCATCATTGAAGTATTATTTGAGAAATTATAATATTAAATGATTGCTATAGGTTGTTTATTATTCCTGAAATTTGCATGAATAACACTTTAATTCATTAATGAAAATTGTGAGTTAGAATTATAAATGCATATTTTAGGCACTCTAATTTATGTTGAAAGAGTAAATTGGGATTTTATTCAACTTGGCTTGCATGATAAGAATATATTCATAATCAAGAATAATTAATTCAAGTTCTATTTATTATTTTATATCATTAATCTTTTATCTTCTCTGATTATCTATAATTAGGTTAATTAGGATTAGACATAGTTATTCCACTTTCACTCAACAAATTAATGATCACTGTAAACAAGATTAAAATTGGATAGTAATAGTGTGTAATGATTAGCACATTCCTCGTGGGATCAAATCTTATGTACTATTCCGGTACACCGTATGCTTGCGAAAATTGGTACTTAGAAATAAGCCAACAGTAAACCCGGCAACTCTTTCAAAAACACATCGGGAAATTCATTCGCCACTGTTATATCTTGCAATTTTACCTGTCACCGCTTATAATCCAATGCCAAAGCTAGGAAAGTTTCACATCATTTTCTTAAATACCGTCTTGCTTGCATAATAGAGATTAGATCAGCCACAAGACTAATACCCTGCACAATCATATTAGGTTGATCAAGACTTTTAAGTACTACAGTCTTCTTATTACAATCAACTATTGCCCTATGTTTACTCAACCAGTCCATTCCCGAGATTAAATCAAATTCATGAAATGGCAGTTCTATCATATCAACAGGAAATTTCCTACCCTAAACTACTATAGGACAATTTCTCTGTACCCTGTTCACATTAACACTATGTCCCAGTGGACGAGTCACACATATGTCATATTCTAACAGGTTAGTAGGAAGCGGTTTAACACATAATTTCTCAGAACATACATACGAGTGTGTGGATCCACGGTCAATTAGTGCATGCATTTCAATATCATAAAGCAGAAAAGTACCAACTATAACTTCTAGTGTGTCTTGATCCTCACGAGCCTTTATGGCATAGGCCCGTGCTAGTGCTGTGGTAGGACGATCAACTGTCTCTAATACCACACCATCTCTGGGTTGATTACCTTTACCACGATCTCTTCCTCTACCACGAGTCACGAGAGGTGTATTAGATCCACCTTTGCTAGTTTCTTGCTGATCTCTATTTACTTCATTAGCTTTTGTACAATTTTCCAAGAAATGATAGGTGCTCCCACATTGGAAGCATCCTCCAGTCAGCCACCTACATACTCCTTTGTGGCAGTTGTTACAACGAGAACATTCTGGCACATTATCCCCTTGTCCACTTGTTGCATCTCTACCAGTACCAGATGCAGTAGAGGGTCCTTGTCGTCTACCCCTGGAAGTAAGACTACTAGCTAATTCAGCTTTAGAAGCAGCTTGTGGGTTTTTAGAGCTTTTTCCCATAGAGGAACCACCTATTGAGAAACTCCTTCTCTGTCCTCTTTCCCTTTGAATCATCTCTGACCATTCAATTCTCATAGCTGCTTGAACAATTTGATAATAGCTCACATTTTGAAAAGTAGTCATAGAAATCAATAACGCCTTAATAGATTCATTAAGCCATTTTTCTAATTGCTTGCATATGAAAGCTTCAGTAAGCACCGCTGCTAGTGCATACTGATTGATTCTACTAAACTTTTTCTTGTATTCTACAACTGATAAAGTTATGTACTTCAATTTCAAGAACTGATTCAAGTTAGCCTTTCGATATGCATCGATGATGTACCTATTCTAGAAGTCTTGAACAAAGAAATCCCAAGTGATCGGATTGGGAAGTATCGGGTGTTTTAAAACTAATTTCCACCAGTCATAAGTAGGACCGTGTAGAAGAGATACCACACAATCAACTCTTTGATTAGGAGGGCATCTAATTTCTTCAAGCACCCTCTGCACCCTCTCTAACCAAAACTCAGCTTTATCAGACACTTCCAAACTTGTACCACAGAATTAATTCTTCAGCCCCATGCTTTCTTACTAAGTCTATCGAGGCTTTAGGTACACTCATTCAGTCCAAAACCCTTGCCATATCATGCGATATCCCTTTCCATATCATGCGATATTTTAAGCAAGGCCTCCATAGGCACAACTAGAACATCACGTTCCTTTCTGTCCGGTTCAGCCCGACCAAAAACTGATGGATCTTGATCCATGGGGTTAACACTTTCAGTCATCTCTTCAATTGTCTCGCAGGATGGATCCATCTCTATACTACAAAATACAAGGACATCCGCATTACGCCAACACAAAACTACATGCATTTCTATTCTACGATTGTCCATAATTGCCTAAACCTATGCTCTGATATCAACAAATGTAACACCCCTTACCCGTACATAGTAAACTACACCTTAGAGAGATAAATTACCACAATAGGTGAAGGATGCCACACGACAACTACATTATCTTCATTACACCCGTTATATTATATTCAGAATTATAAAATTTCTTATCATATAATTAAAGTCATACATTCCCATGTTAATATTCATATTACAATGTATAAGCCCCACATTTAATTTACATCACAACATATAATCTCAGGTACATACATATACTTGTTTTCTCATACTACATTTTACAAACCCCATGTTAACATCCAAAAGATTACATTTACATTATTAAAGTAAAATATTAAACCTATACAAAATGATTGCTGCTAGTGTGTTGGCCTTTGGGGACGCGGTTTGTCCTTGACGATCAACCTATCTTTAAAACCTGCACGGATGAAATACCTGTGCTAAGCACAAAGGCTTAGTGGGGAATAATCATGAAATGGATGACCACTCACAGCAGTCATCAATGCATAGACACATGTGCATGAAACTTACTTATAATAATAATAACATGTATAGCAAATTAGATAAACATTTATCATAGAACGCACTTAAGGATTACACATATAAATATGTTCATTTATTAACATATTTTATGTTAATAATTTGATATTCTTTTATCCATTTATTGCCTGCAGTTCCAAAGTGGTGGATAACGGAATACAGAATAGAATGCACAAGTACCCGAGGGTACTTTCACATATCACATGGTATTATATTAATAATGCATATGTATAGAGACACAAACGGGGCCTAACCACGACCTAAATGGGGCTAGCAGAACAGAATAAAGGGCTATAGCATCAAAAGACCCTATAGGAATACCTATCTATCCACAACTCGGTTATTGCAGGCTATTTATTAATCAAAGCCACTTTATTCACATTGTAATAGATAAAACATTTAAAAGTCAGATAACCATCAGTTTAGAGCCAATAATAGTAATTCATAAATTATTAAGCACATTGAACAATGTTTAACATGCTAATTCATAATATAAAACTCATGCACATTTAGTTCATTTCAAAATTTTCACACTTAATCTTATAACAAAATCTATGTAAAATTGCCATTTATATGTCATTCTTTTAGCATTCATCATGTAATAGAGGATCAATGTCATAATTCAATTCAAATTAATACAAAACATAATATACATTTGAATGGTTTAACATGTTACACGATGGTCAGGATTCCTTAACCACCATGTAAACAAAAATGCACAGACAATAAACTTAACAACATGCAAATCACACGGTGGTTAGACTTGTCACATGGTGGTAAGGTTTTCTTGACCATCGTGTGACTCAAAAATCTCAGAAGATGCCAAAAAGATGCTTTATAGAATCGGTTAAAACCTGAATTACACGATGGGAAGAAAACATCACAAGGTGGTTAGACAGGGGTATATGGTGGTCAGGATTACTTGACCACCGTGTGACTTGAGAATTTTGAAAGATTTTAAAAAGATGCTTTACAGAATCGATTAGGATCCAATTTACACGGTGATGAGGGATTATCACACGTTGGTCAGGAATTCCTTACCAATGTGTGACATAAATTTTAGGTCATTTTTGGTGTTCTGTAGCATTTCACATAGTCGACAGGTAAACCTGACCACCATGTGACCCTGCTATATTGGCTATTAAAACATACATAGAATAGTTTCTAACCCTTAATTTGTATAGCCAAAATAAATATATAAAAAAGATTTTTAGGCAAAGTGGTCTCTTAACATTAATTCCTCAAGATCTTAACTTTTTAATGGCACCAATTTCATATCATTTGGATCTCTAAAACTCTAGATATAACCTAAAAAACATGAACTGCTCCCATTGAGGTGGCAGAACTCTTTAGCCAAGTTTAAGCTCAATTTAGAGTACCTTAAAGCTAGAATTAGCTCATGGTTCCTCTAAATATATTTAGGTATGTGCTTAGCATTCTAACCCAACTAAAATCATGCAATTTTAAACTCTACAACTCAACTTATAACTAAAACAATCACTAAAGGCGGACGAAATTTGGGTAGAGTTTTCCTTTAAAACTCAACATGCCCAAATCAACAATTTTCGCACAAGCAACCACTACAGTTCAACTTAATTCAACATGTATTATGCATACAAAATTTAAAATATACATTTCATCATCATATGCATAATAGCACACAAATTCCCAAAGCTTTCCTCCTTATTTCTTCCTTGCTTCTCTAAGCCTTCTTTTCACCTTCTTTTCCTTTCCTTTTAACTCTAGCTACTCCCACTTCTACAAATTGCATGAATTAATCAATTACACAATAAGCCATAATTTTCACCCTTCATAAGACATGGGTAGAATAACAGAAGAAAATAAACCAATATTCTTACCTTGATAAGCTTGCAAAAACACTAGAATTTATCTATCTTAATTGAAAAACACTCTAGCAGAATTTTAATGGAGGATTTTTAGAGTTATTTAATGAGGAAGGGAGGGCTGAAATGGAGAGAGAGGAGGCCAAATTTTGCAGCCTCTCCTCCACTGACGTCATGGATTTTATAAGCCATGAAGTTTCTTCCTCCATCTAGACATCCATGATATCAAGCTATGATTGGTTCACTTTTATTTTTCCACATTTAGTCCTTTGACTCCCTTTAATTTATAAATTCACCTTCTGAATTACTTTAATTTCATACATTAACATACCTAAGTTCTTATTCATGCATTTAAGTCCATAAGTATTAAATAACTAATTTAACTTTAACTTTTTAATTAATACCGGTTACATCCCTAACACATAAACTTGTCCAATTACACACTCTAGGCCACTCTTATAAGCTAAAGGTATTCAAAATGACTAGAGTACAAGTCGGGGCCTTACAGGGATTGAGTTTTATTCTGCAAAAATTTCATACTATTGTGCGACCAGTGTATACTTCAAAAGATCTTCAATTATAATCTGTTAGAAGTATATAACTCTCGAATAATGAAACCTTTTATAGTATTTAGTATGCATTACCTTATATCATTTATCACACACTTATTTTTCCTTGATATCATTTGTTTAATCATTTATATATTCATAATTATATTATATCACTTAAATAAAATTTAATATGCCAATCAATGAATATGTGTATGTGTGTGTGTGTGTGTGTGTGTGTGTGTGTGTATATTCATGTGGCAATTCAAAACCAATGATCTTCCTTTTTTTTTTTACTTTCCCAATTTTTATCTAATTTGCTTTTCTAAAAATGTTCCTATAAGTCAAATCATTTATGACCACTTGGCAACATTCTAAGATATCAGTTATTAAATTCAAGTTTTAAAATCAGACAAAAAATCTTAAGGCTGCCAAATAAGGTTACTTATAATCTTTAAAGTCTCACATAATTTCAAAGTTGAGATTATTAACTTTATAACCCTTATCAGTCCTAATTTTGCACACTTCAAGAAAATGCAGAAATAGCGACAGAATGTTTTAGCGAAGGAAAAATGATTTCCGTAGCTGATTCCCATCGAAAAATAAATTATGTTGCTAATTATAGGAGGCAAATATTCCCTACATTTTTTCAACGAATTTTAGCTACGAAAAAATTAAATCGTCGGTAAATATGGCAAAAAAAATCGTGACAATAATTGCCATAGAAATTAGCAATAGAATTTAAGTTCCATCGCTAAAAATTAGCAACGAAATTTAATTTTCGTAGCTAAATAGTGACAAAAAATAAATTTAGCGACAAAAAATAAATTTCATCTCTAATTTGTGGCGAAAAAATTTTCGTCGCTAAATACTTATATATATATATATAAAATCTGCCCTTTTTTTTTGCTCTCTCTCTCTCTCTCTCCCTCCCTCCCTTTCTCCGTCGCAGATCTGCACCCCCTACCTCACCCCGCCGGGCCCCCTGCTCCCCCCACGCGATCTGAACCTTGCGAGCTCTCCCCTCCGTCATCGATTTGCTCCCTCCTCCACCGATCTCTTCCCCCACTGCTCAGCCGCCCAGCCACTACTCCCCTACCGGCACTGCTCCCTCCCCAAATGCTACTCTGTCAGTTTTTGTGACTCTGATTTGTTTTTCATTTATTTATTTTTATTATTATTTTTTTATTGTATAATATTTGTATATTTTCTGTATATTATTTTGATTTGTATGTTTTTGTATTTATTTTCATTTATTTTACACCCATAACTTCATTTGCAAACTAAATGAGGTCACTAGGTCTTTCCCTGAAGCCGTCTTGCTCAAATAAATACTTTTTGTTAGTACATTAATATGACCTACTACTTATATGAGCTTATTTGTGACTCTGATTTTTTTTTTCATTTATTTATTTTTATTATTATTTTTTTATTGTATAATATTTGTATATTTTTTGTATATTTTCTGTATATTATTTTGATTTGTATGTTTTTGTATTTATTTTCATTTATTTTATACCCATAACTTCATTCGCAAACTAAACGAGGTCACTAGGTCTTTCCCTGAAGCCGTCTTGCTCAAATAAATACTTTTTGTTGGTACATTAATATGACCTACTACTTATATGAGCTTATCCAAGTGTTTGTGAGGGATTACATTTTGGATTTAGAATATTAAGGAGAACGTTGTGTCTGAAAAGTATCTATGCTCTTTGCAGTCCATATTTGGCTCATTTCCTCATAGAATTTGATTAATGATAGAAGTAATCAAGTGTTAATAAATAAACCGTTTATTTATTAATTTACATGACACGGTATACTAAGTATTCATGGTTATGGCAAATAATTCTATGAGGAAATGATTAATATAATTATAATCTTCAAATATTTTTTAATTATGAAATAATAATTAATATAATTATATTGAATGTAATCTATATTTAGCTTTTTTATAATTGCAAGTTGCAACTCTTTTGATTGTTTATTATTACAGTGGGTCATCAGGTTTGGATTTATTTTTCTGTGGACTTATCCTTTTAATGTATAATTCTATTCTCTTTGCAATTGAAATGACAATTAACCTGTTATTTACTCTAAGGATTGAAATGGAAAAACAAAGCAGAAACAATATTCAACAAAAAATAAATGCCTCCTTTTTTTTGTGTATTTAGTGTCAGACTTGCATTTTGAGATACCAGTTCAGAATTAACTCGTTGAGCATTCAGGCTCTTACCTCTTTCTTTAAAATCAAATATCATGAAATATATAATTGATTTTTTACTCTGATGGCTTATGTCTGTTACTTTATGTAGAATTTCTAGGTCAGCACAAAGCAAAAGTTTTTGAGTTGTCTAAGTTTGGTTGTCCAGTAAGTAGCATTGCTCGCTAAATTTCAATTAATCCACATTTACTATTTTGCACTTTTTCTCAACAAGTATGTGGATTGTTATCTTTTGAAGGCCAAGTTTCGGAGTTCAACATGGTGGATAAGATTGATTAGTTATTATGTAAAATGTCCTGAAATAATCTTGTTTCTTGCATTGGTTCTTTATTCAATTTTTATCAAAATTGCTATGCTCATAAGCATTGTCAATTTCTGTCCAACATATTTCTCTTTTTTCTTTAATTGAATATTAGTACATTGGGATATTCATGGTTGCATTTCCAATTTTGATCTAATTTTCATTTAATTAAGCTATTTTGATGTTTTATTTAATTTTTTTTATCAACATTTTTAAAATCAACGATAGAATACCGATGAAAAATTTCGCCCGTAAAAATAAAAAAACAAAAAATTCCAAAAATTTAGTGACAGAATAATAAATTATGTCCGTAATTTTGCGATGGAATTTAATTTTCGCCGGGAAATTTTGGATGGTAATTAAATTTCGTCAAAAAATTACCGATGGAATTTATTATTTCGTCGAGAACTTTGCCGACGAAATTTATTATTCCACCGGTCATTTTTCGACGGAATTAAATTCCGTTGAGAAAATTATCGACGAAAATTTCTTTCTGTCGAGATTTTTGCCTATGGCCTAGATACCGACGGAATTGACCGTTGGCAAATTCTGTTCCTGATAAAAATTTCTTACTCTTCGTCGGGAAACAGTATTCTTTTCCTTTTCACTTGAAGCTTATGCCTTCTTGCTTATAAAAATACCGTACAAGTGATAGTTCAAAATACACTTGGTATTTTAACTTGAGTCTTCAACTCTATTTATTGAATAACTTAATCAACAAGACTCCATTTGGCGTACAAAAACAAAAACAAAAACAAATTATGGGTACTATTCATTTTCGATCACTACACTTATCTTATTTGTGATCTCATCTTGATTCACTATCAAGGAAAATTCATTTTGAACTTGATCTCTCTTTATAAGTTCAAAAACTATCTCATATCTATGATTACAAAAATCTTAGAAGTGATTGCCTATGTGAGAAGGCTAATCTTTTGTCTGACATACCTTTAATAGTATACACTAAGTATATCAAAATGTAGATGCTTCAAAATAAATATGACATTAACTGAAAAATATCTTTATTATGAAAAATAGTAACTTAATTACAATCTATGCATGCCTAGAGATCTAACATGCTCTTGAAATATATCTCTAGCTAAAGGCTTTGTAAATGGATATGCAACCATCTTTTGCATAGGTATATACTGTACTTTCACTTCTTTGTGTGCAACTATGTCTCTTACCAAATTATATATGGTATCTATATGTTTGGTCTTAGAGTGATGCTTGGGATCCTTTGTGAATACGATTGCAGCTTGATCATCACAATTTACCAACACTGAGTCTAATGCATCGTTATTTACACCCAAGTTTTTAAAAATCTTTTAAGCCAAACTGCCTCTTGTACTGCTATTGAAAGTGTTACAAATTTAGCTTCCATTGTAGATAAGGCTATACATGTTTGCTTCTTGCTACTCTATGAGATAGCTCCATTATTTAGCAAAAATACATATCCAGAGGTAGATTTTCTATCATTTAAATCTCCTCCCCAATCAGCATATGTATACCCCACTAATTATAGATTATTCCTTTGGTAACACAATGAATAATCTATAGTCCCTTTAAGATACCTCAATATCCTTTTGATAGCTTTCCAATGGGATTGAATAGGGTTTGACTAATATCTGCTCACCATTCCAACAGCAAAACAAACATCTGATCTTTTACACATCATGGCATACATGAGACTTCCAACTATATTAGAATAAGGAACCCTTTTCTTTTGTTCCTTTTCTTCTAGAGTCTTAGGACATAATCTTTGACTCAAAGCTTCATGTTCAACTATAGAAGTGTCTATAGGCTTACAGTCTTGCATATGAAATTGATCAAGAATTTTCTTAATTTTTCTTAATATATGACTCTTATGATAGAGATAATAGTTTCTTAGAATGATCTCGAACTATTTTTACTCTAAGTATGTAAGCTACTTCACTCATGTCCTTCATTTCAAAATTTGAAGACAACTAGCTCTTTACTAAGAGTAGACACTCTTTGTCATTTCCAACTAATAATATGTCATCAACATAAAGTGATAAGATTGCAAACTTATCCTGGGATTTCTTGACAAACACACAGTGATCTTCATCAATCATCTCAAAATAATACGATATTATTGCTTGATGAAATTTGGTGTAGCACTATCTAGAAGATTGTTTTAGACCATAAATTGATCTTAAAAGTTTACACACTTTGTGTTCCTATCATTTTTCTACGAAACCTATAGGTTGTTCCATATAGGTATGCTCTTCTAGTTCTCCATTTAGAAATGCAGTTTTAACGTCCATTTGATGTACCTCGAAATCTAGGCTAGAATTACACGTATTGAAGTGAATCTTATAACAGGAGAGAATGTTTTTTCATAATTAATTCCTTCGTATTGAGTGTATCCTTTAGCTACAAGGCGAGCCTTATATCTTTCTATTGTCATATCCGCCTTACGCTTTATGTTAAAGACTAACTTATTTCCAATAGCTTTTCGTCCTTTAGACAAATTCGCTAATTTCCAAACTTGGTTTGATCTCGTATACTCCATTTCTTTTTCCATTGCTATCTTCAACTTATCTTTAGCAGGACAAGTGAGAGCTTCATGAACTATTTGAGGCTCTTCTTCATCTTGTGGTGTGATTAAGAAACTTTCACATTCTTCAATATCAAAGCGATATCGTGGAACATTTCCACAACTATTTCGTCTTAAAAGTGTTTGTGAAACAAATTCATTATTTATTTGTGGTGTTTGTGAAGCAAATTAATCATCTCTTTCATTTCTCCCACTTATATCATATATCTTTAATATATCATTAGGTGTTTGTATCAAGTTATCTTGAATAATCAAAGTATTTTGATCTACTACTTCATAAAAAGATGTACTTTCTTGATCTTTTAAATTCCTGCTTAGAAAATCATTTTCCATAAAAGTGGTATCTTGACATTCAAATTCAGTCACACTCCCACTATCTTGTTCACCAGTGAAAACATATGCTTTTGATTGTTCATAGTGTCTTATAAATATACTCTTTTTACCTCTTGGGTCTAATTTCCCATGTTTATATGAAGGATCGTGAGCATATGCAGCACAACCCCAAGGTCTCAAATTACTGAGATTACGTTTTCTACCGGTCCATAACTCATAAGGAATGGATGAAATGAATTTGGAAGGTACTAACTTCAATATATTAGTGGATGTCAATAAGGCATCACCCCAAAAGGTAACAGGCAAATTTGTTAGAGCCATCATAGACCTTAACATTTCTAATAAAGTTATATTTCTCCTTTCGACAACACCATTTTATTGTGGTGTTCTAGGAACGGTTAATTGTCTATCTATACCCTTTTCATCACATAATTTCTTAAATTGTTATGATAAATACTTACAACTACAGTCAGTGTAACACCCTTATACACTACACGTACACTGTCGGCTTTGAAATACCATGCGATTACCATGATCGCTCTAAGGTCGACCTACACTTAAAGCAATTTGAGGCTAAATTTTTTTTTTCCACACTTAAGGTTAATCACACTTAATCATTTACTAACTTATTCCACTTAACAATTTTAACTTAATTACTTAGTTGCCGATTGACCTATAACTATCTAAGGTTACTATTCATTTGGTAGAAATTTCGGCAGCATAACGGCTTATAACTTTAACTATCTCAACCTGCAATTTCAAACAACCGCAGCCCCGGCAAGGGCACAACAACAATAATAATCAATCTATACCATTTACAGTCTCGAATATCCATCCATAAAGTCATAACATCCACATACATAAATACATATAAAATAACTTGATTTCTTCTTTGGCTTGCTCCAACCGAACTAAGGTATGCTCGCTCCAACCTATGGCATACCTACATGCAGTCAAAACAAACTACATGCTGAGCATTAATATGCCTAGTGGTGGTTACAAATCCTAGGATTTCCACTACTATAAATTATGCACACACATAATTATAAAATATGAACTTTATTGCTATAACCTAACTCATTAATAACTTAAATTTATTTTTACACTCCACTATACATGTTACACATTGATTATTTACACTGACCCATTTACTCAAATTACAATTATCATTTAACACTAATTACATTTTCGATTCTTAATTAATTATTCAATTAACCACACCATTATATTTTATTTATATTATTAATCTTATTTACTCAATATATTCATCAAATTAATCATATTATCAAACATTTAACCTTATCATACACAAATTACAATTTAATCCTTTAATTAAATTTATTATTTCTTTAATTACATTTTTTACTCCTATTCTTTTTTTCTTAGTTTCCCATTTTACCCTTAACTTTTCCATTAATTACATCCATGTCCCCACTTTTACCATAATACCATCCATGTCCCTTCTTTCACACTAATTCCATTTATATCCTTATTTTACACTTAATTACCATAATGCTATTACATATACTTTATATTTACACTTTTAACATTACTTATTTTCAATTTCCACTTTTACCCCTTTTCATTATTTTTAATTACCAATTTAACCTTTTGCACTTAAATTTCGCTTTTAACCTTATAAATTTAATAAATTACATTTAGGTCCCATTTTCACATAATTTTCTCACTTAATTCATTTTTTATATATCTTATATTTACATTATACAATAATTATAATTAATACTAAATTTATCACTAAAAATAATTTCTTTATTTATGTAATCAACTTATCAACTATTTACACCTTAATCCTTTAATTAACCTTACAATTTTAATAATTACGTTCATGTCCTAAACTTTTTCCATAATTCCAACTATATCCCTTCTTTTTCAATAATTACCGAAATACTCTTTAATTACTCTTAATTACCAATTTACCCTTACTTACATTTAACTTCCCTCTTTAACCTTAAATATTTTACTAAATTACATTTCGGTCCCTACGTTACTACCTTGATGTCAAATTACCATTTAGTCCCTAAATTTTCACTTATTTACATAATTACCCTTTTTAATCACACTTTTTATCTAACTTACTTCATACTTTTCCATTAGGTGTAAACTTTCTATTTCCTTTAAACAAGTCATTATCTCATACCCACACTTAGACATAACTTAAAACTCAAACTAAATCAATGGAAATAGGAGGATTTTGCAAACCACAAACCTCAAATCCTTACTTAGAACTTCTCAAGTGTCCTTTTTGATGCCTTAGCTTTAAGAGAAATCTTCCTCTCCTTGAGTTCCTACCATGACTGAATATAAACACCCACAAAACAATAAAACCATGCTTTCTTTTTACAGACTAACATCATAAATGAACTCTATACCCTTGAAAATCCTCATAGGAGTCAATGTAACCAATTAAAAATACCTTAAACACTTACCTCAAATTTGACCCTAAACCTTGAATACTTAGTTTTCTTCACTTTAAATGCTCCAAATGGACTCCACCTACTGTGTTTATGTTATATAGGGACTGGGATTTGTCTGGAAAGCTAAGATTTGGAGAAAGATTGAAGAAAGAATGAAAAAAAATGGAGGAAAGTATCAAAAATAACATACGGTTTGGAAGGAAGAAGAGAGAGGCAGTGGGGAGGAGATTTCTCTAGAGAAATCTGGCCACTTGCTGCCTTATATAGTAGGAAAATGAACCGAACCGGTGCAACCGGTTTGAACCAAAATTTTGATCTTTCAGAAATTTTCCACTGTTTCAAAGCATACATATGTTCCTCAACATATTTTCACTCCCAAAAAATTTCATTGTTCTTAAAACATCAAAAATAGCCTCCCTACAAATTTTTAACTCAATTGGAGTCCATTTGGGGCCCGATTCACTTAAATCGATCCGATTCAATCATTTTCGGTTCTGCCGTAAAACACCATTCTAAAACTGTCAAAAATTACAGAAAATTATTTTATGGCTATACACTTCCCACTTTATACCCTTTTGATCTCAATAATTATTTTTAAAAATTTGGTCAAACCTCAGTCAAACCCTGGTTCAATTTGAACCGAACCAAAGGCCAACTTCATAATGACTTCCGGAGGTCTATTTAACTCCGTTTTCACTCCAAATTTCACCACTAGAATCCTGACGGCCCACAGATTGATTTTATCAAATAATAAATTTTATAAAAATCGACCACCGGATCCGCTTTATAACTACCCTTCGGTTCCCCATCCCGAGATTTCAACACCTCAAACACATTTAACTCTTTAGTTCACTACCGTTAACATCACTCAATACACTACTCTACACTGTGATCACTCTAAATACATTGTAAACATTCACTAATACCTCTAAGCCAATGTTAGGGCCATTACAGTCAGTGCTTATAGTTTTGACTTTCTTGTATAATTGATTTTCCACTAAGTTCATGTATTTTTTGAATCAGTTTAAAGCTTCAAATATATGGGAAATCAAATGGACATGACTAAATTGTGTAGTCATCAATAAATATGATGAAATATACACCTCCATGTTGTGCCCTAACACTCATTGGGCCACTTATATTAGAATGAATTAATTGCAATGAAGTATTAGCTTTAATGGATTTTCCAAATGGTTTTCTTTTCATTTTTCCAGCTAGATGATTCTCACATATTATTAGATTAACTTTTTTCATTTGGCCTAATAAGCCTTCTTTAGCTAGTCTATCCATTCTTTATTGGTTAATATGGCCTCATCTATCATGCCACATAATAACTTCTTCATTCGCATCACTAGAAGTTGTAATATAAGAAAAACTATTATTATAATAATTGTTATTTGGAATGTAGTCAACATCCAATACAATAAACCCATCATTAAGAAAACAACAACCATAGTAAACTATGTTTAAGAACAAATCCACACGATTATCATAAACATGTAAAGAAAAATTGACGTAAGAAGAACAATAACAAAAACTAGATTATGTTGAATTCCGAAGCATAAAGGACATCATGGAGGATAATGGTTTGACCATCACGCATGTTTAACTTACAAGTGCCAATACTTTTAACTTTCGCTTTAGTATTATTTCCCACATATATCCATCTTGTCCATTGTGGAATTTGACGATATTCCACAAAGGAAATTTTGTCTTTTGCTACATGGTCTATGATGCCTGAATTAACAATCCATAAAGGATTAGATTCTGTTAAGAATAAAGAACTGAAAACAAGAATCTCATTTGAAGGACAAACTACCTTTTTTAGCTCGTTGCAATTACGAGCGAATGACCCTTCTTGCCATAATTGTAGCATTTCAGTTTTGCCATGTTCTTCAACTGACTAGGTCACTTTTCTTTTACGTCCCCTTTTTATTTTTTAGAACTCTTCCACCATTTGTTCCCCTTTTTGTTAGACTCGCCTTGAAATTTTCCATTAGAGCTTGAGTTTTTCCAGAACTAGAATTAGCCACAAAAGCTTCAGCATCTGGTTTTAAGGCCTCAATGCGATCTTCTTCTAGCTACAAATGACACTAAGCATCATCAAAAGTCTTAATACTTTTGTTGTGGGTAAGATGAACTTTCATGTGTTCCTAATTGTGAGGCAGAGATCGAATCACTCCTTGAACCTGTTGTTTGTCAGTTAGAGTGTGGTCTGCCTCTTTTAGCTCACTAATCATATTAGACATCTCCCTAAGGTGTTGTTTCATATTATGATTAGCCCTTTTTTTTCTAAGTGTCAAACCTTATGGGTAATTTTCTCAATCTAGTGATAGAAGTTCCACCAAACTTAATCTTTAAGCCTTCCCACATCTCATTTGCAGTGACATACTTCCTGAACTCACACATGAAATTATTTTTCATACTGCTTAGTATTGTAATACGAGAAAGTGATTTCTTTTTCTTCTAAGCTATAACACCCCTAGCCCATATGTAGTTAACCATATCACAATATAGCCCATTTACCATGACGAGTGAAGGATGTCACCAAAGCAAGCATGTTTGAACAATAACAAAATAATGAAAAGCAGAATTGTAAAATTTCTTTCGAAACAAAGCACTTTCACATAATACATTTCTTATAAGTGACTTTACAAATTCAAAAGCTAACTTTATTACATATTAATCACATTAATCACATAAACATTGTTTTACAGTAAAAGATTGCATTTATTACAATATACAATACATAATCTACACAAGAAACTCCTATAGACTCATTGGCCTAACCAATGCGGGATGTCCTAAGCACAAAGGCTTTATGGGGAACAAACAGGGTATGGATGATCACTTACAACAGTCGTCAATAAATACACACAAATGATAGTATCTAATAATATCACATACAAATTACTTGATCATGACAAATACATATATAAAATACATACATAAACTTCCACACAATGATTGCATATAATTGACCATAATCATAATGCTTAAACATAGCCAAAACATAGTTTATTCATACATACTCATTTAACAAAATAACTACTAGGAATGATATACATAGAGTATACACAAATACAATTTTATTCATATAATATCAAAAGCCATATCACACATTTATCATGTATCGTTCTAATTAGTGCTTGCCTTACACATTTATCTAATCGCCACATGTACAATCTCACAAGAACGTTCATTAAATATATACAAACCCCAATACCTATTTCTTATTGATGTACTTTACTTAGAATTAGTTTCCTATATTTAACTATCATATTCATAAATTCACATCTTTACCATTTTATATTCTTTAATTTAATGGTTGCTCGCCCAAAGTGGAGGAAAACGTAATACACTAACGCATAGGTACCCGAGGATACTTCACATTTTACACATAGGTTCATGATGCACATGTTCAGAATAATACATCTATCATAAATAACCATTATTGATACATGCATTTGACATGCTTATTTCCATATTCTCTCTCAAAATACAAGTCGTTACATTCATTTATTAATTCATATTCCATCTTACTCATTTAATATTCTTCTATTCATAAATGGCCTGCATTTTTCAAATGGTAGATAATGAGTTGACACGCATAGGCACCCGAAGGTACAATTACACATAGGGATCCAATCTGGGATCTAAAAACACATTGGGACCCAAACGGGGTCCAAACACATAGGCTGCAGCAACAAAGGACCTTATAGGCATGCCTATCTATCCACGACTCGACTATTGCAAGCTAATTATTCATTTAGGCCAGTTTATTCACATTTTTATAATGCTCACACTCTTATCACTGCCGTACTCATCATATTCACAATCATTATTATGATCACATAATGATCATAATCACTTGTAAATTCATAATATAAGATTCACAGGTAGTATTCTTAATATTTAATAGTTAAAAAAAAGAACTTTTAATGTTATCATTATATTTCCCTCTAGTTCACATAATATACACATAGTATAAACTCATTAAATATCACTCAAAAATATTAAAGGAATACCATGAACATATCAGTTAAAAGCATGCCTATTTAACCATGTGAATATTACTAAACATAATTAACACTTGCACAATCATTCATTATATTCATATATGACTTTATTATATATATAAAGGTTCATATTGCTATTCCATCTCCCCTCATATATTCACATACCATTCATACATATACATGTATATATTATATATACATATATATATATATAATACATATATGTATATATATGAATGGTATGTGAATATATGAAGGGAGATGGAATATATATGTATAATCATTTATGCATAGCTCCATACTCATATCAAATTTCTATTTTCACTTATCCATTATCTATAACATTCATAATTTGCCCAATGTCATTTAACAAATCCATTCAAATATGTTATCATACATAATTCGAAATTCATATCATCTTAATGACACACATATACAATAATAATTTTCATGTGCTCTGTCACACCCCAAATCGGGCCTAATCGGATTTGGCAAGTTAGATCGGATAAGTGATGGATATTTCAGTAATTTGTACATGTGGAATTTGGATGATAAGGACCTAATTGAAAATATAATTAAAGTTTGTAAGGAAAGAATTATGCTAGTGAGTAAAGTGCAAGTTTGTCAAAGGATTAAAGAGTAATAAGATAAGATATTTTGGTTGGAGCCAATAGGAGGCTGCCATGTGTCTTGGCAGGTGGGCAATTAGTGGGAAAAGAAGAAAAAGAAAAAGAATGAGAGGGAGGAGCAGATCACGTTCTGCTCTCTCCTCTCCTCTTCCTTGCTCTTCTTTCTTTTCCTTTCCCGTTTCTTGTTCTCCCTTCCTTAGCTGTGTGTGAATTGGTGTCTTGGTAGAGCTTGAAGATTTCTTGAAGAGGTAAGTTGGGGTTAGGGTTTTTTGCATGTTCTTCTTCTTTCTCTTCTCCTGGTTTTGCTATTTTGAGTTAGGGTTTAGGAAGAGTAATTTGTGGATTTTTGTTTGTGCAAGGTTTGGGTTGCAAGAGGAAGCTTAGGGCCAAGGAGAGGATGGAGGATTGAAGTTTGAAGTGTGGGTTTGAAGCTAAGGATTTCAGGTTTGGGATTTGTTTGAGAAATTTGCTTGAATTTGAACTTACTGTAATTTTTAGGGTTTGCGTGCTTGAGAGACTGGGATATGTTTATGCTTGATTTTGGTTGTTTTGATTGCTGAATTAAGTTGTATTTATGCCGTTTATATCGTTTGGGAATCTACTAGAAGGTAAGATGGGATTTGTAGTTGTTTGAGTCATTTTTGGAATTAATTTTTGAGTTTTGGGAATTCTGGGAATGGAAAATCACGATCCTGTTGAATTTCCCGATTCCAGTATGTGCGTGTGTGTCGTGACCAGCCGGAGAGGCCAGTCACTAGTAGTGACTGCAAGTCACGACTCTTGACCAGCCGGAGGGGCTAGTCACGAGTAGTGACTGCAAGTCATGACTCGTGACCAGCCGGAGGGGCCAGTCATGAGTGGTGACTGCCAGTGATGACTCGTGAGCAGCCAGAGGGGCCAATCACGGGTGGTGACTGCCAGTCACGACTCGTGACCAGGCAGAGAGGCCATCACGACTCGTGACCGGCCAATCCTGTGCGTTTGGTGGGTCATCTCTGTTTTCGGAAAGTTTTAACTAAAATGAATTTCGTACCTCTTCTGAATGGACTTATACTGATGTATGATACATGTCATACTTCTATATGCTCTTATATGGCTTTTCCTTTACTGTGCGCTATATTATCTTGCTTATATGAATGATTATCTTAATTTATTTGAGATTAATAATATGTTATCCATGATAAGTTATATGTGGTATTTTAGAATAAGTTTTAGACTATAGGGATCCTGTTAAATGATTGTTGGATTTAAACTGTATGGTTTGGATTTAGATATGTTAATTATTGTGACTTATATTGCATGTCGTATTTCGAATGCGAAGGAATTATGAATGCCAAGTCCCCGATTGTTTAGTCCCGAGCATGTTATATTAAAATGTAAAATATGTTATGCATATCTTTAATCAGATCCTTCTCTAGGAATAACAGCCTATGGTTAAGTGTATATTGTATCATTCCATGATTAAAATTATGCGTGGCATAATATGGTTCCACATTTAGTTTTGATATGTTTTAGAATATTGAATAGTGCTAAAGTGTGTTGATTGAATTTTAATGCATGCTTCATAATATGAATTGTATGAGGTAAGATTGATATTACGAACATATGTATGTGTCTATTAAACTCTGGATTACGCATGATGACCTATATATGTATATATATATAGATAGATATATATATATGTGTGTATTTTGGGAATCGACTCATGATTTGGATGATGCACGGGGATAGTGTAAACTTTTTTATATGCCTATTATACTTAGTGTGGTGTATGATGAACTATGTCATGTGACTTGAAACATGCTTTCGCTTATGTGTGACCTGCGAGAGTCAGTCTAGTGGATAGTTAGGCATGCCTAATAGAGTTCTTTAGCTGCAGCCCTCTGGACGTTTGGACCCTGATCAGGTCTCCTGTGTGGTTCCTCGCGAACCTTTAATGTGTTTGGATCTTGTTTAAGGTCCCCTCAGAAAATGTTTTTGAATGTGAAATATGATGTTGCTTTTTGATTCGTACCCGTAAGGAACCCTCAGTACACTCGTTATCCACTATTTTGAGTCAGTAGGTATTCTGTTTGCTTTGTCTAATATGAATAAGTGAATAAGATATCCGAATGTGTAAGATTCCAGCTATGTGAATCAGTTATTTATCAGGATGTGATTATGAACCTTTGAATGGGATAAAAATGACTCAAGCATGTACATTTTGGATGATTATTCGCATATACCATATTGTGACTGTGTTTTGAATATAGCCCGTTATGGTTATAAGCATGGGAATTGATATGCATATGAAGGCGAGCCTGAATTACTGAATGCTATGGTTACTTGGTAAGTATGTGAATGTGATTTCGCACCGTTGACTGTCATGGTAAGTATGTGAATTAGTATGAATATGAATGTGATCTCGACTACTGAATGCCAGAATTATTGCGTATGGTATGAGTTTTCTCTAGTATGCTATTATAGTATCTTCGGCATGTTTTCATGTGTCTATGATTATGGCATGATATTTTATGTGATAGAGACTTGTAGTGGAAGTGTGGTGTTTTGATGTCTTTCCTTGGGTTCGGCTAGTGTTTGTGCCATGACATGACAAAAAGTAGGTTTAATTAGCTCGTGTTCTTGGCATAATAATTTTGTGCATTATTGCATGGTAATCTTATAACATGTGAATGGGTTTTTGGTTAATGTACAAGTAATTGGTTATAATAATTGCACGTATAAATGTCATGCGACTATGAACGGTGAGGTGCTGATGTCTGATACCTTGTTAAGTATATGCATGTGAGATTGTATGTAGTTCTGCATGATAATACTTTTATCGTGTATGGTGTTATGTCTGCTTCGGCTTAATTAGACATAAGTATATGGATATGGATGTAAGTTGTCGAATGAATGCCTTTCTATGCAAGCCTGATTATTTATGTGTTATGAATGTCCGTATTTGCCATTGTGAATGTGTTATGCCTTGACAACCATTGTGAATGGTCGTCCATTTTTGCTTGTGTGTTTTCCCCACTAAGCGTTTATCACTTAGCAGAGGTTCTTTTCCCCTGCAGGTGGCAGGTTTGGTTCTGTTCGAGTCGCGCATCTGCAAGGTCGGCCACATAGGAGTTAGAAGTTTTGTATTTTGTTCAGCTTCTGTATTTTGGATCTTGTATTTCTATAACCTTTTGTATATGTAATTATTATGCAATCATCTTGATGTAATATTTCTGATGATGTAAGCGTTAAAATGCTTAGGTATTAAGTTATTCCTCGGTTTTATTATTCGCCTTATGCTTCCGCAGAAAGAAAGAGTGTATGCATGTGTGTATGTGCTTATGATCCAACGTAGTGCTTGCGAGTGTGTGAGTTAATGCATGACCAGCTTTTGCCCGCAAGGTAAGTTTTTAATTATTCCGCATTTATGCATGTATGATTATGTATGAATGTATGCTTTTGCATAGTGTATGTATGCATGTATGTGAGTGAGCATCGGTAGCGCTCTCCGGCGTCCTTCCAATGGGGACGTAGGGGGTGTTACAGTTAGTGGTATCAGAGCGCCGGTTTGGCGGTTCTGGTTGCGTTTGCTTGCTTGATTGTTGAGTCTATGTATGTGAGTCTGTTTTGTGTCGTGGCCTAATGCAGATGTGTCGTGTCTTGTGTCGTGTTTAGATGGAGTTTGATCCTAGTGAGATTGTGGGTGAGACAACAGAAATTGTAAACCCAGTTAGAGCTGATCGGAGTATTTTCGAGCATCCTTCAGTTGGAGATTCTGTTCCTATTTCTGATGATAGGACATTAGTGCAAGGGTTGATTCGGATTTTGGATAGGTTGACTTCTCCCCGAGCTTCTTAAGATTTTGTTCGGAAGGTGCCTAAGAAAAGAAAGGTGTCGGGTAGAGAAGTGTCAGCGGGAAAAAGGATTCGAGAACCTTTAATGTGTCAACATGGTTAGAAGCAAAACTATGATAAGTGTAAGAAGAAATGGGTACTGCCGACATGTCAGCACTGTCGGAAGCGACATCGAGGTCCGTGTCGGAACTCACGTGTGCTTATTTCAGATGTGGCAACATGAAAAAAGTAAAATGATGAAAATTGTTGAATGCCCCAAGATGAGTGAAAATTTAATTCAACAAGCTAGAAAAGGGAGTAGAGGAGCTGCTTAGAGCCACCCATGTGCCATTGGGATTGTTGCACACCGCAGTGAAGTGACAGAGTTTGCAGGGTCTTCCGGTAAGTTTGTTTTGATATGTTCGAGTAAAGTTTGTTTTGGTGTGTTGAGATGGAAGAGTATGTGGATTCTGTAAGGTTTTGGTAAATACTCTGTACACTTGTCAGCTATCTCCAGAAAAAGTATTTGAATAAAAAGCATATTGAATCATGGGGATGGGACAAAGTGCATCATTATAGCATCAATTGCATTTCTTCTGCATCACTCTACATACATGAGCCATCGCATTCTCATTGCATCATCATCCCTTTGACCATACATGAGAAGCATTTGCATATGCGTTTTGATTGAGGGAAAGCTGACAAGGTGTACACGGAGTATCTCAGAATCTTATATAGGTGAATGTAAGATGATATTTTGGAGTTTAACGGAAGTATTGTTAGGGAAAAAGGCATGTATGACGGACATCTTTGATGTATTAAAGGATTTGTGTAGCTATCAGTGAAAGTTAAATGGTTTATATGTGAAGTGCTGTGTTTTGATTTCTGATGTGCAGTTGAGTAATGATTATCAAGGTAATTGCGATTGATTTAAATATAAGAAAGTGATTTAAGAGTACAATGTTAGCGATGAGTATAAACAAGTGAGTAGTTTGAAAGTGGTAGTGCATGAGTTTGATGAGATCTTGGGGTGTTGTATTGGGAATTTCTTCTGGTGTAAGCGAATTTCGAGGACGAAATTCTTTTAGGAGGGAAGAGTTGTCACACCCCAAATCGGGCCTAGTCGGATTTGGCAAGTTAGATCGGATAAGTGATGGATATTTCGGTAATTTGTACATGTGGAATTTGGATGATAAGGACCTAATTGAAAAGATAATTAAAGTTTGTAAGGAAATAATTATGCTAGTGAGTAAAGTGCAAGTTTGTCAAAGGATTAAAGAGTAATAAGACAAGATATTTTGGTTGGAGCCAATAGGAGGCTGCCATGTGTCTTGGCAGGTGGGCAATTAGTGGGAAAAGAAGAAAAAGAAAAAGAATGAGAGGGAGGAGCAGATCACGTTCTGCTCTCTCCTCTCCTCTTCCTTGCTCTTCTTTCTTTTCCTTTCCCGTTTCTTGTTCTCGCTTCCTTGGCTGTGTGTGAATTGGTGTCTTGGTAGAGCTTGAAGATTTCTTGAAGAGGTAAGTTGGGGTTAGGGTTTTCTGCATGTTCTTCTTCTTTCTCTTCTCCTAGTTTTGCTATTTTGAGTTAGGGTTTAGGAAGAGTAATTTGTGGGTTTTTGTTTGTGCAAGGTTTGGGTTGCAAGAGGAAGCTTAGGGCCAAGGAGAGGATGGAGGATTGAAGTTTGAAGTGTGGGTTTGAAGCTAAGGATTTCAGGTTTGGGATTTGTTTGAGAAATTTGCTTGAATTTGAACTTACTGTAATTTTTAGGGTTTGTGTTCTTGAGAGACTGGGATATGTTTATGCTTGATTTTGGTTGTTTTAATTGCTAAATTATGTTGTATTTATGCCGTTTATATTGTTTGGGAATCTACTAGAAGGTAAGATGGGATTTGTAGTTGTTTGAGTCATTTTTGGAATTGATTTTTGAGTTTTGGGAATTCTGGGAATGGAAAATCGCGATCCAGTTGAATTTCCTGTTTCCACTATGTGTGTGTGTGTCGTGACCAGCCAGAGAGGCCAGTCACGAGTAGTGACTGCAAGTCACGACTCGTGACCAGCCGGAGGGGCCAGTCATGAGTAGTGACTGCCAGTCACGACTCGTAACCAGCCAGAGGGGCCAGTCGCGAGTGGTGACTGCCAGTCACGACTCGTGACCAGGCAGAGAGGCCATCACGACTCGTGACCGGCCAATCCTGTGCGTTTGGTGGGTCATCTCTGTTTTTAGAAAGTTTTAACTAAAATGAATTTCGTACCTCTTCTGAATGTACTTATACTGCTGTATGATACATGTCATACTTCTATATGCTCTTATATGGCTTTTCCTTTACTGTGCGCTATATTATCTTGCTTATATGAATGATTATCTTAATTTATTTGCGATTAATAATATCTTATCCATGATAAGTTATATGTGGTATTTTGGAATAAGTTTTGGACTATAGGGATCCTGTTAAACGATTATTGGATTTAAACTGTATGGTTTGGATTTAGATATGTTAATTGTTGTGACTTATATTGCATGTTGTATTTCGAATGCGAAGGAATTATGAATGCCAAGTCCCCGATTGTTTAGTCCCGAGCATGTTATATTAAAATGTAAAATATGTTATGCATATCTTTAATCCGATCCTTCTCTAGGAATAACAGCCTATGGTTAAGTGTATATTGTATCATTCCATGATTAAAATTATGCGTGGCATAATATGGTTCCACATTTAATTTTGATATGTTTTAGAATATTGAATAGTGCTAAAGTGTGTTGATTGAATTTGAATGCATGCTTCATAATATGAATTGTATGAGGTAAGATTGATATTACGAACATATGTATGTGTCTATTAAACTCTGGATTATGCATGATGACCTATATATGTATATATATATAGATATATATATATATATATGTGTGTGTGTGTGTGTGTGTGTGTGTATTTTAGGAATCGACTCATGATTTGGATGATGCACGGGGATAGTGTAAACTTATTTATATGCCTATTATACTTAGTGTGGTGTATGATGAACTATGTCATGTGACTTGAAACATGCTTTCGCTTATGTGTGACCTGCGAGAGTCAGTCTAGTGGATAGTTAGGCATGCCTAATAGAGTTCTTTAGCTGCAGCCCTCTGGACGTTTGGACCCTAATCAGGTCCCCCGTGTGGTTCCTCGCGAACCTTTAATGTGTTTGGATCTTGTTTAAGGTCCCCTCAGAAAATGTTTTTGAATGTGAAAAATGATGTTGCTTTTCGATTCGTACCCGTAAGGTACCCTCAGTACACTCGTTATCCACTATTTTGAGTCAGTAGGTATTCTATTTGCTTTGTCTAATATGAATAAGTGAATAAGATATCCGAATGTGTAAGATTCCAGCTATGTGAATCAGTTATTTATCAGCATGTACATTTTGGATGATTATTCACATATACCATATTGTGACTGTGTTTTGAATATAGCCCGTTATGGTTATAAGCATGGGAATTGATATGCATATGAAGGCGAGCCTGAATTACTGAATGCTATGGTTACTTGGTAAGTATGTGAATGTGATTTCGCACCGTTGACTGTCATGGTAAGTATGTGAATTAGTATGAATATGAATGTGATCTCGACTACTGAATGCCAGAATTATTGCGTATGGTATGAGTTTTCTCTAGTATGCTATTATAGTATCTTCGGCATGTTTTCATGTGTCTATGATTATGGCATGATATTTTATGTGATAGAGACTTGCAGTGGAAGTGTGGTGTTTTGACGTCTTTCCTTGGGTTCAGCTAGTGTGTGTGCCATGACATGACAAAAAGTAGGTTTAATTAGCTCGTGTTCTTTGCATAATAATTGTGTGCATTATTGCATGGTAATCTTATAACATGTGAATGGGTTTTTGGTTAATGTACAAGTAATTGGTTATAATAATTGCACGTATAAATGTCATGCGACTATGAACGGTCAGGTGCTGATGTCTGATACCTTGGTAAGTATATGCATGTGAGATTGTATGTAGTTCTGCATGATAATACTTGTATCGTGTATGGTGTTATGTCTGCTTCGGCTTATTTCGACATAAGTATATGGATATGGATGTAAGTTGTCGAATGAATGCCTTTCTATGCAAGCCTAATTATTTATGTGTTATGAATGTCTGTATTTGCCATTGTGAATGTGTTATGCCTTGACAACCATTGTGAATGGTCGTCCATTTTTGCTTGTGTGTTTTCCCCACTAAGCGTTTATCGCTTAGCACGGGTTCTTTTCCCGTGCAGGTGGCAGGTTTGGCTCTGTTCGAGTCGCGCATCTGCAAGGCCGGCCACATAGGAGTTAGAAGTTTTTTATTTTGTTCAGCTTTTGTATTTTGGATCATGTATTTCTATAACCTTTTGTATATGTAATTATTATGCAATCATCTTGATGTAATATTTCTGATGATGTAAGCGTTAAAATGCTTAGGTATTAAGTTATTCCTCGGTTTTATTATTCGCCTTATGCTTCCGCATAAAGAAAGAGTGTATGCATGTGTGTATGTGCTTATGATCCAACGTAGTGCTTGCGAGTGTGTGAGTTAATGCATGACCAGTTTTTGCCCGCAAGGTAAGTTTTTAATTATTCCGCATTTATGCATGTATGATTATGTATGAATGTATGCTTTTGCATAGTGTATGTATGCATGTATGTGAGTGAGCGTCGGTAGAGCTCTCCGGCATCCTTCCAATGGGGACGTAGGGGGTGTTACATGCTCTATGACACACACATCAATATTCAATTTCATGTAATCTCTAAATTTAAATTCCTAATGTAATTATGTTATAATCACTCTTAAATTTGTTAATCTCATTCTTAGTTGTTTTTGTCTTGCTTTTGGTGCATTATAGGTTCTTTTTAGCCTAATTCATGCTATAAAAGTGAATTCGGGTGCTCTAGAATAAAGAATGATGCCTAAAGAACAAAGGAAAACAAATTTGGGACTATCACGAGTCATGATAGTGGTGTCAACTCATGACAGAAGCCATTTTTCATGAGTCGTGACAGTTGTGCCGACTCGTCACAGATACTATTTATCACGAGTTGTGACAGTGGTGCCGAGTTATGTGCTGAGTTAGATTCTACTTCCAACTTATGCTTTGATTTTGAGCTATAAAATGGCAGTTTTAGCCAAAATGGTCTATAGAATTTTGTTCCTCCATGTCTTAAATTTTTATTGGTAAAATTTTAGAACATTTGAAGCTATATCCTAGGAGATATGGCCTTGACATAACAGACTATTCTAGAGCAACTTCTAAGGATAAAATTGTGTACTAAATTAGAAATATTACTGGAAACAATAAAGACATAATTAGACCATTCTCTCTTCATGAAAGTTTCTCTCGTAGATGTTTGATTTAAGTAAAATTTTGATTCACACAATTTGGATTATCAGAACTCTAAAAATTGCCTTGGGCATAGAACCTGTTCTCATTACCCTGAAAGAATATATACACTGTCTTTGGGCTCAATTTTAGGGCACTTAAAGAAGGATTCAGCTCTAGATCTCTTCTAGACATTTGTAGGTGTGGATCTTATTTCATTTTCCACTAGAATCACCCAATTTGGAGATTCTTATACCAAATCATAGCCTAAAAACCAACTCGGAGTCAAGTGTAACTTTGGATAGAGCTTCCCTTATACACCCTATATGCAAATATACACATTCTCAATCTATTTCATAATCATAAAACAACTCAAATTATATTTTAAGATCAACATAACATCAAATATCATCTCATAACATTCAAATCATACACATAAGAGATAAGAAATTCCCAAACCTCAAATTGCTCCCCTTTTGCTATTCTTTTATTTTCTTGCTCCTTTTTTCTCTTTCTCTTTGAATATAATTATTTCTCCTTCCAATTTATATATCAAGTTCATTACCAAATATACAAACCACCTATCTTTCAAACCCTAACAAAATAAAAAGGAAGAGGAAAAAGAACTTATGATTTCCTTACCTTTATAAGCTTATAATTGCACTAAAATCACTCCTCTACTATTGGCAATACCTTGACATGAATTTTGAGTGTTTGCTTAAAGATGAAGAAGAATAGAGAATTCTAAATTTCCTCTCTAAGTTGGCCAGCCATTATGGCTCAAATAAGCCAAGCAAAAATTACTATTCATCTTTGTTAATCTCTTTATACTTATCCCACATGTAAGGTGTCCAACTCCTATTGGTGAAATTTTGATTTTTATGCTCAATTCCACTTTAATCCTTAATCTCATAATTAATTTCACATTAATCATATAATTATTTCTATTTCATAAATTGGCATCCTTAATTTTCAAATCTTATGCAATTTAGTCCATAAGTTTTAAATTATCATTATACCATTGGCCTTTAACTTAATACTAGTCCCATAATCCACTTCATTTACTACTTTAATCATCCAATTTTACATTTACTTTCTTATTAACTTAATTCTATTCATATTCATACTAAGCAGCTCATTTCTTACCTTAAAGTCCATAAATATAAAGCTACTAATTTATCCTCAACTTTTCAATTAATACCGGATATGTTCTTTACTACACTTAACTGCTTTAATCATCAAATTCCACATTTTCAAAACGGCTAACTAGAAGTCGGGATTTTTAATTTTTGACCTCACCATTGGAATCACAGACCCTGAAAACTCCCTATCGGCCAAAATCGGAGCACCTGAATCTGTCGAGAAGAAAGCGCATGTATCACACGCGCCACTATATGCTTGGAGTGTGCGCGTGGGTGGTGGCTCACACGCACGTCACCACGTGTCCACAATGATGCATCATTGTAGACACGTGGCCTAATGAGGCAAGCAACGTGGATGGCAGTGGCCATGCTACATAGCGATGACGTGTCTACTTGGTTGACACGTGGCCCAACCAGAATGTGACATATGGACAAATAGTGTTGTGCCACGTGTCAGTCCATGTGTCTATGATGACATGTCAACACTGATGCGTGGCACCCATGTGTCTAACAAGTGGCACGTGTTTGCCAGGTGGTCCAATAGGGTTTCGACACGTGGCGTGCTTGACACATGGCACTATATAGTGTTGCCACGTGGCAGAACGGAGGGGGAGGTGCGTGAGGTGCGTCTACACTCCCCCAGCTAGAGCGTGTGGGTGCGTACGGTCATTTCCAACCCCCTTTTCAGCTTTGATTTTTCGTTAAATAAAATTTTCTAATTATTTCTGATTTTTTGGTCATTTTTTTCAAAATTTTTTGATGACCACAAAATTAAATTTTATTTTTAAAATTTCAAAAATATTATAAAAGGATATAGAAAGTGTGTTTTCTGTTGTCCGATATTTTGAAATTTTTTTGAGATTCTATCCTTACTTATTGATTTAAATGTGTTTCAATTATATGTATTTATACATGAGAGTATAAATTTTTCCTATAATATGTTATAGAAGTGTTAAATAAGGACACTAGATCTTCATTAAATTACGCATAGATTGTTTTGAGAAATGCAAGAGTGCAATCAATAAGCAACAAGAGAATGCAAAGGAAGATTTAAGCTGATGATAGTGATGCAATAGTGCATCATAAACTACATATGTGAGAACAAATGCAAGAGTGCATTTGGATTGGTGGTCTCAGTATGGAAATGGAATTTTAGTTCAAGTTGCCAAAAGGGAAGTGTTGAGAAGCAACACTAAAAATCTGTGATGGTATTGAGAAATACACAGAGTGTGCATCATCCATGGCTTCATCAATGGACTTATGAGTTATGTGATGAATTTATGAAGTCGGTCAAAGAAATAATCCTTATATCAAGAAAGATTTTATGAAATCTGAACTTCTAAAATAGTTGAGATAAGTGTTAATTTGAGTTGGCGTTCATTTTTATTAAATAGTATTTATGTTTCCTATTGATATTTGACATGAGTGTCTTATTTTTGGGATTATTGGATTTTATTTATTGGTTAAACAAATGTGTTTGTTAATTATGATGGCTTTTAACTTTATAATAAATGTATTTATTTCAATTGTTAATCGCCTTACAATATTTTATGAGTAAAACAATTGCATCTTTATTAAGTAGAGGCTTAATAAAAATCCCCTCATAAGTTTGAGAACTTAATAATTCAATAATTTAGATTTATTATGCATGAAATTTTAACCTGTAAGGTTGGATATTAGGACTTAGAGGGTAATTGGATACTATAAGTAGCCTTTTCGAATTTGAGCCTAATAGAAAATTTTACTAAGCTATTGTTTCAGATGCGTAATACATTGCATGTATTGCCTTATCTCCCTTAAATATGTGCAAATTGCTCCATTTGAGATTAGAGGATCCTCATGGATATTGCTTCCAAGTTAATTATTGCCGAACTTAATAAAGATATTAAGATGAATGTTGACAATTATGAAATCTGGAATACCAAGATCCAGTATGTGCTTGAAGAGCAAAAGGCTCTTGACCCCTCAAGTTCGATTATGGCTGAACCTGAGGATGGCACTATAGCCCAGCATAAGCAGAACTGAGCTGCCTATGTGGCATGGAAAAAGAAGAATTCCACTGCTCGAATCATCTTGCTAAGTGCAAAAGGATGATGACATTACTAAGCAATTCTGCAAGTATCAAAATGCAATGGATCTGTGGATCATTTTGCGAGAAAAGTTTAGAATTGTTTCTTTAACTAAGTTTCGATCATCAATGATCAAATTTGGTACATATCAAAAAACGTCTGATTACTCGATGCGAAAATATCTAAGAGAGATGGAAAAGAATAAGTGAGATTAATGAACTAAGTCATAAGTTGGCTGATGAGCAACAAGTCCAAACTATTATTCATTCCTTACCCAAGAGTTGGGAGCATATGAAGATGCAACTAACTCATATGGATAAGCATAAAGATATTTGAGGATGTCACTTGTCATTTGGAGCTTAAAAGGGACCGTCTGGCAGTGATTAAGGTCAATGCCATTGTGTATATGGCACAATCCTGTTCTAATAGAATGAGTTATCATTAGAATAATAAAAGAAAAGCTTCAACAATAGGGATAAGGAAAAGGCTCGACAGCCTGAAAAGCAAAAGGAACAGAATCACAAAAGGTCCAAAGGCAAAAATGAGGTAAACTTTTCAAGAGTGAAATATTTCAATTGCCTACAGAAATGACACTATGTAAGAGACTGCATTGTGCCTAAAAAGATACACTGTTTTGACTCAATAGTAAGTGGAATTTATATATATAGTTCTAAATTTCATCCTTTGTGGGTGATAGATTTAAAACCAATGGACCATATAATAAGGGATAGAGATGTCTTTGTTATGAATTTGGTTATGTTCTTGCTTTTATTGAAATTTATTTTCAATTTACATTTTGAGGATGACTGTGTATACTTTTGCTTGAATGATTTCTATTATGATTTTGATTATGGATGTGGACCATGACTATTTGAGTAAAATTAATTTTTCCTTTAATTCATTCTTTTTCACATAGTTATGAGAACGATGTGAAATTATGGCATTCTAAATTAAACCATATTTGACAAGATCGAATAAGTAGGTTAGTCAAAGTAGGTTTAATAGGTGATTCAAATAAGGTTGAATTGGCTACATGTGAGCATTGCCTAAAAGGAAAAACTAGTTAGAAAATCATTCGAAAAAGGTACTAGAGCCAAATTTCCATTGTAGTTAGTTTATTTTGACGTATGTGGTCAAATGAATATGAGGGCAAGGCATAAGTCCTACTATTTCATCTCATTTATATATGATTATACTAGGTATGGTCATGTCTATTTGATTTCTCACAAGTCAAAAGTATTGAGTTGCTTCAAGACTTATATGAGTTTAGTTGAGAATCAATTAGATAAAAAAGATCAAAACTTTAAGAACTGATAAAGGTCGGTGATATCTTACAGATAAATTTAAAGTTTTATGTGATGAAAAATGATTGAACATCAGTTGTTCATTCCTAGAAATCCACAACAAAACGGTATTGAGGAAATGAGAAATAAGACTCTCTTAAATATGGTTATATCTATGATAGCAGAGGCAAATTTTCCCATCTCCTAATGGGGAGATACTTTATTGACTGCCACATATGTTCTGAAATGTATGCCCTCCAAATTTGTCATTACCATAACTTATGAGTTATGGAATGGTCGACAAGCTGACCTAAGCCATTTACAACCTTTGGGTTACAATGTTTATGTCCATGATAACTTAATTTGGTAAATCGAGACCAAAAGGTAAAAAAAATATCTATGTGAGATATTCTGAAGTATCAAAAGGTTGTATTGACAGAATTTAGATCACGAGTCATCACATTCTTAGAGAATAAATTTCTAAAGTTGGGCGAAGTGAATTAAGATTTCATTTTCTATTAATCTCAGGAAGAGGAACTATTATGATCACTCCATCTGAGTGGGAGGGATTTAGAGGAAGAAGGTTAAGACCCTCATCCTCCAAATGATCCGGATGTTCGAGACCCTGATTCAAGTGGGAGTATTCTTCACTCCAGTGGGAGGAAAGAATATGGTATTCCTGATTCCAGTGGGAGTATGGAACATGGTCCTAGTGGGAGCATTGTGAATCACGATGAATAAATGAGATATGTTTATCAAGATTTAGAACTATAAAAATCTAAAAGGATAAGTGTTCCATGCCAACGATTTAAAATGAAAGGCTTGAACGAATTGATTAAAGCAATGGAAGAAGAAATGGCATCCATGAGATCAAACCATGTTTGAGAACTAGTTGATCTACTGGAAGGACACAAATTGGTAATAAATGGACTCTCAAAGTAAAGCAAAAGGCTGATAGAGGTATCGAAAGATATAAGGCTTGGCTAGTCGCTAATGGGTTTACACAACAAAAAGAGACTGACTATGAGGATACGTTCTCATCTGTTGTAAGATTTACGTCCATAAGGTTGACTCTGGCCATAGTGGCGAGTTTGGACCTAGAGTTTCATCAAATGGATGGGAAGATTGCTTTTCTCAATAGAGAATTGAATGGAATAACCTATAGGTTTCATCGAAAAAGGCAGCAAACATAAGGTTTGCTAATTAATGAGCTTAATATATGGCCTTAAACAGTCTTCAACACAATGGTACTTAAGAATTCATCATACAATTATGTCGAATGTGTTCAATATGATTGATAAAGATCATTATATTTATAGTAAAAGCTCTAAAAGTGAATTTATCATTTTGGCATTGTATGTAGACAACATACTTAAAGCTGAAAATGATAAATGGTAAGTAAATGAAATCAAAGATTGGTTATCTTCTAACTTTGAGATAAAGGATATGGGTCAAGCATATTATATTCTTGAAGTTAAGATTTCAAGAGATCGTTTGAGAGGATTGTTGTCTATTTCTCGAGAAAAATATATCTACAAAGACCTTGAAAGATTTAATATGCAAAACTGCAAACCCATAGATTACCCCATTGCCAAGAATCAGTTTCTTAGCAAAGATATGTGTCCTAAGACGCCAGAAGAATTGAACGTTTAAGGAACGTTCTATATGCCAGTGCTGTCGATAGTCTTATGTACGCGATATTGTGTACAGGATATGATATATGCTAAGAAGTGGGCATGGTAAATAGATATCAATCTAACCCAGGCAAAGCACATTAGAAGCAATTAAAAGGATACTTAGATACCTTAAAGGTACAACAGAGTATTCTCACTATTATCAAGAAAAGGATCTGCATTGAGAGAATACAGAAATGTTGATTGGGTAGGAGATGTGGATGAGAGAAAATCCACTTCAGGTTTCATATTCTTATTTGGAAAGAGTGTCATCTCGTGGAGTAATAAGAATTAAACTTGTGTATGTCATGGCCGGAAATGTACCCTAATAGTATTGACCTAATTTGGTATGTGTGTGAATTGAATGTGCAATTGGGACTCAATTGAAAGGTTGAAAGGACCTAATTGAAATATAAAGGATAGTTAATGTGGTTAATTGGTGATTATACAAGATTAAGTTAATGGTGGGTTAGTGGCTGATTAATTAAGGAAATAAAGGATTAATTAAAGTTAAACAAGAGATAGATTTTTCTAGTGGAATCCGTGTGGCATTCTAAGGAATTGCCACCTCCACCCTTGCATGCAAATGTAGGGTAAGAGGAGAGAGGAACCGACTAAATGGATATTCAGCCATTTATGCACTTTTGTTCTTCCTTGCTTTTCTGTGTGAATAGCTTCTTAGAGTTTTAAGCTAATTGCATGTTAAGTTGTTAAAAGATCAAGAAATTAGTGCTCAAGAGTTAAGTACAAAACTTGGAAGGTAAGTGATTATGTATGCTTATACTAATCTTCTACTCTTTCTTCTTGGTTTTGAATTGGTTTGATGGGATATTGCTAGATTGAGTTTAAGCCTATGCATTGGTATTGTATTGGTAGCTGAAGAATTGAAAAGGGATAAAGGAAAAGCCATGATCGAAGAGCCGAGCGTACAACGAAACTAGGAGCTAAGGCGACGAGGTTTGGGAACAAACCCTAATTGCATAAACTATATGATTCGTGTGTGGGTTGATTAGAGACTTGGTATGAATTATGTGTGTATTGAGAATGAATGTAATTTGTGCTCAAATGAGTGGTAAATAAAAGATGGAAACCAGGTATGTGCTAAATTGTGTATGTGGTTGAGTTGGTTAATTGCTAAAAGGGAAAAATGAGTCTGAAGTCCTTGAAGTGAAGGGAGAATTGATGGCTGAATTGATGTGATTTTGCATAGGTCACGGTGGCAACCAAATTGGTTGTGACCATGAGGTATGCTTGAGTTCAATTCTGCCTAATGGATTTGGTATGTCACGGTGGCAACCAAAATGGTTGTGAGCGTGAGGTACCCAAGTGAGCATTCTGTTTTGTAGGGCTTGGATATGTCACGGTGGTAACCATTTTGGTTATGACCGTGACATACCCCCAAGTTGCATTCTGCCGAGAGTTGGGAACATGTCACGGTGGCAACCAAAATGGTTGTCATCGTGACCTGTCCCCAATTTACATTCTGTTTTGGGACTTTAACATGTCACGGTGGCAACCAAATAGGTTGTGACCGTGACCTACCCTGTTTTGACAATATAACCCTATTGTGTTTGGACATTAACGCGACCTCAGCAAGTGTACTGAATCGGCAAGTAATATAGTGGAGTAAATTAGGACGCCAAATTATCGTACCCAAGGGACTGTGTACGCAAGCAATGAAAATCAAATGTATGCTAAAGAATTCCCAATTGTTTGAATTGATTGAGTTAACTATTGATTAAAAATAAAGAATTTAAATAACCAAAATAAACAAATAGAAATAATCAAATTAAATTGACGTCAATAATTGCAATAAACAAAATGATGGAAAAATTAACAAGATAAGAATTCAAAAATAGACAAACGTTGCTCAGGTTCACTCATCCACCCCATACCCAGATATGAATAAAATTAATCCAAGAATCATTTATGAAAGAAATTGGGATAACCCTCTTAACCCAGGCTTCCCAAATGGAGTTAGCCACTCTAATTATATGACATCCCAAACCGGAGTCAGCCACATAATCAGCCTATGCATGGGTCTAAAATCCTAAGTTTGGTTTATTTTCCCAATACGGAGTCAAATAACCCAGAACTTAATTATCTCACTCATCATTCTAGTCTTAAATCACAAAATCCTGCACTTCTAGATTCCCAATCGGAGTCGTCCAAAAGACACAGCAAGAATGATACAAACTGAATATAGATAACCATGGTATTCAATCCATATAACTCAATAACCAACAAAGATACATGAAATAAATCATTCATCAAAACTGGAAATTAACTTGATAAAATAAATTCCATGAATCAATAATAAATACCAGTGAAATAAACCATTCAATCATATATTTAAATTCAAAAGATGTTCAGAATTCACATCATGGGTAGGGGATTCAATGATCCCCCAAACAACTAAAAGACTACTCACAATCCATTACAAAATCAAAAGGAAAGAGGAAAGAATAAACCCAGAAATTCATTAAGATGTAAATCCCGATTGAACCCTTAGTTCTTCAATCTCCTTCTTCAAATCTTTAATGGAGAAAAATCCTGGAAATTCTCTGAATGTAAAAACTCTATTGAAATTAAACTATGTGAATCTGATGAAATATTCTTGATTTCTAATTCAAAACTAAAGACAAAGATTGGAAAACTAAAATTAAAATGGAAGAAAAACTTAGAAAATTGTCAATCGCACAACTGATATGAAAACTAAACTCAAAAATTCGGAACCCTAATCAAACAGAAAAATATGTTTTTATAGTGTCAGAGTGGTCAAGGTGGCAATGAAATCCATTGCCACCATGAGGTGTCGAGATCGCTAATTTGCCTTTGCGCACAGGAGAGGGATCATGGTGGCAATGAAATCTGTTGCCACCGTGAGGTCTTCAACTTTAGCTTCTATCCAGGAAAAATTTATGTCACGGTGGCAATGAAATTTGTTGCCACCGTGAGGTACGTACTGCACTGATTCTGCCTTGGTGATTTTCATGTCACAGTGACAATGAAATATATTGCCACCGTGACATGCTTCATACTTGCATTCTGTCCGATGGGCTTCTATGTCACGGTCACAATGAGTTTCGTTGTGATAGTGACCCCTGTAAGACTGCTCCTGTTTTCAATTCCTCTTTATGTCACGATCACAACCAATTTGGTTGTGACCGTGAGGTACCTAGAACCACACCTACAAAGACAAATCAAACTCCATAAAAAAGCTATCTATTATGCATCAAAATTCCAATTTGACTAAGATTAGCAACATTCACCTAAAGGAAACATAATATGACCAAAAACACAACTAAACACCCAAAAATCATACGAAAACACTATCAAAACTAAGTACTATATTGAAGTTATCAGACATCCAAAGGCAAGGCTTAAAGCTCAAAGGTAAGTCATTATGGGTAAGCATTATGTGTGTATTAAGTAATGTACATCTGCATACGAACATGATGATCCTTGAAACAAATCAAGTATGTGATTAATGACCATAGATAAATGATCTTGGGAAATATTATGTGTATGCAAATAAAGTGAATGGCTACATGTTAAAGAGTATGTGTAACTGAATGCAATATTGGAGAATGATAAATGTGAAGTGAAGATTGATCAAAGTGAAATTAATAACATGATTAAAACTTAAGCCTGCGAGTCAAGGAGTGGATAGGTAGGCATGCCTATAGGGTCAAAGTGCTGCAGCCCAATGCGTTCAATGTGTCTGATTCCTTGGGAATCACAATGCGATTACAATGCGTATAATCCTTGCTGGATTTTATTATATGTGGAATGATATACTCGTACCTTAGGGTACCAATGCGTAAATGAGTTTTCAATGCGAATTTAGTACCTCGATGGTACCAATGCAAAACCCGCATCCGCGTCTTTGAATTGCAGGCTAAACTAATTAACAAATGGAAGTGATAGTGATATGAGTATATGAAGTATGATGAGTGAATACATAAATGGTTATGTTGTTTAGTGCGTTATGATCGAATTTAGTCATGAGTAATGATATGCTTAAAATGGTAAATGATGTGATATTAGTTGTTCAAGCGTGACCTCTAGCATGTAAAGTATGAGGCTATTAACTGTATGTGCTACTTGTTATATACGTGTTCCCCACTAAGCGTTATCGCTTAGCACGGGTTTACTCTAATCCATGTAGGTACGGACGTGAGGCTTGGAAGTACATTCCTGCATAACAACGGTCAACATTAGAAGTGCTACGGATGTAGGTTATGGGGTTTTGTTAAGGGGAAATTTTGTATAACTTTGCCTTCATTTTGTATAGTTATGTAATAGCTTGTGTAACTAAAAAGGTACTCAAGTTTGTAAGGCTTGTAATAACTAAGTAGGTTATCTTATCGACTGTGTGAATTTGCTTGATAAGTGAATGGATATAGTACAAGACTTAGCGATGATTGACATAAAACGAATGGTGTATGTATGCGAGCGAGAAATTTTATTCTGCTGGTTTAATAGATTTTTGTATGAGCATGTGTATACGTTCTTTTGTTGTGTACGGTCGTTCCTAGCTGGATTAGCTGAGCTAATCTGCCAGTTGGGAGCGGGCGTCACAGTGTAGCCCTATCAATAATGAAGTTGAATTTGTCACTTTCTCAAATGCAGTACAGGAGATAGTTTGGCTAAAATGGTTTGTGAGCCATTTAAGAGTAACTGCCTCAGAGGTACCAGTGATAGTCTATAGTGACAGTTAGTCATTGATAGATTATAGTAGAGTTAAGCATATTGACATTAAGTATCAATACATGAGAGATATTATTGCACGAGGAGAAGTGAACTTACAGTACATTTCTACGCATGCAGATTCGTTGAGAAAACCTATAACGAGAGATGTGTTTTGAGAAACACATTAGATCTTGAGGTTTACGTATAATTTAAATGGTACTGTTATATTTTAATTAATCCCTTAATGTTATTATTTGTGAATAATAACCAAAGTTCATTGTTGGCAATACATGAATGTGAATGTATTATTTGTATGAGATTGAGCATACCGGACAGAGAAGTAGCCCACTCACAAGGGTGTTTACCTTAGTTTTGTCAATAAGTTGGCAAAAACTAAGATGAGGCGATTTTTGAACATATGAGAATGCTCGAGAGCCTGTTCAAAATAAAAGTGTCGTCTTGCAGAAATTACAAGATGAGTCTTGTTAAGGTGCGAGATAAAGACATACATAAGGTTGTATACTTTGGATTGAGATCCAAATAAGGATTGTATGGAATCTAATGGTAAGTTATATATAACTACCATTCTGTCTAAAAAGCCAGAAGTAGTCCTTAAGTAAGCAGACTAAAGTTGGGTGCTTCGGTGCGTCGCAACCTTACGCTTTTGTATGGTGTTTGATATACACATTATTGAAATGTGAGACATGTGCTCCTTTAAGGGAAGAAAAGAACACCATAACACATATTTTATAGCGTGTGTGCTTAAGTGACCAAAGGGATGGGAATTTAAATAATATTATTAATCTCAACTTTTCCTATTGTGAGACCCTATTTATGTTTTGACCCTTAAAACCCTTAACTTATCCCTGAAGTATGGTTCAATGTGGCTAGCTTAGTTAGTCTCCAAGAGGTTCGGGAAAAATTTAGGCCTAGAGGATCTAGCTAGAAAAGCGAGTTGAACCATGATGGATGGCATACAGTAAGAGGGGAAGATAGCCTTTTGATCACTTTCATAAGGTTTCGTGGTTCACTGGCTAGCATATTATAGTTTCTATGAGAAGAAACATAATATTGAACACGAAAATTATTTTATGAGATCTTGAGTTAAAACAGTGAATGTGAGAAAGCAATCTAGGGTTAGGCGTACATGAAAAGGAGGATCTTATTTTTCGAGATGCTATATATCCCTAACAGGTGTATAGCACTAGTGCTCTCGAGGTATGCTGGTCACACAATCTATCTGCCAGTATAACTGAAGATTAAGATTGGAATTTGTTCCGTCATGTGTGAGTGGGAGATGATAGAGTTAGGATACGCCCATGACTCTATTATGGATTAGGTTCCAATCCAGACACTACAAGAAAATCAGTAATTAGCGATGAAAATTTAGTGACGGAATATTTACCGTCGCAATTTAGCGACGAAAAAGATATATTCGTCGCTAATTCCCGACAAAAAATAATTTCGTCGCTAATTACCGACGGTTATATTTTTTCGTCGCTATATTAGCGACGAAAAAACCTAACCGTCGGTAAATTTGGCGCGTAAAAGTCGCGGCATAAATTACTACGAAAATTAGCGATGGAAATCCAAATTCGTCGCTAAATAAAATTAAATACATTAATTAAAATATTTTTAGCGACGGAAATCCAATCCGTCGCAAATTTTAGCGACGGATTTGCATTTTGTTGCTAAATGAAATTAAATATATTAATTAAATATTTTTAGCGACGGAAATATAAATACGTCGCTAATTTTAGCGACGGAATTGGATTTCTGTTGCTAAATGAAATTAAATATATTAATTAAAATATTTTTAGCGATGGAATTGGATTTTCGTCGCTAATTAGCGACGGAAGTATATTTCCGTTGCTAAATGAAATTAAATATATTAACTAAAATATTTTTAGCGACGGAAATCCAATTTCGTTGCTAAAAATTTTATATATAAAAAAATATTCTAGCCTTTCTTTCTTTCTTTCTTCCCTCGCCGCCCTCTCCCTTGCCACCTCTCCCCAGCAAACCTCACGCGCGGCGCCCCTTTCCCCTTACTTAGATCGCTCGCCTGGCCACTCCGTGCCCCCCCCCCCCTCTTCCTCCCCGTGCGCCGCCCCTCCCCTCTGCTCAGATCCACTCGCCTAGCCCCTTCGCACGCACCGCCCCTCCCCCCTACTCAGATCCGCTCGCCTGGCCCCTTCCGCGCGCGCCACCCCTCCTCCTCTGCTCAGATCCACTCGCCTGGCCCCTTTCGCGTGCACCGCCCCTCCCCCCTATGCAGATCCGCCTGCCTGGCCCCTCCACGGGCGCCGCCCCTCCCCCCATCGCTGAATCTGCATGTTAGCTTCTGTTTCTTGAATCTTTAAAGGCCAAGTTCCAAATTTTAATTTTTACGGGCTTACAATTCCATTTGAATCTTTGAAGGCTAAGTTCCAGATTTAAAGCCAAGTGAAGTAAGTACTTAGATCTTTGGATGCCACAAGGTAATTACTATTTAAAAATTGTATATTTTGATTTATTTATTAATTATAATATAAATCTTGACATTGGCTTTTGAATTCACAGTCAATGGGAATGGTTGTGATGCTTGAGGAGATAATCAATTCCGTCGGGATTTTCACATAACCCTGTGCCTAATTTTTGCCTGAAATGGACTTAACCCACTCCAGCGGCTTTTATTCATTTTTTTGTAGGACAGACTGCCTGTTTCCAGGTTTTCACCCTCCCTTTCGGCCTAACTTTTGCTTAGAGAGCCAATTACGATTTTTATCTGTAACAGCCTTTTGTTTTTTTTTAAAGGGTATGACTGCAAGAAAAGTCGAAGCTACTATCAGAGCCCCCTTCTAGAGTAATCGACAGTTATTCACTGAGGCATCCACTCCCTAGGCATCGGCTGCATTCCTTTGAATGTGTCGCTAGATTGGGTAAGGTGGTGGATGAGGATTGGGTTCCTTAAGGCTTCATGAGGTTGCATTTTACATTACCACCCATTGTGCTTAATAGGTTAAAGGGATTAATGATGTAGTGAGGCATCCCCTTATCCTTCCAAGGTGTATCCTTATCTTTGGCTTTTACCTCCAGATACCATAGCCTCTGGGCAAGCTGTCGGTGAAGACTATTATACCATCTTTCAGGGATTGTTCCTTTACTCCCACTAATGCATTCAAGAGGTAGGTGCTTAGTCTCGCAATCGATACTAGAACTGATCGACTTAGACATCCGAATGGTGAGAGCAGTAGCAGAGTGTAGCCATTTAGATTTCTTGCATTCAGCAATGAACAATATTTCACTTTTTTATAAATGAACTAGAAAATAATGAACACATGTATTTGCAAAGATTGTGTACATTTCGGTATGATTTCTCTATACATGATCATCATCTAACATCGATTCAAAATGCGAAACTACATCTAATCTCAGAGTATATCTTGTAAGCATCAAACCGCTATCTCCAATCAGCCCTCTCGGGTTTTCTTGATTGGATATTTTCTCTTAAGCCTCTAATTTTTGCCCAAGATGCCTTTTTTCTGTTTTTTACCATGACAAGGCGCCCATTTTTAGCAAGGCCGCCTTTTTTCGGTTTTCAACCCGTGGGGCTTTTATTCTCTTCTTTTGATTTTTAGTCTTTAGCCATGGAACTTCTTGGGTCTGTCGATGTTGATCGATTCTTTAAAGTCATCTTCATCGCTGTCTGTTGCTGCTCTCTTGGATAATAATCTCTGGAGAACAAATGGGCCTTCCTATACTGGTCTAAATTTGCCTCATTTGTCTAGAACATTCGGACTCATTTTCTTGAAGACTGAATCTCTCTCTCCCATCAGATGCTTTCTGACCTTCTTCCCAAATGACCGAGCAAAGTGTTTTCTGATAGATCGGACTGTGGCGGTAATCCCATGACATGTCCTCATTTGATGTGTTTAACTGCTGCTGCTATTGCTGTGCCCTATTAGCTTCTGGAATTTGGGCTTCCATGACTGTCCTTAAAGATTTGAGCTCTACTCCGACTGGCCATCACTGCTTCTGCCCCATGTGACTCTCATAGAGGTTTCGATAGTGGTTCTCTAGCCTCGAAGTGCAAAAGGGCCATTTCTCTGCCCGATCTTTGTAGTTTTGAACCATCTTGACCCAGATCTCCTTGTTAATAGCCTTTCCTGCCCCATTGGTTTGAGGGCAATATAGAGAGGATTTGTGGTCTTTGATGCATACCTCTGGTGCAACTTCCTAGCCTTAGCTATAAATTGTCCATCCATCCTTGAACCCTGTATGGCGCGGGAGACCATATTGACATGTCGGATTCCTTTCGATGGCCCTGTCCATTGGATGCCATAGGGTGCACCTCCCCTATGATGTATATTTCCAAGCTTGAGCAACTCATATCCATTGTAAGTCAAAAGAATCCTTTTGGTCTTTTTCGAAAGTTAAGAAAAATGGCAAAATATGAGCATGTGTAGATCAATGGGATTTGAACAAAGCTTGCCCCCAAACAGTTTCTCCTTTTTTTTAGCAATTTTTTTTGCCAGATCTACATATTGATTGTTTTCCTTCCTTCTCCCTTTTTTTCATTATGTTTTTTTTTGTTGTGTTTTTTTTATGTTCTTTTTTTTTTCCGGGCAAACTTTTTTTAAATCTTGATAGCTCATACTTTTTCGCTCTTCTTGACTATTGGGATGACGCTGACCAACTAAGTCGGGTGTTGAACTTCGACATTAAATTTTGGCTTCATCTCTGCTTGTGGATCCCTTCTTTAACCTTCTCTGCCCATTCTAGCCTAAGTCTTCTGGGCTTCTACTTGGCTGGTCCATGATAAGGATATGCTAGCCTAGTGTGTTTGACGACTTCATGATCATCTCCCGGCATGTCTTCCTAGGTCCAGGCAAAGACTTTTTCACTCTTTTTTTTATCTCTCAAATTTTAATCTCTTCTCAGGAGTTATAACAGATGCTATCAAGATTTTCTTTGGGTTCTCCAAAGTTCTGAGATTAAATAGAGTAACATCAATTGAATCAACGTCAAATATGAATGAGTCATTGCTATGATTATGCATAGTGAAATCATAAGAGATACCACACAAGTAAGTAAAAACATTCATCTTATTAATGAAATCAGAATGTTATTATTAACAGTTCAAAAATAAAAAGAACATTCTAAATAGCTAATCCTCCTCTTGTTTCCACTAGCACAGATGTTTGGCCAATGGTTCCTTACCATCCTTAGGAACTATCCTCCCTTTTCCACTTAGAGACTTAATCTGTCTTATTCTTTATCCTTCGCTCTTCTGGGTTAGAGATCTGTTTGGAATCAATCAGATCTTAAATAGCATGTCTCAAGGTCTTGCAATCATTTGTGGTATGCCCGGTGTGTTGGTGGAAGGCACAATACTGATCCCCCTTATGATCGGATTGTCTTTGGCTTCTAGCGGGCCTAGCCGGCAATGGCTGTAACATCTCCTCCTTTATCAGCCTCTTAAGGACCCAGGACAAAGATCTACCCAAATTAGAAAAATGCCTTCGATTCACTTATGTGTTTGGAGCTTCTGCTATCTTTTCTTTTTTTGGGTCCAGCACCAATTCTTAAAGACGGTCTGTCAGAGGACGACAGTAGTCTGTTCTATGCCCCGAATACTAGTGATATACGCAGTACCAATCTGCTCTATATCTAGGGTGTCCTTGACTTGGGGTGGACCTGGCTGGCAAGGGTTGTAACTTCCCTTTCTTGACGAGACGGGTGGAGTGCCAAGATAATGGCCTACTCGAGATAGTGAGGTGGGACTGAGCTGCTCTAGTGGCTGAGACTTCTGTGACCTTGACATTTGCCTCACTGATGTTACGGCTTCCTGAGCTTTCACCTTTTAGAATATGCGTGATTGTGGGGTCCCCATCCTCTTTAGGCACAATGCTATATTCTATAGTAGGCCCCCTATTTTCTCCTTACTCAACTGGTGAATCAAATGGCCCCTTGCCTCTATTCTCAAAAGGAAATGGAGGCACCACAGCCGTCGCTGTATGAGCCTTCTTGATTGTGGCCGGCTCCACTTGGTTATGAGTTATTGCCATAAGCTAAGCTTGGAGAACAAGTGCCATAACATCCATTCTTTCTTTGACCGTGGCCAGCATCCTTTTTTCCAGCTCTTTAAACCTTCTATCGACCTCCTAGGCAACTAGGGCGCGAGTCTCTTCATTCTGTTGTGAAGGGCCAGCCATTTTTAATATCTTCAGATGCTCTGGAAAGGATGCTAAATCTTTGTTGGCCCATGTGAACTCTGCTCGCTCTTTAGATAATTATTAGAATCCCTAAACCACCCAAGCAAATGTCCTCAGTGGCTGAAAAGCAAGGAGCTAGAATGATACGTGAATAATATGTAATGCATGATCGTGCTATGCAAGTGGTCCTCGATGGTTGAAAGAGACTACAGTGATACACATTAAATATGTAAAAGCTATACACAGGTTGATATGTACATGTAAGAATTGTATGCAAAGAATAAGATGTACACATAAGGAGAAAATAACTTTTTTTTTTTGCATGAACGACATGAATATGCAATGCATCATCCACAACCACATGCAAGCAGATAGATCTTTCCAACCTTATCTCTCACACACACAAGGTTATGCGGTCTCTTTCCTAGGTGGAATTGGTCCATGGGTTAGCAGGGAACCCGCATGGTGCACGACAGAAAATCGGCAGCATAACCTCTCTTAACTAATGCACAGGCATATAGATTTTGACCATTGTATATTTAGGCAGTCCGAATAAATCAACATGGGCCTACCGGGACATGAAAGCCTTTGATTAGGTGACCAATCAAATTATTTGGGTTTGTCCAATACATAACGATCCATATAGTAAGCAAGGTATTATGGTTCATAACACTTAGGGGAAGTATCTATTGCCATTACATGAGCTTTGGCCAAGGTGATGATACTTTAGGTCTACCCAAGCATAGTCCCCGCCAACGGGTCTAGCTCATCACGAGCGTAACGACCGATCGGGTCTCCATTCAATATACCATAATGGTACGAGGCTTGGGCTGGTAATTATTCTTAACACTTCCCTACATTGAGTGAACATAGGGTTGTGCTTCAGGAATGCACTGGGGTTGAAAGACCTAAGGCTCTAATGAGATGCAATGCAGTTGCGAAAAAGGATAAAAATTTTAAATTAAAACTCAATTGTAAGTTTTAACTAAGTTACTTTCGAAGTGAAGTCTCTTTTAAGTGTCCCCAGTGGAGTCGCCACTGTGACATGTGCCGAACCCCAGGGCACCCCAGAAACCCTACTTTAGGGCTTTCGGGAGGAGATTCATGAAAACTTGTAATAAATTACAAATGCATCCATTTTGGGCAACAAGGAGGTTTCATGGAGTTGCCACCCAATAGAACATTGGGAAAGGTCGTCTAGCCTCAGTGAGCCTAAGACAGCGCTGCTATGTCCATTATAGGCAAGCCGAAGGTGTCTTGGACGCTTCCACCCTAATGATAGGATGGTCCTCTAGCCTTGTGCTTGGGCAAACCAGAGGTGTCTTGGAGGCATCCACCCTAATAGAACATTAGGATGGCCATCTTGCCTCGTGGTGCCTAGAACTGTGCAATTTTAAGCCTTTTACGGGACACAAGAGGTGTCTTGGAGGCCCTATCCCAATAGAATATTGAGATGGCCCTCTCGCCTCGTTAAGCCCAAAGACAAGAAAAGGTTCGGGACTTCCCATTTATTTATACCTTGGTCAGGTTTATAGTTGAGTTTTAATTTTATCGTTTCATCCCATTTCTCATTCAATTTAATGCAGTTAAATTAAAGCGTAGATTGTCCATTCAGGGAAACCGATAAATAAATAAAGTATAATTAAAGCAAAGTGCATGAAAATGAATTACAATAAAACTAGGGGTGGAATACAACCCCCATTGTAAATAAAATACAAATCATGCATAAAACGGGCTATTTGTTAAGGATGAGGACATTGGTCCTCGCATGCATATTTATTAAAAACAATTTTGATGTGACAATTTTTATTTTGGATGGAGAAAATTGGGACATTGGTCCCATTTTTATTAGGAAAGATTCCAAGTTAATTAATAAAAATGTTTTTGTGATTTTCTTTTTAGCATGCCTAAAATAAACAATTTTATAAGAAAATTACATGGTTGAATAAATGAAAAAGCCAAATAAATGAAATAATACAAATGAAGCAAATAAATATTTAACCCAAATGAGCCTTCTGGATCTCCTCGTGTGCTCGCAAAAACGCCCAAGTAAAGAAAACGAGTTTTTGGAACAAAAATAAACACAAATGAAATAATGTTAGTAATTAAATCAATAAGATCAATTAAAAGCATAAAATAATAAATAACAAATTAAAACAAATAAAATGAGATGACATCAAAAGAATGATAAATGAATTAAAATGTTAATAAACCAAAATAAATGAGAAAAATGCATTATGAATGACAAAGGAATTAAAGGATGTGATTGAAATAAAATAAAACATGTTAATGAATTAATACATAAAAATATGAACATGACAATAATAATAACGAATAATGAAAATAAACAAATAAATGAATAAACAATAAATATATAACAATAACCATGAAAAAGAATGATAAAAAATGAATAAAAAAATGATGAAAATAATTAAATGAGTGACATGATTAATTAATGTTATCCCAATTAACATAAAACATTTACATGGCAAAAAGATCAATCAAGATAAATTAATTAATCACATGTTAAAAATAATGAGGAATCAATATTTACATGAACAAAAATGGTATATAAACATCTTAATTGATACAAATATAAAAAATAATAGAACAAATAAATAAATGAAAATAATAAGAATATACATGTTAATCAATTAAATATAAACAAAATAATAAAAAATAAAAAGATTTAAGCCCAGAATGTTTACCCTCAGAGTTTCAGATTCGATAAAGGCAAAAATGATGATTGATTCCCTTGTTCTTTATTTGCAATATTAGAATTGAATAATAAAAATGTTGAAATTTTATTCCAAGAAAAAATATACTTGAAAAAAAAATGATGGAAGAAAATCAAGAATTCTTTAAGAACAAAAAATTAATTTCTTTGCTTAAAAAATAATTTTTATTGATAAAAATATTCTCATGAACAAACAATTATCTTGTTTGTTCCAAGGAAAAAATCATTTATGAGAAAAAAAAAACTTGTTTTTAGAAAATCAAATGAAAAATTAGATTTCAAGAACAAACAATCATTTTATGTGTCTCAAAACCAAATTTTCACCAAAAAAGTGATTCAAATTAAAAAAAAAAAACCTAGAAAAAAGTTTAATTGAAAACAAATAACAAGTTAAAAAATGAATTTTGAGAACAAATATTTATTTTATTTGTCTCAAAATTAAATTCTATCAATAAAACTATTTCTAAAAATATATTTAGAAAAAATTCTATTTGAAAAAGAAGAAGAATTGATGAACTTTTCTTTTTATTTTTGTTGGGGAAAACTAAAAACGTAGAGAGAATTTGTTGAAGAAGAAGAGAAAAAAACTAAAGAATAAACCCTAAAGAATTCCCCCCCTTTCTCTTTCCATCATTTTCTTTTTATATGAAGAAAAAAAGAAAATAAAATTAATTAAGGGAAAAACTAATTAAACCAGATTTTAATTATTTTGAATTTTAAAAATGGAAAAAAAACCTTTAAAAACCCAAAAAAAATGGGATAAAAAATGGATTTTTGGGTGAAAAATCGGAAAAACTGATTTTGGGGTGAATTGGCATGTCGACATTCGCGGAATTTTTTTTATTTTATTTTTAAATTTAACTAAAAAATACTATAATTTCTAAACCTCATTTTTCAAATCTAATTTTTAAAATATTTTTTATTATTTTTATTTTTTTACTCTAAAATGCAAATTTGACAAGGAAATCATTACTTTTAACCTTTTTGCCTGTAAACATGCATCTTATCATCATTGGGTAAATCCAATTTGGGCTGACTCAGGACCCAGTGTCTACACCCATGACCCAAACGGGGCCGGCAAATTAGAAAGCGCTTCAGCTACAGCACTTTTGAGGCATGACTATCTATCCACTACTTGACTTGCAAGCTAAATTATTAGTCCAATTATTATTCATTTATTTGCATTATACAACATCCATATACACACATGAAGCAATATCTTAACATTCGATATCTTGCTTACACATATATAGCTTATCAAACAAGTTCCCACTTCACTGTAGAAAATCACATGAACCAACACATTTATAGTTTTCAAATGCATAATTAATCATAGGCCAAGATCATAATTCACATAAAATAGGACATTTAATAAATTTCCCCAACTTGTGGCTCTGTCGCGCTCGTGACAGAACTCGATAAGCCCTTCTTTTGCGCTCGCAGCACAAGTCATGCACCCAACAGACCACCCAAACTATTTATGTCGTGCTCGTGAGAATGCCCGCACTCACAACAGAACATAAACTAGCAACTTTGCCAATCAAGCGATAGAGCCTGAACTTCATTTTTACAACTCCACTTCACATACCTCTTTTTAAGCACCTATCCAAAATTCACATACATGACTTCTAAAAACCAGCATAACATCATATTTCGCCAACATGGCCTTGTAACTAATTGTTCGCCTACATGTTAACTCTATAATGGCATAAACCACATTAACTTTGGACTTAAGACTAAGGAGTTATGGCCAATGGAACACCACTTGCTCCCAAAGCCCTCCTACAGGATTTAGCTATATTTGTGGACACTTTTGAAGACCTTAGAGGCCTCAAAACAACATGACCATTTCTAAAATAATTACAAGCACAGATCTTAGGGACCTGATCCCACTAACTCCATTCATTCTAGAGTTTTAAAACTCAATTTATGACACAAAATTGGAATACCCTATAAGACCAGTTTTACCCTATTAAGCTATTCCAGCTTGAAATCAACTAAATTGGAATATCCAATACTCCAAACTTAGACTCTATTACCCTGACTTACGCATAAATCCTATGGCACTTTCAGTTCCATATTAAGTATCCATACATTCACAAATTACATAAATACACATTTTCAATTCAATTGAATAGACAATATAAGCATGCATTTCAGAGTTTATCTATTTTCAATTTAGCACACAAAATTCATAGTTTCTCAAACCTTATCTCCTTTGCTCCAATGTGCTCACTTGGTACTAGGCTCACCAACCTTCTCTTTTCCCTTATCTTTTTCTTGTTTCTACCACTACATACATAATCCAATTTCTAGAATTGGAACAAGGGAATCAATTTCTATTCCAACTCAGAAAAGAAAAAGGAGTAGAAAAAGAATGATCTAATACATCACTTACCTTAGCAAGCCAAGAACTCAACACACTCCTCTTAGTAATCAATTAACCAACAAAAATTCAAAAGAATTGAAGTATAGATTATGATGAGAACAAGAGCATAATAAGATGAAGAAGAAGAGCATAAATGGAGCGGACCAAGGAGTCAAGAATAAGACAAAATCGGCCCCTTCAATTCACTTATATTTGCATGAGAGTGTTGAGTTCGCAAGGCTAGCAAAAGACACACGGATTCCACTCAGCATAGATTAGGTTAATCTAATCTTTCTTAATCCTTAATTAATCCACTCTTAACTTAATCATGCACAACTACACTTTAGCCACTTATTTATTTCATGCAATTAAGTCCTCATTTCCAATTACACTTGGGTCCAAAATTAGAAATCCCAATCAAACTCATCCAACCTAATTAAGCCAAAATACTATTAGGGTGGATTTCAAGTCATTACATATAATGTACTTGTGGGTTCCAGAGGCCGAGATGGAGGTCGAGGAGGATCATGCCAATCTGGACTTAATTCGAGCACTATATTAAAAACTGTTGATCGATCGGCTGCTCCATCTGCTTCAACACAGGCCTATGCCATGAAGGCTGGAGAGAACTAAGATGCACCTGAAGTTATAGCCAATATTATTTCTCTCTTTGATTCTAATATAAAAGCATTAATTGATCTTGGATCCATGCATTCATATATCTGTGTTAGGAAATTATTTGATAAAATGATGTTTGTATATCGATTAGATTATTATATTTATGTGACTAGTCCTTTGGGCAGCAATGTGTTAGTAAACATAGTGTATAAAAACTATCCTGTTATGATTTAGGGGGAGAGAATTTACAGCTGGTCTGATAGAATTACCTTTTCATAAATTTGATTTGATTCTTGTAATGGACCGGTTGTCCAAACACCAAGCAGTTATTGATTATAGATCTAAGACTGTTGTTTCTAAAACTTCTGACCATACGAAAGTTGTAATTCATGGCATTTAAACTAGTTTGATGATTAATGTGATCTCTGCTATGCAAGCTAATATGCTTCTTAGAAAAGGGTGTGAAACTTATTTGGCACTGTTACTTGACTCCAAGAGGGAAAAGTGAATTTGTAAGATATTTCTATAGTAAATGAATTTTTAGATGCATTCTCGGAAGAATTACCTAGACTTTCTATTGAAAGGGAAGTGAAGCTATCCATTGAGGTTATGCCTGGTACAGACCCAAATATCTAGAGCACCATATAGGATGGCTATTACTAAATTAAATGAGTTGAAAGCTCAGTTACTGGAACCGCTCGATAAGGGATTCATCCAACCCAGTGTGCTGCATTGGGGAGCACCTGTTCTGTTTAAAAAGAAATATGTCTCTCTTTGGATGTGTATTGATTATAAACAGTTGAACAATGTGATATAAAGAACAAGTATCCTTTTCCAAGGATTGAAGATCTATTTGATCAACTAAAGGGTGCAAGGATGCTTTCAAAGATTGATCTGCGGTCAGGGTATTATCAACTATGGGTAAGGGATGTAGATGTTATTAAGAATGCATTTAGAAATCGATATGGTCATTATGAATTCTTAGTGATGCCATTTGGGCTAACTAATGGTCCAGCTACTTTTATGGACTTGATGAAAATGGTGTTTAAACCCTATGTGGATCAGTTTGTTGTGGAGTTTACAGATGATATCCTAGTTTATTATAAAGATGAGCTGCACTATGTTTAGTACTTGTGGATTGTATTACAGACTCTTTGGGAGAAATAGCTATATGCCAAGTAAGCAAGTGTGATTTCTAGCTTAAGAAAGTGTCATTTTTAGGACATATAGTTTCTTCTAAAGGTATAAGGGTTGATCTTGGAAAGATTGAAGCCATTGTTATCTAAAAGCCACCTAGAATGTAATGAAAGTGAGAAGCTTCCTTGGTTTACCAAGTTATTATCGACAGTTTGTGAAGGAATTTTCTGTGATTGCCTCATCCCTGACTAAATTGCTGAGAAAAGGAATGAAATTTGAATGGTTTACAAGATGTCAAGCAAGTTTTGATTAGTTGAAGAAAATACTCATTGAAGCTCTAGTGTTAGCCCAACCAACTCTTGGTAAGGAATATGTCATGTAGAGTGATGCTTCCTGAATTGGTTTGGGTTGTGTTATGATGCAAGATGGCAAAGTTATTACCTATGCTTCGAGGCAATTGAAGCCGTATGAACAAAACTATCCTACACATGATCTAGAATTAGTTGTTATGGAGTTTGTTTTGAAAATATTGCGACACTACTTGTATGGTGAAAAGTGTAGGGTGTACACTGATCATAAAAGCCTGAAATACCTGCTTATATAGAGAGAACTCGATTTGAGGCAGCAGAACAGGCTGAAATTATTTAAAGATTATGATTGCATTATGGGCTATGATCCTGAAAAAGCTAATGTGGTGACGGATGCCTTAAATAGGAAGACTATTTCAACTTTGAACTAGTAATAAGGTATGTGGAGATTTGCTTCTAATAGAGCCTTAATAGCTCAATTAAAGGCTAAACCTAACCTAATAGTTGCCTAAAAAGAAGATGTCAAGTTGCAACAGATTGTATTTCAGGGACTGAAAGTAACCTAACTTTTTTGACAAAAAAGATGGAAGCTTGTGTTTCAGGGACCGGTTATATGTTCCGGCTAATGATGAATTGAAAAAGAAGTTGTTACAAGAGGCTCATGACAATGCATTCACTATGCATCCTGGTGGGAATAAGATGTATCAAGATTTGAAGCAACATTACTGGTGGCCTAGCATGAAATGTGATGTAGTGAATTATGTATCCAGATGTTTAACATGTCAGTATGTTAAGGCTAAAAATTGGTTTGCTTTGGTTTACTGAATCCCATTAAAATTCCACAATGGAAATGAGATAAAATCACCATGGACTTTGTGTGGGGGCTTCCTCTCACTCAAAGTAAACATGATGCTATATGGGTGATTGTTGGCAGGTTCACCAAGTCGACTCATTTTATACCCGTATGATCTAATTATCCTATAGACAAATTAATGAATTTGTATGTGTAAGCACCGTACCCTGATGCAGTTCAGATCAGAGATTACCCGATGAAGAAATCAATGTCCGTTTTCGATTCAATGGATGAAATTCGAGAATTTTGGTCCTTCGGATTCACAAGGATCGGAGATTTTCATTTGCAGCAGAAAGAATTAGAAAATTGGGAAGATTTAGCATAAAAGTGTTTTTTTCCTCCACGGACGGCCTGCCCGTCGGTAGTCAGACGCCAGTCGGTAGCCGAGATGATCCGTCCCTTGCCATGAGAGACAGGCCGTCGGTGAAGCGAATGATAGACTCGTGTCCGTAAACAGACACCCGTCTGTTACCCCCGTGCCTCATTCGGTCCGTTGGCCAAATGACCGCGCGTGCCCTTTTTAATAGACGCCCGTCGGTGGGCTTCAGACGCCCGTCGGTCATTTGCCAAATCCTATTTGGAATAGGATTTCTCTTTCCTATTCCGAATAGGATTCTCTTTTCTATAAAAGGGGGATTTTTAATCAATTTGGGGGTTGGAGAATTTGAATTAGGGGATTTTATTTTCCTTTCTCAAGTAGAAAATATTGTCTAATTTCTTCTCTCAAAAATCATATTTTTACAAAACAAAAGAAAATCTTTTCATCTTTTTTTTTAATTTCCCTTTTAAAATCTTATTTTGGTGAATCTAATTAAATTGAGGTAGCAAGATTAATTTGTTTCCGTCAATTTATCGATTCCAACATTTGAATCATTGTTAATTTTTAAGGAAGAAATATAAATTTTCTTTTCTTGATTTTTTATTCGATTTTCGTGAAGCGCGCGGGACCAAAAATTATCCTACATTCATTCAAAAAGGTATAATCCAAGGGTAAATATTATAGATCTGACATTTGGTTGATTGAATTTAATTATTTGTGTTTCTTTTAAGTATTTTATCTAAAATAAATTATTTTTTGTGAAAAATCTGCTGTTTTGTCATTTTTTTGGGGATCAGGGGTGACCGACGGGCAGTGCGGTCGCCGACGCTCGTCCCTCGCTTGAGAGACGGGACGTATTTAGCGCACTTTACTGCCTGCCGGTCACATTTTGGACGCCCGTCGGTCACGTCTGAATGGCTGTCCCTAGGCTTTCCCTCACCATTTTAATTTGTTTTCATTTATTTATGTTTTCTATTATTTGTTTTCTTTATTTTGTTTGCCCTCTTATTCAAAAAACCTTTTTTAGCTTTTATTCTATCATTTTATTTCATTTTTGAATTTTTGTACTAATATGTTTGTTTATTTTTGTGAGATATCCTTTTATTACTTTTGGATGGGTTCCATTTGAGGATGATGATGGCCACCCAAATCTAAGGATTTACGCTTGGTTTATTCCCTTTAACCCTCATCTCTATTATTATTTATTTAATATTGACTGTAGGTTTATTACTATTTTTTTCTGCTTATTATTATTATTATTGCTAGTCTTATTATTAGTTTTAGTATTTTATTATTATATTAATTGCATGATTGTTGTTATTGTTATGATAATTTATTTACTTCCCTTTTGGAAAATTATTTTTTTTTCACATTAATAAAAATGGCTAAGAGTTTCATAATAATCAATTTGGAAATTTTCGCAAAATCAAGGACCAAAGTTCTATTTTATCCAATAAAATCATCACATAAAAGATTATTTTTGATAATAAATACATCTAGGACTAATGTCCTCAATTTTTAATAAGTATCCCGTTTTATGCATGTTTTGTACCTTATTTACAATGGGGATTGTATTCCGCCCCTAGTTTTATTGTAATTTACTTTCATATGCTTTATTTTAATGTTATTTTATTTTCCGCTTTTATGTGAATGATTGCGCCTTTTTAATTAATTGCATCGTATGGAGAGATTGTGAAATAATAAATTCAAAACCTAATTGTAAAATTAATCAAGGTATAAATAAATGAGAAGTCCCGAACCTACTCTAGTCTTTAGGCTCAACGAGGCGAGAGGCCCATTTTGATGTTTCATTGGAATGGGGTCTCCAAGACACCTCTTGTGTCCCATCAAAAGACTCAATTTACAATCCTAGGCTCCTTAGGGTTAGAGGGTCATTCCAATGTTCTATTGGAGTGAATGCCTCCAAGACCCCTTTGGTTTGCCCAAAATGGATAATATGCGCCGTCTTAGGCTCACTGAGGCGAGACGAACTTTTTCAATATTTTATTGGGTGGCGACTCCATAAAACCTCCATATTGCCTAAAATAGACGCACTTGTAAATCCCTTACAAGTTCCAACGAACCTCTCCTAGAAGCCCTAAAGCGGGCCTTTGGGAAGCCCGCGAGGTTTGGCGCGCGTCACAGTATGTTAATGAGATAGTAAGGCTACATGAAGTACCGCTTTCCATCATTTCAGATCATGACCCACGTTTCACTTCCAAATTTTGGAAAAGTCTGCAAACAGCTTTGGGTACTTGACTAAGTTTCAACACAGCTGTCCATTTCCAAAAAGATGGGCAATCTAAAGGGGTTCTTCAAATATTAAAAGATATTCTTAAAAGATGTGTAATGGAATACCTTAGTAGCTGAGATAAATATCTTCCTCTAATGGAATTTGCTTATAACAATAGCTACCAGTCAAGTATTGGCAAGGCACCTTATGAAGCCCTTTATTGTAAAAGGTGCAGATGTAACACCCCTTACCCATACGTAGGCAATCCCATCCGATCAGGAGTGAGATGCCGTATGAGTCGAGGTGCCACAACACAGACATACTACAAAGCATACAATCATTCATAAAAGTACATATATAATTACAAGATAATTAAAACTTTACTATACAGTATAAGCGAAAGTTGCTCATGCATTAATATAACAAAATTTATATTACATTACTGTTTGCATCAACTTACTGATCCAAAAGTATTACATATCCAAAAATATACATATACATATGCGGAAGCTATTACAAAAGGTACAAGAGGGTCCTATACAAAAAGAATCTTCATTACAAAAGAATATAGCCCTAACACTAAACCCTGCTGTGTTGGCTTGGACTGCGACTACTCCCCCGAGGTAAAACTCCTTTCGCACCTGCAGGGGTAACACACCGTGCTAAGCGATAAATGCTTAGTGGGGAAACACACACACAAGATATGGACGGCCATTCACAATGGTCGTCAAACATAACGCATACAGATGGCATAAACCGATATACATGTAGGGTACAAATACTATCATGCTAGCATATAATCCATCATTCACTTGAATATAATTATAATCATATTCACAATCGCAGTCGAATCATCTCATTTCTATAGATATATATATTCAAATAATACGTCCTTATGGTTATTAAAACATTTCAAAGCAATTAAGCACCTGCTGACTCAAAAGTAGAGGATAACGAGTAAACGCATGGCGGTACCTTATGGCTACGAATCAGACGCATGGCTGTACCTTACGGGTATGAATCGGAAATCATTTTTACTTTTCATATTCCAAACGTTTTACTGAGGGACCTTAAACAAGATCCTATACTGAGGGTTCGCGAGGAACCAAATGGGGACCTGATCGGGGTCCAAACTGAACTGAGGCTGCAGCTATAAGACTCTATTAGGCATGCCTAACTATCCACTATACTGATTCTAGCAGGTTGTGCATAAACCATTCAATCCAATTCATAATATTCGAAGTCTCATTCATATATCACTGATAATTACCCATTCAGATAATTCGTAACATTAATCTTGCATGTAATCCAAAAACATCATCATTCAAAGATTTGTACACAAGCATACGAGAGGAGAAACCCAGATGGATAGCAGAGCTATCGCGCTCGCGACGTCTGTCGCGCTCGCGACAGGGGCTAAGCTCCTTGCGTGTCGTGCCCGCGACAGACCTCGCGATCACGAGAAGGAATAAGTAGCTGGCTCTGTCGCGCTCGCGACGTTGTCGCGATCGCGACAGAGAGCTCTCATCGCTATCGCAGGCTCGCTATAGATTGCGTGCTCGCGATAGCGCGAACTAGCAGCGCAGCCACCAGCGCTCTGTCGCGATCGCGACGCTGTCGCGCTAGCGACAGAGAGCGGTGTCACGCCACAATGATCGCTGCAGGATGAAGGCTGGAACAACGGCCTCTATCGCGCTCGCGACGCTGTCCCGATCACGATAGAGACAGGTTTTCCAGAATTTTGCAGATTCCTTCTTCTCCAAAATCACACACACAACACACAAATCACTTCACTTGGTCTCTTACCTCAATTCCAGCCATTCAGCACCCATAACAAACACAATATAACATGTTTCCACAAATAATTTCACACAATTCATCAATTTAAGTTCATAATCTCAATAATTATCAAAACCTAGAAATTTACAGCAAAACTACATCAAACCGCACAATCACCACAATACATTCACACTCATGCATAATTACTCTTCTCAATTAAAAGCCCATAACATGCATGCCAAAATAAGTCCATTTCACAACCCAATTTCTAGAAATTCATCAAGAACACATATGAACATATTCACATTCAAGAGCAGAAAATTCCCAAACCTTGAAATCCTTTGCTCCTAATGCTTAGATCCACTAGATCCAACCTTCTCTTTGCCCTTTGGCTCACGAGGAGGCTCAACTAAGCATCAAACCATCAAAACACACAAACACAAAACCCTAACTTAGATCCAAACCCAGAAAATGCAAGGAAGAAGATGAAGATGGAAAAACTTAAACAATAACAAAACAAATGCATGAAAACTTACCAATTAATCTCAAGGAGCAATCAATTCCCACCACACAAGCTTGAATCCAAGCTAGGACACCAAAATGGAAAGAGAGGAGGAAGAAAGGAGGCGAAGAGAAGGGAGAACGGGATGGAGAGGCAGAAATTCCTGTTCTCTTTTCTCTTTCCTCTTTTAATTTCCCCTTTTCAAACCTAGGCCACATGTCCATCTCCTAGTGGTGGAAACTAATCACTCACACACTACATGCATATGTCACACACACTCTATGCTCTCTCTCACCATCACACTCTATATGATATGCTCACACCTAAAAACCATACAATGCATCACACACAAAAACATCCCAACTTAAACATAGTCTATTATGCTACACTTATGCACATGCAATCACACCCAACTCACTCACACCCTACAACCATGTGAGCAAGCACACCCTAGCACAATCCTACTACGTCATACATAAATACCATGCACACACCCACGTGCTAACAGAACCCAAATACATGCACTTTTACCAAAATGCCCCTCACGACATGCCAAAACAAACACAAATGCACACCTATACATAGCTCATTCTACTAGGGGGCAAACGGGGTGTGACAGCAGAATTCCTATCTGTTTGACAAAGTTAAGAGAAAATAGGATGATATGATTTGAACTTGTAAAGAATATAGAAGAGAAAGTTAAAACCATCTAACAGAGGTTGAAATTGCTAGTGATAGACAAAAATTGTATGCTAATTTAAAAAGGAAAGACATTAAGTACTGGGTAGGAGATAAAGTTTTCTTGAAAGTATCACCCTGGAAGAAATATAAATTATCTGCTTGGCAAATGAATTCATTATTCTGAAAAGAAATATATCAGGATATATAAACATTTATGGAATGATAATGATTAAAATCCTACATGATTATCTTAGTTCTTGATTTATGCCTAGCATATGTGTGCCTGTAGGATGACTTCTATGAGGGGTCTTTATCATGCATTAGTTTCCCCACTAAGCATTATTGCTTAGCATAATGGTTTTCACTTCGTGTAGGTTATGAAGCTAAGGATTAGAGTTTGGGACAATCGCAAGGCTAAAAACGAAAGAATATTTGTGTTGTCATTTTAAAGATGTTGTACTAAACTTTTTTTATAATGTAATATCTTCTATAATATTTATGAGTTGGCTTATAAAATTTAAATTTGAAACTTATATAATAATTATGATATATTATTCTGGATATGTATGTAGTTTTAGACCCAAGCGAATCTATGAATGATATTGATATCCGAATAAACTATGATATGTTGTGGATAAATGAATCAATTTATATTTGAAATTTTTGTATTGGACGAAATTAATTAAGTAATATAATCTTATTTTTTATTAGTGGTGCATTCTTATATCTTTCCAGGGGGTATAGGAGTGTTGTAGGCTTAATCTTATACTCGTTGACTCAAAGTTTTGCACCTTTAGTGCTTAACTTAAACATGAATAAGATTTAAGTCACTATACCAGAGCTTATTAATATACTCAAAATAGTTGATGGATCGCTTAAGTAGGATCCAAAATCTATCATGGTACCTCTTTTGCTTATAAGGGCAAGTAGCAAAAGAAAAAGGCAACTAAGGTGCAACCCAAGCAGGGTGGCGTGTCCAAAAAGAAGCTGCCAAGAAGGACAAGAATCCTAAAGGGACTTGCTTCCATGATGGAAAAGATGGCCACTGGAAGCTGAACTACAAGGCTTATTTAGATTCTCTTAAGGAGAGAAGCAGCCTGAAGCTTCTACTCTTAGTATTAATATGAATACGAAGAGAATAAAAATAAAAGATAATCTAAATTCCTCTTATTCATGACACTATCATTTAGGCCATATAAATGAGAAACTCATGAGTAAATTACACAAGTTAGGTGATTTGAGATAATTTGATTATGAATCTTTTGATACATGCAAATCTTGTTTATTAGGTAAAATGTCCAAAGTACCATTTACTAGTAAAGGAGTACGAGGTAGTAAGACATTTGACTCAATACATTTAAATGTATGTGGTCCAATGACTACACATGCTAGAGGAAGCTATTCCTACTTCATAACCTTCATAGATGATTACTCTAGATATGGATACATCTATGTTATGATGTATAAATCTGAAGCTTTTGAAAAGTTCAAAGAATTTATAAATTAAGTAGAGCAACAACTTGGCAATAGTATTGAGAATTTAGATCAGATCTAGGTGGAGAATACTTAAGCTAAGAGTTTTAAGATTATCTAAAAAATAATGGGATCTTATCTCAATGGACTCCGCCATGTACACCACAGCATAATGGTGTATTGATAAGTTGCAATTATATTTATATTTTGGGTTATTTCTTGGCATAATTGTGTGTTTTTTTATTAGTTTTAATCTTTATTAGTTTAGTTTATATTATTTTATTATTTTATAATGTTTTTATAGGTTTTAATAAGTTTTGGGATGTTTCCGGCATTTTCTAACACTTCAGAGTTAAATTGGAGGTACAAGGTTGATTCTAGGTTGAATTAGTAAAGGAAGGCAGTTTTGAACTAAAACATAGTCGTGTTTTAAAAAACACGACTGCGTTTACCAAGCAGTTTAGCATCTAACACATTTTTGCCCACAACACAGCTGTGTTTTTCATTAGTCACTAGAATCGTGCACACATCGCCGCAGTTTATAATGCACGTATTTTCGCCTTGTGTTTTTCTGTAGACTATAAAAAAGAATGCCATTTTATCTTCCAAAAAGTGTAGACAATTTTTATAATTTTTAACTTTTATACTTCTCGTCCTAAATACTATTTTTAGGCTAGATTTTATTTTAATTTTTGTTTTATTTGTAAATAGTTTAGATTAATTTAGCTTAGAATTTTAATTTTAGTATTCAATGAGATTTCAAGGCTGAAGAAGAAGGAGCCAAAAACTTGTTTGATATTCGCGAGTTTTTAATTATACTCGCTATATTGCTTGTCGATTTAGTACACTTGCTGAATGCCAAACAAGTTTTCCGCGCCGTTGCCGAGGATAAGCGTTCTTGTTTGTTATATATCTTTAGTTGAGTTAGTCTGAGATTTTTATTTTTCTTTATTTTTGATTTGGTGTTCTTCTTTGTGGAAAGATTTTGAGGCATTTTCAAAATGATGCAGGATAATGTCCAAGATTATGAATTGGTCCTTTTGCGAGCAGAAATGAATGATGTGATAAGGGAATTGCAAGAATTAAAACACTTGCATACTGTAGACATCGGATCCCCGAGGCAGCCTAGACCAGGTTACCTAGTGATGAAATTAATAACTGTTTACAGGCAAAAAGATTGAAAGTGATGGTTTTCTTGTCAAAATTGCATTTATTTTTATTTTTATTATTTATTTTGTAAAAAAAAAAGAGAAAAAGAAAAAAAGAAAAAAAAATAAAAAATATAAGAAAAAATAAAAGAAAAATTTGGGAGGTTTTCGACCACCAGCGCGCGCACTCAGCCTGGGCGCCCCTTTCAAGGCATGGCCGCCCCTCGCTGATTTCGCCCTCAGACGCGTTTTTAACGTGATTTTTGGCACCAAATTGATTTTTATCCCTTTTTTTCGGGATTTTAAGGTTTTTTTTTCATATTTTAAACTTAAATAGGGAACATTTTGATTTAAGTAAGGATTCATTTACTAAATTAACTAGATTTTCCTTTTTTAATGATATAAATAGGAAACTTAAGAGAAAAAAAATAGGAAGGGCAACTTTTTTTGGGAAATTTGGGGAGGATTTTCAATAGAATTTCTCCAAAGTAAAGAAAATAGGAAGAGGCAAAAATCTGAATTTTGGGGGATTCCTCTTCAATAGGATCCCTCCAAAGTGAGGAAAAAACAAAGAGGCAATATTCTACAATTTTCTTGGTGATTTTCTTTTTCAATAGAACTTCTGTAAAGAAATTTCAAGGGAATTTCTTCTTAATCAAAAATCATTCTTGACATAAAGAAAATAATTTTTTGTTCTTGATATCCAAATTTTCTTCAATTATTTTTGTTTGAACATTTTTTTTCAATCTTCTTTCTAAAGAAAAAGTTTAGATTTTTTTTTATTTTTCTAATTTAATTTTCACGGATCTAAACGAGAAAATCAACCATGTTCCCTCCTTCTATCAAATTCGAATTCTGAGGGTAAATATCTAGGCCAAAAGCCAACTTTCTCTTTATTTTTCTTCATTTTCTCCATTGATATTGATTTTTGAGTTTGTTATTTTATGCGAATTATTTGTTGATTTTTTTATTTATTGCATGAGATTTAAAATATTTTAATTTTTTTTTTTGCATGAAAGACACATAAAATCATGTAAAAATCACATGAAACAATGAATATTTTGCATAAAATTTGAAAAAAAAAATAAAATTGGATCTTTCCATCCCTGCGAGTGAGGTTTGTTTTCTTTGTCCTTTTGGTCATGTAATTTAAAATTGGATCTTTCCATCCTCATGGCCATCCCTCACCCTTTGGTTTGTTTTCTTTGTCTTTTTAGTCATGTAATTTATGTTTATTTATCTTAGTTCTTTTTTTTATTAATTTATGTGTTTTTAATTGATTTTTGATTTAATTACTAACATTGATTTTATTCGTGTTTGTTTTGATTTCAATATTTGTTTTTCCTTTTATGAGCACTCTTGCGAGCGAAGGAAGAGATCCAAGAGATTCATTTTGGTGGATTTATTATTTATTATTTTTATTTTGCTTTTTCTTCATTTTTATGTAATTTATTATAAAATTATTTATTTTATTCGCAATTAATAAAAAAAATCACAAAATATTTATATTAATGAATTTAAAATTTTTTCTAATAAAATGGGACTAATGTCCTAATTTTATTCAATAAAATGTCACTTTCAAAAGGAGAGTTAGTTTTCACAAATTGAGATCACTTATCCCGATTTTCTTAATAACATCAAAAACAACTCTTCGTTTTTTAAGTGTGCATAAAGGAACCAATATTCATATTTCAAATAAATACCTTGTTTTATGTATGTTATTTATTTAGTTAAACTTTGTTTATTTGATCTTTTATTTTTGGGGGATTGTATTTTTGTCCCATTCATCTTGTAATTTATTTTATTTATTATTTTTTATTTATTACTTTCTTTCGATGCTTAATATGTGCTTTAATTAAATTGCATGATGTGTGAGAAAAAGAGATGGAAAATTAATTATAAAAGACTCATTTATAATTAATCAAGGCATTAATAAAAGTGAAGTTCCGAACTTTGGTTTAACCCCTTGAGATTAGATGAACTTTTCCAATTTTTATAAACTGGGTGGCGACTCTAAAATACTATTGAGTAGGAATTCCAAAATATCTCATGTTACCCAAGATATAGACGCGAACCCCCTCGGACCCTAAAAGCAAGCCTCTAGGGACACCAACATGGGTTTGCCGCGTGTCACACATACGCATTCAGCAGTTTCTTCTTCACCATCCTTTGAATATCCTTATTCTCCATAGGTATCACAAGAGTCTAACACATCCAAAATCAAAGTTCTTCTAAACTACATAGCAAGTCGGGAGAAGCATTTCAAAGTGAAAAAGGGAGAGTGGAAGGCTACAATTAAATATCAAGAGGAGAAGATCAAAACTCAAGAGAATTTATTGAGTCAAGAATTGGGGATCCAAAATTTAGAATTCAAGCTTGAGCTTTTAATTGTCTCTATGGACAATCAAAGCAATGGTAGAGAATTGAGTCATGCACCTGAGGAAATTATTAAACATTTGAATAATCTTGAGGATGGGTTGCATTAAGAAAAAGAGGAGTAATTCATTTTTGAAGACGAGTCTGGTATTTGTTTGGAAAATGAGTACAAATCTTTTGTGGAGAATTTTACACCAAATGAGCAAGCAATGTGCAATCTTCAAATGCAAGCACTGAAATCAGTCCATTTGAAGAATTTATTTAGGCTAGAAGAGCAGGGGGATTTCATTGGAAGTGAACCCAAGGTGGAGTCGTACTTCATTTAAGACATGGAATTTCCAGCTTTGGTGGTTTTTGATATGTTTCTCTTACTGATGGGGGAAAATGAGGAGCAAAAATTGGAGAGACCATTATTCAGATCACAAGCTCGTCCACCTGAGAGTAACATAAGTCGAGTTAGGACTCAATAAACCAGAACTTTTCGAACTCTTTCTTTTTAAATTTTTGTCATTTATTTTTGTTTTGAGTTTTGTGTTTTAATTTTTATTTACTTAGTTTTGAATTTTTATTTTTAGGATTTAAAACTTTTTCTTAAATTTTTGTGTTAGAATGTCAAATTTAATGGTTTTTAATTTTTGTTTTCATAGGTTTTTTGTTTGTTTTATTGATTTGGTTGTTGATAGTTGAGAGCCATTGAAATCTCCAATTTTGTAGCAATTCCAAAGGCTAATTACACGGTTGTCAAGAATTGTTGAAAGCCATGACATTTAGAAATTTTTAGTCCAATAGTGTTTTACATGGTTGGCAAATTTTTACGTTTAGTTGCAAAAACACAGTTGTGTTTTGAAAAGAACACAACTGTGTTTTGAAAAGAACACAGCTGTGCTTTTTTTTTTAAAAATGCCGATACATCGTGTTTTATTAAAACATAGCTGTGTATTTTTCAAAACACAACTGTGTTTTTTGTCCAGTCTTTTAAAAAAAGAGTTGTTCTTTTCTTAAAATGCTGCAACCCCCAAATTTCTCCTTTGTTCTTCATTTTTAAAATTTTCTCTCAATTTCTTTCTTTGATCTTCAGTGTTAAACCGAGCTCATTCTAGGTAATTTTCAAATTTTTCATCTTTTTGGAGCTTAAAATCAACATTTTTATCATTATTATTACTGCATTTCTTCCCTTTCTTGCACAGAATCTTAACTCGATCTCTTTTGTGCAAAAATTCAAAATTTTAAGGTTATGATTAAGAGTTCTCTCTCTCCCATTATCTCTCTTCCAATTTTTTTTAAGTGAATTAGCTAATTTCTACAGATTCCAGGTACGATCTTGTTCATTCGATTTCTTTTTCTGTGCAATTGTGCTTTGAGCTTCAATGAAGCAATTGTGTTATTTTGATTAAGTTAATTGATTTGTCTTACTTCTCTTGCAAAAAATAAACAGAAAAGGGTGTTTAGGATTGAGAAGTCGTGCTTAAAAATGTAGTTTATAATCCTGCCCACCATGTGTTTGATAAATTGCCTAAATGAGAAGTTCATATTAATTTTTATGCTTATAACGTGATCAATTCAACATATTTGTTAATTTATTCTTCTCAAACCTATTAATATGATCTGCTAAAGTAATTCCAAATTATGTTGGCATGAATGAAGTTGCTTAAACTTGTAAATCTGTCACTTTTGGCATATTCACAACTGATTTAGAACTTTTAATGTTGGGTTTTACCTAAACATTTTGTACACTGAACAATCACATTTTTTAGCCTAATTCCGTATATATTTTGTGCTTAATTGCTTTGATAACAGGGTTAAGTTGATGGTTGCCTTTATAATTGAATTTAGACTTAATTGTCATTGTGCTAGATGGGATATGTTCTTGAAATCTGTTTTAAAATGTAACTTGCTAGAAAATGAGGATTTTGAGAGTTTGATTTTTGGGATGAAATGTTTTGCTATAGTTGATTCATTGAACATAACCTGGATATGGGAAAGTTATTGAAAGTTTAATTTGAATTGCCTAAGATTGTGCTTGGTATTGTTGTGCTTTATAGTTTCTGCTAGTGCATTAGTTTTTCAATCTGATGCAATTGATGATTGTGCTTAACTTGTGATGAGATTGATGCATGTTTGCTAGAACCAAAGTTAATGGGATTAGGATGAGTTGCATTTAATGCCAATTTTCAAAACTTTTATTTGCATGCAACTCTGATTTTTACCTTATATTTTTGCTCATAAAGCATGATTACAACAAATATTGCATCTGCATTTTATTGAGCATCACCAATTTGCATTCACTTTATGTTGGCATTTGTGCTTCACATTATAATTGCTTGTGCTCATTTTTCATTTTTCACCTTGTGCATTGCATTTTTGTTTCTTTAAACTCACTTTTGTGAATCTTTCTAATTTGACCAAGTTTTGTGCATTGATTTTGAACATAATTGTTTATACTTATGCCTTATGCTTTATTGTTCATATTTTGCATCTTCACATTAGCCAGAGTATTTTGATTATTGTGCATTTTTCTGTTTTACAGTTACGGTGAAATTTCTTAAATTCTTTCAATACAGTAATATGTGAGGTTTATAGTTAATTGGACTAAGGATGTTATTGATGCTTTTATGCTTCTTTGTAGGAACTATGCCCCGACTTCAAGAGATTGAGCAACCATTAGCGCACATTCGGTGTCCTAACTGGTTGACTCCTACACAACACACTTTATTTGAGAAGTTGGCCGTAAAGACATTATGTCCAGTAGATTCATGAGCATAAAAATGCTCATTGAACTAGGCACTCGTGAGAGGGCCTTATCTCTACTATACAATATTGGATGAGAAGACCTCTTTGGATTGAATGGTCCAACTTATCCTGAGATAATGTTAGAATTTCTTAGTACTTTCAAGTACTCACCAAATTTATCTAAGGATGACATCAATAATATTCGATTCAAAGTAAGAAATATCGTCTATTTTCTATCAATTTCAGATTTGGCAGGATATATGCATTTGCCAGTGGATGGAGAGATATATATTTTGGGTGATCTGACTACACATTGGGCTGCCATTGAGAAGCCTAATACCCAATTTAACACCAGCAACACCAAATCTACCAAGCTCAAATCTCCTATATTTCAATACCTACACAGAGTCATGATCTCTTCAGTGTTTATGAGACCAGTGTGTCCAAGCAATGTAACCACTCCAGACTTATTCTTTTTATTTGCCATGGCAAATAAAAAGAATAAGTCTGGAGTGGTAACTAGTATAAGAGTAAATGTTGTGCCTTGGTTATGTAAGTAGCTGAAGAAGGACATAGCAACCTCAGGAAAGAAGATAGGGATTGATCACTGTGATCATGAGAGCCCTACACCTACCTATTCCTTAGATGGTACCATCTTTAGAGTCATTATATTTTTTGGATAAGGAGGTTGTGTTAAGGTGTAAGATCAATATTGAGGACCCTTCTTTCGAGTTTGGTTATAGGTCGAGGTGAGTCAATGAGATGGGAGTTCTAGTCAGTGATGATGATAAGGAGGCTACTTCTAATGATGATGCCCAGGATCCGATCGATCATGATGTTGATGATGCTCTACCACTACCTCCACCACATAGAGGTACATCAAGCACTTTAAGCAGAAGGGTGAGATAAAGGAGAGACACTGCATTTGCCCTCCAAATATGAGTCGCTTTACTCAGGGGCATGATGTGTCATTTTCTTTCACAACTCCTCCACCCTCAGCTCCTTTGACTTAGATGATTCTGCAATTTAGACCATATTATCAAGGATGCAATCTATGGCTACTACCATTAATTCAGAGTTTAGGACCTCATTGAGTGAGTTCAGACTTCCATTAGTAAGTTGAAGAGGGAGCAAACTGACTTCTACAAGCGAGTTTAAGAGAGATTGGACAGCCTGGATAGAGTATTAGTGGAGGCTAGAGCAGCTATCACTCAGACAGACCGGTTGTTTAAGACATAGACCTTTTGGTGTAGTGAGCTTGGGAGCAATCATCTTCTATTGAGACTCAGATAAAGCATGTGTGTAGAGACACGATCCTAATAGCAGAGCAGAGAGCAGCATTCTTAGATGCTCATTAGCAATAAATTTTGAATAGTTGGATAGGATGAGTTGGGATATTCATTGATTCTTCATTCCTATTTTCATTATTTATCCACCACACATGAGGCCCAGACCACCACATTGATGTCTCCTTTTCAGAAGTAATACTATCAGAACAACTTTTTGCACTTTATTATTTTTTGTAGTTAGTGTAATTGATGTAGTATACAAGCATAAAACTTTTATTTACATTGTCACATTTTGAAATTGCGTGGTTGGGCCATTAACGTATGATAGGATAGAAATATTATTTTCGTTTGACTATGAATGTCGTAGGTTTCAAAGTATTTCTGTCATGGCCGGATTTGTACCCTAAGAGAATTAACCTAATTTGGCATGTGTGTGAGTGGATTGAATGTGTAGGATTGGACTTAATTGAAAGAAAGCAGTATAGTTAAGGGGTTAAATGGTAATTATGAATGTTTGTGCTAAGCATGAGTTAAAGGGTGATTAACTAGTTAATGGAGGGTTAATTAGGAATAAAATAAAGTAAGAAATTGGTAAGTGGAGGCAGGTTTTCTGAAGTGGATTCCGTGTGGCTTTGTAAGGTTTTGCCACCTCCTTCTTTGCATGCATTTGCCTAGTGAAGTGAGAGGTGAGTGTGTGTTGGCCTCATTCTTCATTTCTGCATTTGGCTTTGGCTTTCTTCTTGTTTCCGTGAGTAAGGATGAGAGTGGTTTAAGTGGATGTGTGCATGTAGCTAATTGGAACAAGAATTAAGTGTTAAGACCTTAAGGTAAGTGGTTTTGTGTGCATATTCTCATCTTCTACTCTTCTTCTTGGTTTTGATTTAGTTTGGAATGAGGATTGATGGATTGTGCTCAATTCTGGAATTTGAACTGGTTTTGCTAGCTGAAGAAGTGAAGAGAGATAAGGGAAAGGCTGTAATCGGCGAACCGAGCATTCGTCGTAATTAGGAGCTAAGGCGACGAGGTTTGGGAACAAACCCTAATTGTATGAATATGTGATTAGTGTTGGTTAAATAGGGTTTTGAACTGAATTGCATGATATGTGAAATTGAAGGTTGAGCATGAATTATGTGATGCTAAATTGTATGTTTATAGTAGCAATATGATTGTGATCAAGTGCTTGAAAGTGATTATGATTTGTACTATTATTGAATGCCAAACAAGAAGGGAAAATCAGGTATGTGTTATTGATTGTGTGGTTGTTGTATTTGGGTTGATTGCCAAACAAATAAGAATGAGATTTGAGGTCTAGGCGTAAAAGGAGAAGTGGACTGAAAAAGCACAGCTGTGCTAGTGATAAACACAGCTGTATTTTGGTATTTTTGCATAGGTCACGGTAACAATGAAATTGATTGTGACCGTGACATATGCTGAGTTCAATTCTGCCAAGAGGAATTTGGTATGTCACAGTGACAATGGAATTCATTGTGACCGTGACCTACCCAAGAAGGCATTCTGTTTTGCAAATGAGAATATGTCACGGTGACAATGAGATTCATTGTGACCGTGACATACCCTCAGGTTGCATTCTGCCGAGAGTTGGGAACACATCACGGTGATAATGAAATTGATTGTGACCGTGACATGTCCCCAATTTGCATTCTGTTTTGGACTTCAATATGTCACGGTGACAATGAAATCCATTGTGACCGTGACCCACCCTGTTTTGGCAATATAATCCTAATGTGTTTGGTCATTCAAATGGCATGGCTTCAAGCTGAAATGAAGGACAGCATGACTAAGTAATGTATATGTGTTAAGTGATCTACAAATGCATACAACTATGATGACTTCTGAATGTGATAAGTTATGTGAATATTAAATGTGAAGACTGAATTTGAAAGCATATTGAATATGCAAATGAAATGTATGGCTGTGTGCTAATACAAATGTGTAAGGTGAAAAGTGAACTGAATAACGTGTTTAACAACTTAAGCCTGCGAGTCAAGTAGTGGATAGTTAGGCATTCCTATAGGGTCAAGTGCTGCAGCCCCATGCGTTAAATGTGTCTGATTCCATGGGAATCACAATGCGAATATCCTTACTGGATTGTGTTATATGTGGAATGATGAAAGGTACCAGAAGGTACTAATGTGATATGAAGCACCAGAAGGTGCTAATGTGAAAAAGTAGTCTCGATGAGATTACTGGTATCTGAGAGATACCGATGCGATACCCGTTATCCGCGTCATTGAATTGCAGGCAAAGTGGCAGAAAGGCTAATTGGTTAATCGGCTAAAAGTTAATTAAATATAAACAGAAGTGATTGTGATACAAGAAAGTATGGAAATGTGAATAAGTAATTGATGCCTTATGATTGAATATAGTAATGGTTGATCTGGCATGTTTATTAGCATGTTATGTATGATGATTCTGATGTGTGATAAATTATATGCTATATGTATGAGTTCCCCACTAAGCGTTATCGCTTAGCATGGATTTACTCTAATCCGTGCAGGTACGGACGAGAGGTGACTGAAGGACGTTCCCTGCATTTTGGTACGGTCAACAATAGGAAGTATATAGTGTAGATTTGGGGGCTTGTTATTTGGGACTTTTGTATAAGTTTTATATGGTTAATATGTATTTTGAATATGTAAAGGCATGTAATAATGTAGTAATCACGGATGTAACCTCCCACATGTGTGTGTGTCATGTGAATAGCTAAGGCGTGTGACTAATAGTAGTTGGCATGTGATGCATGAATTAAAATAGTGTGTGATGAAATTTTATTATTCAGTTTCCGCATGTGTTCTGGGTGTGTGTGCGACCTTCTCTAACTAAGATTAGCTGAGCTAGTTTGTCGTTAGGGAACGGGCGTCACAAGTTGTGGTATCAGAGCCTAGGTTGAGTCTTTTCTGGGAATTGGGTAGATAAGATGTGTATAGTTTGTTGACCTAATGCGGAAGTCCTTGTTTAATCTGTGTAGTAAGATGGATTCTGGAAGGCATACCGGTGAGGAATCTGCCGAAAGTGTGAATCCTTGTGAAGCTGAGGTGACAGGGTCTGGGCAGTCTAGATCGGTTGGCTATGGGAATGAGATTCCATTTGGGCCTATGGAAGCCATGATGAAAATGACACAAGATATGGCGAGAGTGATGGAACGTATGATGGCGCCAAGAGCCCCAATAGAATCTTTAAGGAAGCATGGTTTGGAGGAATTTCATGGAACAAGGTTAGATGAGTCAGAAAAAGCAGAGTACTGGATTGAGAAGGTGGAAAGGATTCTTAAGGAGATACGATGTCCTCCAGATCAGTGGGTTGAATGTGTGGAGTCATTACTCCAAGGTCCTGCATATGATTGGTGGAAGCTGGTCCTGCAGAATCCGATGCTTCCTGAACCATTAAACTGGGAGTTCTTTGAAAAAGAATTCAAGAACAAGTATATTACTAAAGCACATCGAGAGGCAAATTGGAAGAAGTTCTTGAGTTTGAGACAGAGGACTATGACAGTGGCGGAGTATGAAGCAGAATTCTGTCGCTTAAGCAAATATGCGCCGAAAGGTGTGTTAACTGATGTGTTGCGATGTCAACAGTTTGAGGATGGATTGATTGAGGAAATTAAAGCTTTGCTGATTTCTTTAACAACAGAGCAGAATATAAGTTACTATCGAATTGTACAAGCAGCTTTGAGAGCTGAAAGGACTTTGGGAGCCCAAAGAGAATGGAGACAAAGGAAGAATGCGAATAGAGGTGGTTCCCAGACGGGGAAAAGATCAAGAGATTCTCATGTGGCATCACCTGCGGAATCAGGGTTCAGTTCTGCAGCGAGAGGTAAGAAGCGAGGCGCTCCCTCAGTATCTGGTTCTGGAAGAGGAACATCTGGTAATAGAAGTGAGGTTCATGAGTGTCCTCATTGTGGTAAGAGGCATAGAGGAGAATGCTGGAGAGTGTCGGGTGCTTGTTATAGATGTGGGAGCACTGAGCATTTCATTGCTAATTGCCCGAATACCTATGAAATGTCAGGAAATCAACAAGAGCAGAGTAGGGGTGGTTCAAACTTGCCTTCTACGAACAGAGGAAGAGGAAGAGGACGTGGCAGAGGTAGTCAGTCCAGAGGTGCAGTCGATTCTGAGATTGTGGATAGACCTGATGAGGCTCCAGTGCGGGCTTATGCTATGAGGGCACGAGAGGATCAGGACGCGCCTGAGGTGATAGCAGGTACTATTCTACTTTGTGGTGTGGAAATGTTTGCACTTATTGATCCTGGTTCAACTCATTCATATGTATGTGATAAAAAGATATGTGAAAAGATGCCTAAAGTTGAATGTTTAAAATATGATATATGTGTGTCTAGCCCTTTGGGAGGTAATGTTAATGTGAACAGAGTGTATCGAAACTGTGCATTAGAAGTTCAAGGTAGTGTGTTTCCAGCGGATTTGATTGAACTACCGTTTGATGAGTTTGATTTGATTCTGGGTATGGATTGGTTAACTAAGTATGATGCGGATGTTAAGTGTAAGAAGAAAATGGTTATACTCTCTGATGGTAAGGGAAACAGAGCGACAGTGAGAGGAGTGTGCACTAATCCTCTTGTGAATGTGATATCTGCTATGCAAGCCTGTCGGTGTATGAGAAAAGGATGTGAAGCTTATTTGGCCCTGGTATTAGATAGTAAGAGAGAACAGGTAAAGATGCAAGAGATACCAATAGTCAGAGAGTTTCCTGACGTGTTTCCTGAAGAATTGAGCGGTGTACCACCAATAAGAGAAGTTGAGTTATCAATTGACGTGGTACCAGGAACTGTACCGGTATCTAAGGCACCTTATAGAATGGATCCAACTGAGTTGAAGGAATTGAAGGAGCAGTTGCAAGAATTACTGAACAGGGGTTTTATTAGACCTAGTGTTTCTCCTTGGGGAGCACCAGTGTTATTTGTTAAAAAGAAAGATGGTACAATGAGAATGTGCATCGATTATCGACAGCTGAATAAAGTAACAGTAAAGAATAGGTATCCTTTACCTCGAATTGAAGACTTGTTTGATCAGTTAAGGGGAGCCGGGGTATTCTCAAAGATTGACTTGCGTTCAGGGTATTATCAGTTGCAAGTGAAGAAGGAAGATGTACCTAAGACCGCGTTTAGAACTCGTTATGGGCATTATGAATTTCTAGTAATGCCATTCGGGTTAACCAATGCGCCAGCTGCATTCATGGATTTAATGAATCGGGTGTTCAGACCGTACTTGGATCAGTTTGTGGTTGTGTTCATAGACGATATTTTGGTATATTCAAGAAATGAAAAGGAACATGAACAACATTTGAGAGTTGTACTTCGGACTTTGCAAAAACATCAGCTGTATGCCAAACTCAGTAAGTGTGAATTCTGGCTCAAAGAGATATCATTTCTGGGTCATGTGATCTCATCTGAAGGAGTTAAAGTGGATCCAACTAAGATAGAAGCAATTGTGAATTGGAAACCGCCTAAGAATGTGTTAGAGATTCGCAGTTTCTTAGGGTTGGCTGGGTACTACAGAAGGTTTGTGAAAGGATTTTCAGTAATAGCTTCACCGTTGACAAGATTGTTACGTAAAGGAGTGAAATATGAGTGGTCTGAAAGATGTCAAACAAGTTTCGATCGGTTGAGGAAGATGTTAGTAGAAGCACCGATTCTTACACAGCCTATGACTGGTAAAGAGTATGTATTGTATACCGATGCTTCAGGTGTCAGATTAGGTTGTGTATTGATGCAAGAGGGGAAGGTAATAGCGTATGCGTCAAGGCAGTTGAAACCGCATGAGCAGAATTATCCGACTCATGATTTGGAATTGGCTGCAGTAGTGTTTGCTTTAAAGATTTGGCGACATTACCTGTATGGTGAGAAGTGTAGAATTTACACGGATCACAAGAGTTTGAAATATCTGCTTACACAGAAGGAACTGAATCTGAGACAGCGAAGGTGGCTTGAGTTGTTTAAAGATTATGATTGTATTGTGGATTATCATCCGGGAAAAGCTAACATAGTGGCCGATGCTTTGAGTAGGAAGTCAATTTCAGCATTACAGTTAAAGCGGATTGAGTGGAGGTTTTCTGCAAATGGAGCTTTATTAGCACAGTTGAAAGCAAGACCGGTTCCGAAAGATGAGTTAATAGTTGCTCAGAGAAGTGATGGGAGATTGCAACAAGTTCTGCAGTCAGTTGGTGATATGGATAAGACTGACTATTCAGTGAATGAAGATGGAATACTGCTGTATAAGAATAGAATGTGTGTGGCCAACGATAAAGAATTAAGAAAGAGATTGATGCACGAGGCTCATAATACAGTTTTCACTATGCATCCAGGTGGAAACAAGATGTATCAAGATATGAAACAGTTGTATTGGTGGCCAGGGATGAAGAAGGATATAGTGGAATATGTGTCTAAGTGTCTTGTCTGTCAACAGGTTAAAGCGGAGCATCAAGTGCCCCAGGGAATGTTGCATCCACTCCCTATTCCCCAATGGAAATGGGATAATATCACGATGGATTTTGTTACTGGATTGCCTCTGACCTCAAGACAGCAAGACGCAGTATGGGTTATTGTGGACAGGTTTTCGAAATCAGCTCACTTTATACCTGTTCGGATGGATTATTCTATGGAAAAGTTGGCTGAATTGTATGTAAGGGAAATTGTCCGATTGCATGGGATACCTTTGTCTATTATTTCTGATAGGGATCCCAGATTCACTTCTAAATTTTGGAGGAGTTTACAGGCAGCGTTGGGTACGAAATTGAATTTCAGTACTGCTTTCCATCCACAGACCGATGGACAATCGGAAAGAATTATTCATGTTTTGGAAGATTTGATGCGAGCGTGTGTTTTGGATTTCTCTAAGAGTTGGGATAAGTATCTTCCACTTATGGAATTTGCTTATAACAACAGTTATCAGACCAGTATTTGTATGGCACCGTATGAAGTTTTGTATGGAAGGAAATGTCGTTCACCGATTTGCTGGACAGAATTGAATGAAAGCAGAGTCATAGGGCCAGATTTGGTTCGTGATACAGAAGAGAAAGCTAGAATCATACAGCAAAGATTGAAAGCAGCAAGTGACAGACAAAAGTCGTATGCAGATTTGAAGAGAAGAGATATTGAGTTCAGCGTAGGTGATAAAGTGTTTCTGAAAGTGTCTCCTTGGAAGAAGGTACTGCGATTTGGTAAAAAGGGGAAGCTGAGTCCAAGGTTTATTGGGCCATATGAAGTGCTTGAAAGAGTAGGTTTTGTAGCTTATCGATTGGCTTTGCCTCCGACTTTGGCTAAGCTACATGATGTGTTCCATGTGTCTATGTTAAGAAGATATAGGTCAGATGATTCCCATGTGCTATCTCTACCAGAAGTGGAAGTGCAGTTAGATTTCACTTATGATGAAAAGCCAATAGTGATCTTAGCAAAAGAAGTCAGACAACTTCGGAACAAGCAGATACCACTTATGAAAGTACTCTGGCAGCACCATGGTGTTGAAGAAGCAACTTGGGAACCAGAAGCGGCTATGCGAGAACAGCATCCACAACTATTTCACTCAGGTATGAATTTCGAGGACGAAATTCTTTAAGGAGGGGAGAGTTGTCATGGCCGGATTTGTACCCTAAGAGAATTAACCTAATTTGGCATGTGTGTGAGTGGATTGAATGTGTAGGATTGGACTTAATTGAAAGAAAGCAGTATAGTTAAGGGGTTAAATGGTAATTATGAATGTTTGTGCTAAGCATGAGTTAAAGGCTGATTAACTAGTTAATGGAGGGTTAATTAGGAATAAAATAAAGTAAGAAATTGGTAAGTGGAGGCAGGTTTTCTGAAGTGGATTCCGTGTGGCTTTGTAAGGTTTTGCCACCTCCTTCTTTGCATGCATTTGCCTAGTGAAGTGAGAGGTGAGTGTGTGTTGGCCTCATTCTTCATTTTCTGCATTTGGCTTTGGCTTTCTTCTTGTTTCCGTGAGTAAGGATGAGAGTGGTTTAAGTGGATGTGTGCATGTAGCTAATTGGAACAAGAATTAAGTGTTAAGACCTTAAGGTAAGTGGTTTTGTGTGCATATTCTCATCTTCTACTCTTCTTCTTGGTTTTGATTTAGTTTGGAATGAGGATTGATGGATTGTGCTCAATTCTGGAATTTGAACTGGTTTTGCTAGCTGAATAAGTGAAGAGAGATAAGGGAAAGGCTGTAATCGGCGAACCGAGCGTCCGTCGTAATTAGGAGCTAAGGCGACGAGGTTTGGGAACAAACCCTAATTGTATGAATATGTGATTAGTGTTGGTTAAATAGGGTTTTGAACTGAATTGCATGATATGTGAAATTGAAGGTTGAGCATGAATTATGTGATGCTAAATTGTATGTTTATAGTAGCAATATGATTGTGATCAAGTGCTTGAAAGTGATTATGATTTGTACTATTATTGAATGCCAAACAAGAAGGGAAAATCAGGTATGTGTTATTGATTGTGTGGTTGTTGTATTTGGGTTGATTGCCAAACAAATAAGAATGAGATTTGAGGTCTAGGCGTAAAAGGAGAAGTGGACTGAAAAAGCACAGCCGTGCTAGTGATAAACACAGCTGTGTTTTGGTATTTTTGCATAGGTCACGGTAACAATGAAATTGATTGTGACCTTGACATATGCTGAGTTCAATTCTGCCTAGAGGAATTTGGTATGTCACGGTGACAATGGAATTCATTGTGACCGTGACCTACCCAGGAAGGCATTTTGTTTTGCAAATGAGAATATGTCACGGTGACAATGAGATTCATTGTGACCGTGACATACCTTCAGGTTGCATTCTGCCGAGAGTTGGGAACACATCACGGTGACAATGAAATTGATTGTGACCGTGACATGTCCCCAATTTGCATTCTGTTTTGGACTTCAATATGTCACGGTGACAATGAAATCCATTGTGACCGTGACCCACCCTGTTTTGGCAATATAATCCTAATGTGTTTGGTCATTCAAATGGCATGGCTTCAAGCTGAAATGAAGGACAACATGAGTAAGTAATGTATATGTGTTAAGTGATCTACAAATGCATACAACTATGATGACTTCTGAATGTGATAAGTTATGTGAATATTAAATGTGAAGACTGAATTTGAAAGCATATTGAATATGCAAATGAAATGTATGGTTGTGTGCTAATACAAATGTGTAAGGTGAAAAGTGAACTGAATAACGTGTTTAACAACTTAAGCCTGCGAGTCAAGTAGTGGATAGTTAGGCATGCCTATAGGGTCAAGTGCTGCAGCCCCATGCGTTAAATGTGTCTGATTCCATGGGAATCACAATGCGAATATCCTTACTGGATTGTGTTATATGTGGAATGATGAAAGGTACCAGAAGGTACTAATGTGATATGAAGCACCAGAAGGTGCTAATGTGAAAAAGTAGTCTCGATGAGATTACTGGTATCTGAGAGATACCGATGCGATACCCGTTATCCGCGTCATTGAATTGCAGGCAAAGTGGCAGAAAGGCTAATTGGTTAATCGGCTAAAAGTTAATTAAATATAAACAGAAGTGATTGTGATACAAGAAAGTATGGAAATGTGAATAAGTAATTGATGCCTTATGATTGAATATAGTAATGGTTGATCTGGCATGTTTATTAGCATGTTATGTATGATGATTCTGATGTGTGATAAATTATATGCTATATGTATGAGTTCCCCACTAAGCGTTATCGCTTAGCATGGATTTACTCTAATCCGTGCAGGTACGGACGAGAGGTGACTGAAGGACGTTCCCCGCATTTTGGTACGGTCAACAATAGGAAGTATATAGTGTAGATTTGGGGGCTTGTTATTTGGGACTTTTGTATAAGTTTTATATGGTTAATATGTATTTTGAATATGTAAAGGCATGTAATAATGTAGTAATCACGGATGTAACCTCCCACATGTGTGTGTGTCATGTGAATAGCTAAGGCGTGTGACTAATAGTAGTTGGCATGTGATGCATGAATTAAAATAGTGTGTGATGAAATTTTATTATTCAGTTTCCGCATGTGTTCTGGGTGTGTGTGCGACCTTCTCTAACTAAGATTAGCTGAGCTAGTTTGTCGTTAGGGAACGGGCGTCACAATTTCATTTTGCACAGTACTTATTGAATTTTGCACAGGTTTTGAGTTTTCCATATTTTGTATAGGTGATACAAAGGAATTTTTCATTGTAATTATTATTTTGCATAACAATTATTTAATCTTTGCCATTTTTAAAAGTATTTCAAGGATTTTTTATTTTTAATGAGCTATTTGCATAGCATTGGAGAAATTTTTTTGAGAAACATTTTTGTGTGTTTAATTTCTTTGCACTAAGGACAGTGCAACATTTTGAGTTTGGGGTGGAGTACCAGTTCAATAATTCAAACCAAAACCAGTTTTGTTTTATTTTTGTGTCTTTTGTGGTTTTAGGGTAATTTTAAAATTTTTATTTTGTTTTTGGTGTGTTTATGCCAAGTTTGTACCTAAATATCGAAATGGTTGTTTCTTGTTGATTTACCTTTAATTAAAATTTTTATTTCATCCTTGTAGTTCTCAACTGTGAATGGTTTTGATCTTAGTTTTAGATATTTGTTTTTCATTCAATTTTAAGTTGAGTGGAAAGTAGTCTTGTTTGTATCTCTATTTGCTAGACTACATGTAGACCTTAACTATACTTTGCAATTTCTAAATTTTGAGCACTTTGGGCCTATTTTGAAAATTTGAGAAAAATTTAGTTGCAATTAGGGGATTAGATAAAAACTCACTATGAGCACTAGAACCTTTCTAATTACCCATCAAAGCGACCCCGTCTAAGATAGAATCTATAAAATGATTTAGGCAGCCTACATGACTTTTTCTACCTTAATTTCATAGTCTCTTGCTAGCCCGTTGAGCCTATTGTGTTAGTATGCTAAATGGGTGCTTCTTTTAAAACTACCTTTAACCTAAAATGATTTTTGCCTCCTCTAAGTGGCCACTTTAGTAAGGTTGGATTTATATTTTGGGTAAAAGAGAGTTTAGTTTTTGTCAATCCGTGGAGTAAATTTCTGTTTAAGAGTTGATTGGTGTGTGTAATAGAGAGTTAAGCCTATTTAAAGAAATGAGTTTGGGATTATGAAGAGGGATATGATTTAAGTTGTTTATTTGTCTTATGGAAAAAAGAGCTCAATTTAGTTCTTGTTGAAGTCTATGGAATTATTTAAGTACTTCATTGATTTTTGTGGCAATTTGGTTTTTGTTTATCTTCTTCTAAATAAAAAAAAAGTAGAAAAAACATTGCAAAATTTTTCTAGCTAACGAAGTTAAATATAAGTTTGGGTACAAAATTTGGTGATACTTGAACTAGTACCTTATGATGAGTATTTTTTAATGTTATTATTGGCATTTATTATTTTAGCTTACTTTGATAAGCTAAGGTGTTATTAAGACCAAATTTGTTTTGATGGTATGCAATTGGGTTGGAAATTTTCTTTTGCTTAGTTGGGTGATTGTAGTCTTGTTCAGGTAGTGGCTATTTTTCTCTAGTGACTTGATCCTTCTTTGTTAGCCAATTTACCTAAGCCTAACATTACAACCAAAGTATAAGATCTCTTGATTCTTTGTTTTGTCTTGTCTAATTTAGCGGAGATGACCTTCTAGTAAGGTTTGGTATGTACGAAGAGGCCTATGGTGTTTCTTGAGCTTCGAGCGGGAAGCCATGGGTGCAATTATGCGTTCGAGTTGAATTTTTATTCCCAACTTTGCATCTAGAAGTTTAAATGGTGAAAATTATGTTTTGGCCTTTTGCACACACATAAAGAAATTAATCGATATGGTCTTGTGTTTATTTATTGTTTAATGAACTTTGGTATTTGCATGCCTATCTTCTTTCTCCTTAATTGAGAATGACTCATTATTTTCTTTTATTGAGATTAAAATGGTTGAGAATATGGTTCATTCAATTTACTTGAGGACGAGTAAAGGTTTGAGTTTGGGGTAATTGATAAGTTGCAATTATATTTATATTTTGGATTATTTCTTGGCATAATTATGTATTTTCTTTATTATTTTTAATCTTTATTAGTTAAGTTTATGTTATTTTATTAGTTTGTAATGTTTTTATAATTTTTAATAAGTTTTGGGATATTTTCAGGTGTTTTCTAACACTTCAGAGCTAAATTGGAGGTGCGGGGCTGATTATAGGTTGAATTGATGAAGGAGGGTAGTTTTGCACTAAAACACAACCATGTTTTCAAAAACATAGTCGTGTTTTCAAAAACACAGCTGTGTTTCCCAAGCAGTCCAGCATCTAGTGCATTTCTGCCTAAAACACGGCTCTGTTTTTTGTTAGTCACAAGAAGCGTGTGCACATCGCAACAACGTAGGTAATTTTGCCTAGAGCACACCTGTGTTTTCCAAAATACAACTGTATTTTTCTGCAGACTATATATAAAAAGAATGTTGTTTCATCTTCCAAAAAGAACAAATAATTTTTATAATTTTTAGGTTTTATATTTCTTATCTTAAATACTATTTTTAGGCTAAATTTTATTTTAATTTATGTTTTATTTGTAAATAGTTTAGATTAATTTAGTTTAGAATTTTAATTTTGGGATTCAAGGAGATTTTAAGGTTAAAGAAGAAGGAGCCAAAAACTTATTTGATATTCGTATGTCTTTAATTATACGCACTATATTACTTATCGATTCAGTACACTTGCTGAATACCGAACATGTATCTCAGAGGAGAAATCGAAAAGTATTGGATATAGTTCGATACATGATGCGCCTAGTAGACTTGTTTAAGTATTTTTAGGGTTATGCACTGGAAATTACTGCTTGCACATTAAGTAGAGTTCCAAGTAAGTCGGTTGATGTTACTCAATATGAGATATAAAATAAGAAGAAACCCACACTTTGTCATACGAAGGTATGGGGCTGTCATACTAATATGAAGAGAGTAATGTCAGACAAGCTGGATGCTAAATCTAACAAATGCTTATTTATGGGATATCAAAAATAAACAATTGGATATTACTTTTATCATCCCTTAGAATAAAAGGTATGATCTCATTTTAGAAAGAGAATTCCTTTTAAAAGAGGAAAGTGAGAATAGAATTGAACGTAGTAAAGTTCAAGGCCTACAAATTAAAGTAGATCAAGCGGTTGAAGTGGAGACTAAATCTCATAGTGATGAGATTACAGTGGAAGTTGATTATACATAAATTCCTAAAAGATCTAATAAGATATGTTTATCCTTGTGAGATATAGATTTTTCGTGGACTTAGATAAGAATGTTACTATAGTAGAGGACAATGAGCCTACAAGCTATAGAGTTCTGAATAGTTCAAAAGGTGAATTGTGGCTTAGGGCTATGTAGTACAAAATGGACTCCATGTATGAGAACAAAGTCTGGAGTTTGACTCAACCACCTAAAAGGCTAAAACCCATAGGGTGCAAATGGGTCTTCAAGAAGAAGACTGACATGGAGGATAATGTAGCTACCTATAAGGCTCGTTTGGTAGCTAAAGGTTATCGTCAAAAAGAAGGAATTGACTTTGATGAAACCTTTTCTCTAGTAGCAATGCTTAAATCTATCGAAATACTTTTAGCCATTATCGCTCATTATGACAAATGGATATGAAAATAGCTTTTCTAAATGGAAATTTGATTGAGAATGTGTATATGACACAGCCTGAAGGGTTTACATATGTGAATGGTGAAAAGGTATACAAGCTTTAAAGATCCATCTATGGATTGAAGCAAGCATCTAGGAGCTAAAACATCCGATTCAATACGACAATCTAAGAGTTTGGTTTCGCACAGAATGAGGATGAACCTTGTATGTATAAAGAGGTAAATAGGAATGCAATTATTTTCCTTGTTCTATTTGTGGATGACATATTAATCATAGGAAATGACATTTATGTCCTTCGATCAGTGAAAATTTGGTTATCCAAATAATTCTCCATGAAAGACCTTAGAGAAGCATCATGTATTTTGGGAATTAGGATATATAGAGATAGATCAAATAGGTTGTTAGGTCTTTGACAATCTAACAATCTACATACATAAATAAAGTATTGAAGAGGTTCAATATGGATCTCTCTCTAAAAGAGTTTATACCCATGGTACATGGAAAACACCTTTCTAAGTCTATGTGTCTTAAGACACAAGAGGATAGAGAGAATATGAATAGAATACCATATGCATTAGCAATTGGTTATATCATGTATGCTATGTTATATACACGTCTAGATATAGCATTTGCTTTTAGTGTCACGAGCAGATTTCAATCCAATTATGGAAAGAAACACTGTAGTGCAGTCAAGAATATCCTTAAGTACTTGAGAAGGACTAAGGATATATTCTTGGTATATGAAGAGGGAAATTTACAGGTAAGCGGGTATACTGATGCTAGCTGTCAATCAGATAAGGATGATTATAAATCACAGTCAGGTTATGTGTTCCTATTAGAAGGAGGAGCAGGCAGTTGGAAAAGTTCCAAACAAGAGACATACTATAGAAGCTGAGTATATTGCAGCTTCAGAGGCAGCTAAGGAGGCAGTAAAGATCAAGAAGTTCATTAATGAACTAGGAGTGGTCCCTAGCTTTATTGATCCAATACCCTTGTGTTGTGACAACAATTGAGCCATTGGGCAAGCAAAGGAACCACGATCTCATCAGTGATCCAAGTATATTCTCAAACGCTACCATCTCATCCGGGAGATTATAACAAGAAATGATGTGAAGATAGAAAGGGTCCCCATAGATGATAATGTGGCATATCCTCTCACTAAGGCACTATCCCAGAACAAGAACGATCACTATGTACATAATATGGGTTTAAGACATATTAGTGGTTTCCTCTAGTACAAGTAGGAGATTGTTAGGAGTGTGTCGTAGAGCCCATGTAGATTAGGGATCTTTTTGATGTATACAAACTCATTGTTATTTATGAAAAGGCATTATTCATTTATTAATACTATGTTGTGATTACCTTTAGTTTTATTTTGTTTCTTAAATTAATAAATGTAGTCATTGGTATTATAAACACAGTGCAAATGCAATCATAAAAAAGTTCATAATGTGAGATGCTTATTGCATGTAAATGTGTTAATACCTAACTAGTCATAGTTAGGTATCTTAAATTAATACTATGTTGTGATTATTCATTTATTAATACTATGTTATGATTATGAAAAGGCATTATTCATTTATTAATACTATGTTGTGATTACCTCTAGTTTGATTTTGTGTCTTAAATTAACAAATGTAGTCATTGGTGTTATAAACACAGTGTAAATGCAATCATAAAAAAGTTCATGATGTGAGATACTTATTGCATGTAAATGTGTTAATACCTAACTAGTTATATTATTAATAAGACAGGACACTGTTAATACAGATAGACTAGCATATGTTATACTTCTTAAAAGGTTCAAGCAGTGGTTCTCATAGCTGTGATCACGGAGATTATCAAAGCTAACATATAGATGCCTGTTAGAAGAACAACTACATTAGAGACCTGCCATGAAAATCTTCACATGGATTTTAAATCTATGTCAGTGAGGAATATCTTCATAGCAGTGATGCAAGTATCCTTAGACTTGAGTTCACCAAAGTCATCTTAAGTAGTAAGTGGTATACTTTAGCTCCATAATTTCTTACCTTCATCGATGGGTGAACATAGTTAGAAGGTAGGATATATCATGACCTACTTTAAGATAACTGAATGATCAATAAAGGATTCACCATCCCAAATTTATTAAGGGAGTTATCTCACATGTTATATAATACCCTTGTTTAGAGAATCTCTGGCCAAAATAGAATGCCAAGGTGGATGAGATCCACAAGGGGCATTTTGGGAACAATGGTTAAAT